>OY754978.1:18951654-20151654 GCA_963576475.1 Molanna angustata | reverse complement strand
GTTGCGGGGCTATTGCAGCGAGAAAATAGGAAATGTCTGGGCTATTTCGGATTCTGTGGAATTCGCGTATTATTCACCGTCTTTGGGGTGAAAAAGGAAGGAAAAAGAGTTGTCGAGATTTATTTGATGGAGCCGTTCTTGAGGATTTCGGCGTTGGCATAAATTGAATTCATTTTAAAATCGTTTGTACTTAATATATCGCCGAATAAATCAGAGAGACGGATCAAAGGAGTTAATTTAAGTGTATGTATGGGATAAAAACAAGTTTAATACGGAGATTTTGAAATGCGACTCTAAAAATAAAATAAACACGTCAAAATGACGAGTTTACAGCGCACTGAACTCTTGTTGATCAATAGTTAAACGTTATCTTAACTCAGACTTTTACTGTTATGCTCAGGATACACAACGACACTAGACACTCGAGTGTACGTATACATACATAGGGTGTCCACATGTGTACACCATCGAGACACCGAGTTCCTTTTTTTTAGATTCGGTATCGCTCAGTTATTGTATGGGTGCCGTGTAAACAGTAGGAGAGGATACCCATGAAACGGACAGAAGCTATTATTCAGTTTCGGTTACAACTAGAATATTATTATTCGATCTTTCTAAAACACGCTTAGTACCACATCACTCCACCGAAACATAATATCAGTCGTGCACATGTATTTTGTCATGTAAGACATGTTTTAATTTTTCGTATTACGAAAGCAATTTTTTCTTCCAATATTCCAACTCTTTAAAACTCATATGTTTTATTTAAAATAATTTTTGTTTAAATATTACATTGGACGTTGCAAAAGTCGGGTAGGTACTCGGGCTATAAAATTTAAAAATCTAAATAGGAATATAGTTATTTTGGTGTACGACTAATTTTATTTAATTTTTATATTACTTCTCGGGCAACTAAAAAGTACTATGTCAAATATTAATCTAACATGCACCCAATCACAAGTTGGCACATTCCGGAGACTTACGATATGAATCTTCTCACAGAAACAGACTGAAGACACAATTATAAACTGTGTTTCTGCCAGGAATCGAACCCGGGATCTTTGGAACAAGAGTCGATGCTCAACCAACTAACCCACGAAAGCCGAATTTATAATTAATAAAATATCGAATATTTTTATTATTGCATATGCGCAAACATTGGATTTTTTTTCCCTGTCGGGAGTCAAAGATATTTTTTAACAGATTTTTGCATTGTCACCTCAGATATAAGAATTGTAGCTTTCATTATTTACAAAAAACCAATTCTCTCAATAGATGGCGTTCCAACAAAATAAATAAAAATAATAAGATTGTTGTTCATAATTTCACCCATAGATGGCTGTAGTAAAAATTCCTTATTTTCAAGCGAAAAGAATTTCAGTATTACAATATATAGAACTTTCAAAATTGAATTGATAGGGATCTCATTAAAAGGCATAATTGGTGAACGTTGCGCAAGCGCATAAAGTGATCACGTAAACCAGCCGATGACAGGTCGTAAGCCCTGTAGGTGCCTTGATTTCCCGGTTCTCCTACAATAAATATTCCAACTTCGTCTCTATTGAGATAATTAAAAATCTGTTAAAAAATATTAATAAAATATTTTAAATTAAAATGTTTTTTTATAATTATTAAATGTTTAAAAGGGCGGATATATAAAACATGTGTAACACCCATTGCCACCTACGGAGTAGAGACCAGAGCAGACACAACGAGAACAAAATCTCTTCTGAGGACATCAGAGATGAGGACATTGAGATGTATAACGGGAAACACTCTAAGAGACCGGATTCGAAATACTAAAATAAGAAAAAAGTGTAGTACGGAAGACATCGTCAGATGGGGAAGACAGCGGAGGCGATATTGGAGCTCACATGTAAACAGAATGGATGAAAATAGACTCCCACGTATCGCTCTCCAAGAGAACCCAGCTGGAAGAAGACCACCAGGAAAACCTCCAAAGAGATGGCGAGACAGCTGGCAGTCCACATCGCAGGAGACAGAATTGCGGTAGATACAGATATTCGGATCTATGAAAAGCAAGAAGAAGAAAATGTTTTTGTACAAAACTTTTTCAATTCAAAAATTCTATTCATACAACAAACAGTCTCATTATTACTATGTCCGTTTCAGGGAAAAGTTTCCTTGAAATGGATAGATTTTGTCTATTTTTATATTACATTTTTATACCTACATAGGGCTTTAAACTTATTTAAGGATATACAGTTATCATTCACAAGCTATCAAAAATAACGTAGTTCTTAGACTTTACTCAGAAATGTCCGTTTCATGGGTTGTCTCCTCTATATAACCGGTGTCCACTTCACTTGAGCTGAGAATCTATATAGCTGTATACACCGACAATGGCAAAAAATTGTTTATCATGTGGACGTCTTCAACACTAGTGTGGGCATTATTTGTATCAGTGTCAGTGTCGTCGTGTGTCCCGCGCACTTTTAAATGATTGATGCAAATATAAAACACTTCTTTATAGGAAAGAGAAAAAATATTCGATTTTAACTCGTGCTCTGTTTTTTTTTCTATTTTTTTTCATCTTGAAATTATAATTTTCATGACTCATTAAATGAGAAATTTGTTGTTTGGAGTTCTTGTGATTTAAGTTGTAATTTGTTTTTTTAATTTTGTAATTGAACTGTATATAAAACAAAGATGATGACAAAAAAATAGAATATTATGCCGTGGCACAGTTGGTAAGCCGTTCGGTTTCTGTGCGGGCGTCCTGGGTTCAATTCCCATCCGAAGAGAAATTTATTTAAATTTATTTCTCACGTAAATATTGCTTCTCTGGGCTGGAAACACTAGTTAATTGGAAGAAATTGCCATACGGCAATAAACTCGCCACTTGCGCAGGGTGTAAGGTATTGTTTACTTGTATTGTTTTTACTTGTCCTTTTTGCATATTGCTCGAGAATCAAGCGGGTGTAAGGTGTTCATTATTATTATTATTAATATTCTCAAAAAGTACCAACTGGTTTATTGGACAGAGGCTCTACATGAGTTCACTTATTACTATCCAAAAGACCCTTCAAAAGTGAAATATATTTGGAGCATAATATTTTTTGTCCTTATATACTTGCTATTCCAACAACGTGCGCTTGTGTATAGCTTTAGAAATGCATACTTTTGAATGTCATTGAAAAATATCTGAAGGAAAACGTATCTACATAATTTACATACAGCTGATGTCTTCGTTGGATTTTCCTCTCACCATTGAGTCTAGAGGTCTGGTTTGCCAACTAGACAGTATTAAATATCATCATTTACATAGGCTATTAGGTTTAGTGTGAATAACAGAGTCCTGTCCAATTCTAGAACATCTATATTACATATATTATTCATACGCTCAAGGAGCTGTCGACCAGAAGTTATTTATTTAGGTATAATTATCTTCGTCATATAGAAAGATAGTTGGTTTACGAGCCAAAAAAAATTATATATATACATATCTGATTTTTGAAATGTGTTTTTCTTTTTTTTAAGCTGTATTGTGGCTTGAAAAAACGTCAGAAGTTATTTTTTTATTCCTAGCATTTTAAATTCCCCGTATTCTTTCCGACAGTATCATTATAATTTTTATTCACGGAACACTCTGACTTTGCGGTATACTTTCCGATAATATCATTAAAACTGTATTTTTATTCACGGAACACTCTGACTTCGATGTATTCTTTCCGATAGTACTATTATTGTTATCTTTTTATTCACGGAACACCTTGACATCACTGTATTCTTTCCGATAGTATCATTATGACTGTCTTTCTATTAACGGACCACCTAGACTTCGCTGTATTCTTTCCGATAGTATCATAACACTAGATATTTTTATTCACGGAACACTCTGACTTCACGGTATTCTTTCCGATATTATCATTATTACTGTCTTTTTATTCACGGAACACTGAATTCGCGGTATTCTTTCCGATATTATCATTATTACTGTCTTTTTATTCACGGAACTCTCTGACTTCGCTTAACTCTTTCCGTTTCAATAATTATTACTGTCTTTTCATTCACGTATCACATAAACTTCATGACATTTATTTCGGTAGATTCATTTTGAAATATTGTGTTTTTATTCATAGGACAAAAATATTTTTGGTACTGTTTTCTCTAGTTCACTATTCTTTTTCCACGGTATAGTTTTGTTCCTTCTGGTATAATAACTCAATTTTAATTCAAGGAACTAAATATATAGACGTCCTTTGAACTGTGATTTAATTTTATAGTTGCTATGTCAAATAATACTTATACTCACAATAAATGAGTCAGATGATTTTCTATCTCAGCCATAATGCTTATCCGGCCAATAATTCAGTTATTTAACTAACCCAGCACGTAAGTACATAAAAATTATGTTAGATCAAACATTTTCTTTAACTATTTCGAAACAAATAACAACACGCGAAATACAGTAATAATTTGACATTCTCCGTTTGCTCTTTGCCAAATATTCTTCTTGTTTTAAACGAAAACAGAAATAAAACAAAGAAATAAGTTGAACTTTGATACTCTAGAAAATGTTCTCCACAACTTATCGTACCAGAGCAAGACGCATGCCAGAGAAGTTTTTAGAGATATCCGTATGATGCACATTGCACATACTTCTGCTACAGACGGTCGACCTTGGGACGAAGATTTCAGTCCAAGTTTATAATAGAGATATTTTTATACTCTATTTTTTCACGAGCAAAATTGAAGACTTGTACGGTATAATAAAATAATTTCAAGGGGACAACGAACTTGGACGTCTTCTGAAATTGCGGAGAGCTTGAATTTAATATCCAAAAGAATATTGGCTTATGATACGAGTGTATTAAAAGTATTTTAAAAATATCTTTATTTATCTATGTATGTTAGAAATTTAGTTCAATGAAATGGAGGGATGGCATATTGTGCTTAAGGCACCTGATAGAGTGACTTGGAAGATATGGAGGAGGCTTTCGTCCTGGAATGGACGGGATTAGGCTGAGAAGAAGAAAAAGATAAATTTAATCAAAGAACTCATTCAATTTGATTACTAGCACTGGCGTTTCCTCATTTTCCCAGTCAATACTGACATTATCGTCTTATATAAAATATAGTATTGTCTACTGCTAAATAGTTCCTGACTCATAATATTTGAAAATTCTTTCGATAAAAAAGAATTCCTAAAGTACTCCTGAAATTTGCGGGATTCTCTGGTTATCCGTTTACGTCGTTAGATGTAATACTATAATTTAGCAAAAATATTATATAAACACTTAAATTCTCTCTTAAATTTTTAAAAATCGTGTCTTGATTTTTTTACTTTGTTCCTGTTTCGCACTAAAGTCGTATAAAATGTATGTCGGGATGAACCACGTCGCTTTTATTACAGTATGAGAAGTGGGGTACAATTCGCAAAAATTCTCTGTACCCGTGCAGTCTAAAAGATAAAACTTTTGGATAGCTGTTATAAATAGGTATAGAAATACTTCAAAGGAAACATAAAAGCCCTGAAAGTGTGTGATTACCTTTTTAAGGCAGTAGGTACATTTTAATGGAATTTTTACACATTATAATATATTTGAACGCTATTAAGAATATTCCGTAAATTTATTATTGAAAATTCGTGTACTTACTTTTGTAAATCAGCGAGGTACGGAGTGAAAATCACAGAATAATGAAATAATTGTCGGCCTTCGTGGCTCAGTTGGTTAGGTGCCTGCCTGCTGATCCAAAGGTCCCGGGTTCGATTTCCGGTGGAGACACAGTTTTAGTAAAGTAAGTAATTTAAAATAAAAAAATAAAAATTAATATAAAATTAAAATAAAAAAATAATAATAAAATACCACTTATTCGTCTAATTGGACAGTTGAAGTCACGCCTATTGTCCAGAAAAACTAAAGCCACACTATACAAGTCACTAATTAGACCAGTCTGAACATATGCCACGGAAACCAAATAATTCCTTACATATATTATTATTGAAATTAAAAAACTACTTGTTCAGTCAAATGAAATATAAAAAAAATCACATTCCCATTTATTTATCTAAATTTATTTTATATATTTTTTTCCGGAATAAGTTTTAGGGTAACCAAATGGCAATGTTTGTTAAATTATTATCAAATGATTTTTTTTTAATATTGTGTTATAACTAATATTTTTAACTTGTCAATACTGACAGTACTGGGTGTAAAACTTTATTATTCTAGGTAATTTATATCACACGGCATACTGGGCCCTTATTAAATTATAAGGGCCAGTAAGCCGAAACGGCCATCCTGATATAAGGATAAGTATATGTAGAACCATAATCAACTTTTGTTTGATTTAATTACCGAGTATGTTGTAATAGTTGGTATTTTACATAAACAAGAAAATTTATCGAGTAATTTTCAAATACATCGGAAAAAAATCTAACTAAAATAATATTTGACGTTATACATAGGTAGGTTAATGTTATTTATAATGGCGATTGGTTGTTATCACGGAACAGCGCGAATATAAATCACGAATTTATTGTCTTTTAATGATAGACGACTGCAATATTTAACAAAACATATCATATTATATATTGTGGTTGTATCTATTTATACGCAAAAATGGCACAGAAAGTCTATAATATTAATAATAATAAGTGTTATCATACATAATTTCCAAAAATAACACCACGTTTCGTGACAACTGACACTAAAATCTCATTTATACGTTTGTCGTATAATAATAGAACGAATCACGTTATGCCAAAAAATTAATACAATAATTTATAGGATATGAGTATATCCGGTGTCCAAAGTACCTACTCTCCGATTTTATATTATATAGGTGCCTAATTGTAGCCACAAATCAAACAGAGCATTATGTAATCTCAAATAATATATCATAAACATGGTGGGTGTAGGGGGGAACAGACCTGTTTTTCGGCAACGGAGAGACGGGGGACGAATTAATTCTTACTTTCCCTCACAGAGGAAGAAGCTCGATGGATATCCCCTTATTATTTGTGAGCTAATGAAGTAGCAAAAAGCATATTTTTCATCATCTAATTTTGCTTTTTGGAATTTTAAATCTGCCCCCGGAATGCCGAAAAATATTATCAAGGAAATAATTTATAATATTTTGGGCTGATGAATGAAAACACTTGATAAACACGTCGAGTGTCTTGAAAAAACGTATATACGAAAAATAAAATAAGGTGATGTTAAAAATTTTCACATATCTTGTAGAATCTTCTAACATTTCTTACAAACCTACTTTATATAAAAAAAATAGAGAACGCACTAAGACGGGTTGATTACGATACGAAAAGATTGTCAAGAGACTACGCAATGTTATAGCTCAAATAAAATATTAGGCATTTTATAAAAAAATGAGTGGGTTGTGACCAACGCTTTACTCCTTATTCCCATGTCAATCCACAAAGAATTCAAATTTTGTAAGGAAAATTTTCAGCTTTTTCAAGAACCGAGTTAATTAAATTATTTTTGATTTGTATATTTTACTATGAAAACTTGATATTTCTACAATGACATTTGATGGAATTGATGTGCTTATTGAAAATAAAAAATAAATTTTATGTTTCCTCACCTTAAAGTAAATATTCGACAGTTGAAAAAAATGAGAAACACTGATCAGATATTCTATAAAATCTAATAGGATCTAAGAAAGTATAAGATATACAAATTTGAAAAGAATCTAATGAGTAGAATCTTTAGTCTATAATCGATAAAGTAGAATAAACACGACGCACAAACTACAAAGTACACAATTTTACATGCACCCAATAGTGAGATATTAATCGTCTCGAAGATCCTAAAAAACTGAACCTTGTTACTAACTGAGACATTGTTAAAAATACTGTTTCTACTTTTTTATATTAGGTATATTTGTTTTCGGGTGAAATCGTAAATACAACAGGCAAAATAACGTAGTTCAACAATCAGGTTCACCATTCATTAAGAATGTTACCTTTGTAGGTGAAACGAGACAAGCATGTGTTGTGCTTGCTTTTTTAATGTTATACACACCCGCATTCCTGTCGCTGATGACCTTAGATATGCTGTGATGGTATGAATGAAAATAAATAAAAGCTGTAGTGGACTGATTAAAAAGACTGTAAATATTCATACGCCGACGTAATATTATGTAGGTTTAGTCAATGTTACGTTTGAATTATTAATAACGAGGCCCACCTACAAAAATCGATTGGGTTGAAAAAGTTTATGTAATCAAAATTTGTATTGGTCCTTAAATATTCCATAGTTTAATCTCCTTAGATGTGGCTCGGGACGGCACATCGTGAAAAGGTAAAGTGATTATGTATGTAAATGGTGTATTAGTTTCCATTAAATCCGAACCGAAAGGATCTCCAAGGAGGCATAGTTGGCCATTATAATGGTGACTTAATTACCAAAATGTCATGTCATGTGATGAAACATGAATAATATGTCAAAGGAACGGCACCGGATTTTGGTACAATTTAATGTGTACAAAATGAGAATTTAACAAACCCCACAGATATACATCAACATACATACAATGCATTCTACCAAAGGGCAGTGCTGTAGCACAAATCCGTCCATTCGCGTTGTACCTATGTATAAAAATTTTAAGAGTCCCAATTCTCAAAAGGGAAGATTTGTTACAATGATTTTTTCGTAGCGCCATCATTTTTAATTGAGTTAATTGGCTTTATTTTTATTTTTATATTTTGGATATCCAACAGTACCTACAGTAGAACACAATATCATAATATGGGATTAAGAACAATGGAAAAAACAGTAAATGATAGAATAAAATTTTTTACATGCAATTTTTAACAATGAGGAAAAAAAATTATAGGATCTTACCTAGAACATACAAAGAAGATTATAGTCTAGAATCATAACATGTGATTCTTACGTAGGTACTTGAGGCTTTATGATAAAGATGTATTTGCAACCTTTAGGGTGACACATACATGTATTTATTAGAGAGTGGAATTGTGAGTTATGTTATCAGTGCAAAGTTTGCGCTTTATCGCAATTTTGAACGAGAGTAGAGATTGAGTATGAAAGAAGTCAATGTTATTGAGCAGGTTGTTTAAATTGGAGTTTTTTTTTTTAGTTTTGATAATATGCAAACTTTAACAATTATTATGAAGTAACAAAGATTTAATAATCGATGTCCTTATGACAAAGAATAATGGGGTAAAGACCGATATTTTGAGACAGTTTTGTTAATATGAAAGCTCATTTTTAAGACCCAGTTTTGACTAATAAGTCGATTGCCTACACAACACGACTTTATGAAGTATTTTTTTTTTTTTTTTTAAATGAATGAATATGTCCTTGAATAACAAGTACATATACATACTTATACATTCCCTAAACTAAGCATAAATGCTTGTACTATAGGTGAATGGAAATCGGTCGTGGCAGGATTCGAACTCGCGACCTCTGGGTTGCTAGCCCAGCGCGCTAACCGCTCTGCCACCACCCATCTAAAAATGGTTGTTTTTTTATATTTTTACTCCTCACTACCCCCAGGGGATATCATGGAAAGTTATGAATTCGATATTTTTAAGGTTATTTTTATTGCAGATTTTTAACTAGCATGATTCTGAGATTGTATTCTAAAAATTTCAAATTTAGCAAATTCGTATGTCTAATACTCGCTTACATTTTGAAGGATATCTGATCAGTGCTTCTCAATTTTTCTTTCTTCTCAACTGTTAATTATTTCAATGTGACCCCAAGCTCAGGAATCTAAAAAAATGATATTTTTATTATTGAATTGCTAAAAATGCACACCATTTTTATAAAATGGCATAAAAAATTATCAATAAAATTATCATGATAAAATATTTAAATCAAAAATAATTTGACAAACTCATTTCATGAGAATGCTGGAAATTTTCCTTACAAAATGTGAAGATTTTGTGGAGTGACATGGTAATGAGCAATAAAAAGTTGGTCACAATCAAAGTGTTTTAAATTAAATCAAACTAATATTTTGAGTATGTTAATATATTACAAATTTAAAAACAAATACTTGGTATTAGTTCTATTGAAATTCATTTGATTATCAACGCGTTTCGTGCAAGGAACATCGTCAGAATGACGATGTTATTTCCACCATTTATAAATATTTGTGTGATTTCCACCATTCATTAATGTTCAATGTTCCTCGAAGTAACACTAATTCTAATCAAAATGAGTTTATCAAAAGGGCTTGTAACTTCTATAATGTCAACCTCTCAGCCAGTATCACACATTCTGATATATTCACCGCTAGTAATAACGCATACAAAAATTCTCTCTATAAGTGCATAGCATAAACTCGTATGTTGATTTTTTTTTTTTGTTAGTTATTTGTGTTTTTTCTAATATTATCTTTTGTATACTTTTATTTACATTTTGAGTTGTTGTTTGTAACAAAAATATAACAATTTAACTGTCACAATCCTTTTCCCATCCTTTTTTTTTTCTCTTCCCTTCCTTTCCCGTCACAGGCAAACATACATCTTAGTTATATTTAAATTTATGATGCTTAAAATGTTTCATATTTAATATCTGTGGACATATGTAATTGGTCTGTTTGTTTTTATTCCATTTTAGTATTTTAAGACTGTATTTGTCCCTAAATAAATAAATATAAACGTCATTTATACAAGTAGACATTTTTCTTCTATGTTGATTCGATATTGATAGATTAGACATTGTTTTGATTCAAAAAGCGGTAGGTAATTTAAGTGGTTCTAGTTTTGTAAACGTTGTTTTCTATACTTATGTAGTACATATGAATCTATGAAAATTGAGTAAGTCTAAGATAGAGAGAATACCAATAAGGAAATATTCGTTTAAACTAAACGTATAGTTTCCGTCAAACTTCTTGTACCTTTTCGCCATGGAGGAGGGGGGGTAATTTTTACATATTATACCAACCAAGCAAAAATACGCATAAATGCGGGTTGCACAAATGTATACCCACGTGATTAGCTCAAGTTGTTTTACGATAACTATACATACCAACGTATGAACATAAACATTCTTTGGAAAAAATATATCATTTTCGTATCTGCTTATGTATATTATAAATATCCGTTGTCGATATATCTAGTGAGAAATACAAACCTTTTACAATCATAAAAGTTCTGTCAGACTGAATAGTAAGTAAAAAGTTTATTATTGTTCCTAAAATTTATGGCAGGGCTGTAGGCAGGTACCTTCTAGCCCTTAATGAGTTATAACACGAACGTCCTTTAATTTGCATCCAAATGGATAATATTTTTTTGTTGTCGTTGCTGTTAATATTCGTATTGCCACCAAAGTAATATAAAAGTATTATCTGAATCATAAATTGACGTTGTTTTGTATAATATTTGTAAACAAATTAGGGATAAAAGTATTTCAAACTGTACGCCGATACATTTTATATTTTGTCCAATTAATATTATTTTGACTGCCCCATTTTAATAGGCAATATATGCGGATAAAGAAATATTATTTGAATGAATGTCATTAGCATTAGTTATTTTGTATTAAAAGCGTTTTTATTTGTTATACAATTGGCAGATCAATATAAATGTATTTAAACATGAAACAAATTTAAATAGGCATATAAAATTAAATATAGGTACTAAAAACCTTTTTAAATGACATAGGATCGTTATTATTCATTGCATAGTAACTTATTATTGTATAAAAAGCCCTTATTACATTTAATAAAATTATTTTTTACAATTTTGCCCAAGTAGCAATATGATAATAGAAAAATTAAAACAATCCTTAGCTTAAAAAAGTAGGTATAATAAATAAATAAAAAATGGTGAATGATTTATTTAATATGCATTTTATCGTATCATATTTTTATACTGTACACGATAATTAAGTATCAAAATAATCAATTTGTCATAATAACCAAATAATGAATTTTGAATTGAATCGGATCTTATGATAACATGTGTTTTTTTTTTGATATATCAACATTGATCGTGTAATAACCACCATCGCTTTAATAGGTACTCGTAATGCTATGAGAATTATCGAACGAGAACTGGATGCCGGGTAAAACATAATTAATATTTAAATAATATTTTTGAGTGATGCTGTTGAGAAAATTATATCAGATTATTAAATTTGCCAGTTTTTTGAATAATGAATATTAGATACAGTGCTATCGGATTACGCGAGGGCTAGAGGGGACGAGCGGGGAGGGGTAGAAGTGTAGGGAAGATATTTTGGAATGGAGTCGAGGAGTGAAGGGTAAGGGGCGGGGTATACCCTTGATTGCTGGGGGATGAGTAAAACAGGAAGATGAAAATATCGATTAACGCATACAGTTAGGATAGTTACATATAAAGTGTGATGAATTCATATTGCTTGTAACAGATTCAATTATTTTGAAGAATTGTGTACGAAATGTTTGGTTTACTTGGACGTTGATTGTCAGCATAGCGATGCATCCCTTATTTCTTATTTCAGACCTCTCGGTATTTATTTTGTTGTGTTGTGTTGAGTTGTGTTGTGTTGTGTGGCGTTGCGTTGCGTTGCGTTGCGTTGCGTTGCGTTGCGTTGCGTTGCGTTGCGTTGCGTTGCGTTGCGTTGCGTTGCGTTGCGTTGCGTTGCGTTGCGTTGCGTTGCGTTGCGTTGCGTTGCGTTGCGTTGCGTTGCGTTGCGTTGCGTTGTGTTGTGTTGTGTTGTGTTGTGTTGTGTTGTGTTGTGTTGTGTTGTGTTGTGTTGTGTTGTGTTGTGTTGTGTTGTGTTGTGTTGTGTTGTGTTGTGTTGTGTTGTGTTGTGTTGTGTTGTGTTGTGTTGTGTTGTGTTGTGTTGTGTTGTGTTGTGTTGTGTGTTGTATTGGTACTATGTCAAGACAACTAACAGCTACTATGTCAAGTATTTATTCAACACGCACCCAATTTAATTAAGAAAACATAATTTAATACTGTGTCTCCACTGGGATCGAACTCGGGTCTTTACGTCAAGAGTCGGATATCCTACCAACTGAGCAACGAACTACTTATTTGTGTAGGTACTTAAAATACAAACAAAATTTACCTTACTTACGTATATAAACAATTTTAAATATTTTTTTGTCCTTCCATAATCTCGTTCGTGGAAAGGAATTTTTAATTTAAATGAGAGAAAAACACAAGCAACAGAATTTTCCTTGAATTCTCAGTTACCTACACAAAAAACAAAATAAACAAAAAATGTCGAAAATAATCTACGAGTATTCTCAATTTATTTTCCTTTGGTAGATATATACATACAACCAAAGTATTTTTTTTTTGCATATGTTTGATATTATAAATAGTAAACCCTACTTTATTTTCAAAAGCTTACTAATTTTTCATAAACTTAATAAATTGCTTTTTTAGCCTCGTATAGTTATCGGAAAACGACTAGAGCCAGTCACGTGTGTGTGCGCAAAGTATCCTTTTGGTAGGTTGGCAAATGTGCACACCGCCCCCCTCCACGGCGATGATATAGTTACCGTAAATAATTTTGACCGTTACTATATCTTTAGTTTGCTCAACTGACTATGTTTAAATTATGTACCTACATCGTTTACTAAGTACCTAGGATTCGAGTAAAACACAATTGTTCATATTATGATGTTGCTAATACTTTGAGGCACATTTTAAAATTATAAATAAATTACATTACTTATAATTACTTTGTTAAAACCACGATTTTTGATTTACACTCAAAAATCGTGGTTTAAACAATGTTACTATGTGTAATTTAATTTCTTTATAAACCACAATTGAGCTTCACACAAAACAGTGTTGTGTTCAATGTTGAGAGTCTAATATCTATAGGGTCTATAGTAAACCAATTACTAAATTTTGAAAAACTTTTCCCCAGAACCCTTATAACCCTTATCCGTCTTTGAAAGAACATTTTGCTTTTAGAATTTTTTTCGATATTTATGAATTTGTTAAGTACTCTCCATGTATAATTTGTTTTAATTAGACCATTTTTTATAATAAAAAAAATAATGAAAATGCCCTTGAAACAAGTACATATACATCCTCATACAACTAAGCATAAATAAAAAGGTTTTTACTTTAAACGAAAGAGAATATGAAAAAATATAAAAGATTTTACTTTTATTTAATTTTGTACTTTTATTCTTGCTATCACAGATTGTGTATCACAGATTCGTAAATTGATATACAATATTTATTCGAGTTCCATCCGTTATGAGGAAATAAATGTGCTAATTTGTGTACATCCCGTTTGTTCAAGGTCATAGACGTTAAAGGAAGAAAATAAGGAAGGAAGGGGATGCGAATAAGGAAGAATAAAATAAGTTCAAAAGAATTGACTCCGGTCTACAGAAAACTGTTGATGAATTTGGATGATTTCTATGTAGGCATTACCGTGAATGTCTCACAGCAAGGATGATTTCTATGTAGCCATTACTGTGAATCTCTCACAGCAAGGATGATTTCTATGTAGCCATTACCGTGAATGTCTCACAGCAAGGATGATTTATATGTAGCCTCCATTACCGTGAATGTCTCACAGCAAGGATGATTTCTATGTAGCCATTACCGTGAATGTCTCACAACAAGGATGATTTCTATGTAGCCATTACCGTAAATGTCTCACAGCAAGGATGATTTATATGTAGCCATTACCGTGAATGTCTCACAACAAGGATGATTTCTATGTAGCCATTACCGTGAATGTCTCACAGCAAGGATGATTTCTATGTAGCCATTACCGTGAATGTCTCACAGCAAGGATAATTTCTATGTAGCCATTACCGTGAATGCCTCACAGCAAAGATGATTTCTATGTAGCCTCCATTACCGTGAATGTCTCACAGCAAGGACGCTGAAAATATATTTTTTTTTCAATATATTATTATTTTTATCGTTGTCATGTTTTGTTTTACGAGGCGATTTGAGATATATGTATCAAAATAAAATACATCAAAATAATGGTGAATTAAAACTTTCTAAATAAAATGAGTTAAATTATTAAAATATGAGATTCAAACTTTATAAAGTATATTCTATTTTAAATAAAGTTATGTTGACTAAACTGATATAAATATAAAAGCTATATACCTTCTTACCTATTAAATGAAAACATGCCTGAACGGTTTAATATTGAACATTGTATTATGATCACGATGCTGTTTAGGTCCAATGGAAAAGAATATTCTGTCATGTTGAGATAAACGAGATGGAATCCCTTTTAAAAAATTGTGCATACATATAAAAAAATCAATACGTATCCATCAGTCTTTCAAGGTTAATGTTGCATAAATCTGACTTGAAATATTTTTAAGGTTGAGTGAACACTGTTCAATATTGATTTCAAACCATTGGTTCAGGAACGTAAATTCTAAATAGGTACAGATTATGATAAAAATATAATCGATTCTATTGATTGCGTTTTTTTATGTATTCAAACAAACAACGAATCAGATTTTGAGGGGAAAGAGAACGATAAAAAGTTGAAAATAACGTAAAATACTTTTCTTTTCGGTTATAAAATATAAATATATATGTAGTCATAGTGACACGTAATAGCTTTTTGCATTATCATTTTAATGTATTTTTTAATTAATTGATTTTTAAGACTTGTAGCAACTTGTTATTGGGTGCGTGTCAAATTTATATTTGATAAATTAGGTGCCTGTTAGCAGTAGCGGAATTGCTCATATAGGGCGAAAACCTTGGCTTGCCTATGAATATTATATTAAGAAATTCAAGACCTACATTATGTCCTATTCTGATTCGTTTCAGAGAAAGAAAACGTCTGTAACCAACGGGCGACCGTGGATAAAAGGATTTTATCCGCGCGGTGTGACGTAATGAGTCCCGTATATGCAGTCAACTTTTTGACATTTTTCATGTACTAAAATTCAGACGTATAAATTTAACCGAATATTTTTATTATTGCATATGCGCATACATTGGATTTTTTCCCTGTCGGGAGTCAAAAATATTTTTTAACAGACTTCTATGCGAAAAATGCATTGTCACCTCAGGTATAAGAATTGTTGCTCTCATTATTTACAAATAACCAATTCTCTCAATAGATGGCGTTACAACAAAAATAAATAAAAATAATAAGAATGTTGTTCATAATTTCACACATAGATGGCTATAGTAAAAATCCTTATTTTCATGCGAAAAGAATTTCAGTATTGCAATATATAGAACTTTCAAAAATTGAATTGATAGGGATCTCATTGGTGAACGTTGCGCAAGCGCATAAAATGATCACGTAAACCAGCCGATGACAGGTCGTAAGCCCTGTAGGTGCCTTGATTTCCCGGTTCTCCTACAGTAAATATTCCAACTTCGTCTCTATTGAGATAGTTAAAAAATCTGTTAAAAAGTATAAATTTAGATGAATTAGAATAGGACATGTTATAGGATTTTTTTTATTTGTTTTATTGCAACTAAACTACAAGATTAAAAATTTAAACAAATACGATTCCTGGTAATTTTCATCACACCATTTGAATAATCTTCATTGCAAATAGATAACTGCTGCCTAACTAGGTATACCTGTTCTAGGGCTAGCAATGTACATATCATTATATTTCACAGGAGACATATAGGTTGTACCTATTTGCATTTTTTAGAAGTATCAAAACAATATAAACTTACCATTGTACACAGATTAAAAAATGGAATTGGAGTCATCATGATATACATATACATATTGTGTATGTAGGTCATTTTATTTGTTAATTGCACAGTATAATATTAATATATTTTGTCATATGATCTTAAAATTATTTTTCATGGACTCTGGAATGAACAACGATGCTTTTAAATAACATCAAATCTGAAAGAAAATTGATATTTACCAATTTTCTTTCAGGGTTTGCGTAGTCTGAAGGTTTTAGTCCCGCTCCTGCTTGTTATTTGTCCAAGGATCAATACAAAATAATTAATGCTGACAACTTGAAAACGAAATTACAATACAATACAATAACTAGAAAGGGAAAACAAACTATTTGATTGCAGTGCTGCGAGCCCATATAAAATATAAGTAACTAAACAGATATTCAAGTGAACTGTTTATTTTTCAGGAGAATTGTCATGGTGACACTGATCGGTTAACATTAACTACGGGGGTTAATTTAAGTATATATTATGATATTATTTATTTAAGAATAATTGTTTGTCTTTGGTTGTCAACAGCTTTTGGTATGCACACACCGCTATATAAATAATAACACACGGCCAACGTGTATGTACTAGCTGTGTATCTACATACTATCATCATCTGAATCCCCTTGATATTTCGGCCTCAAGCATCGGCTACGGTCAATACTACAAGCCGTGGCATGTGTTTGATGTTTAGGGGCGCATAATCACACCAAGTCTCTATGCATGTATGAAAGTAGATACCTAGGTCACCTCCCCTTCGTCAAATCACATGTACATACCTACATATTAAACGTATAGTGGAGGGAATGCCTCAAAGGAATTGATTATCCGCACATCTACTCATGTGTAACCTAATATGATAGATAGGGCTATTAAATTTTGTGGTGATCAGTCGTTAATAAAAATAATAATAAACCCTTCGTTCAGAAACATATCATCCCACCTACGAGGGCATTAACGTGACATGTTTAACTTTTATGGGAAATCTATTGATGTATTTCGTAGATTAAAGTTATTTTTAATACGTACCAACAATCAAAATAAAACAAATTAATAATAATTCGACAAAGCATAGCAAACTATATAGAACAAACATTACCTTCTGTAAAATATAGATACTTATAATGAAATCTGACAAACTATTTATATCAATCCTTTACTTATGTATTAAAAATGTAATGATTGATGTTTTTTCTATCAAAAAAACACGCGGCAATGCATTTTTTATTTATTTTATGTATATAATGGTTGAGAGGGCACATAGGTTGAAAAACTCCATAGTAATTGTGAAGAAAATAAATAACATATATGTATGTACCTAAACTAAAGTATGTGCAAATACGATACTTTGAAGATATGGATGTTTAAAGATATCATATTTCTTGAAAAAAATAGATGTATCAAAACTCTTGGGGTACGAAAACATTCACTGATAATTGCTTCTCTTCGACAAAATCCAAGATTTCAGAAGCAACCTCATCTTATTCTATGATAATTATTTATTTATTTGTTGTCTATACGGCTAGAAGTCTTTTACAATAAAAAATATATACTGTAGGTACATAGTTACAACAAAAGTATTTAACAAAAAAATGATGAAATCGATGAGCTACAAAATAAAATATCAATTATAATAATAATGGATTCACAAAACAAAGTCGAAAAGCATAATAACTAAAAATCTAGAAATGATATAAAATCACTAGATACCACACAAAAAAATGAAAATAAGAATGTTACAAAAAAAAAAGATACAAAAACACATTATAAATAATTAACAATTCAATAATCATTGAACGATGCATTAAAATGATAAAAAAAACTGTCAATGTACATAAATAAAGAAAGAAACATTATGTTAGTTATGTATACATGACGGCGGTAGCGGTAGCGGGGTTTAGGGCTCTAAGCAACGAGCTCTTGTACTGAGACAGACCAAATATATCTACTAAATGTGCATACCTATTACCTAATAAGTGGATAACTCCCATATCATCAACTATAGAATTTGCACATACTTTGGTTTAGCATTCACGGTGCGCAGCATGTTTTACAAGTTTAATTTTCATTTTTACAGGATGATCTAAGCTTCAATGTATGTATGTGGGTAGGAAATATAAATGATTCCCAAACACACTATATTATCAAAATTTTAAATAATGTATTATCAACCATTCATAAAGTTTGTCTAACCTTTGATAATATATACCTATGTTCTTTATGCTTTATAATGTATAGGTATATTATTAGCTAACTATGGTTTATTTTAAGCAATGATTGGATTGAACGTCTATTTTTGATAACCCTTGGAATTGACAATATGTTCGCAAAGTATTTGAATAGAAATGAAATCTTTTCAATAAGGTAACGTATAAAAGCATTGATAAAACTATTTTGAAACAAATGTAACAAATGTATAAAACTTTTAAAACAAATAATTTTATTGGAAGAGAAGCCGTGATTGTAGGTATCATAATTACTTTTAAATGAAAATACCAAATACTCATTTAAGGGCCTTAAAAGCTTCAACGTTAACGACAGTAACTGAGCGTGCTTACGTTATAACTTGTAGCGGTGTCTACCTATCAAGGTGGGACTCGTTCCGAGTATTTATTATGGGAGAGGGAACGAAATCCTATTTCAATAACGAACAAAGTTATGCGCCCGTAAAACGAGTGAAAGACATAATTGCACTCGGATTCATCCATAAAACGCGAAACAAATCATCCAACGATATTTCGGACAAATTTTGCGTGGAAAATTTCAATCAACCGCCGATAATTAAATCCAAAAAGAGAAGACGACCACTCGGAATAATTCCTCGCCTCAGTGTAGAGCAAGAGACCCCCACGGCCAATTCCCATTTGCATTTTAACGAAGTTTTACATTTGTACCATTAAAGCGACTGATAATACGCTCAAATAGACCGAGTTAACTTTTCTTCGGGTTATAATAAGAGGAGTTAAGGCTCGGAGACACGCACCGCTTAAGACAAGTTAGAAATACCTTCCGGTCTCGAACTGCCATGAAAGCGGACGTTTTTCTTAAATGTTAATTACTTTCAATATTTGTCAGCAATTAAGGGAGATAATAGCTTTCGATAATAACCTGATTTATACCCTTAACACTGCAGTCAGAGTATGCAAGTACATCAGTCTGGAAATTATTTACTACATATATGCAAGGGTTGAAAACGCTCCGGAACGGGACTCCTTAAAAGTGTTTTGATTTCTCAGTTTAATAAAACCAAGTCACGATGTTAAAACGAGTGTCATTGTGATCCTTAAGATACTTCCATACTGGTTTTGTACCTACATGTAGTACCTACATATTATTTTGTTACAATAAATATGGTAGATTATCAATCCTAATTTATTTTCTAAAAATGTGATGAAGGGTAGTCAAATATTTAATTATCTTACACCGAGACCAACCATTTTATCATATATATGATTTAATGTAAAATTTTGTTCATTGTTATAAGATAAAATTCATTTCACTATTTGATAAACAAATGTTTCGTTCAATTCATAATTTATTTATTCCTATATATGTACATCCTATATATGCAAAAGGCTGTTGTTTTAAATAGCAGCATGTGATTACGTACTTTAGAACCGAAATCAATTAAGACTTTATGTTGTTCGGAAAAAATTGCTTTACGGCAACAAACCCTATATTTCTCAATTGTTTATACATAAATAGTAAATGCACTGTCATATTTTTGTTTTCTTCGATTGTGTTTTGCAATTTATCCGCATATATTCGGCATTCCTAATAATAAATATGGCCCCGCAGTTTAATGAAACCATCACTTAATCCAGAGGCAACTCGACGGGATTTGTATCGAAAGGGAGATTGGGAAAAGGACGAGGCGAGAGCCCCACGTTGTGTAGGGGACACGCAACTTTTATGGGGCCTGACGCAATAAGCAAACAGCGCAACCAAATCCAACCTATAAAGATCTTATTTCTAAGCTGATATGCGACCAGTTTTTATGGCAATCATTTGGGAACATTTCAATGGGTGAATAAGTAATTCGGGGGAAACGTCTCTCTATCGCATTATATGGGATTCGGTGAACTGTATACAATCTTCTGATACTGAAAATAATCGACGAGGGATTCTTTTAAATTATTATTACTATATTGCGATGTCTTAAATAGAAACAAAATAAACTAACAATCTAAGAACATACATATTGGTACAAGTAGGTAAACAAACCAAAAATGAAATAATATTTCTGTCGCAGTTCAAGGACGACATCTGTGCGAGAAAACCGTCACCTCATTTATAAGGACTGTTGCTTCCATTGTTTACAAATAAACCAATCTCTCAATAGATGCCGTTACAAAAAAGGTTTCTTCGTTACTTTATAGAAGGCAATAGTACCTAATGATATCTTATTTTTAGGTGATTAGTTACTCATTATTCATAGAACTTTCAAAATAAGGGAACTCAATAAGAAGGCAGAATTGGTGATCGGTGCGCAAGCACATAAAGTGGTCACGTGAACCAGCCAATGGCAGGTCGTAACCCCCTCAACTAAGCCCTGGTTCTTCTATAATCTATTCAATTTCGTCTCTGAATATTGAAAAGTTTGTCAAAAAATAACAAACTTAAAATTATTGAGTAAATAGGTACCTAACAAAGATTTTTGTCTTCCAAAAAGAATTTACGATTTATTTGGTGTTTTTTTTTTTTAATTTCTCCGTGGATCCCCCCCCCCCCCCCCCCCCCCCATTTTTGTAGTAAACGTTGGTTGATTAACACTTTGTTCACTGAATAAAAATAATTCTGAGAGATTTATAGATACATAGGTACTGAGTTGCCGTATGCTTAATTCTTCATCTTCCTTGCCTCTTCCCAGTTCATCTGGGGTCGGCCCTTCTGGTACGCAATTGCCAGACTTTTCGATCTTGCTTCATCTCTCTGGTTAGTTGCTCCTCCCTCAGTTTCCTCTCAATAGTTTAACTAAGTGATTATCATTTCGTCTGGTAATGTGTCCGTACCATCGGAGTCTGGTCCTTTTTAGTTTCTCCGGAATATGCGCGACCCCGAAACTACCTCGGACGATTTCGTTTCAACCTCTATCCTCCCTTGTTACATTTTGCATTGTACCGCACTTTCTGGTGTGATTATGCGCACATTTATACTAATTAATTTATTTTATTTTTTATTATGACATTTAATATTTTATAACTTTAAACACATAATCCCCAACCTCACCAAGACAACGCCTGTTCCAAGGTTGGCGATTTCACACAATTAGTGCGACATCCTTTACAAATATTCATAGCTTCTTATGTATCTTCTCCATTGGCCTAAGATACGACAACGGAGAAGTATTCATATTTTGTTACTTCTATATAATACGCTCTTTAATCCTAATTCACCGCAGTACTTTAAAACCAAATTCACCTATTTATCTGATCTGCTGAACGTACTACATTAACTATACCCATTCACAACACTGAATTTTTCAGCTCTACCTTTGAAGTACGTTCAGCAAGACTCTGGAATAATTTGAGTCCTGATATAACTTCGTCAAACTCGCTTTCCATTTTCAAGGTAAGACTAAAGCAGGGATATCTCTCCGATAATACCTGATCCCTTTCCTTTTACTTCCTTCCCTTTGCTACGTAATATTTATCCATAAACACCTGATCTCGATTTCCTCTTCTTGTTCCTTCCCTATTCTTTTTTTTTGTTATGATGTTTTTGTTATTTTTTTATTTATCTTTGTGTTATATATATTTCCTTTGCTCTTTTATAGCTTTTTTTTTTTGTTGATGTACTTGTATAATTTTGTCACTCTGTGATCTGGTTGGTTGGAAGAAAATTAGTAATAACTCAAAAATGAGTCTTTTGGATTGCCATGTTTTGTTTCTGAAAGAATGAAGTTTTATAATTTTATTTTTGAATGACATGAATGAAGAAATCGTTTCAAGGTTTTCGGATAGAACATTGAACATTAAAGGAGCTTGATAAAAAAGTTACTTTGAACAAATGATGTTTTTGCCCTTACAGTTTTATAATTGAAGGTTATAGCCATTCTAGTGATACAATCCACCTCGGAACAGGTTTTCTGCCACCTCGGTATAGGCTCAGCCTAGTGAGGTGGTGTATACCAAATAATCCTATAAAAAATGTTTCATTTACCTTATTTAAATTGTACTTTTTCTTTTTAATATTTTTATTGTTTGTATATTGTTATATTTTGTTTGGTTTCAATAATAAAAAAAAAATCCTATTGAGTTCTGTCTGCAGTTTCAATTATACATATAAATAAAACATTCAACCGCGAGATACGACACGATTGGTTTGGGCTAGTTTCGGAGCAACCACCTCTTCATCAGAATGGTTGACTAATGACATTATAACGTAGAAATGGTAGCTTTCAAGCCGGTCATATCAAATATCTACATACTTCGTCGTTAACCAAACAAGGATTTGTTATAAATAAACTTATTATTATTATAGGTACGTATTATTCAAATCATGATATTAAACTTGTGAAAAAAATATGAGTCACACCGCATTAATTATATGTACAATGAAACACGGCTCATAATGTCTTTTTCAGATAATTAAAAATGAAACAAATTAAATTTGGTATTATTGAGGTTTTGCCGATTACATTTTATTTCTTACTTTGTAATCATATTTCTTCAGACACCAAAGTTTAAGTTTTATCATATTTTAGTGTTAATTGATTTTTGTATCTATGGGCATATTAATAAGAATATAGATAAATCTACAAGGCAGAGGGGAAATCGATAGATCGTTTTTAATTTTGATAATATGATAAAAAAATACATATATAAAAAATATATATATTACAGGTTAGTTTTTTTTTTATTAAAGTTTTATTTGTTTACATTTTTTAACAATAGGTATTCAATTAACACTATTTTGTTACAAGCATTTATTAAGACTAATTCATTACCAATAAAATAATAAAAAACATGTACCTATTTATTTCAAAGAAAGTGTGAAGTTATTACAGTCACAAAAAAAATAATTTGTAAAAACCTTAGAAAACCTCAGAACCTTTTTAATATAATGTTTTTTTTTCTTGATACGTTAATGGTAAACAGTTTTTTTTTAATAACAAACATATGAATAAAAACGGATATAACCAATGACAGGTTTTTTCAAACCTATTAATCTATATATTGTATAAGATGGGTAGATGGCAGCGCGCTGGGCTAGTAATCCAGTGGTTGCAAGTTCGAATCCTGCCTCGACCGATCTCGTTCACCTATCATCATCATCATCACTGGCTCTACAGCCCGTTGTGGACCTTGGCCTCCTCCAGCATTCGTCGCCATCTTCCTCTATCCTGACAGGCACTCCTCCAATCCCTTATTCCCCTTATTCCAACTGCTTCTACGTCCCGCTGCACACCATCCAGCCATCGGAGTTTGGGTCTACCGACACTACGTCTACCTTGGGGCTTTAAATAAATGATCCTTTTTGGCACTCTTTCATCACTCATTCTTTGGACGTGCCCTGCCCATCTCAGCCTCCCTGTTTTGATGATTTTTACGATGTTTGGTTCTTTGTAAACATTGTAGACCTCTGTGTTGTGTCGTATTCTCCAAACTCCGTTTTCCTGGATTGGGCCGAATACTTTTCTGAGTATTTTTCTCTCAAACACCAGTAGAGATGTCTCATCTTTTTTACTCAGTACCCAGCATTCAGAGCCGTATGTCAGTACAGGACGTAGTAATGTTTTGTAAATGGTGACCTTTGTTTTCCTTGACAACACCCGAGATGCAAGATGTCTTCTTAAACCATAGAAGCATCTATTAGCCATGAATATTCGGCGCTTGATTTCAGTGGATATGTCGTTCACATCAGTCACCATTGATCCCAGATAGGTGAAACTTCTAACGGATTCTATTGTGTGAGAGCCTATATTGATTGTAGTGGGGGTCTGGTTATTGTGAACAGTTTTGGTGACTGGCATATATTTAGTCTTACTAGCGTTGATGTGAAGGCCCATTCCATTAGCAGCCCTCTCTAGCTCAACAAATGTCTCCGTCATTGCCCGCTGTGATCTACCAATTCACCTATAGCACAAGCATTTATGCTTATTTATAGTTGAACAAGGACATTTTTTTTAATAAATCATTTATTGACCCTTAATTTTCGATCCTTACGTAAATGTAATGTAATCTTTAAAACCTAAGATATAAACTAGGTAATTTTCTTTTTTTTACATAACTTGTCGGGCAATTAACAGATACTATCTATGTCAAATATTAATTAACATGCACCCAATAACAAGTTGCCACATTCTGGAGACTAACGATTTAAATCGTATCGGAGATATATAGGTACTGAATAAACAATTAAAACTTTGTCTCTACCGGGAATCGTGCCCGAAAACTTTTGATTTACACACAGATACCTAACCCAATGAGCCACGAAGGCCACACATTTATTCTAAGGTAGAGGCGTCAACATCGTGGCGTCAACTCATTAAAAAAAAATAAAGTATCTTTTTTTATTTTTTTTCAATATCCCTGTTCCTTTTATACACTTATAGTTTCCAGAATAACCGATATCTTTCTCAGGTTTAAACTCACTCGAGGAAGAAAACGGATTTACAATTACTAATTTTTTATTTATTAGAGCTAATAACTTTTTATTCTTGATTCGGCTCTGTTTGCAATCAATATTTAACGACTGGAATATGATCAGCAAATTATTTAAGGGTAATTTAATATTTTTATGTCTCTCTTGTCTAATTTAGTACATCCGGTAGCAACAAATTATAACGAAACTTATAAATTTCTAGGAATTTTAAAATATCATTGTAAAAAAGCAAACCTCAATCGCCTAGTGTGAATATTTAAGATAAGAAACAGCTTTTCAAGAGACTAGGTGATAAAACAAATTTATATATTAGTCTTTATATAAATGTGATATAAAATAATATTGAATGGGATGTTTTAATTTGTTTTCAAAGATAATAAAAAAAGATATAAATAAGTCCCGTTTTCTCACTAAAGGCGAACAGAATACAATATGTTAAGACCAGGCAGACCTTTGACAACGTTGCACTCCTAATAGGAATATTTATTGCCAGTATGAAGAAGAAATAATTTCAAAGGAATGATTGGTGAAAGAAAGACAAAGAAGTATTAAGTGAAAATCATTTCTTCAAAAATCTTTTCTTAAAAATGTAACGTTATTGTGAAAAATAAGTAATACGAGTATTACAATAAAAATATACCATTCTGTAAAGAACAAGTCAATTTTTTTTGTGTAGGTATGTAATGATTTTTAAATGTTCATAAAGTAAAGTTATTTTTAAAATTGACGCAATACAAGCTTAAACATGAGTTTGAAAATGTAAGCTCATATCTCACAAAAAACGGATCGTTTTAAAATACATTGAACTTTCTTATTAGGTACTCCAAATATACTTCTTAATTGTAATCGATGTAACATTCTGTTCGCAATGAAGAGCCAAATATCGATTTTATTCTAAAAACTCCCCCAGAATTAATCACTCCCCTAACTCCCTGAAAATGTCACAGAATATGAAAGACGACGTCTCTATTTGAAACACAAAAGAAAAATCCATTAGTGAGAAAACGGGAATTGAGAGAAACACTGACATCTTGTTTCTAGAATATAGACATATATTTTATTTTGATAGAAAATAAAAAAATGCTTTTGAAGCGATACGCTGTTAAGTAAAATGACAAGAAAAACTATCAAGTTTACGTACTTATAAAAATAAAACTGTTATTTATTTAAATTTTTACTCATGTATAAACATATATTTATGTCTAAAATAACATAAAGGAATAAACAATATGAAAAGATGTATAGTATTTCGTATGGTACATAATTATACCTATATTATAATACTATTTTAGGTATTGTTAGAATATTTCACAGCACAACTAAGATATGACTACCACTGAAGTCGAAGAAGCGAATAATCAATTTGGTATTGCAGGTTTTTCGTAAACTGTTTTAAATTTTTTTGGCCCAGTAAATGATAATGGACTTTGGAGGAAACAATATAATCACGAACTACAGGCATTATATGACGAACCCAACATTGTACAAGTCATAAAATTACGTAGACTGCAGTGGTTGGGAGATATCAGCCGGATGAATGATGAGCGTATCTCCAAAAAGGTTCTTAATACCAATATAGAGGGCAGATGAAGTAGAGGCAGGCCCAAGCTAAGATGGCTTGATGACACAGAATACGACATAAGGGCGAACGGAATAACAAACTGGAGGAGAGTGGTGGGGGAAAGGGACGGCTGAAGGAGGCCAGGGCTCACACAGGGCTGTAGCGCCAATGATGAAGATGTGTTAAAATACTACAGATCATTCTCCTTTTTACTCCTCACTAATCCAAAGGGATATAGTGGGGAGTTATGATGGAAAATATTCAGCATTTTCATGAAATGAGTTTTCTAATTATTTTTTAATTAAATATTTTATTATGAAAAATATGATACATCTTCAATGCCATTTTATGAAAGGGATGTGCCTTTTTACCATTTTGAAAATAAAAATTTAAAATTTTATGTTACTTGAGCTTGGGGGAATATTTGATAGTTAAGAAAATTGAGAAGCACTATTCAGATATCCTTCAAAATCTAATGTGATCTAAGCGAGTATTAGATATACAATTTTTTTAAAATTTGAAAGGAGAAAGAATCGAATGAGTACTTTAGTCTATAGTCAATAAAGCACACACACATACACAGATGCATTGTAATGAAACTTTTAGAGTACAATCTTAGCGTGATACAGTTGATAATCTGCAATAAAAAAATAGCCTTTAAATTGCGAAAACCTAACTCCCCACTATATCCCCTTGAGTTAGTGAGGAGTAAAAAAGGTATCAACATCAACGGCGAACTACTGAATATTTTGAGGTTCGCAGATGATGTTGTCGTATTTGCCAAAGATGACAAAGAATTGGAAGATATGATGAATGACACATGCAAAGCATCTTGGTAAAATGGTCTCAAAATGAAAACATCAAAAACCAGTTATGAGCAATGCAGATCCGTCGAAGAGCATCTTGGTAGATGGAAAAGTCATCGACAATGTTGATATTTATTTTTTAACAGATTTTTAATTATTTCAATAGAGACGAAGTTGGAATATTTATTGTAGGAGAACCGGGAAATCAAGGCACCTACAGGGCTTACGACCTGTCATCGGCTGGTTTACGTGATCACTTTATGCGCTTGCGCAACGTTCACCAATTATGTATTGTATTGAGTTCCCTTATCAATTCTTATATCTGAGGTGAAAATGCATTTTTCGCATAGAAGTCACCCCTGAATTGCGCCAGACTTATGAGGTCATTTTTGTCTTATTTACCTACTTGTACCAATGTGTTAGTAATCGAATATTTTTATTATTGCATATGCGCAAGGTGCCTTGGCTAGGTGCCTTGATTTCCCGGTTCTCCTACAATAAATATTCCAAATTCGTCTCTATTGAGATAATTAAAAATCTGTTAAAAAATCTTTTTTACTCCCGACAGGGGAAAAAAAAATCCAATGTTTGCGCATATGCAATAATAAAAATATTCGGTTGATATTTATGTTTACCTTGGACACACTATAAAACTCATTAAAGAAAATCGAGAGGCAGAAATTGAAAGAAGATGTCTAGCACAGGCCGCCTTTGATAAACTCTCTTACATCCTCAAGTCTCCGAAGTAAGAAAGTCCTGGAACGCCGACCTATAACGGGCAAAAGAAGTGTTGGATAACCTCAAAAAGGTGGTCTGACGATATTGGACGAGTGGCTGGAGGCGGATGAATGCGGTCTGCCCAAGATAGGGAGCTGTGGAGGTCTTAAGGGGAGGCCTATGTGCATTACTGAACCAAGGAGGGCTGAAGAAGAAGAAGACCATTCAAACTGTCGCCAAAGATTCTTGGTGATAATCTGTTTGCTTGTCTCAAGAGATAATTGGATTTATATGAAAGGAAATTACCCTGTCGCTCGCCATTTGATACGTACTTAAATAATACTAAATTTCATGAATGATAATATCATAAATTTCATTTAAAATACTTATTTTGTCATGTAACACTTACTCATTGTTCGTACATAAAGTGTATTGTGTGAAACAAATTAAGGGAGCGCTTAAATTCAGCCAATGTAAGTGAAAATTTCGGGAAGTACAAAAAAACGACACCCTCTCTCGGATAGAGACTAAAATAAAATACACCTGGTGTTGGCAATGGAAAATTTTACCTAGGATATTTCGTTGAATGTGTTTCGTCCTTCATTAAAACATACGGAGGCAACGTAAGTAGGTACCTATTTATTTACACGACGAACAGACAGTGTCTTGTATACAATTCACCGTCGTTTTAATTTGTCTATTACTTATTTATTTTTTTATTTAAATCTTTCTGTACATATAATTAGTAAACTGGCGGGCTTATTGCCTAATGGTAATTTATGTCCATTGTATAATAAGTAATCTTCTTCGTTTGTTATCTAGTAAAAAATGCTACACATCTACGTAATTTTCAGCATACTCAAAATAACCCGACAAACATTAGGTTATTTTAAATTATTAGTCGAACAATTTTGATGAAATATTATCTTATTGAAATAAAAAAATTTTAGTTTTCGTTTAACGGATATTGGTAAGTGTTATTAATAAAGGACCTGTAAAACGAAAACTTTAGTGTTTTTATTCTATAAAAAAATTTCTTAGACGACATTTTTAATTATTCTAAAATTTGTAGACAAAAAATATGTTTCAAACTCAACATGTTTCGATGAAAATATTTTAATATTCGCATTTGAACCTATTTTCGGGTGAATCTATTTAACATGATCTCATATACTGACAGTAAAAAATAAAAATCTTTCAATTAACCCTTAAAGTAGTTTTACTTGAATTTGTGTAGGTTAATGTTTATTTTATTTATTTATTTATTTAAACAATAACAATGCAAGTTAAAAAGAAAGAAAGGAAAGGAACTAAAAAGTCAATTAAACATAACACATTGTAACATCCTCCTCTCTCTTTTTCATTCATCATAACCTCACCTAAACGGCTACGCCTGTCTTAAGGTGAGGCTATTCAGACAACACAATAATATACATATATATACATGCACATATGCATATATACACATACACAGCAGTAGCGGAATTGCTTATAGAAACCGAAAATCTTGGCTTGCCTATGAATATTATGTTAAGAAATTCAAGACCTAATATTTTTTTGTCTGTTTTATTGAAACCATACTACAAGATTAAAAATGGAACCGTTTGTAGATACGATGTTTGACAGGGCCACAAATGTAAATATTGTTTTGGCATGTGATTTTAAAATATTTTCATGGCCACTCAAATGAACAACGATGTTAATATCACATTACATTTACAACATTTCCCAATTTTCTTTCAGGGTTTGCCTAGTCCGAAGCTTCTAGGTACACAGATACACATACACACAGATACACAGATACACATACATACGTACCTGATACACAGATACACATACATACGTACACATCAAAACAATAATACCATAAACATCTACCACATGATCAACAATAAACAAAAAAAACAATAATAATAATATGAAAAAAAATAATAATACACTTCCATAAAAATAACATGTTAAATCAGAGTATTTATAATATATTGTTTGACAAAAAAATAAAACATAAAAAAATGTAAATCAATGTTTCAGGTTAATTAATGTACATTTGTTAATAAAGATCAATTTTCTATCATTTGATGATTCGGTGGATATTTTGTGGTAGTTAATACTAACCATATTTGAATCACAAATTCGCTATAAACCACTTGTTTTTTGAGTTACTTCGCGACATGTTTCGGAAGCGCTGTCCTTCCATCGACTGGCGTGTCTAGATTCCACGCCGGTCGATGGAAGGACAGCGCTTCCGAAACATGTCGCGAAGTGACTCAAAAAACAAGTGTTTTATAGCGAATTTGTGATTCAAATATGATCAATTTTCTTATCGAATGTGTATTCAAATAAATATAATTATTATTCTATGAAATATCAAAAAATAATAAATTCATTCCCGGTGTCTTAAACTTATTACAAGTTCATTAGAAATTGTATTCAATAAATCGTACAAGAGAATATTGTATGTACGACGAAAAATGAAATTTTCAGCGGTGAAAATCCGAACATGCGACGTCGACGTATTTCCCGCCGACTTCCATTTTCATACGTTGAAAATTTTCAACGGATTTTTTGGAAAAAAATAATACCAGTTTCGAATTGAAATTCCCGCCGTTCGTTGTAATACCCGTTTGCCAATGATTGACAGCCTGACGTGTCGGAGACAATTTAAGTCCAATAAATCAACATTTGTATGTTTGACTGCTACGTGTAATTGAAAATCAATTAATCGTTTACTAAGCCTAGAATTACCTACTCTATTCCCCATCATTTTACCCCCATCCGAAGCTTTGATTGGCTGTAATCCACCCCCTGCCACCCCTCCCGAATCGTGACGAAAGAGCGGGGCATATATTTATTATTTTACGAGGGTATAAAATAAAGAGGCATTTATATATAGGTAGGTATCTTATTTTGGGCGAGCGATGCACTTAATGCATCTTTATGATGTCGCTCGCAGAAACGCTTTAAATTGCCATCTTTAAAGCTATAAAATTATTAAGATAGGGTTTTGATCCCTTATAAAGGAAAAGCGAAGATTTGTGGAAAAGCGAACGAGTTGAAAACTTTTGACATACCTATAATAACGTTTTACCCTACCATTTTTGATTAAATCTACCTTTTACTTTCCACACTACGGAAAACAAGGAGAGTCATGATTTCACAATTTTTAAGCAATTATTTATATCAATTTCTCAACGGGTATCATGTAGAGAGTGCACGTTATGAGTTTCGTCGTGATTTTTTTGTATGTATGGCGTACGCCGTATCTTTTTCGTATCCTCTCTACAGCCCAAGCTATAAGTCTGATCGACTTCATATTGATATCATATAACATGAAAAGTCCATTAACTTAGAGCTGATTAGTTTTCCATAGTAATCCGTTGATTTCTTTTCTATAATTATACCTGTCCAAATTTTCAAAATGCTATCATGATCTGGAAAATAGAGTTGTTTTTAATATTGTTTGAACTTTTGATGCAATAAAAAACACTCTTCAAAAATGCAATCAAAAATTGTAAAAATTAAAAAATATATAAAAATCTGTTGCTGTGTAACAACATAACAAACATTTATGTTTTTTTTTTTATTTTGTTATTTCTCACAATAATATTTTTTTGTTGATGGAATTCCTTTTTCTGAGACAGTTACGGATTTCAGAGATTATTAAAATATGCAATAGATATAGGTAGGTGGTAACATCTGTTGTAATTTGGTAATTTCCATTTATATTTTTATGGTAACATAATTTTAGACCAACATATATAGAAAAACAAAAAATATGGAGAATAAGTTGAATATCACCTCTTTTGTTTGTTTACAAGTATTTCTTTTTATCTGAAGTCAATATACAAAACTGTTGTAAAAATTTATTCCTCTTATTTTGTCACCATCACCATCTCTCCGAATGCTCATCTGGCGTGAATCTTCGGGGCAATTAGCTTGTTAATTGAAGAATTAGTGAGAAGAAACCTGTTTGGGGAGAGGGTGCTTTGGGTAACTCGTGTCAGGACCATGGAGATGGGGAAATATAAAGGTTGACGGAAAATAACGAAAATAGAAGATAATTAAAATTTGACTATTTTCTTTATTTATTTTCAGGTGTAAAATACGTCAAAATATGGTTCCTTTATATACAAATTATACCAGATTATTTATTTATAAACTTTATGAACAACTGCATAAAGACGGGGTTTATTGCCATAAGATTATTTCTTCCAACCGACCCGAGCAACGTGAAGTCTCTAAAGCCAAATTGGTACGATAGTATTTATATTTAAAAAAAGAAAAGTAGAATAATAATAATAACACCTTGCAAATAAATGAGGTAAAGAAGGAGGGTACAGAATGATACAGAAGGAATATTCAGAAAGTACATACATACATACCATCGCGCCATGTCCCTCACGGGGTAGGCAGAGAGAACCGAACGCCACATTTTTCTATTCAGAAAGTATTTGACAGATATTGTTTTTTTGAGTTTACCATTAAATTTTTGCATGGATTGACATGACGAAATTTCATCATTTAGGCCATTCCATAGTCTAGCTGATTGTAGCTGAAAACTGATGTATTGTGAAATAATGGGGATAGCTAGTTTGGTACGTTCATCAGATCGAAGGAGTTATCAGAAGGATCGTGCGAAAATTTAATAAAAATCATTTTAGAGCCACTAGAACTATGGTTCTAAATATATATGAACAAAAATATTTGATAACATCACGTATTATGCAATGTACGATGTAATTATTTATTTTTATTTTATTTATTTTGGATATCCAACAGTACAGTAGAGTATAATGATATTAAAAATCATTTTAGAGCCACTAGAACTATGGTTCTAAATATATATGAACAAAAATATTTGATAACATCACGTATTATGCAATGTACGATGTTATTATTTATTTTTATTTTATTTTATTTTATTTTATTTATTTTGGATATCCAACAGTACAGTAGAGTATAATGATATTAAAAAGAATGAAAAAAAAAAAACAAGTAAATGTAGACTACGGTACATAATAATAGGACATCATATCAAGTAATTTTAAAAGCTTAACATACAATTTACGACAAATGAGAAAAAACAAAATTATATGATCTCACCTGAAACATACAAGGAATAGTACCAAGAGGATTATATTCTAGAATCATAACATGGGATTCTAACGTACTTAAGGATCAACGAAGAAGGTGTTGCAACCATTATGGTGACACATACATATATTTATGTACTAGCTTTTATGTCCCGCCGTTGGCCAAGAATGTAAAATTGTGAAAGAAAAAGCAATCATTTTTATGATATTGTCACCCAATTATTTTGCAATATCAGACTATGAAAAGTGGTTTGAAATTTGATTGAGTTTAAGTATTGTAAAATGTTCAAGTGATGGCCACAACCCATTCTTTTTTATATATTGCTATAAAGTGTGAATGAAGTATAATATTTATACAATTTCTGCTCGCATGGACTATGCGTAATGGTTTTAAATATGACTGTTTATCAACGTTCTAAAGAGATTGGTTTGGCCACAACCCCCATTTTTAAATATTATCATCGAAAACAAATTGTAATGTGTACCTATTGAAAATTTAGTAATTTTGGATGTTGGGATGTGGTTAAAATTTGATTAAACAAACGTAGGTACTGAAAAGATCTAGTATTGGTCACATCCCATTCGTTTTTATATTTTTTCATCAAGTGTGCATTATATTTTTGCTCAATTTGACTGAAAGTCTTCATTAACAAAGAAGAAGAAGACTTTAACTATAGTAAATAGTTTTTAATTTGAATATAAATGTTGTGAAGAGTTCAGTAATGGCCACAACCCCCATTCTTTAAATATTAGGTGTTGAAAATTATTCAAAATAGGATGATATAAATGGTTTAAATTTAATTAAACAAAAGTATTGAAAAGATTCAAGTGCAGGTTATATCGTCACATCCAATATCCCATTCATTTCATATGTATTTTCATCAAGTGTGCATATCGTTAATAATATTTCTGCACAATAGACTATTAGACTTAAAACTAACCCAAAAGACTAAATAAAAAAGAGAAAAATAAGTATAAGACTATAAGAAATAGTTTGTATAAAAAACTATTCCAATGGTCTACATAAAATAAGTAAAAATACATATACCTAATAGAAGAATTAGACTATTGGAAATAGATTGTATAAAAGCTCACCCAAAGGTCTACAAAAAAGAAGAAGAAGAATATTTAGACTATTGGAAATAGTTTGTATAAATACTGACCAAAAGGTCTACATAAAAGAAACTGAATAAGACTATTGGAAATAGTTTGTATTAAAACTCTCCCAAAAGTCTACGTACTTAAATGAAGAAGAATAATAATTAGACTAAAGGAAATAATTTTTATAAAAAAATGACCCAAATGTATACATAAAAGAAGAAGAAGATGAATTAGACAATAGGAAATAGTTTGTATAAAAACTGCCCTAAAGGTCTACATTTGAGAGGAGAGTGCTACGGAAAATACTGGGACCCGTGAATGATGGAGAAGCTTGGAGAATAAGGTATAATGATGAAATATACAGCATCTATAAGACTCCTAGGCTCTCTGTACATGCTAGACTGAGCAGGCTGAGATGGGCTGGGCATGTACAGAGAATGCCGTCATCACGGGCACCCAAGAGGATCCTTGAGGGACATCCGGGTGGAAGAAGAAAGGTCGGCAGACCCAGGATGCGATGGGAGGATGAAGTGAAAAGGGATGCGGAACAATTACTGCAAGTGGCAGACTGGAGGACAGCAGCGGTAGACAGGAGGAGTTGGAGGCGACGATTGATGGAGGCCAAGGCTCGATATGGGCTGTAGAGCCATCGGAAGAAGAAGAAGGTCTACATAAAATTAAGAAGAAAAAGAATTAGACTCCAGGACCCGCCGCTTCAGGCCCTTCAGTACCTCCCGTCCCTTTAATCCCTCATTACGTCCCTTCCCATCAGGCCCTTCAGTACCTTCCGTCCCTTCAGGCAGTTTTATACCTCCCGTCCCTTCAGGCCCTTTAGTGCCTCCCTTCCCTTCATTACATCCCGTCCCATCAGTCGGTTAAGAAAAGTTTTAATCCAGAAACCATCCTGGAAGAACCGCGAAGAGATGAAAGAACCTTCTTTTCCCAGGATGCTCTACTTAATAGGTAAAATGACTAAATACACAAAGAAGAAGAAAAAAGTTTAAACCCAGATACCTGCGAAGAGATGGAAGGACAGTTGGACCTTCTTCTCCCAGGATTCTCCAACTTCATAGGTAAAATTACCAAAAATACACGATGAAGAAGAAGAAGAAGAAATAAGTTTAAATCCAGATACCTGCGAAGAGATGGAAGGAAAATTGGACATTCTTCTCCCAGGTTAGTCCACCTTCAAAGGTAAAATGACCAAATAGACGATGAAGAAGAAGAAGAAAAAAGTTTAAATCCAGAAACCTGCGAAGAGATGGAAGGAAAATTGGACCTTCATCTCCCAGGATAGTTCATCTTCATAGGTAAGATGACCAAGTACACGTTGAAGAAAAAGAAGAAAAAAGTTTATATGCAGAACCCGTCCTGGAAGACCTGTGAAGAGATGGAGGGACAGTCGGACCTTCTTTTCCCAGGATACTCCCCCTTCATAGGTAAAACGACCAAATACACGAAGAAGAAGAAGAATAAGAAAAAAGTTTAAATCCAAAAACCATCCTGGGCATACGCTCGACAATTCACCAAAGTTTCATTATAATCGGACAAACGGTTGATAAATAAATAAATAAAATAATTTTCCTATAGGAAATCAGTATAGGTATATTATTGTTGATTTGTAAGTAAATAGTATTAGGTAGGTACCTACCTACAACAACCTTCTAAATAAATTCGATTCCTAACAAATTTTATTTGAATATCACATTCTTTCTGTAGCCATGGAAACGATTCGAACACGTTAAAAATATCGAATGGTTCGGATACATTTTTTGAATATGTAGGTACCTACATTGGTTTGTTCGATGCCATAAAAATGAAAATTGTCAGAAAAATCAAATATTATTTACAAATTATGCAATTTTATTATGCCTATATCTTTACTAATAAATAACACATTTTTACAATATATGTCTTAAAACTTGCCGTAATGTCTTGTGTTTCATTTTATTATTTCATAATTACATTTATTTCACAGGTTTATTATTTTCAAGAACATATTCATTCGGTGGGAAAATGAAATATTGTATGAAAAGATATTAAAATGGCGGCGTTTATGTACAAAATCCTTACTTTAAAAATAAGTTAAACATTATAATTATACCAAATATTCACCATGTTTTTCACTTAAACGCTAAGTTATACTTCAAAATATATTTTTTTTGTGTAAATACCTACTTCTAACTTTTAAACTAACAGATATTTGCGTGCAAAATGTACACTTTTTTGACAGATATGACTTGGAAAATTTTGTATGAAAAAAATAATTATTTAAATATTTTTAAAATTCAGCATTTTTATCGCATTCTTTTTAGCGTGACACTGCATCAGGTATACTGGTACATGTTCGCACTTAAATTAGATTTTTAGATGCTCTTGGTTTTTCAGAAGGCGTGAGACAAACACACACACACACACATACACACACACATACACTAACATTTTGATTGCTTTATTACTTTAGATATACTAGAGAGTGGAATTTTGAGTTATGTTACCAGTGCAAAGTTGGCGCTTTATCGCAATTTTGAACGAGAGTAGATATTGGATATGAAAAAAGTCAATGTTATTGAGCAGGTTGTTAAAATTGGAGGAGGCCCGACTAGTAAAGAAATTTTTCTTCAGATTAGATTTAGAGTGTGACATAGAAAAAGTTGGTTTTGATCTGACATTGCGGTTTGGAATGTGAAGTGAGATATTTTCTAATAAATTTGGACAATCAATAATGTTATGAAAATTTTATGAAAAAGTAAGTGCTATTTTATTAGTATATATTTTAAAATTTTACAGAGTACAGTCTTAAAACTTAGTATAGGTATGTACATATATGTAGATACAAATGAATGACCAGCATATGGTCCAGTGAAACTCCCTGTATACTCATCAATGTCACCAAAGAGTTGCCAATGTCACACTCACATATTCTAAAAGTATAAATAGGAACGCTGTAAACTTCGTAACGTCCTCCGAACATCAACTTATAGTTGATACTCCATCTATCACCACCAGCTTTTCGTGTATGGGCTTAAACTTTAATAAAACGTTTTGTTATCGAAAAGTGTCTTATTGAGCTAATATATATGAAAAAAGTCAGCCTTGTGGTGCAAAAACTACGATCGAGATTCTGGACTGTCATTGGCCTCAGATTTTTATAAATGTAGCATTAGAGAAGTTCTCATAATCAATCCATTCTTCTTAATGAGTTCATCAGCACAGTTCAACTAGGTACCATACGCTCCCAGAAGCCCATAATCCGATCTTTGGCGTCTTTTTTGAAAGGTTCATTCATTATTGCTGAATAACGATCATTGCATTTCACATACACCATCGATGTCATTTTATATTTAGACACGTTACATGAGAGCTAAACGCTAAAAAAAGGTACATTTCAATGAATTCTTTCAATAGCACCAAGAAAAAGCACACACGACATAATACGTTAAATAAAAAAGAGATCATACAAATAGACACACACTGCAGACATATTTTCTCTTTTACTCCAGTGCAATCACATCATAATTATCTCTCATACAAATTAATGATATTATGGTGCCTCATGTTATGACCTACCTAATCATTAAAAAATAATAAATAGTGTTCAAAATCATAAAAGTAGGTATAATCATATGTTGACGTACATATATAATTTATTTGAAAAATGTGATCAAATGGCTTCAAAAATACGAATACATAATAAACTTATTCCTTACCTCAAATGGCAAAGGTATTGACAATTTTTTTACATTGGTAAAATGACCTGTGCGTTTTATAAGCTTCAGTCATTACGTGTATGAATAAAGTGAGGTAGGTAGGTGCCTTTATTTTTATTTACCGAATTTAAATGATAGTAACGTATCGTTTATTTTGATATATCATTTGTACAGCATAAATGTAGGTATATGATGGAATTTTTGTAGATTTATTTTATTTTTATTTTTTTTTACATAGTAATATTATATATAAAACAGCGTAAGACACATAAAAAGAATTATAACAACAAAATATATTAGTACATTAATAAAGTAGGTACAGTTTTACATGTAAATTTGTCCGAGATGTACGCTGTATAAAAAAATATTGACACGTTGGACGCCCAACTAGGTGAACCTGTTTTAGGACGTCCGATAGGAATAGTTACTATAGTAGCAATAACCAACACATCACAACACACACATACAATAATGATTCTAAAAATAAGGTAATTTTTAACAAATTTTCAGGTCCAATTAAGTTAGAAATGAAGTCAATTTATTATTTGATTCATATATACCTATGGATATAAGCCAAGCAATTATTGTTTTTTTCAGCACGTTTCTTGTCAACTGTTTCCAGTCATCAAGTAGTAGATTAAACATTTTGGATAGTAGATTAAAATTGTAATATGTATTGTTTTTTTTTAATTATATGTTAAAACACTATGTACAGTGAAAAAGGTTAGACAAAACACTAGAAGAAAACGATGGCTCAACTCAGTTTAATAAGTAGCTCGAAAAATTGCAAATTATTTGATAATCAGTGGCATTCGCATAAAACTCACCCCAGGCTATCTCAAAAGATTGACAAACTCAACCCCTAGGGAATAAACTAAATATTTGTTTGTAAATGAGGGTCGAAATGGGGGGAGATTTTATATAAAGGTAGGTATATCTACATCTATATACTAGATGAGTGGAGAATTGGCCGAGAGGATAATTGAAAAACAGGTTTGGTCTATTCTCAATTTAATTTTACGTACAGTAGCAGGTACTATTTTACACTTAACTGTTTTTTATTATTCTTGTTTCGTTTTTATTACAATAATTTCCTTGACAAAAATCGTAGATACATACATACAAGAATTTAATATCCAGTTTCATTTTTAAGATAAGTCAAGAAAAAATACAACTCTCGCTAAATTCGTGGATGACTATTTATATTGTTTTAAAACTAACATCTGAACTGAGTATGGGTTCATTTCTCGGAAGTTGTCCACTGTACTTTTATTACTTTATTAGTTGGGGTGGTATTGGTGGAATTGGTATTCTGTGATCCTTGGGATCGATTGCATGATTTAGTGTTTTTTTTTTAATTAATTTCTGGCGTTCCACCCGATATCGAGTGATATAGCCGCTAATCCCTAGATGGACAAACATTGTAGTAGGTGACAAACATTGAAAACACACCCACCGCAATGCTTGTCCCACTCTTGGGAATATTACATATCTATGAAATCAAACAAAAATAAACGTAAAAATGTGCAAATAATAATTTCTTAGTCAAAAAAGGCGAAATAATAAAAACGGTCGGCATAATTCGAAAACATACGGAATACCCACATAAAATATATACACACAAACTATATGTATACAAACTCCAAGACTTGGGGACAGTTTTTTCAAAGGAGTTTATTGTTTATTTTCAAAAAAATTGTTATACTTTTATTAATATTTACATGATTCAATGACAAAAGGAATTTAGAGTTAACAGGATATGAAGTGCATGATTTTATTATCTCTGACATAAATTCTTCTCTATTTAATAATTTACATTCAAAGAAAATATGACCAGTATTCTCTTCCTGTTCACCGCATTCACATATTGGGGATTGAACAACCTGAATCCTAAATAAATGAGATGCCAAGGAGCAATGGCCAATTCTTAGTACATAATATAAACAAATGTATTGTATTTTGGTGGACAGATTGACATTTGAAAATTTCTTCCAACCAACCAAATTTTTAACACAGTCCCACAAAATTCACCAAAATGATATCAAATTATTTTAATTTTTGCTTCAACTGTACCTACATATGAGTTAGCATTGGTCGAAATTCTAAAACGTTTTCTAAATGTTTTTTTAAAGTGAATATTCATATTAAGAAAGGAAAGAACATAATACATTATACCTACGTAGATAATATTATTTTATACTTCCAATAATAATTATAATAAACACATCCTTGCACTATGCGCAAATGAGGAGTTTATTGCCGTACCTACGGCTATTTTTTCTAACTACACTGAATTTTTATTTTGTTTTAGTAACAAAATTTCATGTTAAAATTATCCGAACTATTGTGAATTCAAAACATTTGGTTTTGTGCAATTAAATGTTTTGTACTCACGGCCAAACAGAACAGTCATAAATAAATAAAATTGATAACAAAGGTTTGGCAAAAACGCAGGTAGCCAGTTCGGTTGTCATAATATTTTTTTCAGTGTAACCAGTTTTTCCAACCCAAAGTAGCAATATTTGCTTGATAAATTAAGTTTAATAAATTTCTCCTCCGCTGGGGATCGAACCCAGAACGCCCGCACAGAAACCAAACGACTTGTAAGTTATAAACATGTTTATCGAATTGAGACTAATCCAGTGTTCCTAAATTCATTGATCGATGTATCTAAAGGTATAGTGTTTCTATACTGTTTCATATTCTTGCATTTCTATAATCCCCAAAAGCTCAATTCATAGTTGCGTCCTCAATTTCACAGCCCGAGTCAATTTTGCAATATCCACGATAGAACCCTGAGAGGTCCACATTTTCTTATTACCGGGCTAAGCTTCAAAGAAGATCTGCAGTTAGATACTAGTTTACAGCTGGCCTGAAAAAACGCACGTAAAATAACCAATCTAATATCGTATTACATTTATACAAGTTATAATTTATACAAGTTAAAGGGGTAAAATTAGTTAATTTATTTAATCAAATATAAGGTGAAAAATTAAAAAAAAATATTTCTTGACCAATTACGGTCAACGAAAATCAGAATCCACTCTTTTAAAAAAAAAACATGCATGAAAACAAACTATTTTACGGAAACGGAAATATTTGATTAATCAACTGAATCAACATAATCAATGAATGGAAGGTTAAAAATTATTATTATTATTATTGCAGTTGGATGACTTGTATAGCGCCGTTTTCGTGGAAAATCACCTCAAGGGCGCTTTAATGCCATGAAATGCCATGGAAATCAGAATTCCCATGAAAAATTCTACATTTTTTAAATTTTTATTTCAGTTTATTGTATCTATAAGTTTGTAGTGATTCATTCTATTGTAGTGTTTTTTTAGTGATACTATTTGTAGCGATTCATTCTTAAATAATTGATTATTGCGAACATATCAAAATGAGTAGCTACAAGACAGCTTTTAAGGCGCCATTTTTGAGGAACGGTGTGAACGACGACATAAGGATGCCACTTGCTTAGGTAAACTGAATTCAATACCAACGCCTAGTGAACCGCCCACCCTTGGCAAAAATAACACATTTTTACGCCTTTTATCCTTTATTCGCTACTTCACTCGAGTGTTGGCTGAATAAATTGAAAATCAATCCTTCTCTGACACATGGGATATAGATAAAATGACGATATATATTTTTATTCGGCAATTTTACGTTTAAATCGCTTATACACATTAAAAATACACGACTGTCTGCATAAAAAGTCATATAAGTATTATAATATAAATTTCATTGCCAGAAGTGTATAATAAATCCATTTTAAACACATTTACAAACTTAATCTACACTTTTGATGAATAGGTATATATTTACTGAAAAAAAAACGTTGTTAAAATACAGTATTGATAGAAATTCGCGTGTGTGTTTGCGGGTATATGTAGGTGAGGGTGTGAGAGAGAGGGGTTTCGAGGGTGTGTGTGTATGGAGCTACGTGAGTATGTGTGTGGGTGTGTGTGAGTGGGTGTGGGTTGGTGTGTACTAATATTTCATAATTATTTAATCTGTTTTTCCATAGCAACTAGAGAGACAGATAAAATAAAGATACATGGAAGGGAGGCCTTTGACCAACACTGGATGATAGGAATAGATGATGACATAAATAAATAAAATTACTATATAAATAAATAAAATAATAATTTATTTCTCACAATTAACAATTAATTTCGTCGAAGGAATGATTGATGGGGGTAACTGTAGAGGTCGCCCCAGAAATAACTATATAGACCAGATAATCGGTGACGTGCGCTGTAGCAGCTACAAAGAGATGAAGAGACTGGCGGACGATAGAGTTAAGTGTAAAGATCGAGTGTTTGGTGCAGACCAATCTTAGTATTGTGACCCATAAGAAGAAGAACAAATTAAAACATCGCAATAGAAAAGCGAAAAAAAAATCCAAAAATTAAAAAAAAAACAGAAGTATGTAGGTGTATATTAATACCTACATTTAAAAAATACTTATTTAATAATTAAGTAAATAAAACAAGAGAAATCCCACCAGGCAATGTTTGTGGGTATTACAAAAATCATTATTTAAAAAATGTTAGTCCATCTACAGCGCATAATTGATTTTTATAAAACATAAAATAAATAGCAGATATATAAAAATATACGTAATTAATATTATACACCTTTCATGTGTTTTATTTGTTTCCATTCTCAGATGCCTATAACTGTATGATACACGTTATGAATAAAAATAAAACATACATAAATATTCTCCTTATATCAAAGACGTTGGGACTGAAATAAAACAACTCATTTTTTACTGATAATATTAATTGGGGACAATAAATCTTTTTTTAAAAAATATTATGGATTTCTTAATGTTCCGTGTCTCCTCATTCAAAAGATATGCAAGTAACTAATACACAAGTTGAATTTCATGAATATCAAAAACTCACGTTAAATACTGCATCACATCCAATAATGGTAATAATTATAAATCAGTTCACTATTTCAGTCATTCATGCATCTATGTCGTCTTTGAGTTTCACCCAAAGTTTTTAATGTGTCAACATTGGTCGGCGTTTCTTATTTGAAATCACGTGCTTACGATAAAGACAAATTATCAGCTAATACGAATCTCAAAGCAAACAAACCGTTTTAACATATACATTAACTTGTAAACTCATAATTCGTCCAGCTACGCGGGAAATTAAAACCATCTTGTTTATTCATGCGATAATTCATCGCCCTAATGAACGATTGGTAGGTGTACGTTATTTTCATCCAAAATTAAAACACGACGTTCCATATCTTTCTGTCCTCTTCCATTCTATCAATTCTAAGAATGTATATAAACATGTCACTTTTATCGACAAATATTTTTATGGTAGGTGCACTGTAGGTATATGACATTTTTATCGGACATATTTATATATGTACGAAGTGGGAAAACATATAAACCAAATATATATGATTCCACCGCTCTATAGCTAGTATTCTGGCTCTGTGCGCCATTATTATACTTTCATTGATAGGTATATTACGTCAGGTATCTCATTAAACATATTCTTAAAAAGGCTACAGAAAGGTTACATATTCTAAAAAGGCTTTTTATTTAATTCATACTGTGTAAATTTGTTATTTTTTCAACTAGTTAATATTGTTTTTGTTTATATCTACTAGTACTTTTGTTTTGTTTACTTGATGTAAGAAAATGCATTTATTTTTTACATCTAAATAAAATTTACATACACACAGCAATAATTACTATCCGATCAAACCTGATTTCTTCTTCCTTTCCTAATCCTTTAGTTTTCCTATCATTTTTATGAACTGTTATCCAACTGTCGATTTGTTCAGGAGAACTTTGTTCTCTTAACATATCGACAATGTTTCAAGCCAGGATACGCGAGAATTGTATGCAGAGGTCTACTTTTTTCACGGCTTTTCCAACTTTGAAGTCAAAAAACACCAACTTAGAGGCTTCGCAGCATACACGGATTTCCTCAGAATTCGGAGTAGAACATATTAGCAAAAATTAATTTACACACTTAACTCCGTCGATAACTCGACCGGTTTCGGAGAGTACCTCTCCTTCGTCTGGAGTTCACTTACAAACGGAGTAGAACATTTCGTGTGTCTGTGTGTGTGTGTGTGTCCCTTATAACTTTTGATCCGCTCAATTTACAGAGCCCAAAATTTCAGAATTTATAAACAGTTATAGGCCTACAAAACTTTTATACTCAGAATTTTGAATTTTTGATTCAGTCAGGGGTTATCAACTTTTGAATTTTGAATTTATTTTTCCATATATCTCAAAAACCATAAAAGCTAGAACGCTGAGAATTTGTACAAATATAGACAAATACAAAATCTCAAATGAGTTTTTTCAAAAAAAATCCAGGATTTCTCAAACATTTTTTATTAAGAAAATTTTTTTTTTATGATAAATTTATGAGTTTAACTGCCTATATTTCCAATTTTTTTAAAAATATCGAAAAAAGCCGAAACACCCCAACTAGATAATTTAATTTTCTATAAAAAATATTAATATTGAACAAGTAAATCTAAATTTTTTTTTAACAATTTTTATAAAAATGGAATTTAGTGACGACATCGCTTCATACAATTTATATGGTAGTCGCCTATACACAATATGTAAGAAGACTTAATAGTTTGATACTTAAATCTCCAAACATACATACATACCATCATGCTGTTTTCATATTCTGGGTAGAAAAAAGGACTGACCTCCATACTATCCTATCTTGACATACATATGTAGGTTCATGTGTTGTATAGAAAATCAAATATCTTAAAATATTAAATAATTTGTATTTATGGGTTTATAGTTTGATTCTTATTCTTCAACTATACCTACTATCGCTATCGACAGTTGGATCTCATGTGTTACATGCAACTAGTTATAATTAATATTATTTTTGTATTCCTATTTTTGCTATCCTTATTACATACCAACAGTTTTTTTTATTTATTTTTGTCATGTCACAACATTATTGTCATATTATACATTGCAATGTATATTATTATCATCAACTCTGGTTGGTTGAAAGAAATTGCCTTTTGGCAATAGGTACACGCCAACGTACAAATTATGTACACAAGAAGAAAAAAAAATATTTATTCATCTTTCTGTACATAATATAAACAAATATATTTTACCCTGGTGGGCTTATTGCCATTAGGCAATTTCTTTCAACCTGTCAGATTACAAAGTATGACAAAATTGTGTATGTACAACAACAAAAGAATAAGAACAAAAGAAAACAAAGAAAATATGTATAACACTAAGATACTATTAAAACAAAAAAAAAAAAAAAATAATTCATCATTTAAGTAAAAACATCGTTTAAATTTATTTTTTTATTTATTTATTTGTCTATACGGCTAGAAGCCTTTTACATTAAAAAATATATACAGTAGTTACAACTAAATATTTAACAAAAAAAATATGAAATCGATGAGCTTCAAAATAAAATAACAGTTGTAATAATAATGGAATCAAAAAACAAATTCAACAAGCATAATAACTAAAAATCTAGAAATGATCACTAAATACCATACAAAAAACCGTAAATAAGAAAGTTATAAAAAAATTAGAAACAAAAACACATCATAAATTATTATCTAGAAAGAATAGAACAATTCAATAATCATTTAAATATTGATATCATTTAAATAATAACATCGATCTTAAAACGTACCTATGATGCAACAAACACATCAAATAGAAGCTCATAGTATGCACTCTTTACATGATACCCGTTAAGAAATTTCTTTAGAAAAATACGCTTAAAAATTGTGAAATCATGACTCTCCACTATTCCATAGTAGTAAAGGGTATAAAGCAATATTCAGATAAAATCTTAATACAAACAAAATCAAAAATATATGTTATGTCTTTGTTAGAAGATATGTAATTTCGTTGAAATATGGTGATATTTAATCCTTTATGAGTTGTATTAAATGCTAGGGTTATTTATATATCAACCACAAAAGTAATTATTCTAATTGAGTTGGGTGTATTCTAACCGGAAGCATCCGACATTCTGCGGTTCCTTATGCCAGAGGAAAACATATACTTTATTTGAGGGAAAATGATCACATACCTTACTATAATACATATATAATATATCGTTGTATTTCTTGCTCTTGCTTTTGAAGAATATGTTAGGATATATTTTAAAATTCCAGATCCACTTACGCATATGCTTACTAATAAACGTTAATGCGTGGTTACGAAGAAGTGTCGGAAAAATATTCATCGTGACGTTTTTTTTGTCTCTATGGCAAGTAGCTGTTTCGTTTGCAGGGTAAGGCAATGTCGCCGGGTCAAATGCAACCTTTGAAACTTTTGTATGATTACGTACCTACGTTCATAAAAATTACAATAGTGTGCGCCAGAGTTGATGCATTTGAATCGAGTGTTACGTAAAATAATGTGTTTTATTAGTTTTTACAAAAAAGTGAGAATATTTCGTAATAACGAACGGGAGTAGTTTTTAGATTAGGACTAGTCAATTCGTACAAAATGTATGGCGGTATAAACTCCACCGCTTTTACTTCAGTACGAGAAGTGAGGAACAACTCCTTAAAACTTCTCAGTACCTGTGTGACCTTAATAATGTAGGTATATATTTGATATATTTTTATACATTTTTGATATATAAGTTCTATCAGAAGTTCTCTGTTTTGTTACAACTTCGTTTTGTACCATAAATGCGATGTTTTCTTTGTAGGTCTTAAAAGATTTTGTCAATAATTAATAATGATTATGATAAGAATCAACAGCATGTCAAAATAAGATATATGAAACCTGAAGTGAAAATAAAATGATGACATTATTATCCTGTTTGGTCCAAAAATCAGTTTGATATTGGATTTTTTGAAATTTTATAAATGCAGCTACTGAATGGAAGAAGTACATAATATGGCCATTTTTTCTGATCATTAGGGACGCGCAAAGGCTTTACAAATGAACTTTTGTGTTTAAAGGCATTTTGATTTTGAATGAGGTATTTAAAAATGATTCAAAAGAAAATATTGATAAAATATATTCCAATGTACAAAAAAATACTAAAATCAAGAGTTATTATTATATAAAAAACTATTACCTATAGTATGTAGTAGTTTGAATGTCTTTAATGGTGAGACTACAGAACAGTCTCTAAGGGTATTTCTAAAACAACAGTATGAGACGGGGATAGGAGACATGCCAATGAAATACGAGATATTCTGGAATATATGGCGCATCTGTCATCTGCAATGCATTGACCATTTGAGGGGATATCGAGTACCTCACTGGACCTTTTTTAGGGGGTTTGGGAAAGTTTAAGAATGGTCGGTCGATATTACCACATATTTCATAATCGTTAATTGACATACCTATCAACTTTATGGGCAAGAATACTTTTATCTTTTTATTTAATATTTCGATTTAATTAGTTATTTGTGATTAAAATATAAATCAATAGTTAGGACTGTTATATTTTAGAACTTATCGCAACAATGACTTTTAGCATTGCTCTTCAGACATATTGAGATGACAGATCATCTAAAAATAGGTTTCAACTAATTATTAATAAAATACATATAATATTAACATTGATAATATATTAATATTGATATAATACATATAATTGGAGTCATGAGGTTCAACACTTAGTAATTTATTTAAGAATTTTGTATTTCATTTTAATATCATTTGTCATGAATGAATAAATAATAAGGTTCAGGTTCAATGAGAACATTTGATGTACATATTTTAAACCCAGAAAACACAATTGAAAACTGTGTCTCCTCTGGGAATTAAATTCGAGATCTTTTGCTCGGGAGTTAAATATCTAAGCAACTGAGCCGCAAATGGCGATAATAATATGTTGTGTAATAAAATTTGTTGCTTAATATTACCTACCTACAATTGAATAAATTTAGTTTTGTTTTTATAGTAGGTACATGACATGACATGTATATATGTTAATTTATTTCCTTGTTTTCCAGAGAGTTGTCATCGACATTTGCCACATCTGTGTCATTTAGCTGACGGAGCCAGCTTCATTATGGACAACAAGCTTCAAGAGTTGGATTTCAAGTCACAGTTACTGGATATGGCTTCCACTTCAGCCAAGAAACTGAGGAACAAGGACAACTACCCCAACAACGAGTACTTTCATAAAACTCAATCAATAATATGCACAAAGTTAATGTATGTTTAGTAATTTTATATTTAGTAAGTCAATAGGTTTTAAATCGAATATATATTTTTTAATTGCATATACGCAAACATTGGAATTTCTGTCGGAAGTCAAATGACATTTTTAATGACAAAATTTTTAACATCTCAATAGAGACGAAGATGAGATATTATAGAAGAAACAGGAACTCAAGGCACCGAACTACAGGGCTTACGACTTTAAAAGTTTCTTAATAGATGGCAGTAGTATAATTCCTTATTTTCAGGTGAATTGTTACACATTATTCAAATATATAGAACTTTCAAAAATTACATTGATAAGGGAACTCAATAAGAAGTCATAATTGGTGAACGTTGCGCTAGCGCATGAAGTGATCACGTAAACTAGCTGATGACCTACCTACAGGGCTTACGACCTTAAATGTTTCTGCGTTACTTCATAGATGACAATAGTATAATTCCTTATTTTCAGGTGAATTGTTTCACATTATTCAAATATATAGAACTATCAAATATTACATTGATAAGGGAACTCAATAAGAAGTCATAATTGGTGAACGTTTCGCTAGCGCATAAAGTGATCACGTAAACTAGCCGATGACAGATCGTAAGCCCTGTAGGTGCCTTGAGTTCCTGTTTCTTCTATAACATCCCAACTTCGTCTCTATTGAGATGTTAAAAAGTTTGTCAATAAAAATAGGTTTTATTAATAATGAATTAATACGGATTGTATGATGTATTTTATTGAAAAACTTGTTTTTCATAATAAAACTATATTTGATATATTTATTTTTGTCAAAACATCACCAAGACTGGCGAATTTTAGGTGTATGTATTGTAGGGGCCGTAGATAAGTGTGTTTGATCGAATGGACCGGTTTGATGAGGGTCGGTCTTCCCCGGGCCCCGACACTCAATGATTGACTTTATCAGCAACAAACAATATATTGGACGGTCAGTTATTCACATCCCGTCCGAGGAATCGGCAAACATTTCTTCGTTTCTTACGCCGTACATCAAAAAAGTCCTGAATAGGTGGGACATAAATGTATATCAATATAATAATAACGTATGAGAAAATAGTACGTTTCGACAGTACCTACATTTAAAATTTCCCGAAACTCTAGAATAACTGTTGGCTTATCTGTGAAACCCAATGTAATAGCCGGCAGTACATAGAATAGTTCAAAACATGTACCTACCAATTTATGCTTTTCCAGGTACGAACGGGTATTTACACAAACCGGAGAATTCAAATAACCATTTATATTACATCAATTCAAATAATAAATTTGTATGAAAACCAACGAGAAATGAATTTTCATAAAACGGAATTCTACTCAAAACAATTTATTGGTTCATATAGGTACATAATAAGTAAAGGGTGAGCCAAATTTTTTTGCAAATAGCAAACCATTACAGGGAGGGGTGCGTGAGTGGCGGGGAATTGTGCGACGCTTCATGCAATTTTAGTCGCGATGGAACGCTTCACGGGACAACAGCATGCTTTTTGTATGAAACAATTTTACAAAAACGCCTATTTAGAGTTAAATACGGATTACGCCGTGTAAGTGAGTGTCCAAGTGTTGATTTAATTAAAGCTTGGGTCAAGAAGTTCGAGCAAACAGGATTGACAACGAATATTAAACAAACACCCATATAAGCTTCAAATTGTGCAGGAGATGGAGCCAAACGATTATATTCAACGTAAGTTATTTGCTGACACTATGCGTACAGTAACGTAGGAGTCGTTGTTTTTGTAAATTTTTTTCACACAAAAAGCTCGCTGTTGTGCCGTGAAGCGCTCCATCGTGACTAAAATTGCATGAAGCGGCGCACAATTCCCCGCCACCCGCGCGTCCCTCCCTCTAAAGGTTTTTGATAGATCAAGTATTGTATGTTATAATTATACCATACAACATATACCATCACGGCATATCCCATAAGGTGCGGTTACCAGCGGCAAGTATGCGGGTGTGGATTAACTAAAAAATGGAAGAACGACACACATATGTATCTTCACATATCGGCATCATCATAATATCTAAAAGGTACTACAATCTGAATGGGTAGTAAACCTTTGTATGTAATTGCTTAACTACGTGGGATGTTATTTTTCAATTACCCGGCTCACATGTCATATCCAAAAACAATACGTTCGATTCTTTAAATTTTTAAGAATGTTCCGGCTAAAATAGGTGAATTTCTATAACACTTAGTTCAAGTTGATATTCCATAACGCTGAAAAGAAACGTTCCTTAGGAATGTTCTTACTCCAAGTAATTCACGAATTAGTTCAATTCCCTATTCTATAACATATTTTAATCGTATCAAGTGTCAAAACGTTCCTAGTTTTAGTTCACATCTAATTGGAAACGTATTAGTTATTTTCACAGCAGTTCGGGATATTTTTGTTGAGTTGAAAACAGCAGTTGTGTACGAAAAAAAAGGATCATTGACATGTGTTGCGATATGTTGAAAATAAAAAACAAAGAATATTAGTGCATATTAATTGAAATGTTAGTTTATGCGACATCATGGCGACATACCATAAATAAACGCATGCCTAGTCTGCGCTATAAACAATTTGAGTTCAAATCATTATCTACTGTGCACTAATTGTTTAGATATTAGTTTTAGGAACAACGTCAGTTACCGAATACGAATTTAAGTTTAAATGACTTTAATTCTAAAATTTTTCGGACGTTCTTATTTTAGTTCAAAAATTTACTGAATTAATGACAATAGAAAAAAGTGGAATCACTATTCTAAGCTGGTGCCTCACAGCGTAGGTGGGTACTTTCCTTGCACTCTCAGCGAGTGGTGCGTTCCTTGTCGAAAGACAAGACTGTTTCCAGATCAAGATTCTCTCGATTTAAAAACCTCTTCTCAGCTGAGATTCGAACCCAGGATGCTGACACAAACGATACGGCTCACCACTCTGCCTAGGCGGTCTTCAAATTAATGAAATAGCGAATAGTTAAATTAACGAAACTTACTTATTCGTTGGTAAACTTTATAACAGAGACCTCTATAAAGATTAAAGGAAAAGTTTCATTTGAAGCAATCGAAAAAAAATCTCCGTAATTAGCATCCTGACAGAAGGAATGGACCACGGACAATGCAGTCGGGCCATTTATTTTTGTTTCGTCTTGCTCTGTCTCAATTAGATGAGCAGCAGCAGCAGCGTCTCGTTTAATCTCCCTGTAAAAAAAACAATTATTTCTTTATTTTTCCACTAGATTTCCCTGGGCGGAATCGCCTTTGGAGCCTGTACGTGAGGTCTGACTGCGGAGCGGGTGGCGGCGGCGGAGGGTCAGCACGATCCACGAATATAAATGCGGTATTAATGGCAATTAAATCAGAGAGGATGCATACAACACAGTTTGCCTTTTTATATAGGTACGTAACGATCTATGTATAGACTTGAAAAGACGAGTGCAGACATGTAAGAATATGCATAGATAATAATAGTCAGAACCTAGCTACAGATAAACCCGACACATCAAATATAATATGTCGTACCTCTAACACGCAATAGTTCATGTTTGTGCATGTTATTTGATAAAAATGAAAAATTTACTTCAGATTTGTATATATTTTTTATCACACTATACTTAACAATTCACAACGATAACAACAAGTAGATTACTGCTGCCCAACTAGGAAACACTGTTCTAGGGCTAGCAGATTACAGTTTTTAAAGTGGCAACATAATTATGAACTGGATCATAGTTCCAGCTCTACATAAGTTACAATCACAATTGATACTCTGTACTCATAGCTCACACAATACAGATCTACCAGGTTCAAAAAGCCCGTCATAATACCTGTCATCATGATTTGACACATCAAAACCGCAAGAAGAAACTAGTGTATGACTATACCTAGGTTATTCAGCAATGTCGTCATGTACATTGGTGTAAGGGATATGACTCGCATGCGTTCCAGATTTTTTTATTTTCTAATCAAGTATTTTTATGTGATGTTTAAAGAGTATCGCAAATATAGGTACAAATTTAATGTTTATTCTTCCAAAATTTATGATATTTTTTAATGTTTCTTGCATACTCATTTGAATATTCTTCATTAGGTCATTTGACCTGTTTGTGAAGGTGTCCTATAATGTGAAGAGGAGGTCCAAATGTTCTTCCATCTTTTCGTTAGAAGATTTGATTTTATACAATAATTTAATATTCGTAGTATGTAGGTATTGTCCCATGAAAAGAATGGCTCAAACATGACATGTGAATGATATTCTCAAAGAAGTAAATGAAATAATAGTGACCAACTGATTAACATGTTGACGAGACAATAAATGTGTGTAAAGATAGAAAAATGTGGCGTCCGGCTCTATCTGTCTACCCCATGAGGTACATGGCATGAACGTATGTTTGTATCGAAAAGGAGGTATAGTTTTCGGCAAATAACTTGAGAAATCAAAGTGCGCATATTTGAGATTTTTTCCTCCGTTGACCTATACGTTGACGTATGACGTTGACGTATTGGTATTGGCGGCCTTCGTGGCTCAGTTGGTTAGGTATCTGACTGCTCATCCAAAGGTCCCGGGTTCGATTCCCGGTGGAGAGACACAGTTTTTAATTGTGTTTTCAGTCTGGACCTATGAGACGATTAATATCGTAAGTCTCTAGAATGTGGCAACTCGTTATTGGGTGCGTGTTAAATTTATATTTGACATAGTACTTTTTTGTTACCCGAAAAGCATTATTAAATAAATTAAAATAAAAAGTATGTGCAAAACGTCCCCGCGACGACGAAAATTCTCAATTTATTTGCCGGAAACTATACAATCGGAATTATTTCAATTATTTTTTTTTAAATGTACAAAACATTATATTCAAATCATGAAGGTCATGCATTTTTCAATTATTTTTGTTCTAGAGTCTAGTTTTGTTCTCAAGTCTGGTCCAACCGCCGAAATCAAAACCCTCGCAATTACCCATATCATGGATATAATTATTATATGGATTTCTATAATATCTTTAGATGTCATAGAACTCCATAGGATAATTATATCCATGATATGGGTAATAACGAGGGTTTCGATTTCGCCTGTTGGACCAGGCTTCATCATCAGCAATGGCGCTACAGCCCGGTGCGAGCCTTGGCCTCCTCAAGAAACTGCCTCCATCCCGCCCTGTCGACAGCAAGTCTCCTCCAGTTTGTCTGTCCGATCGCTCTTATATTGCCCTCGATGTCGTCCAGCCATCTCATCCTAGGTCTCCCTCTGCTTCTTCTTCCTTCAGGACAGGTGTCCAATACTTTCTTTGGGACCCGGTTATCCTCCATTCTACAAACGTGTCCGAGCCAACGTAGCCGTTGTATTTTGATGTATTGGACAACGTTCGGTTCGCCATACATTATTTCTAGCTCGTGGTTAAACCGGATCCTCCAAGATCCTCCTTCACAGGTAGGACCAAATATTTTGCGAAGTATTTTCCTTTCGAACACCAACAATGCATTTTCGTCCTTCTTGGTCAATGTCCAGCATTCTGATGCATATGTCATGACCGGTCTAAGAAGAGTTTTGTAAATGAGGGTTTTTGTTTTACGAGAGATGAGTCGTGACCTTAAGTGCTTTAGCAGGCCATAATAGCATCTATTTGCCGCGGCAAGTCTTGCCCTTATTTCCGCACTGGTGTTGTTGTCCGCTGTAACAAGAGATCCCAGGTATGTGAATGATTCAACGGCTTCTAGCTGATGGGTTCCCACTGATATTGACTCGTTTCTTACGGTGATGCTATTCAGTGATGCTTTTCTTGTTGCCATGTATTTTGTCTTTGAAGCGTTGATCTTTAGACTCATGTTATTGGCTGCAGACTCAAGTCTCAAGAAGTTATCCTTCATGCAAGGCAACGTTCTAGATATAATATCGATATCGTCTGCATATGCAAGTAATTGACTCGACTTTCTGAAAATTGTTCCTGTTGTCTCTATGCCTGAGTCTCTAACAGCTCTTTCCAGGACAATATTAAATAACAAGCATGCCAATGCATCGCCATGTTCCGAGGAACTGTTCCGAGGTGCTACACTGTATTTTTACACTGCAGTATGTATTGGACATGGTCATTCCGACAAGGCGCACAAGTTTAGGGGGGATGGCCAACTCCATTATTGCCTCGTGGAGTTTAATTCTGTTGACACTGTCATATGCAGCCTTGAAGTCCACAAACAGGTGATGTGTTTCAACATTATGCTCCAGCGTTTTTTCGAGTATCTGCCGCAGTGTGAATATTTGGTCAATGGTTGACCTACCCGGTCGGAATCCACTCTGATATTGTCCCACCATTTCCTCCACAAATGGGAGTAATCTCGTGAATAGGATTCCAGCAAGTACTTTGTATGCTGTGCACAACAGTGTGATACCTCGGAAGTTTGAGCAGTTCAGAGCATCCCCTTTCTTATGCAAGGGACAGATCAGGCCATTATCCCAGTCTCTTGGCATTATTTCGGCTTCCCATATTTTATGGATGATTTGATGAAGACTTGAAGCTGCCCTGCTGCCACCATATTTTAATAGTTCAGATGGTATATCATCGCAGCCTGGAGACTTATTATTTTTAAGACATTTTATTGCTCTGATAGTTTCATCCAGAGTGGGTTCCGGCACATCTCCGAAATCTGCATTTGCTGTTGTTATAAATTCTGGCTCCTCCGGTGTGGTGTGTTCCCCCTCATTGAGCAGCTCATTAAAATGCTGTGCCCATCGCTTCAGTATATCGTCTCTATCATTAAGAATTTCTCCTTCCTTGCTTCTGCATGCTGTTGTTCTTGGCTTGAATTCTTTCCTTTGCTGGTTTATTGCCCTATAAAACTTTCTGCATTCACTCTGGGTGTTCAATATTTCGAGTTCTTGTAGTTTTGTTCTTTCGGGGTGTTCAATATTTCGAGTTCTTGTAGTTTTGTTCTTTCGACCAGGCTTGCCTCCCTGATAATTTCAAATTAAAATTGCTAAAAAGATATAATATATATTCCATCCAACGTCATCAATTTTGTTTCGCTTTGAGTTATGTATGTTAACAATCTTCTTTCGAGAGCATCTTTTCAAGGTCAATTATAAAATATTTTGCACTTGATAGGAGTTTGTTGAAGTTTATACTTCATATAACTATGTTTTATATTTACGTTGTTTTATAGTTTAATTAAACCATCACAAAAAAAACATGTCTTGATAAGGCGCAACTAAATAAAAGTAAATGGTACAAAGACTGACCCGAAAACTTCACCCTACTTCTATAGTTGTAAGTTGTAGGTCTCTAAAATCAAACTGGAACAAAAAAATAAAATAAATTTCCCAGATATTTGACAAATGGGGTAAACTTGTTAATTTTGTCGACGGATAATTCGTGGGGAAACTCCATTATACTAGGTATAAATGAAAACACTAATTTGTTTAAGTTTCACTATTTAATTTTAAACTGGCACTGACCGGTATCGATCTGTTGAAGATTATCGTCAGAGTGCGCGAAAATGAAAGTGAACAGAGTATAAATATAACTGAAATATTGGTACACAACCTTTTTTTGTTGTTGAAAGAACTTTACTTTACTTTAGTGTTTTCATTTATACCTAGTAAAATGGGGTAAATACACAAGTATATTAATTAACATACCTCTAATTGTTAGTTCGTACCTAATTTCGTAGAAACATAATCATTAATACGTTTTTGTTTAGAGGTATATCATGTTTTTATTTTATATGGGGAACGAGAAAATTGTTAGGATAATCATAATATCTACTTAATTTTGCGAAATGTTTGTTTTTAAATGCCAAGAAGGCATTTAACAATCGCTTTTAACTACTTAACACTTCCGAGCATATGTACCTTTGTTTTTTTCTGTAAATATTTTGATATAATTCTAATCTTTATTATACAGAATACATATAATTTACATTTCCCATATTTTAGAGCATCATAGCATTTTATACAGGCTGAAGTCCTAGAAAGGATTAAATATAATCTGTGATTCATTCCTTCAACAGTTTGCAGTATATATTCCACTTTCCTTTTTAATCTTAATGTCATCTTTTCGATGAACAATGGGCCATAAACATTTCGCTATGCATCCTCTTTTGTGGCTCGCATTTTTTTGTTGCTCACAAAGCGCTTTGCCGAGTATAGTGCACGTGAATAAAAAATTTGAAATTTCAAAGAAACAGCTGAAAGGCGTAACAATTAATTTTCTTTATATATAAATACATATTTTTCTATATATAGTTTTAAAATGAATAAGGTAAATATGAGCTAGAGTTTCGTCTGAACAGAGACGTTTGAATCATTGCTCCTAGAACATACAATAAATTTAAGACACGGAAAATCGGCGTTCCTTTAAAACTAAAGTAATGGAATTACTATTAGAATTGGGAGACAATATGCAAAGAAGAGTGTTCGCTGTTCAACCATAACTTTTGTTTCATACCCATACCTACATATATTTTGCTTTAAATATTTTTTTTTTTTTTTAAATGAATATGTCCTTGTTAAACAAGTACATATACATCTTGTTACGTTCCCTAAAATAAGCATAAATGCTTGTGCTTTAGGTGAACGAAATCGGTCGAGGCAGGATTCGAACTCACGACCACTGGATTACTAACCCAGAGCGCTAACCGCTTTGCCATCGACCCATCTTCAATTTCTTTTCTTTTCTTCTTTTTTATCTATTTTTATTTGATTTATAATAATATGTAGGTACATATTATATATATATGCACTTTTTTATCTTCGATTTATGTTGGCATTCACATTTACTACTTTTGAATGCCAAATAAATACCACGGTACAGGCTTTTTCCTTAGTGGGACATATTTTTTTATAAATATGCCCTTGAAAAAAGTACATAATTATACATCCTTATACATTCCCTAAATAAACGCTTAACGCTTGGACTATAGGTGATGGAAATCAGATTCGAACTCGGAACAACTGAATTATTAACCCAGCGCGTTGACCACTCTGCCATCACCCACCTAAATTGCAGATGAAATTCTTGTGATGTACATTATTTTTTTTATTAATAGCTTCTCGGGCAACTAACATGCGCTATTTCAAATAATTATTAAACACGCACCCAATAACAAGTTGCCACATTCTGGAGACCTACGATATTTATCGTCTCTCAGATCCAGACTGAAAACACAATTAAAAACTGTGTCTCCACCGGGGCTCGAACCCGGGACCTTTGGATACAAAACCGTCTGAACCACGAATGCCGACGCCGATGTATATCTATTAAAGTATGTATACATAGCATTGGAACAGCCTTATTTATTTAGTTTTAGACCTTTTTAATGCCGAGTTGCCTTCGCGATAACTTTCGGTCGAAACAAATCGAATCAGCCCCCCTAGACAACGTGTCATTTATCTCAAGAAAAGATAACTCAATCTATGGAAGTGACAGTTGCTAGTCACGTGACAACCGTCACATCCATACATTGAGTTATCTTTTCTTGAGCTAAACGACAAGTTGTCTAGGGAGGCTGTTGAGAAAAACTATTTTGAATTTTATTTGATGTGTTTGTAAACTAATGTTTTTATTTTATATTCTCCCGATAATAAATTGACATTACTTGGTGTGTTTGTGTTGTTCTTTTCCTGATTTGTAGGACATGGCAGAAATAATATTAAAATACTTCGACGTAAGCGAAAAATTCTATCGCCGCATTCAATAACAACATGCGAGCTTTTACTTATACAAAAAAAATGACCAAAAAAAAATTCACGAAATTTATAACGGGTTTCCTAAGTGTTGAGAGGGAAAGAAAAAGAAGTCATTTTCCGAAATGGCTCGTAAATTTTTATGACGGAAAAGAGATATGAATCGAGTCGGCCCGACGCACGAGTGCGAGGGAGACGAATGTATATCGCGACGAAAGGTCGCGTGCGTATTATTTTTTCATTTGCTTTAGCCTTTGCCGTCTCTGCAATAGGGTTATCTCTTTTTCGGGCCATGGGCGTAATGCGAGCTTTAAAATATCGCGTAAATACGGTCATTAGTCATTCACCGTCCCTCTCGTCCCATGGCGACGTGAAAGGGATCGATGTACAAATCGGTTCCTGCGAGAATGGTATGGTACGTCGTGAAATACATCACTCACGACGTAATATCTTAAGGAAATTTTTGAAGGAATTCTTGAATATTCATAAAGCATTTAGCCTTCGAGTATGCTTTAATTTATCTCCTGCCGCATAGAGTTAAAAGGTACCGATAGTCCTCCCCTCATATTATATAATGTGAACCATAAAGACAAAGAATTTTATTTTAATCTACCTATTCGTAATAAATCATAGTATTTAGTATCAATCTTATGATATAATAAAATCTACCATCACAATATTTCATTTTTTGTCAATTGGTAGGACGTATTGCTGGTATAATAAATTAACATCAATTTAAAAGTACCTAGACTTTAAAATTCGATGATAATTTATTTTTTATTTTCATTTAAAAACTTCTTTGATGACTTTAATAAAATTAAACACAACTTTGTGTACACCACTACAGTTTATGCAATAGAATGAAAATTCATCTACTTGTTACGAGAACAAAGGTCCCGTCCTCAGGATGATACAAAGTATACTAAATATATAGACTTAAATTCAACATAATGGGTGGAGTGTAGGTAAGCTGGGTTACAGTATTTTGTAGGGTGAGGGATGCAATTAAGTTCTTGGTTTATTAATTTTTGTATTCGGAAAATATTTAATATATATTGATTAGGGAATTATGTTTGATTATTATTTTTTTCTGATTTCCAGGCAGTCCAACTGTCTAACACTTAAATTATGTACTATGGATTATTTTTACGCCTACATTATTAATTAAACTATGGTTATTTTTGATTAAATGGTTTGCAAATTCTGAGTAATTATTGCTGTTAAGACATCTAAAATGCTACTTAACTCTCGTTTCTATGTTTCTCGTAGTTTTTCCTATATAAAATGATGGGCAATCGTTACACTCTTATTTATAGATTCCTGATATTTTAATAGAACTCTCCTTATTTACTAGTTGCATGTCACACATGAGATCCAACTGTCGATAGCGATATTATGTATAGTTGAAGAATACATAAGTACCAAACTATAACCCATAAATACAAATCATTGAATATTTTAAGATATTTTGTTTTCTATACAACACGTACACGTATGTATGTCAAGATAGGATAGTATGGAGGTCAGTCTTTTTTTCCAACCCGGAATATGAAAAAAGCATGATGGTATGTATGTATGTTAAGATATTAAGTATCAAACTATTAATTCTTCTTAGATATTGTGAGTAGGCTACTTCCATACAAATTGTATGAAACAATGTCGTCACTAAATTCAATTTTTAAAAAAATGTTGAAAAAACTTTGCAACGTGCTAATACAATCGTAATATTTTTTATAGAAAATTAAATTATCTAGTTGGGGTGTTTCGGTATTTTAAAAACAATTGGAAATATATGCAGTTAAACTCATAAATTTATCATAAAAAAAATATTTTTCTTAATAAAAAATGTTTGAGAAACCCTGGAATTTTTATGAAAAAATATATTTGAGATTTTGTATTTGTCTATATTCATAGCAATTTTCAGCGTTCTAGCTTTTATGGTTTCTGAGATATATGGAAAAATAAAGTAAAAATTAAAAAGTTGATAAGCCCTGACTGAAACAAAAATTCAAAATTCTGAGTATAAAAGTTTTGTAGGCCTATTACTGTTTATATATTCTGAAATTTTGGGCTCTGTAAATTGAGCGGATCAAAAGTTATAAGGGACGGACACACACACACACACACACACACATACACACACACACACACACACACACACACACACACACACACACACACACACACACACACACACACACACACACAGACACACGAAATTTTCTACTCCGAATTCTGAGTAAATCCGTTTATGGAACATATTTGCTGCGAAGCCTCAAAGTTGGTGTTTTTTAACTTCAAAGTTGGAAACACCGTGAATACAATCTCGCGTTTCTTGGATTTAAACTGCCTCTTCCTTTAAGATAATTTCATTCTCTTGAACGAACCGACAGTTGGATTATGTAATTTGATGACATTTGGTCGACGTGAATACCCTGCTACTTCTTTCCAATTAAAGGGCAATAAATTTAAATTGATGATATTAAAATTTCACACTGTAAACAAAATTGAAGTAAAATAAATAAATACCTAAACGAAAAGAACTTTTTTATATTTAGTTTATTTATGTTGTAAATATATGGTTGAAAACACACTTTACAGGTGAAAAGCCATCTAAAAATTAAAAAAAAAAGTTGGTATCTTATCTAGGTAAGTAGATATAATAATAATAATGGATACTTCCTTGCACCCTGCTTAAGTGGAGAGTTTATTGCCGTATATCAAATTTCTTCCAACTCACCAGTGTTTCCAGCCCAGAGAAGCAATATTTGCGTGAGAAATTTATTTAAATATATTTCTCCTCTGCTGGGAATCGAACTCAGGACGCCCGCACAGAAACTGAACGGTTTACCAACTGTGCCACAGCATCAGCGGTCAAGTATGGTTAAAAAAAATGTTTTTTGATTCTTCATAGAATATAATATTATGTATACGTCGATAGCTATTTCAAAAATAATATATTATATATAGAATCAAAAAAGTATTGATTTATTTAAAATGGAATAATACCAAATAAATAATCTATCATTAATTTCGTTACTTCCACCACCCCCCGCACTGCATATGGGGACTGTAAACTGCCCCCCTTCACAGAACGCTAAGTGAGCGTTGTGAAAATTAGCCCATGGAGGTTAGCAATCTCGGCACCATAGTGCAAAAAGAACAAAAGACGAATATGAATGGAAGATTCACACTTTACTTATTTGTTTATTTATTTATTAATTAATTAATTAATTAATTTATTTATTTATTTATTTATCTATTTATTTATTTAATTATTTATTTATTTATTTATTTATTTATTTATTATTTATTTATTTATTTATTTATTTATTTATTTATTAAGTAATTTATTGATTTATTTATTTATATATTTATTTATTTATTTATTTATTTATTTATTTATTTATTTATTTATTTATTTATTTATTTATTTATTTTTTTATTTATTTATTATTTATTATCTATTTATTTATTTAGCAATCTCGGCACCATAGTGTAAAAAAAACAATCGACGAATGTGAATGGAAGATTCAAACTTTATTTATTTATTTATTTACTATCTATTTATTTATTTAGTATCTATTTTTTTGTTTTATTAATTAATTATTTTATTTATCTATTATCTATTTATTTATTTAACTATTTATTAATTTATTTACTTTTTTTAGTATTTTTTTTCATTTAACGAATTATAATTTAACAGCCTATACATTACAAGTACAGTGCATCTAATGTTAAACATTTAGAAGTCTCTGCTGATAGGCCATACCATCGGTTACTATTCTTGCAAGATGAAAAATAAAACAACATAATATTATGTTCATACCTATGTATATTATTATTATTATGTTTCTGTTTTAGTAGTTAATATTGGTAAATGAATAACATTGTACCTATTAAAGAAAATTGCACTTAACACTTCTCGTTAAGTGCAATTTTCTCGTAGACGTCAAAATCTGGTCAGTTAATAATTGAATTATTCATAGTATTACAAACATGCCAAAGAAGTTAATTTTGTCGATGGATAATTAGTGGATGCTTTAACGTGAATATGAGATTATGGCGTCTTGATTGTGTAGGAGCCCCAATATTTATTTTGCTAATATATGAAAAGAACTGGGAAGTCGATTTGACTGTTTGAAATTTTAAGTAGATACACCATATCTGCATTGTGTCATGGCGTTTGTGTAAGACGTATAGGTTAATAAAACAAGGCGCTCATTGACAATAATTTTGATACAATAAAAACTCTCTAGACTCTTCTTTCCTTTCAATCGATACAATGTTATGATTTCGTTCTTAATCATTAACCAATATCAAATATACATAAGTTGGTATTCACTGTTAGTTTTTATCATACTTCTCATGTTCTATGAAAATCGATTTTCAGATTAGTAAACAAAGTAATAAAAATAGCTTGAAAATATTGCTCTGTCTCCCTTGCGTATTATACAGCTGTTCTCAATCTTATAACGAACGATTTTATCATACATTATTTGTCAAAAATAATTTTTAATTCTTTCGTGTGAATTTTGGAACGTTAGTCGAATTATAACTTAGTAATGTTTCTTTGGTTTATATTTTATGTTTATATAATACCTTAGTTTATTATCTATATTACCAACCTTTATTTTAATGTTTACCTAATTTTAGGTAAATGAAGTCTAGAAATGTATTACGACCACGTCTTGAGAATTTTCTTTTTAATAAAACCAATTTCTTCTTAATCAGATTAAGGTCCTTGTTACCGCCTATGACCTTGGACATTCGGAATGTACCTACACCAATATGCACATTATCTATCTTCTTATGTATGAAACACGAAAAATATTGATTATCACCGAATCCGTGATACAATATTATTTTATGAATATTGTTTATTAAATATTATTGTTTTTTTTTTAAATATCTACCTAATATTTAAAAGATTTCTAATTAAAAAAAGGAGGTAGCGGTCAGCTCTGAAAACTAGTTAGACTAAAAGTTACTCAAAGTGGTTAAAACATAATTAGTTTGTAGCAAAAATTTTTAATTAGAAATCTTTTATTAGCTAGATTTTAATATTTTTTTGAACGAAATAGAAATTTACTACATAGGCCTTGTATTTTTTTTTAGTTATTTACAGTTGAAAAAAGTTTTTTTTAGTTATTTACAGTTGAAAACTAATTTAGAAGAAAAACATTTAACAAATTTTTATTTCGAAAAACTCACTCAATACAATGAAGATGTACTAATAAACTGTTTTGTTTTATTTCAAAGACGTATACTTGAAGGGCTCTGTGAAAAAGATTTTTAAAATTTACCTACTATTTAGCCTACTACAGACTCTTAAAAACACACGGTCTTACTTTCGATTTCGTTAAAAGCTTACCAAATGCGCATCTGGATACTCACGACTTAGTTAAGATATAGTTAAGATCGGTATTGAAAAAATCATACTTGTAAACGTATACTAAGATGTGACTAACTAGTTCACCGAATTGTTTACGAAAACCCTATTTTTTTCATATGACAGCATTGGCTTCACATGTGTCAAAAAATAGATTGATGCATGTAATATTTGGATAACTGCATCGAAAAATGAAAACAAACACCGCGTTGTACCGGGTTGAGTCAATTTAAACACGATTGCGATGAAGAATAATAACAAGGAAAAACGTTTGATAGATTAAATTTTTTGGTCAATCTCAAATATGCGTCGGATCATATGTGAAAGATCCGCCATTTTGAAATATTTCTTATGACACGTTAGTCCAGCGTTAAACAACCTCTCTATGTCCTAACTTGTCGTCTAATAAATAAATGTGGAATAAAGGTAGTCACGGTTTATAAGTAAACTTTTTCGTCAATCACGCTTAATTACAATGTAGTTAGGTACTATAGATACTTTACGAGCAATACACAGGAGTGAAAATATCGAGGAAGCATGGACGAAACTGAAAGAGACCGTATGTACATAAGACAGCGAAAAAGGTATGTGGTATTGCTAAAAGAAGTGGAATGAAAGGCGATGCATGGTGGAATGAGAGAGTTAAGATAGTTGTGGGTGAAAAGAAGAAAGCATGGATGGCATTAATAGCCGCGAAAGGATCGAATAATGAAGAAAGAGCAAAAGAGAATTATAAAGTATGTAAGAAGGTAGTCAAAGACACAGTAAAAAGGGAAAAAGATGGTACAAAAGAGAGAGAAAGCCTGAAAATAGCCAACGACTTTCCTGGAAACATGAAAATGTTCTGGAAAGGCGTAGCGAAAAGAAAAAATGGAACTGTGAAAGCTTCGAAAGGAATAAATGATAAAGATGGAAAAATAATTATGGACGAAGACGGCGTGAAAGAACGATGGAAAGAATATTTCAAGGAACTGTATGATAGCGGAGTAAGTGGGGACGTGAGTCAGAGAACATGGCAAGTAAGCGAAAGTGATAAGGATGAAATAACGCAAGAAGAAGTGTTTGAAGCAGTAAAACACGCGAAAGCGGTGAAAGCTGCCGGGTATGACAGTGTATCAGCTGAACTTATAAAATATGGCGGCGAACAGACGTTGGAGTGGTGCCTCTCTCTTTTCAACAAATGTTGGGAAGAAGGACACACTCCCTCAGACTGGAGAAATGCAGTCGTGGTACCTTTGTATAAAGGTAAAGGATCGAAGCTCGACTGCAAAAACTATAGAGCCATAAGTTTGCTAAGCTCAGTTGGTAAGATGTATGCAAGGATCCTGGATCAAAGAGTGCGAAAGATTACAGAAAGCAAGATATGGGATGTCCAAGGAGCGTTTGTGGGCGGCAGAGGATGTATAGACCAATTTTTTTCTCTGCGCACGGTCACAGAAAAGGTTCTGGATAAAAATCAGAAAATTTTCTGTTCCTTCATAGACCTAGAAAAGGCGTATGATAAAGTTGTTAGAGAAAAATTATGGGATATACTAGCAGTGTATGGAGTGAAGAGCAAACTGATACGCGCAATCGCGTCATTATATGAGAACAGCGAAGCATGTGTTCGTCTCAACGACACAGTGACAACGTGGTTCTCTATAAATAATGGCGTTAGACAAGGGTGCGTTCTATCTCCATGGCTCTTTAACTTGTACATTGATTTCTGCATAAGAGCCCTTAAGGGTGAAAGCAAGGGTATGAAATTGAGTACCGTAATGGTGCGAGATTTGATGTATGCAGACGATAAAGTTCTATTAGCAGAAAGTATGGAAGAGTTACAGTATCTTGTAAGTCTGGTATATGAAGGATGTATAGAGAATGGACTTAGGATGAATGCCAGCAAATCAAAGACAATGGTCTTTGAAAAGAGTGAAAGCAGAACAGCGTGTAAAATAAGAGTAGAGAAGGAATGGCTCGAGCAAGTCGACGAATGTGTATACTTGGGAAGCATATTTCAACGGAACGGACGACTCGATAAAGAGATCGAAAGAAGAGTTCTGGCAGGAAACAGAGTGAATGGAGCACTAAGACCAATTATGAATGATCGCAACATATCAAAGGATGCCAAAGTTGCCATTCATAACGCCATCGTAGTGCCAACCTCGACGTATGCAAGTGAAACCTGGACATGGCAGAAGACGCACGAAAGTAGAATAAATGCAGTTGAAATGAGATCGTTAAGAAGGATTTGTCATTGAACGATGTATGACCGGGTAAGAAATGAGAACATAAGGAAAGAATGTAAGATGAAGGAAGATGTCATTACTAGAATGAAAGTGAACACATTGAGATGGTTTGGTCACATGGGGAGAATGAATGAGGAGCGCCTGACGAAGAAAATATACAGAGCGGAATGGAATGGAATGAGAGGTCGGGGACGCCCAAGAAAGGGATGGCACGACCATGTGAATGAAATTTTGAAAGACGGAAATGTTAGAAGTGTGAGCAATAGACGAACATGTATGAGATGATGCATGAATGTGGACGAGGCGAGGGATGCGTGCCAGTATAGAAAAATGTGGCGTTCGGTTCTCTCTGCCTACCCCGCAAGGGACATGGCGTGATGGTATGTATGTATGTAGATAGTTTACGTTTATGAGTAAGACGGATAATACTGTACATAAATTATGTATTAATCGAATAAACAAATAAATTAAATACAAGACTTTATGTCAAATAATCTTTTGTGTTATGTTTAATTTATGTTTATATAATACAATTTTATATCAGATCAATCATTCATTAAAAAGTATGTGAATCTACTTAGCAAGTATGCATATTATATTGTTAATGAATATTTTCTAGTGATTCTTTAACTAAGAATAATTAATAAATTGGGGGATGACAGCAAGGAAAAGTTTTAAAACGATTGGTACAGAGAATGTATTGGCCATGGTATGTTGGTACATACATATGGGTGTATGAATATTCTGTCATGTTTGCATATTGCTAACATATTGCCGCTATCCATTTAAAGAAAGACTGAACAAAAATAAAGACCGTGTCATATAAATACGAACACAGACTAAACAAGTTCCAGCATTGCCAGTACCTACTGTAAGAACGTCATTATTTTTCTCCTGTGAATTGGGAAAACTGGGTTGAAATTTTCGCCCTTGCATAACGCTTTTATTATTTTTCCTAACTTTTGCGAAATTATTTTGGGAATGCATCGATAAAATACATATTTTTAATATTTTGTTGAAACGTAACCAAAATTAAAAATTGTACAATTCAATTTTTTTTTTTTTTTTTTAAGATATTTATTTTTTAATAAAAAGTAATACATTCTTATTTTCCCGCCAAACTGCAAAGCATTTTTTTGGCAGAGCAGATTCTCTCTTTCACATAATATTATAAATTTCACCAGACAAACCAGACCAAACAAAAATCTGAAAGAAAAAAAAACTTGAAAATTCGAAAGAAAAAAAAAATTTAAATAAACCTTACACATAAATACTTTGCTAATTATCATTTGATAAGTTATTTTGAAAGAACTACTAGTTTCGAGAGAGCACTCATTCTAGTCATATCTTACCATTTATTTAAAGGGGTAGGCAGAGAGAACTGAACGTCAAAAACCTCTCTCTCGACGTAAATTTTTCGCTTCATTTACGTACATGCATCGTCTCATATATCTACGCTCTTCTATGTTTGCACTACGCTTTTCTTGAATTGCTTATTATATTTTTAATTTTTATTATTCTTTCTGAAATATGTTTTTGTTTGTATGTTTTGTATTATTTTATTGATGTACATTCACAATTTTGTCTTACATTGTAATCTTTGTTATCTCGTTGGTTGGAATAAATTGCTTAATGGCAATAAGCCCTCCAGTGTACAATATATATTTTTTATATTTTGTACAAAAGAATAAATAAATACTCTGTTACACCATGTTATCCTTTATTTTAATATATTTTTTGTTATCGTATTTATAACCAATATATTTACTTTTGTCTGGTTTTGATGGTTGTCTAACGGAAATCGCAATAGCTAGGCAATAAGTCCGCCTTTTGTATTGGCGAAAAATGTCCTGAACAATGAATGGTTAAATAAATGAAGTGTTTTGTAAGGAATCTATGGGAGATAATGTTCAATAAATAATATTCTTACTTAAAAAATCTCCATACTTTAAAAACCTATTAATGCGATCATGCCAATTTTTTCTATAAAGTTTTTCATTTTTTACGAGTCCATTAGTCTTTCTTGATGATATTTTTTTTATAATCCTTAATATTTGCTTTGCATAAATAAGTCATTTTGATTTTCACTTTCAAATGTAAAAAATATGCAATCATGGATGGTTTTGATTCCGCCGGTTGACCATACTTGCCCCCTTGGTGACGTTTGACGTTGTGTAGCGTAATTCGTGTCACTATTGCCCTGACCCTTGTAACCGTGTTGGATAAAACTTGTCACCCGCATTTTCTCACATGTCGAGCTCTACCTAAATAATTTTTGTTATGCCTTGTATTTTTATTGGATCATTACAGAAGATAATTGTCCTTTACTTACCATATTAAAATATTATGTCTATAACGCTTGTACATACATATATAAAAACATAGACAAACTTGACTCTACGCAAACATCTAGACCAACTAGACAGACCGAACAGGCTAAACTTCTAATACCTAGACTCAAGACAACTTTTGGACAAAGAAATTTCCTGTATTTTGGAGTCAAATTATACAACGAACTACCTTTAACACTTAGACAAAACAGTAACCTGAAAATATTTAAGAGAGACATTAAAATTTGGATTAAAAAAAAGGGCAGAGACTATATTAAAAATAAATTAATCACCTGAACTCATAAAATACTCCCATAGTTACTAACCAAAACTGAAAACTAATAAGACATCTATACACTGTCTCAGAACAGGTTTCACCTAGTGAGGCAGTTTATGACAATAGTAAAATATCTGGTAACTATTATGTAACCTAAGTAAAAAAAATTTTGTTACTAGATTTAAGGAAAATTGTATTTTATATAATAAATAAATAAATGAATAAAAAATAGGTTTTTGTTGAGATTATTATATACCAATCTTCTTAATTTATAATAATTATATTATTGTTTTATTTCATATTGTGTGTAGGTACAATATGTATATACATTCTGTTCCTATTGTACAATATTGACTCTAATTCAAACCTGCCATAGTACCTTAAAAACAAATTCACTTACTTCACTCCGATTTGCTGAAAGAACGACACTATCCATTCCTGACCACAACACATAATTTTTCACGTCGTCGTTCGAAGTAAAATCAGCAAGACTATGGAATAGTCTTAAGTCCGGATATTGCTTCGTCTAGCTCACTTTGTATTTTCAAGAAAAAACTAAAGAAGGAATATTTATCCCTAAACCCCTGATCTCGATTTCATTGCTTCGTCTAGCTCACTTTGTATTTTCAAGAAAAAACTAAAGAAGGAATATTTAACCCTAAACACCTGATCTCGATTTAATTGCTTCGTCTAGCTCACTTTGTATTTTCAAGAAAAAACTAAAGAAGGAATATTTATCCCTAAACACCTGATCTCGATTTCATTGCTTCGTCTAGCTCACTTTGTATTTTCAAGAAAAAACTAAAGAAGGAATATTTATCCCTAAACACCTGATCTCGATTTCATTGCTTCGTCTAGCTCACTTTGTATTTTCAAGAAAAAACTAAAGAAGGAATATTTATCCCTAAACACCTGATCTCGATTTCCTCTCCTTGTTCTTTCCCAATCATTTTTTTTACAATATTATTGTTTTTAATATTTATCGTAGTGTAATGTTTTTTTTCGCTTTAATTCTTTTGTTGATGTACATATATAATTTTGTCATACTTTGTAATCTGGTTGGTTGGAAGAAATTCCAATAAGCTCGCCAGTATGTATTATATTTGTTTAAACTAGTTGCATGTAACACATGAGATCCAACTGTCGTTAGCGATAGTATGTATAGTTGAAGAATATGTACCAAACTATAAACCCATAAATACAAATTATTGAATATTTTCAGATATTTTGTTTTCTATACAACATATGTAGGTATGTATGTCAAGATAGGAAAGTATGGAGGAAGTTCCTTTTTTTCTACCCAGAATATGAAAATAGCATGATAGTATGTATGTTTGGAGATGAAGTATCAAACTATTAAGTCTTCTTACATATTGTGTATAGGCGACTGCCATACAAAATGTATGAAGCGATGTCGTCACTAAATTCAATTTTTAAAAAAATTGTTAAAAAAAATTGAGATTTTCTACTACAATGTTAATATTTTTTATAGAAAATTAAATTATCTAGTTGGGGCGTTTCGGCTTTTTTCGATAATTGTATAAGTTTTGGAAATATAGGCAGTTAAACTCATAAATTTATCATAAAAAAAATATTTTTCTTAATAAAAAATGTTTGAGAAACCCTGGAATTTTTTTGAAAAAACTAATTTGAGATTTTGTATTTTTCTATGTTTGTACCAATTTTCAGCGTTCTAGCTTTTATGGTTTCTGAGATATATGGAAAAATAAAATAAAAATTCAAAAGTTGATAACCCCTGACTAAAAGAAAAATTCGAAATTCTGAGTATAAAAGTTTTGTAAGCCTATAACTTTTTATATATTCTGAAATTTTGGGCTCTGTAAATTGAACGGATCAAAAGTTATAAGGGGGGGACGGACACACACACACACACACACACACACACACACACACACACACACACACACACACACACACACAGACATACACACAGACACAAGAAATGTTCTACTCCGAATTCTGAGTAAATCCATGTATGGAACATATATGCTGCGAAGCCTCTAAGTTGGTGTTTTTTGACTTCAAAGTTGGAAAAGCCGTGAAAAAAGTAGACCTCTCCATACAATTCTCGCGTATCCTGGCTTGAAACATTGTCGATATGTTAAGAGAACAAAGTTCTCCTGAACAAATCGACAGTTGGATTAAGTGCAAAAAAAAATTATCAATTTGATTGTGAAATGACAAATTGTTTCAATCTAAAATCGTAACCAAACATCTTGAACTTTTAGCCGAGAAAGGGGGCGATTTGTACGTAAACCAACGAAGCAAAAATACACAAATTTGCGCTCTGCGCAACCGAAAGCTCGTTCAAGATGTTTGACGAAAATTGTACCCGTGTTTCATTCATTCATTTCGTCCTTTTCCTCATGGCTGAGGAAAGCGGCTGTAGTCTGTCGCCACACGTATGGCCCGCCTCCATGCCAATCTGTTTTGGGCTGAACGCAGAGCACCAGTCACCGAAGACCCCATTGTGGACTTAACCAAATCGCTCCATCTGGTCGGTGAGCGACCACGAGATCTCCGTCCCTCCACGCTGCCCATCACAACAAGCTTCTAGAGGCAATCTGGTTCCCTTCTGGCAATGTGTCCAAAGAATTGAAGGATACGTCTGTAACATATCGTCGATAGATGATCCTCGATCCTTAGCTCACCAGTGTTTAGTTCACTTTAAAAATTACTGTTCATATTATTATTGAACCATCATTTTCATCGATTAGGGCAGTGTTTTTTAAACTAAACAAGGAAAAAAACTTGATTTCATAACATATAAATAACCACAGGAATAACCTAGGTGTTAAATTCCACTGATCGTGTTTCATTTTATTTTTCGGTATATTTAATACTTACCTATTATGTATGTTTATATCTTCTTTAATACCTTCATTTGTTATTCTGATTATTATTTTGGTTAAATTTTCTTTGAATGTATTTTTATTTGTATTTTTTATTTTGTATAGGTTATTCTTTATATTTCTTTTTGCTTTATTTTCATTGTTAATAGATTGGATATGTTTATTTTTTATGTATTTTAACACATTATGTACCTACTATATTTTGTATCTTTTGTGGATTCTTCATGTAAATGAAAATAAAATAAAGTATTTTGAAATGATATTTTTATGAAAAATGCTTGAACTGTAGTGACGAATCAACTCGGTCGGATAGAAAAATCAAACTCGGATCTACTGTATTACTAGTACATCACACTTATCACTCCGCCACCATCTCATATTGTGATATAAACGTAGATTGTAGATATTTTATTACTATGCAGTTTTTCATAGAATTACATTTCAATTTATATTTTAATAAATAAATAAATCATGTAACCAATAGAAATATTAATAATTCAACGAAATTGTAGATGACTATGACTTCACCGAAAAAAAGTTTGGTCCTTAAAAACTTTTTTCCCCTTTGACATGAAAAACTTTTTCTTGATTTTTTATATGAAATACTGTTTTTAACCGACTTTCAAAAAGGGTGAGATTATCAATTTAATTCGACGTGAAGATTTTTTTTATGTACCTACCTATGTTCAGCGATTTCATTTTACCGCGTTGGGCGATTTCGATGATTCTTTTTTCATTAGTAAGTAGGTATCTTCCGATTGGTTCCATTTTGATTTGGTCAAGATCTGATCATGGGATCCATAAGAAAATCATCAAATTCTTCAATTTTAACTTCAGCGATAGTAATTCTTCACCATATAATCCAATTCAAATTATTTTTTCATAGGAAGGGAGTGCTTCAGAGGTGATCAAGAATAAAAGTTTCATCGAGTTCTGGGGGGCAAGTCTGGTCCGACCGGCGAAATCAAAACCCTAGTGATTACCCATATCATGGATATAATTATCATATGGAGTTCTATGACATCCAAAGATATTATAGAACTCGATATTTCAATTATATCCATGATATGGTTAATCACTAGGGTTTTTATTTCGCCGGTCGGACCAGACATGCCCCCCTGATGATAGTACTCATGAGAAAAAATCATCAAACCTTTCAATTTCCAAAGGCGTCAGCAATCTGTATGAAATTATTTTTTTTATTCATTTATTTCTTTTAATTTTGTATTGACGAATTATATGAAAGATATTATTACTACCTACATATATGCATACCATAACGCCATGTTCCTAATGGGGTCGGCAGAGAGAACCGAAGTCCACATTTTTTCAGTCTTGGCACACATTCATTTTGTAGTTGTTTTTTTTTATATGAAAGATTTTTTTTTATTCAAGATTTCTCTCAGTATATATAGTTTCGTTAAATCAGCTCAATAATATAATAAATCTATTACCTACATATATGAAATCTTAGTGTATTTTTTACGTGGGCATAACTTTTTAAGACATCCTTTAATGTTATACCTAATTGTCATCGTCATCCATTGTCCATTTTTATTTGAGTTCATGTTTTTGCAATTCAATAGAAATTAAATAGGGGTTGGTAATTTAAGGGTTGAGGTAAATTTGATGAAAAGATAATAGTTTTTTAGAAAATTTGATGTTTTATTTACCATATAATATAATAATATAATATTTATAAACAAACTACCATACAAAATGTACATGTTATTGTATAATAGGTACTAACTAATAGTTTTTTTTTTATATTTTCATATTTGTATTTATAAACCATAATATTAACAAAAGAGAACGGATAGTTTTATTTTTTACAAAGGGTAGCGGATGATTTACAAAAAGAAACGTTTCTTTATACATTAAAATACAATAATCATATAATATTATCTTACGATATACTCTTCATAAAGTGAAAATTCTTTAAACATGTGAGTCCACCAAATTTTCCAACATTTTTTTTCACAATTAAGTATATGCTTTATATATGCAAAAATATTGCTAATTTGTTGAATACAATAGTCATTACAGTAATATTTTAATAACATAGTATTTCGACCTTACACCTAATAAACATATTATGTTCATAAATAAATCTATATTCTTTTTTTATATTATTAACACATCTCCATCGTTCACATTTGATAAAAACTGCCAATTGTATAAAATTTGTTTCAAATGGTAAAACGTATAATATTTTATGAAAAACATTTTTTTAATTTTTTTTTCATATTATTTTCATTCCACACAGCATTCGCATAAAAAATAAATAGGGGTCTGGAAGAATACTAAAAACATGTATTGCACATTTCGTGTGATAGATTGTAAATATCTCAACTTAATAAAATATAATTTTGATAATATTAGTAATTTACAAAGACTTTGTGAGCAAATGAGATTTCAGTTCTTGCAATCGACAAATAAACACTTTTAATATTATCAAAATTCTGCTCTTGTGTAAAAGTTCAATGATTTTTTTATATTATTATTATTATTTTTTTTTTTTAATCATTATTGGAAATTCTCAATTTTAACTAGAAAGTGTAGATTGACTGCGACATGCATATCCTTGTACTTGCCAAGTATTGTTACTATCGACTGCGGGTATAATATTTGGTAGCACCGCTGTCAGTCTGCTGATTCATGTAAACTTATTGATGTTTCGTGTATAAATATGTGTATGTATATTTTTCATATATAATTTGTATACTTTATATTTTTTCACTTGTTTCCTGCCTAAGCAATTTGCTATAATTTATTTTTATAAATAACTAATGTTACTAACGAAATAATTTTGAATATTTTTAATTGGTATACCCACAGACAGGCTATGCCTTGTGGGATTTTTGTGTGTACGGTTGATTTATTATTATAATTGATATTATGTTTATGTATATTGTATGTTAACCGTGTACCAAATCTTAAATAAATAAATAAATAAATAAATATTCTTCCTCGTGAACGAAATAAATATATTATATATATTTTTTGAATGTATGTATTCACAAATAATGACTTCAAACATATTTGGTTTACAATGAACTTTTGTCAGCGAAATCGCGAGGAACATTCGCTTAATTTTGGATAGATGGTCTAGAAAAGGTTGCGCATAGAAATAAATTAAACAGAGAATTATTTATAAAACAATACAACTGGCGATGATAGAATTTTTGATTTATTAAAATATTTTAATGGACTCTGTGATCTTTCTATAAAAATGCAATGAATATGATGAACTTTGTAGACAAATTAAAACGATTGTAATGAAAAATCATGTGTTGCTTTATCCATTGTAGTTACAAATGAAAATAGATAGTACATTATAATTTATTTTAATTATTTAAACATTATATTCTTATTGCATATCTTTTGAAAACACGTAGTTTTAACTAATCCTCTTTAAGTATCTAATAATGGAGACTATTTTTTGAATAGAAAAATATTTTTATTTTTTTTACTAAAATACGATTTGTGCTTGTTATCATAAATACAAAAATCACGACTGATTTTGTTTGATTTTTTTCCTTTATATGTCAATTTAAAAAATCATGCTGTGCAACCGTCCGCCTGCCAGTCAAACGACGAAGTTAGTCCAATACGTCAATCCTCCGAAAAATCGCAAAACAAAACTCATATATCCCCAATAACAAGTAATCATAAAAACAAGATCAATAACTTCATCCAAATACAACATCAACCAATAAAGAAATATACAAAACAGTAGTTAAATATACAATAATTATCATCGTACAAAAACAATTAATATACTTGTATTTACAAACTTACATAAATAACTTTATATTGTTATACATTAAAACACACTTAAATGTTAAATCTGAAATAACTGTGTCCTATAAAGGATTTTTTTTAAATAAAACACATAAAGAATACAAATACTTAGTAATATAACAAATGCTGTCTTATCAATTAGATTGTTCATGATTTATTATATTTTTTGTTGGATTAAAATTTGATTGTGCGAATTATTGATTACAACATAATTATTATACATTTATAAGTGGTATGTTAGCATAGGATATTATTTATACTATGTAACTCTCTCTGTCATTGTATTACATAATATATTCATACGACAGTTACAATGTTTAAAATGTATAGTATATTATATAAAAAAAAAACATTTACTTGTTCGTAGACGGTTTATTCGGTTCGATTAATTAAATTCGATGTAACAACCGAAACGGCAAAACTACGCGGTACAATCACTACTTTAATATATTTTTTTGTTTAATATTATATTATATTTTACAACAATTGAACTTTGCAGACTCTTAATTTTAATATTATCAAAATATAGACACCCCTGTTTTACTTATTTCGACGATAAAACATGAAGATATCTAAAATATCAGAATACTTTTTTTTTCCTTGTAATTATATTTCTCCACTATATTACATAGGGGATCGTTGTGTTCACGGAATATGATTCAACTGATCCAACAACAGATGATTCAATCAACTACAAAAAAAAACTTTGTGAATCAAAGTGAAAATCGTTTTTTTTTCTTTTAATTGAAAATTTGTAATCTATTTTATCGATGAATGACTAAAATGCGCGATCGAACGACGCGAAAAGCAAAACTATGATACATACAATAATTTTTTTTTGCAATAATATACTAGTGCACCTAAAGGGTTAACACACCAACGAACAAAAAATAATAACCTTACAAATGAAATCAATTTCAGCGGTCAACATTTTTATATGAAAAAGCCGAGAGTCAAACATCGTAACAAAAGCTAATAATTTATACATCAGTCCCGTGAATATAATTTCACATAACATATCGATAATAAATTCAATAGAGTTTTCATAGTATTTTACAATAATATGACAGAAAACAGTGCTGAGGTCTTAATACAACATGCGACCCTTATAATATTTTTTTCATGTCGTAATATTACCCGTACAACCTAACAAAATGGGCGAATAGGAAAACATTACAAGACTTAGTTAGGCTGACATTACAAAATATACCAACCTTAAGAAACGTTAAGGAAATCTATTCCTCTCCATACGTTTATGACCTTTTCAAAAAATCAAACGCTTCATACGTCAATGAAAACAATTATTTAAATATAACTTTTATTGTACCTATGCCTCGAAATGTTGCGGGAACAATCTTCTTATCTTCAGGAAGTCAAGTAAACTGACATTTTTAATTTACTTGACCTCGTGAAAAAAGGACGCAACTTATAACATGTCGTTAAACAACAACAAAAAAATAAAAAAAAAATTGAAAAATTTCTTAGTTTATCAGTCACCAACACTTTAACTATGCATCTTTCAAATTCCAGATATTTCTACGAGTTTTAACAGGACCTTACCGAAATAGTATTTTATGATATTATATCATAAGCGTATGGAAAGAAAGAGTCTTGATTCACTATTCCCTAGATATTTCTTGCAATGCCAGCCATAGGGGTGAAACTCAGCATCATACGTCTATTTCATATTTCCATACTGGTTTTCAACCTTTACAAAGATAAAAACAAAACTAGTAAAAATCATCTTCGGTTCAATTTCGCAAATACTCCGTGTTCTCGATTGGTTGAAGAGGAACACCATAAGGAATTGAACATTGCAAACATTTTTACAAGACTATCAGTATTAATTACTTAAATAAAAAAATATTGAATATTTGGTCGGTATCTTCATCATTACAGATTACACACTTACACTGAATAAATTGAGATCAAGAATGCTTCTCTTCTTAGACAAAAAGGAGAGAGTTATATCATTATTTACTAGTAAGGTAATAATGCGAAAAAAATGGCGTTAAAGATACGGAAGATATTTATACAAAAAAAAAAAAACAATAAAATAATCACAACTTTCATACAAACAAAGAAAAGCATTAAGGACATAATATTATTGTAGACTTGGAAATATAATTAAAAAATAACTGTTGTTATTATGTACTTCAGATCTTAATAAGGTTTGTATACAAAAATAAGGTTATCTACATAAATTTATATACGAAGTTTTTATCTTAAAATCAGATCGTTCAAAGTTTAATTGTGTTTTTTTAGATGGCAACTTCCCAAAAATATTTATTATTGTTTTATATGTACGATATAAAATTATGTAGGCACCTTGATTGATAAAAAAAGATTTATCGTGTAATCGGCGTTTAAGAAATTAAGTACATTGAATTGAAGCAAAACAGGTATGGAATAGAATTTGTCGAACAATACAATAGAATAACTGCGCATCGAAAAAAACGAAACACGAAAAAGTAAGAACAAAAATATACTCAGGACTGTTTATCGGAATAATAACAGAATCCGCTATCAAATCGTCAAATTGTCAAACAGGGATCGATTTCGATATAATATAATCATGTTTCGCAATTTTCGATCACACTCATCCTAACCTAGTTAAAACGTTTTTCATTCATATCTAAAATCTATTCGGTTGGAAGGCTACTACAGTAGGGCACACAAAAGCACATGTATGTGAACTATCACTAAGTGCATTATTATAATAATATTTTACAATATAAATATATATTATATATATTTTTCTCATATTATAATTAAGATAGAATTGTCAAATCTCTTATTATCAACACATTTTTGAAAATGAGATACAATCATTCGACGTACTCGTCACTTTGTCAAAATCATAGATTGCCAGATTGATCAAGTAAAAAACTGTTTCACGATTTGAGTAAGTACATGTTTGAACTACTTCAAAAAAAGAGATCACATTTTATTTATCGATGTCAACAAAATTAAGATTGTGATGTTAATAGAAACAAATGCTTAGTTATAAAATGGAAAACTCGTGTTTTTACATATATTCGATAAACATTATAAAACACGTTTTTTTCTATAAGGATAAAAGGATAAAATGCTTCAAATATATTTATTTGAAAAAAAAAAATGTAAAATTTGACAATGTTTCTAACAGTCAAAAAATGAAGAAAAAATAATTGAAGTAGGTAGGATATATTGATGGCTTCAATATATTTTTTGTGAAATTTGAGTAAGTATATTAAGTCGAAATAATTATTTTAAATTCTTCCATAGAAAGATAAGATACTTGATATAAAGATATAATAATATAAGGCCGTTATTTTGCACAAAAATCCAATATTATACGAGTAATTTATTTCATCAAGCTAATAAAAATAGAGATTTTGCCATAACTATAACGTTCACGCACACGCACTACAAATTTTTCATATCAATTTTTATTCTTAAATAGTACACATTTAAAAAAGATATTTAGACAAATATTTAAAATACCTATTATTTTTTAAGTCTAATGTGTAATTATAAACATGAAATCTTCGATCAATGTAATTAGTATTATATTCATATATATAATTTAAAATCCCTTGTAGTTATTTTGATTATTCAATTTAAAAAAAAAGAAATATTATTCTGATAAAAAAATGGTACAATAATTTAATAAAGGGAAAATAAACATATTTTTCCAGAACAACTATTTGTAAAACATTTCCATTTACAAAAGCTTATATAAGTAAACTGGAGATATAACGAGAATTTTTCATCAATATGTAAAAATAAAACAATGTATGGGCATGTTTAATAATCAATAAAAAAATATTATTATCAAATATCAAAATAACTGCTAGTGAAATATTAAGCAAATATCCGCTGTCGAAAAACAAGGTCATATTAATAAGTAGGAAGGTATAAAAAGATTAAAGCTATTATTTATTTAAAATATAAATGATATTTTTTATGATTGAAATTAATAGAAAAATACAGAATACATTGACTTAGCGTTATGAAAACGACGTTAAAAAAGATATACCCTAATACGTTTAAATAAAGCACGGAAAAGATTGCATCAGCAATGTATAATTAATAAAAAAAACGTACATATGATAGACATTAAGTATGTAGGTATTAAAAACTTACCAAGTATAACAAAAATAACTATTTATTTTCATCAACGAAATCTTAATATAATATATACTTTAATCGAAATCTACAGTAAAAACCAAACAATTAGAGAGAGGGTTCAATTGGCGCTTGAGACGGAACCCAATGCAATGAGATCAGAACACCAGCTGCTCTAATAGTTCGGATCTTACCTCGATCAACTAAATATAAGCACCGCGATGCGTCTTTTGGACAACAACATGACTGTACAGAGTCGAGATAATAATAACATGAATGTAGGTAAGTATTTCATTATTAAAACTTCAGTAATCTGGGGACCGAATAATAGCGACAAATCAATAACATAGAGAGAGAGAGAGAGCGAACTCGTATCGTGTGATATGTGGATATTTAAATTACTTATCAACATTCTTGAATATCAATAGAATATTAATTTTACAATAATAATTGTGTAGACATATATATAGGTACATAATAACCGTTTATTTATCAATAATTTTACTGTAGTATCTTTGTTTAACATAAATATATGAATTCTAGTAAAGCGATTGTGCGAACCACAAAATACTACACCCAAACAGTTAGTTCAGTTTGCCGACCTCTTTACTGGAGCCTCTAGCGGGACCCAGAACAAGATGACGGAGAACATGGACGAATATGAACCCAAATACTGCCTATGCCCCGATCACACACTCACGGAGCGTCAATATTAAAAGCCGCGGTTACGAAATACTAATACCCTAAAAGACCGCAGTTTCGCGGCCACCTAAACCTATTTATAATTCGGTGTCTGGTTTCTTTTAACTCACCAGAGTGGTAGATGTTACATGTTTTTTTTTTAATAATTTCAGAGTTGACCCGAAGATACCCGACCAGTGACGCAAACATCATTGATTCGTGCGATTGGCCCGACTCTAAATAATCTACAATATTTCTTTGTACATGACATCCAAATGTTTCGAAATCGAATTGGATCTAGGCACTCTAATCTGGCAAAAATGATAAACAAAACTCGAGACACGTTGCGTCTGCGATGTTGACGGTGGATTCCGTCTAAATTATAAATAAGCGAGATCGTCTCTTTGTAACGGACGGGGTGAAACCCACAAATAACAGGACACGGCTCCCTAGGAGCGGCATTCAGGGCATGAGTGGGCAGAACGTGCTGTTTACCCATTCGTTTCCGATCTCCGAGAGCATGTCCGAGACATCCGGTGGACACAAGAATTCCAAGTGGTGAGACCCTGAACTGGAGCTGGCCGTTTCCAGCGTGTCCATGTCGAGGGTGTCTATGTTGTCCAGTTGAAGGAAGTCGGTGAGGGTATCTAAGTCGGACAGTGAGGAGTGTTGGGAACGTCCTCCCGTCGCGCCCCGGGTATATGGCGTCCCTAGGGACACGTCCATGTTCAGAGACTCGTCGTAGAAAGAAGCTGACTCCGGTGAATCGGGAGCGCCGCAGGACGGTGAGCAGGGGACCTTGGCGGCGGCCGTAGGAGGCATGGGAGCGTAGCGGGCAGGGGGAGGTGAGGGAGGCGCAACCGATGAATTTCTATTGTTATTAGAATCATTTCTGGATCTATGGCCGTGAGCGGATGTTCTCTTGGCTTTTTTGGGCGGGGGCGCCAGCTTGGGTGCAGGTCTCGCGGTCTTCTTCCTCGGCCTGTATTTGTAGTCGGGGTATTCTTGCATGTGAAGTTGTCTCAGCCTCTCGGCCTCGTCGATAAAGGGTTGCCTCTCGACGTCGCTGAGGGTCTTCCAACGTCTGCCGAGTCGTTTTGATATCTCCGCATTGTGCATCTCTGGCGTCTGTTCGCATATTTTCCTGCGCTCAATTTGTGACCATACCATAAAAGCGTTCATCGGCCTCTTGATATGGTTGGGATTGTTCTTCTTTGTCTGTGAACAAATAAAACAAAAAAACGTTAATCATTTTGACAAATGTATAACAGTGTTATTGAAATCTATATTCTATAATCAACTTAATCGTAAATGCAATGTAACATTTTGACTGTTAAATAAATCATTATCTTGGGTAAATTAATTAAAATATTATAACGCAAATGTTTTTCTATGTACAATATTTAAGTAGCATTTAGAATAAAGCTGTATTAATAATGCACTTAAATTTTAGGTGTATTTAATATTATTAGAGATACATAATATAATCTAACACGTGTCTGGAACTTTTGAAACTGCATGCTGTGTTATATAGTAGGTACCTTATTTAATTCAGGGCCTACAAGTCTATGCTAGTGATAGGTATTGTGTTATAAGTATACATACAAGCTCAATAGCGTGGGGACTCGGTACTTATGTACCTACATATTACGTAGATACCCAACATAATATAATTATTGAATATTTTGGTGTCTCGTTGCATAAACATTTAGAATGATAAACCCATGTGGATGAACAGCTGTAGTTGTAGATAAACTAAATGTGACAATAAATTGTGGCCAATGTTAATTCGATTATTATTGTGTTTCTAATAAAGCATTCGACGGCAGTTGGTTCATAATGGATCTGAAAGTAGGTAAATATTACGTGAATTGACTCGAGTTTTGACGCCTACGCAGAGTATCGCCTGCAGCGAAGTAGTGGTTGGTAATCCAAAAATAAGTTAGTACCTACATGTAGGTATTAAAGTACATCGAAGTAGTTAAAACATAATTTACGAAGAGTTTATACACTGACCCACAGCAAGTATAAACAAATCGGCGAACAATATTGCAAATAGGAGAGATTCAATCGGCGACAGTGTACGTGACAAAATTGGATGATCGATATCTCTTTTAAAAACTTAAGACTATTGCATACAGTTGGAATAATTAACCACTAAAATTTAGAAAAACATACAGCGATACCTGTTTAATGCTAGATACAATATTGTCAACAACTTCTCACGGGCTCATTAGAATAATAACTTTACTGAACAGCGTTTTATAATTATTATTAAAATCGTTTAATGGAGATATATATTCAGTCTATAAACGACTCGCGTTATATATATCGCCATTTGACAGATAGAGAGGTAAGGTGTAGAAAAGTATTTATTTTATTCTTGGACAACTAATATGTACTATATCTTCAAAGTTAAAATTTGGGTCTCAAGAAACGTTTAAAAATTGAAAGTATTCTTTAAATTTATTACTGTATGAAAAGGAACAGGATTACTTGACATTATCTTAGATGTTTTGTGTTTAATAACAACATGAAATTGATGATAGGTGCTGCAGATAAAATAGTCAATTTGTGAATTATGGATAAAAGCGGGACGGTCAAGGCAGAAATGCAAAATATATACTAGTTAGTAGTTGCTGGCAAAGGAGCGTATTGATATTACAATAAAACATTCCATATTGGCATTGTTTTTGTTGACCAATTGTGGATGGTTACATTTGGCATTGAATCCGATATAATAATATTATTGTACGTATTTAACATCAAGCATGTTCAGCAGTACCGAGTAGGTATGTATAATTGTTAACGATAGCAAATGTTGGCGAGTAAATCGAGAAAATAAAAATATAATACGCCAGAACGTATTGTGAGCATAAACATTGGGCGCCACTTAAGTTACCAAAACCTCGAATAATTGTTATTATAAATGCTTATATTAACAGAGAAAATACATCGGTACGTATCATTGATTTATATTATGTACTACGTAGTACATGTAATTCAATGGTACGTCTAAATACTTTTATTGACATACACCAAATACTCTCAAATATTCACTATCGCGGTTTTTGCAAAATGTCAGTCGAAGAGCGGTTAAATAAAAAAAAAATAAAGGTAGGTATATGGGTACATTATATTTAATTAGGTTTATTTGGGATACATGGTATCGTTAACATCGCTCTTTATTTGAAAAATATATAAAATGAGAAAAAAATGCTTTTTTCTTTTTTAAAAAATAATTCAACGATATTCGCTTCGAAATTACAGCGTCCTTATAATCAACAAGTATCCAAGATTTATTGACGCAGCTAATAGAGTAAAAATAAATAATAAATGTACTAGATTTTTATATTTAATTAGGTTTATTTGGGATACATTTGGTATCGTTAACATCGCTCTTAATTTGAAAAATATATAAAATGTGAAAAAAATGATCTTTTCTTTTTTAAAAAATAATTCAACGATATTCGCTTCGAAATTACAGAGTAAAAATAAATGTGTTAGATTTCATTCCTGATTTCATGTTTAGATCAAAATATGTGAACTCAACTGAATGCCATAAAATTTCTAGGAACATTAAGTGACTAAATTAGTGAGCAGTGAACACAAGACAATTGAATTTTTTATTGCGTTTATAACAACAATAAAACCACACTTGTGAAATTATTTATCGATGTAAAAAAAAGCGATTTCAAGCAGCGTATTTACATTATTAATTTAATCAAGTGGGCCGAGCACGGTAGAAAAAAATGTATCTGAATGATAATAAGATTATTAATTATCGAAGGCGTTACTCCAGTAATTTACTTTATAAAAATACAATGCGGGGATGGCCTCCTTAATGTGTGGATAAATTTAAAAGTTACTCAGATTAATCAATTTTAATTGTACGGAAATTACAGGGTAACTAACACCGTACACAATATAATATTTTAACAATATGTACGATACACAGAAGCGGAACTTAGACTAGCAATTTTAGAATATTGTACAATTTTATGATGCCCAGTTTTGCAGTCACAGGCTTGAAGTACTCTCGCGACAATCCATGTCTGTGAATAATATCTTCACCGACGTTGATTGTTATTTTTTGCACATTTGTGCCGAGACCACGAGTCTAGAGGAGCTTCTAAAGCTACTTTTCGTGCCATGCATTATTTGTCATTCTTACTAGCGTTCTGTGAAGGGGCCGTTTCAGTCCCCATATGCGGAGCGGGTGGTGGTGGGCGTAGCTAGTTGATATATAATATATAACTTAAAAATTAAATCAATTTATACGTGTGTTTTCAGTTATATCAACATGTAAAATAACAATAATAGGTAATCTATGCTAAGAAAAATATGACTATCCTGATCTTGACGTGTTTGCTGATTAATTTTCTGCTTTTAACAAAAAAGTTAGGTCGCGCCTGTTGGTTTAGGACGTCTCCGTGATATTTACATATGCTATTTAAATGTAATCACATAGGTATTCAATTTAAAATAATTTAATTTTATTTCTAACTAATGTAACTTAAAACGATATCTATGTGTAATTTATGCATGTAATTTGATATGAGCTCATGTAATTTTATAATGTTATGTGCATCCATAATTGAACATCGAGCACACTCATAATAAGGACCAATATAATTATTTTATACGAAAAATGTAAGCTGGATGTCTGTCGATGCACCCTTAAAATTAAATAAATAATTCTGTTTCAACAAAAGAAAATCACGTTTGCTTCAATAGGATTCTGTTTTTGTATTAACATTTTTTTTCTGCATATATCCCATAATTTGTCATTGAAATAAACTCTACGGTCTAATTTAATCTCGGATGAATATCAAGCTAAAATATCATTGAAACTTATCAAAAGTATGGCAAAATGTTAGGCTACAGTTATAAATTGCAGTTGGTTTGATTTACAAAGTCTTACATATACATATCATAAACCTTTTAACGACTTTTTTTTCGGCAACATTTTAATACTTGGTAATAGTTTATTTCTCATTCATAGCATTTAGTAAAAAATCACGCAAAAAATAGTTACATATATTGATACCATGGAGGAAATAGGTATGAAAAAATAATGAATTTTTGATATATCGAGGAAACTTTTGCAGAAATAGGTAAAAATAATGTAAAATTAAAAGCTTTGTTACTTTAGGAATTATAGTCGTAGAAAAAACTGCAAAATAGAATGTTTTGTGACAGTATTAATCGATCCTTTTTATCAGACTATTACTTAAGAAAAAGACGTATATCCAATCGCTATTACGCCTTCATATTGACATTAAAGAATAGGTTTATCAATTTATGCTCGACAAGAATGAGATGTATATTATAATATGATACAGAAGGTATGTAGCTACCTATTCTGTTGTTGATATGTTATTGTTAAACCAACAATAACATGGATTAATCAGTTTTATTCCTCAGTAAACACGTACTTTTCAACAGCTGTGTTGAGTATGTGCTTCGTAATTTTAATTATAGCACGCAGAGTAATATTTGTAATCAATGGTGTTATCATAACAATATTAACAAGTATAATGACTTGGTATAAGAGTAATTGAAATATATGAAACGAATATAAACTATTTTTATTGAAACTGTGTAAGATGTGATTGTTAATTCCGATTCAGTGACAGTGTAGGTATATATTTATTTAATGTTTTTCATAAAACATTAATCGCTTTTAATTGGGGTAGATAGTATGAAAAAGCAAGACACACAAAATAAGGTAAGTATGATTGATGTTTTAGTAGAATATAATATGTAGAATAAAACAAATAGAAAAAAGGAAAATGTAGTAATAACTTTAAATATTTAGTGAACATCCATTTTAAAATTAACAAATAAAACGGCAAATATATTTTCTCAAAAATTGTAAATTCGTTTTTCGATTATTATATAGTCAAAGTAAGTTTCATTTGAACCTTGATAATACCGGGTCACATCGGCGAAAATAAATCGAATTCGGTCACAATAAAACGAATTTGCGGAAAAATACCTTTTCTATTTCATTTGTTAATTCTGAAATGGATGTCCAAGTTAATATTATGAAGTGTATATTACTATAGGATTTACTCTTATCTTCACTTTTAGTGAAGGGTGGGCCAGTTGTTTCCTCATAATAAGCTCTCTTTGGCACTTTAAGTACAGTGTCTGTAAGGCTTTAGAGTTCTTAGGACTCTTCTTATGTTCTCTGTGTGTTCTTTAAGAGTTTTGCAAGGGGCCGTTATTAGTCCGCATAAGCAGATCGGATGGTGTAGGAGGAAGAACAGTGTACTTATATAATTTATTTTTTAAATATTTTTCTATGCCAATTATTCAAGGACTTATTTGTTTTCACATTTTCCAAAGCGTAGGTATTATTATCGTTTAATATTGTGGGTATATTTTCTATGGCGAACTTGTACTTTTTTCTATATGTACCTACTTACTAGATAAGAAATATGTATCCAATTAAAACAATGTATCTATTTATTGAATGCGTGATAAATTATTCAGAGTGAAATAAGGATATAAATATATCGAAACACAGAAATAATGATAATTGTAATGGAAGTAGTAACCAGATGAATAAAGTATGAGGAAGTACATAAAAGGAGATTACTTATACTATACGTAACACAAAAGGAGTAATATGTAAGTAGATAAATGTTATATTGAGGCCAAAGAGTGCCGAGCATGTCGTGATATGCCGAGGACAAAAATTGTATGTCATAAGGTGATAAGGTTAAACTATGGAAGGGAGTCAGTAGTGACTTGGTGTTACAAATAATATGGCTTTATTATTGCTATTATTTGACTTGCTACATTGTTAAACGGACGATTTCATATACCTGATTGGTATGAATTTCGTTTGAAAATTTATCTCCTGCATCTTATGTAAGCCTGATACATGCAACAAAGAATTTGCTTTTACAAACCAACAATAATGATATATTATTAATTAAATATAGATTAAAACATAAGTAATAAAGATGTGTTTTGTTATGTTTGCCTAATATATGTCAATAACTTGATACTATTATTTGAATCAGACCTAAAGCAGTAAATAATCAAATCACATATGACTTAAAAAGCGCATTCATAACTAATTTAAGTTCTCAACTAATTAACCTCTGTATTTGGAAATATGTTTTGCACTTTTTTTGCAATAGTACCTAACAGACACTGAACGGTATCTTCTTCTTTTTCTTTGCCTTATCCCACTTTAGGTAGGGTCGGCTCTCCTAATCCTTTGGCGCCACGATGATCTGTCCTGTATTGTCGGGGTTGGGATGTGGGCTTTATCCATGAGCTTCCTCATATTGCCCCACCACGTGGATATTGGACGTCCCTTTCCTTTTCTGCTTTCTGGGAGTGCTAGAGCAATTTGCACCACATGATCGTTTTGCCTCCTCATTACATGTCCATACCATCTGAGTCGGCTTTCTGTAAGTTTTTCTGGTATGGGGGCTACTCCAAAGCTTCCTCTTATTAATTCATTACGAATTTTATCTAGCTTCGTCACCCCACCTGCCCACCTTAGCATTTTCATTTCATTGACATGTAGTTTTTGTTCATGTGTGCCTTTAACTGTCCAGCACTCCGCACCATATGTCATTGCAGGTCTCACCGCTGTCTTGTAGACCTTGCCCTTAGTTTTGATTGGCATACGTGGATCACACAGCACGCCCGTGAGAGTTCTCCATTTACTCCAAGCCACGTTTACCCTATGGGAGACGTCAGCATCCACACTGGCATCCGCTGAGAGAACCGACCCTAAGTATTTGAAGATTGACACCTTGGGTACAACAGTGCCATCCGGGAAGCACACCGTCGCTGCGCCTGACGTTCCACTGTAGTTGCATTCCATGAAATCCGTCTTTGTCCTACTAATGCGCAATCCAAATCTCTCGAGTGCTTCAGTCCATTTCGATAGGGCCACTTGCAGTTGGCATGCGCTATTTGATATCAGGACGATGTCATCAGCATATAACAGACTCCAGGGCAGGGGTGACTGTACATCTTTTGTGAGATAATCCATTACCATGTTGAATAAAAGCGGGCTAAGTGCCGATCCCTGATGTACGCCAACATTGACCTCAAACCAACTGCTTAGGCCTGCCAAACTTTTGACTCTAGTGCGGATATTGTTGTACATGTCTTGCACAAGGTGTATGTACTGCTCCGGTATGTTCCGCGCTCTCATAGCCTGCCATACTAATCTTCGAGGTACTCGGTCGAACGCTTTTTCTAGGTCTATGAATACTAAGTATAGGTTTTCTTTATTCAGTCTATGCTTCTCCATAACGATCCTGACCGCTTGTATTGCATCTGAGGTTGATTTAGATGGGGTGAATCCAAACTGATTTGGTGTTATAATTGCAAGTTGCTGTAGTCGCCTGTTTATGATTCTCTCCCAAATTTTCAGAGTATGAGATGTAAATTTAATGCCTCTGTAGTTTCCACACTGTGCGACATCTCCTTTATTTTTGTAGAATGGTACAAGGTGTCTGTGGCGCCATGATTCTGGAATGAGTTTTGTCTTCATAATAATGTTAAACAGCTTTGCTAACCATATTATAGCCAAAGGTCCCGGTATCTTCCAGATTTCAGCCGGTATTTCATCAGGTCCCACGGCCTTATGGTTTTTCATTTTTGACACAGCATTTTTAACTTCCTCGACATGTATTTCTTCTATAGGTCCGTAAGACGGTGCCAGAGGTGTCAGTTCTTCGCCTGGAAATTCCTCATTCAATAATTTACAATAATATTCATGCCATCTCTCATTTATTTTATCGTTCGATGTAAGAAGGACTTGGTCTTTGAACGGTATCGTTAAATCAAAAACCACTATCAGAGTGATTATCAAACAAAATAATAAATGTTTTATCCAAGATTTGTTTTCATATTACTGGTACACAGGCGCTTAGATGGATCATTTATTTAGTGCAGAAAGTAATTTGTTTTCTTTTTTATATCAAGGAAGAGAATGTGCATTTTTAATATGTGCATTTTTAATAAAACTTAGGTACGAGTACCTACTTACCTAATGTGCATAAATGTGCATTTTTAATAAAACTTAGGTACGAGTACCTACTTACCTAATGATTTGTTAAGCAGATGGTTTTCTCATAAACACATTAACAAATTAATATGCTACATTTAGCAAAGCGAGATAATTACGTATCATCAGTAAAATGAACAGTAATATATTTAACACACTCCAGGTTCTTGCAGGTTATTTTTGTTTCGTTTATGTCCGTGCAATAATGCTTTGCACGCGATGTTGATTATTTTAATAGTTAGAAATAATAACATTTCGTGGTCGACCCCTGCATTTCGTTGCACTCTTATCAATCTTGTATTTGGTTTAAAAGACGTGCATAATTCATTATTTCTGCGTGACATCTTAATAGGAAGGTACGCTTATTTTCATCTAATTGACATTAACACATTGAATGCTAAGTTAAATTCTAATGTCTTATTTGAATTAAAATAGGTAGGTATATTTTCAGTGAAATTTAATTTATTCGTAGAATTAGTAAAATAGTCTATTTCGACATTGCCTCAGGAGAATCACACTTGAGTAGGTATTCGTTACCCAATACAAAATATTCTTTATTTTTCAAGTCGGTTTGTAAACTTTCAATTGTGCAGTTAACAGTAATCATGCATTTTAAACTACACGATAACTGGTAGGTATGTTATTTTTGATAATAGCTGTTATCAGAACAACACACTGAGTTGAATATGAACAATTAATTATTATTGTTATATTATTTGATAGTTACACACACGAAGAACACAACTGAACAATCTGACTACAAAATTATACAATCAGGAAGTACAACATGCTGCCCTTGCTGAATCGCTAATGGGAATTTGTTTTATTCTGCGTACGATCTTTGCGTATACAGGCCGAGACAAGTATAGTAATCATTTGATACTAATAAAGTAGGTACACATGTGTACGAAAGTATTAGGTACATAATCCAAACTGTCGATTTGTTCAAGAGAATTTTATTCTCTTAACATATCGACAAAGTAACAAACCAGGATACGCGAGATTTGTATGCAGGATCTATATTTTTTGACTTTGAAGTCAAAAAATACCAACTTAGAGGCTTCGCAGCATTTAATATGCTCTATATACGGATTTACTCAGAATTCGGAGTAGAACATTTAGTGTGTCTGTGTGTGTGCCGTCCCCCCTTAAAATTTTTGATTCGCTCAATTTATTCACAGAGCTCAAAATTACAGAATTTATAGTTATAGGTGTAAAAAAACTTTTATACTCAGAATGTTGAATTTTTGTTTCAGTCAACTTTTGAATTTTTACTTTATTTTTACATACCTATATCTCAAAAATCATAAAATCTAGAACGCTGAACATTGGTATGAGTATAAGCAAATACAAAATCTCAAATTCATTTTTTCAAAAAAAGTTCCAGAGTTTTGCAAACATTTTTTTATGATATATTTATGAGTTTAACTGCCTATATTTCCATTTTTTTAAATATCGAAAAACGCCGAAACAACCCAACAAGAAAATTTAATTTTCTATAAAAAATGTTGACATTGTAGTAGGTACCTAGTACATCTCAAACTTTTTTTAACAATTTTGAAAATTGAATTTAGAGACGACATCGTTTCATACGATTTGTAAGGCAGTATACACTACACAATATCTACGGGGACTCAATAGTTTGATACTTAATCTCCAAACATATGTACCTACATACATAGATACATACCATCATCCTGATTTAAAATTCTGGGTAGGCTGACCTCCATACTATCCTATCCTGGCATACATACCTACATGTACAAAATATCTTACAATATTAATTAGTTTATAATATAAGTGTTTGTGTTTATAGTTTGGTACGTATTCTTCAATTCAACATACTATCGCCATCGACAGTTCGATCTCATGTGTAACATGCAACGAGTATATATTATATTATAAGCATAATATACAGCGATCGCACATATTAAAATTTATGTACACAACTCTTATCGTATGGTCGTAAAACTGATGGTCATATTATCTCGGTCACAGAATCACTACAAGTCGATAGTGATTTAGTCGTCTCCTGTCGCGGATAGTTGAACTGTAATTTTTTTAGATAATAATAATATAAACACTTTCTTGCACCCTGCGCAAGTAGCGAGTTTATTGCCATATGGCAATTTCTTCCAACTAACCAGTGTTTCCAGCCCAGAGAAGCGATATGAGCGTGAGAAATCAATAAATAATTTATCCTCTGCTGGGGATCGAACCCAAACAGAAACCAAACGGCTTACCAAATACTTATATTTGTATTTCTGTTTCATTCTATCCACGAATCTAAGTATTATTTACTTCGAGTACCCCATGACGGAAAAAGTAATAACTAGTGTCGTCGTAGAATAATCAAAATAAAAACTCCTCAACCAAAAAGTGATGCTAAAGGGTCATATGAATAGTTTGTGAAAATAACGGGTACATAGAATAAAAATTACAATAAAATCAATTTCATATTCCGTGCGGCGCTTGTTCGCTCTCCGATATAAATAATATTATCAATTTATACGGCTGTGTACATATTAAAATTTACTTTATGTCATTTTCATGAACGCCGTGTCCTTTTTAGCGTTCAATAACGCGAACAAAACACACACAACATATTATAACAATAATAATATAATTTAGTAGACTGTTGTCAGAGAGTGTAAACAATAGTATAGGCAATACTCATTAGTATTTCATACACGGGTTTAACCGTGCGTATCATTTAGTGAATTTTAAATAATAAACCCTCCGTGAAAAATATATATAATAATGCCACCAAAATACACCGAGTTCAAATTGATTCTGAGTTGTCAGAGCGAAAAACTTCTATTTCAAAATAAATAATAGCAGTATTTTTACTCAATTTTAGTTAACGACCAAACGTTTTTGCTAAAAGATCTAACGCAATCGTAAAATCCACGAGGCGTTACATGCTTAAAAGTTCGTCGAAACTTAAAATATGAAAATCTACACCTAGAGATACCCCAATTAATTGCCATATACATTTGATTTACAAAAAAGCTGAAAATTTTTAAACGCAAAATATATTCCGAATATTTTTTTATTTGCATATACATATATTGGTGAACGTTATAAAGTTATCACGTAAACCAGCCGATAACAGGTCGTAAGCCCTGTAGGTGCCTTGAGTTCCTGGTTCTTCTATAATATCCATATTAAAGGGATAAAGAACATGTCTTAATTGCTGAAAAAAGTACCTTTATTGTTTTAAGCCAAATAATAGATAAATGAAAAGTTACTAAAAAACTAAAATATATTTCCTATAAACACACTACTAAACATATATGCGGGAGGAATACCTATGTAAAGGTAAAATTAGCTATTTTGCTTTTTTCCCGTTTTTTTGTTGTTTCAGAGTTTTTCATGAAACAGCTGAGAAGGATTTATGTTCAATCCCAAAACGTTCAGGTATAGTAGTGCGGAGAGGGGGGAGGAATGCAGGGGAGGTATGAGAGGGAGGGGACTGGGGGTGAAACTGTGTGATTTGTGGAACAGAAAACGAAGAACGCGGTCGGAATAATTACGCACTCTTTTCCATAGATACGAGAGTAGGAAGATTTTCGCGATAGTATACAACACTAAATTTACTCCATTATTATTAAAATGAATATAGTGGTAACGATGATTTTTAATAAACGCAGTTGAGATTGAGAATAACGAGTGGGTTTTGGCCAACGCTATACTTCTCACTACTAAGACACTCTACTAGAATTAAAATTTACAAGTATTAACATTTTGTATGGTAAATTTTCAGCATTTTCACGAAATGAGTTTGTTAAATTATTTTTAATTTAAATATTTTAATATGAAAAATCGATAATTCTTCAATACCATTTTATGAAAATGATATGCCTTTTTAACACACACAGATACATTGTGATGAAACTTTCAGAATACAATCCCAGCATGATACTAGTTGATTATCTGCAATAAAAAAATAAACTCAAAAATTGCGTATTCGTAACTCCTCGCTCGCTATACCCCTTTGAAGAAGTGAGGAGTAAAAAAGTATATTTGATTTTCGTATTGTTTCTATGGTTTGTATTGAAAACTTGTCAAAATTTTGTGACAGATACCCACAATCAATAAATAAATGAATAATTTAAGGTCACCCTAAGTATTTTATTTATTTATTTATCAACACCACATTGAAATGACATTAAGAAGCATATTACTGCAGCCCAACTAGGAAACATTGTTCGATGACAAGCAAAAAGTATGTTATTGCTTTAAAATTAGTAAAAATAATTTGTACAACTCTCTATTTTACATTAACTAAAAAAGGATTGCGGGTGTTATGATATTATTTATAAAACAATAAAAAATAAACAAATAAAAAAGGTTAAACAAATATGACAAATCAGCGAAATAAACAGAAGTGGAGTTAAGTTTCACTAAGTGTAAGAAAGTATAAAATATAGGTTCACAATATTCACATTTTTATTATTATTCATAAACAATATAAAGAGAACGTAGTATGGGAACTATATTAATTGTGAAATTATAAAAAAATATGATTTTAAAAGATTAATTTCAAATCTATGTTATTAAACAAATTTAATAACATAGACATATTTGTTGATAACATCGTTTAATCAGACACGTTCATTAGTAAGAACGATTGGCCAATATCGGCAGATAGTTTTAACAGTCATAAAACGTACGAACTGACCTAAAAATATGATATGATGTATTCATAACGCATCGAACTAACGAAACAACGCTATAAAATGATCCAGGAAATTAATAAAAAAAACAACAATACTTATTTGATTACAGTTTGGAGCAACACGTCTCAGATGGGTATAATGAAATTGCGCGGTTTTTAAATGCTAAGATCATACGGGCGTTTTGCATGGACGTATACAAGTTTAACCGTCTAGTAATAATAAGAATAATGATATGGTGCCAATTCCCATTCAAAGGGAATATGTGAAACGCAGGAAGTTTCCTTTGATGAAATACAAGTTTAAAATTGCTATTTACGTCAGCAAAGTGGGATACAAGCCGCGCTCTGAATACGTTATCACCATGTGAATCAAAATATTATGTCTTACGTTGTTCACATAAGTTTTATTATATATATGTACGTATTTTAATTACGTGAGAGAAGACTATGTGATAAAATATAATGTTAAGATAACTATGTATATGTCTCTTTAAAAACCAGCGAAATTGGTAAATTTCAGGGTAAATATTTCGAAAACAATATGAAAAATTTGATAATATTGCAACTGATACTTTCCAAAACTTTCCACCCTCTGAAACTAATTAATGTATTTAACTCAAAAGAAAATTCAGTTAAATAATGATATTGATATTTCCAATGAAATGGTTATGATGAATACAATATGTATTATCAAAGACGTACATAGATAATATATATTAGTAGGTGTTCGCGTGAAGATATATCGAAGTGAGTATAATATCAGTTGGAATTAAAATGAGACGTGTATAAAAGATGTAATTAAATTCCTAGAATAACAGAGCAAAAAGATACAGGCTTTCGATCATTAAATATTATATCAAATAATACTTATTAAAAAAACAAAAGTACCTACGTGTAAAACATCACGCAATGCTTCTTAATTCTCAGTAACAACTCTGAGGTGGGCAAGAAAAACAAGAATGAATTAAATGTGTTGCTTCTAATGAGGAGGAAAATGATAACCGTTGCACATTGTTAGATAATGAGTGAGAAAAATTGATATAATTTGAGTTATAAAGAAACAAAACATTAATTCAAAACATATTCACAATATTATTGGATATAATTTTAAGATATCACTTATTTGGAATTCTTTTCGGTCGAAACAAAATACCTTAATGTTCAAGGAGTTATCAATGTAATTAGTAATATTCAATATGATAAATAATTCAATATGAACAATTTAAATTTATTTTAGCAAATGAGACATATGGAAAAAAATCTAACGAGTCTCATAATTCAACTGTTTTATACTCAAAGTTAAGCCAACGTTGAGCCTTGTAAAAGCCTTCATAAAAACAACGAAACCATCATCTTATTGAGGGAAAAAAATTAGGACATATAATAAGATGAATATTCTTTAACTATATATATTATATTTTTGAGATAGTGGTTCTACGAACTCAATTCTAAGAAGTTTGCCAAATTTAAACACATATCTTTCTGAATCTACAAAATGTACTTGGTTCTAATAAAGCGATTTCCTTTTTCCCGTATATCGTCGGTTTTGGTAGTGGAAGTGTTAGAAATACGGATATAAAATGGAATAATTGGTGTGAAGCCAAGTTTCCTCCGGATTACTATCCTCACCCTACGAGCACTTAAGGTAAATCTGAGAGGAGCGTACGAAGGTCTGCACGCATGTCGAGGCAAAAAGGGTATTTACTTTAACACGGAAAACATAGGAGGTTTTCGATGTGAATTGCAAAATCATGTTACTCCGGCAAATAATGCGAGGATATTGTACCTACCTATGTAGATACATACATACATACATTAAAGACTTATCGATAAAGGGAGATATATTTCATATTTTACACATATACATTTATACCATCACGGCATATCTCACAACGTGGGGTTACCAGCGACAGGTATCCGGGTGTGCATTACCTCATGAATATCATCACACATGCTTGTATCCCCACACACTAGTCTCGTCTCACCTAAAAACAAACCTCATTGCTGAACTATATGAAATATTATTCTTCCTTTTGTATTTTAAATTACCCGTTATGGGACACCAGCAAACAATGACAATAGAAAAGGAGTGGAAGCACTGCTCGAAGGCGGTCCTTTACAGCATATTTTCTAGTAAATTATGAGTGAGATACCATGGGCCAAGAACATGTAATTATAAAGTAGGTACCTACAATAAACTAATAAACCTTTAAAATTCCTTGGTTATATTTTGAGAACAGTCAAAATTTTCAGATCTGTTCATACATTTAAAACCCCATAGGTATACATCACTTGTTCGTAGTTTAATACTCAATTTAATAAAAAAATTGTCCAACTAATTGAATAAATTAATGACGGAAATATATGATTAATACCAATCAATGCAAATCAATTAATTGAATTTTACCAAAAAGTTGCATGAAAAGTATTTCAATACAATTATAATGACCATGGATAGCAAATATAATAAAAATATAGACTAAATACGATAAATATTTATTACGGTGTTTAAAATGTCTGCAGTAGGTACCTACCTACATGATTAATAAAATTTCAAATCTATTTTTATGGCAATATAAAAACAAGAAATTTTAAAAACGTATTAATAATAATAATAAAAATAATAATACATTTATTGAGCAGAAGAAGTTACATACAAATACAAGATATAAACAATAAAATAAAAATAAATTAAAACAACCTCTCCAACTCAAAAGGACCATGCTCAGCTATGTTGCAGGAGGACAAGCCCCCTGCCCCCTGCATTAATATCATGGATAATCTTGTACTTATATTACAAAATAAAAATCCATAGGTATACGCATACCTATGAACTGAGGCAAATCGACAACTTAGCATTATTCAGGAAACACCTGAAAACTCACTTCTTCCGCGAGTCTTACAAAAACCTGTAATAGTTATAATCAAAGCGCACTTGAGGTGAGGTTATCACAAAAACGGCGCTATAAAAATTATCCCAATTTATTTATTTATTTATTTATCTTTCTTATGAATGTATCACATAAAAATGTAAATTACAATGCACTCTGTAAATTCACAATTATTTACTAAATTTATTGATCTAATACAAAATACATTTCACACTAGTTGTAAACTGACTTACAATTATCATTTATATAATATGTTAAACTTTACTGGCGATTGTCATTCAAAAACACACATCATATAAAAATAAAACAATCATTATATTCATCAATTCACGTTGAACATTATTTTTAACACACGGTTAGTTAGATGTGTAAATCACAAAAAAAAATCAGTGGGGAAGTATAACATTTTAATATATTCACCGTGTGATTGTTATCGACGCGTAGGTGGGTAACGCAATTAAACATAAATAATATGTAAATAATCAAACTGAATAATTTTTCCATTTAAATTCAAGAAGAAAATATATATATATATATATATTTATATATCTCGATGCAATGAACGAGTATCTTCAACTACGAAATATATACATATTATTCAGGCTTAATTTACTCTGACGTAGGTACCTATTATTTTATTTGCCTTCTTGTGTATTTGAATGTAAGGCAGTAATGATGTGTGTATTTATCAAATGTAGGTACTGTCTATGTTTCAGTAAAGCTCAAACCACGGTAAATTCTAAGATTAAGATTTACCAAGTCTTCACGGTAAGAGTCCAAATTGTTCTGTGATCATGGTTAATTTCGAACTTTTACCAGCATTCATTCGGTAAATCTTTGATTTCACCTCAATGACACAAAAGGTAATTGTTGTAAAATAGACATGTTTAGACGCTTGCCAATGTATAGTAAATTTATAAAGCAACTCACTCACGCGAGTCGCTAATGTTATTTAAGACTAAATTAACCTAACCAAAAATTATATGGGATACAACAATATACGAAAACAAACTAATAGTATGAATCTTCCATGAATTTTTGATTAGGTTTTTTATAACTTGTTTTTTATAAATGTTAAATGGTTTCAGAAAAAAAAAATTATAAACATCTTTGTATTCCCGAAACCAACATTTACAAACTAGCATGTACCAAAATGTGATGATAAAAGCCCGAAAAATTTACCAACTCTGGTAAATAATAAGATTTACAAGTAAAACCTACAGGGTTTTAAAAGAAAAAACCCAAATTTTCTTGTATTATAAACATTAGATATTACAAAATAGAAAAGAAATGATGATCGCTGAAAAAAATTATGTTTTATTGATTCTATGATTATGATTCTAATTATTATAACCTGATAATTATTATTAACGACATTAATACTTACCTACCTAATTTCATGTCAATAAAAAAATTCTCTATTGCAAATTAAACCGTTTTAAAATTATTTTCGATTCTACATATATATATATATATATATTTTTAGTATTCATATATCAAGTGACCTCTTTTGAAAAATTGCTGTGACAAATGAAACTGTCCAATAGAAATGCACCGTTCATTACGTGAGTCGCCAACGATACACGTGCTCGTTTGAATACATTTTAAATTTTGCGCGTTTACAATATTCTACACTTGGCACATGTTTTTCTCCATGTTGATAAATTTGACCGATACAATTCAACACAACGTCAAATATAATGCACACAAATACAGCATTGCATGCAAATATCGGCGGCGATCAGCCAAAAGCGACCAATGAGATTAAAATATGATGTTTATCCAATCTAGATCTTGTACCATATTGCTTTAATTATAAAACTAAATACTTGAATTAGGTGTGGAAAGATCAGTCCCAAATTCCATGCAGTGCAGCCAATGAGATACCTACCCCGAAATACCAGCAAAATTATGGAGACCCGTTTGGCCCCCAACCCCCTTTTACAATCTGTCATTTAGCTCAAGATAATATAACTCAATGTATGGAAGTGGCAGTTGCTTTTCACGTTACAACTGTCACTTCCATACATTGAATTATCTTTTATTGTTTCTTTTCTTAAGCTCAATGACACGTTGTCTAGGGGGCAGATTCTCAAGAGTGAGAACTTTTTGAAAAACAGATCTACGATCTATAAATAAGAAAATAAATTGAAAGATTTAGATGGGTCAGAAGCAGAGGGTCTAGTGCACTGGATTAATAATAATCTACTGGATGCTGGCTTGAATCATGACTTTACCAATTTTGTGTATAACATTTTACCAACGTGTTGGCATACAAAAAATAAAAAAAACATATGATTTATTTAATTAAATCAATAATGCAATACAAAATAACAATAATGCTATAGTGCAACGATAGAACAATTATTATACAACTTAGACAATTAAGAATATGCTGGCACTGATAAAATGCTCCGAAAGGATACTTAAAATCATAACGTGAACAGAATCACTTCTTATAACAGTAAGACAATTTACCAGTACCAACATCCAGTGGAAAAGAACTATTCCACTAAGCAGTGCTTTTCGAAATAGCTTTACATTTATTTTAAATGACAAAGTCCATACTTAAGTTAAATATTGGGTTACCCTGACAAATTGGGTTAATATTTTGTTACACTGACAAACAAAAGAAAACAAAATAGTACACGTTTGTTAACAAAAACGGAAAATGCAATAATCTATCACGATAAGACAAAGTATAAAATCATTATGTCATCGCTCACTGAGCGAACTGCGTTTTGGACCATATAGGTTTTATGAGAAGAATAGGTTACATATCATTGCATTATTTTAGAAAAAAAATTTCAAGGTTCGACACCTTTGTTTTTTTTAATGGCTTTCGTCACCGATACCTTTGTTGAAAATCAAAGAAGATATTTATTTTTTTGATAGCACTTAGAAACATTATATTTTATATTTCCGTACCATTAGATACTTTAGTAAATATGTTTAAAATTCGAGGTTGAATATATTCAAAATGTTTTTGAAAGCAAATTATGAAATTATAATTTGATTATCAGTAGACACAGTTTGAATGTGTATATTGGAGTCTTGATGTCTGTTTGATTCTTCGAGTGTCTTGTTTTACATACATATGTGTAGACACGCATATATACACTTACACATAGATAATGTTCGGTAATGGTGCAGGGGATAAGACGACACATTGCCCGCTTTCATTAATTTCCCAATCTGTGTATGTGTGTGTTACGTTAATGTCGCAGGCCGAGCGCAGAAGGTTAATGCTAATAGGAGGTGTGCGGGCTCAAGGATGCCTATTGCCTATAATATGGTCGCACCGTGGCTTGTGCTGGTGGCCTGCCTGCCTGTGTAGTCAGTCTCTGGCAACACGGGCGGAAGATAAGGTCGGTGATTTAGGGGAGCCATTACTGGCGGTGGCTGCCGGATGTGCGATGCGCTACTGTAATACCGGCTCGGCTCGACTCACCTATTGGGTAATTAATGAACGCTTTCTCTACTATACTCTCCCTAATGCCATATTCTACAACACAACACAGAATGATACATTATATGATTAACAACCAAAACATCTACATATTATTGATAATACGCGAGTTATCAAAAAATCCGTCTGGTCTCATTTTAGAACAATATCTCTGAAAGTCCCTATACCTACATTCGTAGGACTTCGTATTGTGATATAAAATAGAACACAAGTTTTGATGTTACTGATAATTTTCTAACTGGTTTCGATATCGCTTTAATAAATTGGCGGTGAATCAAAAACTAATGCTTTACTCTTTGCAGTGTTTTAAATACTGTCCTCGTGAAGTTACACCGAGAATTGTCCGTCAACAAACTTAATAAAATAAGTCTAGTTTGTTTCGTAGATCTAAAAACAAATACGGCATGCTTGGAATGATCTTGAATCATAAAACGGCGCATGAAAAAATGTATTATTATAGTCAGTTAGTAGGTTATTTTAGATCCATATCAAATAGGTATATATGGAAGTAAATTCTTTAAAAAAATCAAATAATCTTCAAAATCTTCAATCATGCATGAAGTTCGACCACGATTGCACGTTTCGCATTGATGAAGTCATAATAGGTAGGTACTTCAAAATTAATATTATTACTTGTGTTATTGGCAGTCGATCATATTTCATCTTAAAATATTACATACGTACAAAAAACAAAGGTATATATTGTCAAAAGATCTATGAAAATATGAGGTCGAGGTTTGCTGATAATATAATTCATAACAATATTATATGTAAATTTGCATATTAATCTAATGCGGATAAGTTCAATTCATCTCGAAAAACAAAACATTAAAAGATAGCCATTGATAATAGTATAATAATGAGCTATACAGGAAACATGATATAATAATGATGTTACATTAATCCAATTTTTAACAGATACGATATTGGTATTTAAATTAAATTAAAAACGAAGTCTATAGGTATATTTCAAAAGTGATTACGGCCAATTAATCCTTTTTAATATTTTAAATGCCAGATTCGTTGGGTAATCGATACTTTACTCGGTGTGACCAAGAACGGTCGCTATAATTAAGTAGGTTCCTATTATAAGTGAAGGTACCTATAATAACGAAATCGTTCATTAAGTACACACGCCTGACCTTTTGGCTGGTTCGATTGTAATCGATTATTCATAAATCGATAGCTTTCTAGCAACCTATTATCCCCGATCGAGATAACACCACAAATCAAACGGAATTTATATATATCAAAATAGAAAATCCCTTCTGACAACGAAGATTTGAAAAACCGATCGGTATTTTGTTTGGTTCTTCCTGCCAAAAAAATCGATGTGTGGACGCACAATTATTGGTGAAATTTTATGATGACATTGTTTGAAAACAAAATTTTTACCGTTAATTTTGATCGAATTGGGATCAATTTTTTCTGAAAACACTAATAGAACTGATTGATGAATTAATCGACGGACAATTCTTGGTGACAGACAACCCCACGACATAGATAAAAAAAAAACACAAAGGTACCTACTCTTTTCATTGTTGATTTTGATTGTATTTTGTTCAGTTCGTTTTGCCAACGCAACGACGAATTTATTTTTTCTGTTGATGGACAATTCTCGGTGAAAATTCATGAGATAGAATTCAAAAGTCTTCGTTCACTGTGTATTTATAAATAGCACATACCGGTATCGGCCTATACAATATCATCATCGGATTATTTTCGATAAACCGATAGTGGATAGTAGTGTTAATAATCAGCGAAGTGGAAATAAATGTGTTTCAATATATTATGTTGAAATTACGTAAAGTGTAGGATGAATAATAACCGATTATATTTTACGAAAAAAAATGTGTAACTAAATACACTAATATAAAATAGGATTCTTCATATTCCCATATCTCAAATTAATTTGTATTTTTTGTCTTAATATCATATTTCTCTAGTGAAATATTATTGTTTTAATACTAGGAAGGAAACAATTATAATCTGCAATGTAATTTGTATTTTTGACACCGATAATTAATCATGCGATTTATAATCTAACCAAGAATTTAGTAAGTTGGATACGAACGAGGCATTTAATAAAATACACGCATTTATGATACACCATAAAAAAATATATACTTAGATATATCAAATGTGCGCATTTTTTACAAAGACGAAAAATCATTAGCAGAAATATTTTCAAATATAATTAGCAAGCAATAAAAAGGCAGTAAAAACAAATAACAAGATAGTATTAAATTAAAAGATATGAATATTTAAACGGGGACTTGTTTTATTTATAATTGAAATATTTTGATGTTAATTGCCCGAAAATGATGAACTAGTAGCGGAATAAAATGTTAAATAGTGATAACTCTAATAAAATAGACTAGTGGGTATTATGAGTATGGATAAATTAATCTTTTTTTTATATAAAACATCAAGAGTATTCCGCAAAATGCAGTTTAATTAGTTAATTTATTAAAATTTTTAATTATGAAGATCGTAATTCAGGTAGCCAAACATAACGTTGCTCAGCACGAACGCCGCATCGGCTAGGATTTAATTCACACTGAAGGAAATGCAATATAGCTTGTATTATGTCCAAGGTTATTATTGTACATAGAATGTTTAGTATGATCAACACGCGTGCTTGGAAAATTAATTTTGCAATGGTAGATAACGCCTACACTTGTATAAAATACGAGTACTTACCTATGTATCTAAGTGTTGACGCATCTACTTAACAACTTATATCAGTTTTAGACTAGAGTACATAGGAAACTACCATAATAATAAATTATTATTAATACCTTTGATAAAAATAAAGAGGAAAGCGTAAAGAAAGACTAATCTTCAACTGTTGAACTAGTTTTTAGTTCGTTCTTTTTTATATAGAAAATTTAAATACATCTAAAAGCGTAACAGTTATAATGTGATTAAAAGATGACTTATATATACTAAAAAAATATTATATATACAATATATATTAATAAAATACAAAATTCAAAGGTGAGATGAGATAGGTACCTACTCGTTTTTTTATGTTGATTGACACTTTTTATATGGAGTACGTCTATAAACCTACTCACCTTTTAAAATAATAAAAAAAACGTTTGTGTCAGGATCAAATAATGTATGGACCTACGTAAAAAAATAGATTTTCATAATACTTCTAGCGTGAGGAAGTAATTAAAGACGATTCGTAGATTTTCGTCCTAAATATCGCAATATGTATTTAAGATATCTTACCAAAGAATAAAAAAATGGAAATTGGAATTGTAATAATTTCAAAAACCTCTATGTGGTGTTATTTATAAGCAGTTTCATCATTAGCTTCTATCATTAGCCATATAAAAATAACGTTAAGATGTAAAAGCAATATCGTTTTAAATTGACAGTAAAAACAAAAGCACAGCAATAGAAATTAAAAAAAAATGTAATATAATGATATATAATATTTAAGTAAGCTGTTAATTATAACTCTATCACGCTGTTTTTATACGTTTATAGCAGTTTGAAGAAAAAATCCACAGTCATTAAAAAAAGTTAGAGATCAAAAATACGCTGTAAAAATTAATCTTTTAATTTTATGTTGTATTGCTAAATACATAATTGTCATATGGCATCTATTATACAACAACTAAACATATTGATATCCAAATATACATAGATAGTTATCCAATAAAATATTTATAGGTAATCAACCAATGAAATTTAAAAAAAACCACGTTGCAGTATGCGAATCAAATGTATTTTTAATCCATCAATTAATAATGATTTTACACAGATATTTTGATGACGCGTTCTTTAAACAAATGTAACAATTCTGGATAAAAATGTTAAAAATACAAAAAAAAAAAAATATATATATATATATATATATATATATATATATATATATATATATATATATATATATATATATATATATATATATATATATATATATATATATATATATATATATATATATATATATATATATATATATATATATATATATATATATATATATATATATATATATATATATATATATATATATATATATATATATATATATATATATATATATATATATATATATATATATATATATATATATATATATATATATATATATATATATATATATATATATATATATATATATATATATATATATATATATATATATATATATATATATATATATATATATATATATATATATATATATATATATATATATATATATATATATATATATAAATATATATATATATATATATATATATATATTTATCTACACGTGACATGACTGTAATATTAAATAGATTTATTTTTATTGAAAAATGCACGCTCCACCCGCAGCATTCAGCAAATGCCATGGTCCTTGAGTACGTTTTTTTGCAATGTTTAAGTATAGGTACCATTTATTTAGGCTGCAATAATTGTGAAACTTTAACTTTCTATTATTATTCTTTTATATATTTTTTCCTTTCTCTTATATAAAGTGTATCGTTGTTATATTCAAGACAATTCATTAATTGACATAACTTTGTATGTTTAAACTTTTCGGTTATATATCATAAAATAAATAGAATCATTTTAAACTATGAACCGAGTTGTTCACTTGCCTTTCGTGGCCATGAACGACATGAACGTCCCTTCCCAGCCAAGCTGTGCGCAGTTGTTGTGCTGTATTTTGTACACAACGCGTTAGATAGAATAATAATAAATAGTACACGTGTACAAAACAGCGTATAATATAAACACACACATCAGAACACAGCGGAATAATTAATATGCACAAACGCCGGCATCATCGTGTGTAATTATGGTAAGTTTATCCCTCTGTCAAATGGAGTAGGTACTTACCGATCGGTATATTGATGTAAAAATATATTTTTGACATTCATTTGAATAAAATATCAAGTATTTAAACGTTTTTATTAAGCCAATACCAGCATTAAAAAAGTCTATACTCGTTACTTAGACGTTGCATGCGAAGGAGCGCCGAATTTTGTTGTGCGTTTGTAAGATAATTGTCGCAATAAAAAACACTCCGTTCTCTGGTACTTTCTGATATTGACACATTATCAGAAAGGCTCCTGACAAGAAACTCATCATAACGGCGAGCATGAAGGGTATAAGATCCTGAGTACGCTTATAGACCAGACGGAGTTGATTAATACTATATTAAGACTAAATAAATCTTTCAGATCAAAATTAACTTGCTAACTGGGTTAATTTACAAATTAAAAAAAAGACTATTTCATACTAAACTTGAATATTTTAACATTTTTGATTGAATGTACATTAAAATTAGATTACGATCGAAAACTGTTTTATATTTTTTTAAGATTAAGACACAATAAGCCAAACAGAGCAAAAAAGAAGCAGACCATTCGTCTAGTGTACGTATGAGTTAAGCCATCATTCTAAGTCATGAGACCAAAAGAGCTTGTAATGTAGATTATACATCCTACATATTTTATACATGTCCAATTCCAAACTGACATAATCACGTATACAGGAAAATAAACACGAGGAGTAACGTGAATCATGACTCTTCTAGTACCTACAAGATAACACCGATGATGACATTGAACACTTATAAAGAGCTCACTTCTATGGCTGATGTGGTTCCGTATAATTTGAAATTCGTTTTCCGAAGCACTCTTTACACAAGTAAATTATATTACCAGTACGTGACGGTCCGATGACGACAAATAGTGTTATTTATTGTTAAGAAAATTCAAGTAAGAATATAACCTACATAAGGCGAAAGACTAAAACTTTAGATCGAAAAAGAAAGATAGCTGATTTGAAAAATATTCTCGAGAAAATATTTAGATAGACGACCAGCCCCCCTAGACAACATGCCATTTAAGCTAAGAGTTATCTCGCTAATCGATAGTAAATGTATGGAATTGGTGGCTGTCACGTGACGTCACAACCACCAATTCCATACATTTACTATCGATTAGCGAGATAGCTAAAATGGCATGTAGTCTAGGGGGGCAGATTTGAAGTCTAGATTTCAACAAACTAAAATGAAAAAAATCAAACGAAACTACTTATGACAGTGGATGACGAATGAACCAGTAATGATTTTGTTTTAAAAAGTCGAATTCAGTTAAGTATTATTATTATTAATGAGTAGGTATTTTTTCTCATTATTATTCACATGTAATATCGAGCATCTTACACATTCTAGCAAAAGAATGAAAACATGGTCCTTGAATATTTACATAATCTAAATGATTGTAATATTTTAAAACAATTCCGGAAAAGATATTATGAAATTATATTGCTGCTCACACAGAACATGTGTAAAAAGGAAGAACATACTTCATGAACAAATAAAGCAGTGTAAAATATACTTCCTTATCTTAAGATATGGTAGGTACATAGCGAAATGACATGAGGTTACTTCAAGGTATTGACTCTATCAAACAAGAAATTATATAATTTTATAATAAAACCATTGCATTCAATCAACATTAAAAAACATAAAAAAACAATACATGTACCTATATGATATATACAATTAAATTAAAAAAATATACATATTATTATTTTGTCAAAATAGTGAATTTGGAATAATTTGATTAGATACCAAAATATTTTTTTTTTCGAAATAGATATTTGATATTCAACATAAAAACCTAACACCCACTAAATCTTCTATATATGTAACAAAATGTCACGAATAGATAGATACATAGCGATAGATATCAATTGTTGCAATAAAATTTCTATAACATTTTTATGACATACATACATTACATACATACTTGAGCGGAATAGTATTTTTGCTTTAAAGATTCTTTACTCTATCATATTGAATATTAAGTTGATAAAAATCATCAACACATTAAATCAAAAAGTTATGTATATTTGTTGGTAGGTATGTACTCGTACTAGCCTTGTTATTTGTAGACGAAACAGTATAATACCAACGAAAATAGGTTTTTATTATTTCACATACAAAAGTTAGCAATATCACGTACATGTGGGAACTCGGGTCGTTAATCGCCGTCGTTGGTCGGATTATTTTAGGAAAATGAATGGTTTTGAATTAAATCTGGTCGTAAATTGATCACATGTCAAATATTAAATTCGTGGGGTGGAAATATGAAAACCATTTTCAGCGGCGGACTGACGGCGCAAGAGCTGGAAAAGAGTTGAAATGACTGTGATTATCATAAATTAATGCTTTTTATTTGTGATTAAACGATCTAGTTAAAAAGTAGCGTGCGAATAATGAATAATACCTGAAATTATTGAATTGTTCGCTGATTTTCACAATCCAAATAGTAAAAGTGAGGATTCACTGATTGTTATTTTTAACAGAACTTTCGGTTCATTAGAAAAATCATGCAAATGAGTAATTGATTTATTTGCATAGTATATAATAACATAATCTACGTTATCGCAAAACCAATTATGTATTTTTTCGTGTCAAAAAGATACAAAGGCTAGGTGATAGAAACATTATATTATATTCTCAGTTTCCTTGCATTAATATGTAAAATAATGGTTTGTTTTTAGTAAAAACACTTTTATGTAAACGTGTATTTTTGCGAATTAATCTAAAAGGTGTTTGGATAATTTCCACCTCTGAGAATCGGTAGAAGCACATCCTGCATATCAATAGAATAACTCGATCGTAAAGACCGAACCATATAAAATAAGTACAGCATCCAGTCACCGCCGACTCAAATAAAGGTTCAATTCTCTCCAAGATCAGATGTTAAGGAGAAAGTGTATATTATATGACTTTCTACGCCGTGACTATATTTAAGCTTAAAGGGTTATGGATTTGCGATTGTGCGGTCTATATAGGTAGTGAATAGTACCTATGTTTGGTTAATGTTAGCACTATGGTTCTTAGGAACATAGTCGGCACTCGGTTTCCTAATAGACTGCCGGGGGGCAGACGGTGAATCGGAAAGCTCTGAGTTATCCATTATAAACTTTTCCTAAGCCATTATGGCGGAAGCATTCCTAAAGAGAGAAAGACTTTAGACGAGTTAAATTTTCAACTTTTCCCACCCACTCCTCGGAGTTCACTTGACGCTTGTCATTTTTCTCACACCGCAAACATTTTGATAGATGTTCAGGGGAAAACTTGGATGGGTGTAACGGAGCACTTGTTCATTTCGTTATTGCGGGCGAAATTTGGAGTAAATGAAACGACTCTGCAAAAATAAAAAGAACTCGAGATTAGCAGTAAAAGTGACAAATTAAAACTGCTCAACTTCTGTATTCCGCTAACACCGACCGTTATTACACAAATCTAACAAACTTTGCTTAATAAACATTAACGTCTTTCTTCGCGGCAAACAAAGGACATTAACGTAGTTAGTTTAATTGAAATGCATTATATCCAACTTGGAATAAAAACCAAACTTACATGAAAAACAAAACAATACAATACATTTCTGATAATGATATACCAACAGTTCCAGGAAAGGCAAACGGGAATCAACACGTCATGTATCTAAGTATAATGCTTCATAAACAAGCGTGGATACAGAGAGAATTTGAAATCATGTAAAGTTTAGATTATAATTAAAGTCATTATACTTCAAAGGATAATATCAAAGTAGATGTTATTTTATATCAAGAACTGTTGTTGGTTGTGTTAGCGTGCGTGAAAAGTATAACACATATCTACCACATACCTATCCCTATGCCACACCGAGAAATTTCAATTTCAAATTGAGTTTATAAACAGACAGATTGTGTGCATCCCTCACACCGCCGAAATGTATCGTAATGGAATTTGTTTGAAAAATGTTGAACACGTATAAATAACTTTGAAAGAGAAATAAAGGAAAAAGTATAAACTAACAAACATGCCGACAAGAAGAGGAGGAAAAAAAATAAAGCTTACTTGACGATGCAAGTAGACACATCCAAGATTGGCCACAAGTGGAACACTTAATAGTTTGGAACTTTCACTGGACTGTACTGGACTAAACGATGCCTAGGAACTTATAGGTATAATACGAACACATACGTGGGCACTTTGAAACGAGTACAATATACATACATATTATAAGGTTGATATTGGTCATGAAATTAAAACAAACAGATACTTAAAATCTGTTTTATAAATTTGGGTATTCATAAAACTAGCAAGCCTATAGTTTCCGTCAACTTTGCACATATCCCAACTTAGCAAAAAGACACAAATTTGCACTCACGTGTAATTTATTGGTTACAAATGTATTTTGTAACTTTATTAATTTACATTATATTTGTTAAATCGTAGGTATTCCGTAAATATTTATACAATCACTCTGAGTAGGTAAAGGAAACCGGGCCATATTATATTCCTGTCATTCGTCGCTTTTAAAAAAAATATTTTTCACATTCTTAACTCTCCAGAACTTGTAATTAATATCTCTACCACTCATTTCTACATTCATGCCATTCCGTTTTCATTCGATATATTCAAATATTTTTTTAGTCAAGTAGGTAATATCTGATAAAATTATATTTCTGTACGCACTGAAATTATATGAGGGTTTTATAAAAAACCCGCCATTGCACAAAACTCTCATTTTTCTTTAAGTACACATAACAAATATGTATCTATCTGTAAATTCGCCGTCTGTCTGTCTCTGTATGTGTTCAGAGGTATTAAAATAAAGGTTTGGTGGTTTATCCTCGGCCGCAGTCTTATTATGATAGTCGTGGCAATATTCTGGCTGGCTCCGTAGATTGCAGATATGGAAAAGTTTCAAGTTTGAACCAAGAAGTTTTCGGCTTCCCTGAACCGCGACAATGCCATTACGAATATAGTCAGCGACCGAAGTCGCCCCGGGGGCTGCTAAACTACCCCAACGTTATTTTGTGGGCTAACACACATCTCTACAATTTACATACAATACATTCAATAGACCAATTTTCTCAAATGCCGGTTCAAAAAACGTGTGAAAAAGTGCATTAAACATATTTATTTATATTTTTTGGAAGACACTAACAGCTGTTAATCAGTGTTACATTTGGTATAATAATTTTACAGCAAAATAAATTAATTTTGTCGATTATTAGTTGATACCTACATACTTGCTTGAACGAAAATATGGGATTTTGGTGTCGCGATTGAGTAGGAATCCAAGTAGCTATGAGCGTTCATTGACAGTTATGATGATTTTAATTCTTTATAGGTATTTGGGGTACGCAAGATATCCATTTCTTACATCATTTACATATTATGTGTCGTCTCATATTTTTTTTTCATTTTTTTAACGCTTTTATATAGTCATATAGATCTTAGTATTGACTACAGCGAGATTTATTGGTATTGTGATGTATTACACCTGAAAATCTTCGAAGACAAATTGGAGAGATGTTTTTTGTACTTATACAAAAAAATATATAGTAAACTCTATCCGTTACATTGGAAAATATGATATTTGTACGCAACACTCAAATGAATCGGGGAACAGAATAGTGATTGGATTATAATTTGGTGTACAGCCATCGGGGAGTTTGTTTTTCTTTCAATATGTACCAGTACTAAATATTATTTGCACCTTCCGTGTAGTAACGTTTTCCTTGCTCAATTCAAATGTAGGTATAAAAGTACTACGGAACTTTAGTATGTAACCTTCTCAGAGATTTTCCTTTGCACACTGTAACGAGTATACGGAAATATGACTACTATTTTTATAGAGTTACACCTTTATTTCCTTAATGCATAACGATTTGCCTACCTACAATAAAATTGATGATCTATTTGCACGCTAATATCAAAATAATTTCCAAATAAATAAAAAAATAAAAAAACGGCTATAATCCTTAATCACCGAAAAAAATCGTTTAATGATAAATACGATTAACATGGGATGGTAATACAATACATAACTTTTGTGTATTAAAACATTGAGAAAAAAAAACGATTCGAGGTTTTTATCGAGTAGGTAGGTACATTTAAAAAAGTGTATGACCTTAGAAAAAGAGAACATTACTAAAATTTAATAAAAACATGTTTTGAAAGTCTTTGATTTCGAGCTGGCTTACTTATAATACCCGATAATAACAATGTTGTAAATTTTATTATGTTTTTGTTGCGCAACAATCGAATGGGGGATTTGGATTTTAGTGAGACCCGATAAGTCCATTTGTACGTAGCTGCGTAGGTTTGATGCTGTAAGAATTATTACAACGGAGACTCGCGTCAATTATTTTATTTGTCCGTGTCGTTATTTATGACACCTTTTCGGAAGTAATTCTGTTTGTGGATATATGGGTATACGATATATATGTATATATATATTGTGAGCTGGTAGCCTCGGGCAGTTGCGACAACGTGTGACCGTGCAAGGAAGGAAAATCGTATAACATTCAAGGGTATTGTGACGATAAATATGGCTTAACACCGCATTGAGCCGGTGCGGTGCTCGGTGTATTGACACAATCGTTGAACTTGGGTTATTAAAATAAGTGAATAATAATGTATGGCACGGACGGACGATCGACGCACAACTTTCAATAATACAGAGAGAGATAAGAAACTGTCACATCCACAAGATGGCGCTCTGATCCGACCGATAAAGAAACTTAAGGCAGAGAGAAAGTGGAATATGGAGAACATCGAAGTTCAACATTTGTATTATGTATGATAAGAGCTTAACTTTTATGTACCTACATCCTACTAATGTACATGTACATCAGGTAATATGCCTCTATCCTGGCACACATTAATTACGTCAAAACGTTGTTGAACAAGTTGGTTATTACAAACGGCGAATTTTTTGCTAAACTTACATAGTGTATTGTTAAAAACACAGACGAGAGTAATAATAACAGTATCAGTAGTAAATCGTGCCTACATGAACCAGATATATGTATAAATTGATTTCTTGGTACATTAGAAATACTTTTATATGCACGATATTCCATATACAAAGCTGTTTGTTAAATTTACAGAACAGGAACTTACATATTTATAAACATTATATACTTGAATTTAATCAGAAAGCACACATACTCACATTCATATAAACAGAGAAAAACCTTGAACCTAATGCACGCTGCGATCGTTGCCACTTACTTTGATATTATATTTTTATTTGGCTCGTGGCTTTTAATGATTATTGTTAGTTGATAAATTAATTATTCAAGGGTAAAACGAGGAGTTGCATACGTAAATGCATGGTGTAATCGCGAATTCCATATTAATTGTAAACAATTCACATCATGGGCACATTAAACGCACGTTCGAAACGGAACATTATTTGACTAACGCCAACTAACGATCCACATAGTACCTTACTATACAGGATGATCCTTAAACAAACGCTATCAGAAAGTGATTTAGACTTAAATATATTTTTTTAATCTTGATAATAACCACAGGTAAAAATTTAAAAAAATCGTTTTGAACTTTTTAACGGCTTATTTCATTTTGACATGGAAAAAATATTTGATTATATTCGATGGTATGGTTCTACAGTTTGAGTAGGAATATCTCGAAAACTGTGATATTTCTAATGAGGTCGAAATTAATATAACTTACATAATTATGAGCTGCACTATCAGCTTTCTTCGAATTGATGTTGGTTTTAGGGAAAACCTGTATTTGTAATGACTTGACACGGAGATTTTCTCTTTAAAATATTAAATGAATATAGAGTAGGTATAAAAATAATACACAGGTACGGATATAGTTCGATAAACGACTTGGTTCGTTCGCATTATTTCAAATATGTCTCCAAGACCAACGTCACGGGGTCTCTTTGCATTTTCAAATTTTGTCCGTAATTCAAATTAGCGCCAATTTTCTGAGTGCTCGAGCCTCCCTTTTGACATTTTTGCAGGGAAAATTTTTAAATTCGGAGCGAGAATTTAAATTTGCCCGCCGAAATGGGATAACGCGGGGCGACTTTTTTGACGAGCGTCAAATAATGGGAGTTGGAAAAATGTAATAGCGCATTTGATGAATGCATGTAAAGCGAAAGCGGTATTTACGTCGGCAGAGGATCATTAACATAAAATAAACACGATTCGTCCAAGGGTATTACTGATAAGTATATGCATAGCTGTTCATTTTTACGTCGCGTCCATAAAAAAATCTTTAGCATGTCGAAGAGTATCTACATTCGCTCGTCCTATCGGTTGTAAAAACGGGAAGTTACAACCGAAAGTAGGCACTAATAACATCTCTGTACTCTTGCGGTTTATAGTACGAAATTTTGTGAACATCTTCTCAGATAATATTTCAAGAAACGCACAAGCATTTACCATATCACATTTTTACATCCATGTTACTCATACATAAATTTTATATACTGGAATAAAGCTTTTCATATAACAACGTCAATTTTTGTTTCAGAAACGGAACTCAACATAGTAGCTACATATTAGACAACATCCCATTTTTGAACAGTTTGGAAAACTGGTGTATTAAGTAACACATAATAATTAAACAATTGATTCAAATAAATTAATAAGAGAAACGGAACTCAACATAGTAGGTACATATTAGACAACATCCCATTTTTGAACAGTTAGGTAAACTGGTGTATTAAGTAACAGATAATACTTAAACAATTGATTCAAATAAATTATGCGAATATTACAAGGTGGAATGTTCATAAAAAATTATTAACTGGAATAAAAACTTTTATATCATAGTATGATATTATTGCGTTTGCATGAATAGGGTTGAAAACGATATTTTTTTAACTTAGCATGAATACGTATAATAACGATAAAAAAATATATATTTAACATTGTTCCCCTCTTAAAGCGATTTTACGGGGTACGAACTCATCTGTTCCCGTTATAAGGGGGCAACTTTTATTGCGTTTGACGCATAAAAATATACGTTATCAGAGTTGTTCAAAAAAAGATGCGACAACTAACTGATATAATAGTCTAATAAGCTATTCACTGAAACTTCTGATTGGATTTTTTTTATATGAATGAGGTATGATTAGTCTTTAATTTTAAATGATTCTCATATACGCAAACTTTTATGAATGCTAAAACCCACCAATTTCCATGAGAAATGACCATGTTTATGTTTGGTCAGTATAAGAATGTTTATGCAATTATTGAGTAAATGATCATATTAGATTCTACTTTCATTTTCACAAAAATGAACTTTCTGAATTTTGATGTCAAATATATATCATAAATAATTGCAAAGGATTTTTTTTTTAATATTCAAATGTATCTATCTGGCTGCAGATATTTTAATAATATTTTGTTTTATATATATGTGGCATATCCCACAATGTGGGGAAACCAGCGACAGGTGCGCGGGAGTACATTATCTTATAAAAGGAGCACAACAAATGCATTTATACCCACACACCAGTCTCGTCACCTTAAATGGCACTATATTCAGAATGGGCGGTGAACATCATTATTGCTGAACTATGTGAGATGTTATTGTTGCCTGTTGTTTTTTCGATTACCCGGCTCTTACAGGAAACTCGAAAATAAAATAATAAAAAAGAGTGGAAACACTATTCTAAGCCAGTGCTTCACAGGTTGAAGCACCGGATGTTTTTATCGATACAAAAGATCTAAACGCATGGTTAAAGTTAAATAAATCTTAATATGCAAAAACAATACTAAATTTCTGTTTGAGCTCCTCAGACTAAAATACCTATATTTGTTTGAGAGTTTTGGATATCAAAATTTACTTTTTTTTTCAACAACAAAATAGGTTACAATACTTTTGGTCAACGAGCTAATTAATTTAGGCCGTTAGACATTTTGTGGGATGTTACGTTGGCCAAATGTTGACGTTGCCCAAGTCAGGCCCAGGTGAAGTTATCCATTAGTTAAAAGTTGGGGCGGCCAACCCGCCAAGACCTGAATAGACGGTTTTCTCGTATTTTATTTAACAACTTTAAAAGCGTCACATCTTGTTTAATGGTTCAACCGTGTGGAAATGAACTGTTATCGCGGGCTTATTCGCTGCTATGAAAGCACGACCACATTTTATTGTGAAAATACACGCAAATAACACAATAAATACACCGTTTATAGTCAAATTCCTAAATGAACGATAAAAGCCCCAAGTGTGGACTTAAACTCAATAATAATTAATTGAGAAAAAACGCAAGCCAAGATTTACGCGGGCCATTAAATATGCTGTATGTATATGTGGCTTGATAAACCAAAAACAATGATACATTACGATTTGAGAATCAACCATAACAAAATAACAAAACTTTTATAAAAAAAATCTCCATCAGACTAAAAAGCAAAACTTTTATCCTATTTTACAGATTAAAAATGCACAAACGAAACATGTACTTATTTTAATTTTATAATTTTAAACCAGTAGAGGTGAAGATCGTTGTCCCAAAAGACATCTTTGTCACAAACAGATCCTTGAACCTAACGCAAAATGTATAAGAGCTTATGTTTTCAGTCGACCATCTCTCAAAAGTCAGCAAACAAATACTAGAAAGTAGTGACGGATTTGTTCAGAGAAGCCGAAAATCTTGGCTTGCCTATGAATATATGTTAAAGTCAATAACTACTTTTATTATTTGTTATATTGCAATCATACTATAATATTTAAAATTGAACCGTATGTATGGAGCTTTTTTTACAGGGCCACAAGAGTAAAGATTATTTTGTCATGTGATTGGCATAAGAAAACATTAACATTTTGACATTTCTCAATAGTCTGAAGGTTCTAGGTATGCCCCTGCTAGAAAGCATACTACGGTCTTCATAACGTTAAAGAAATGGCTGTTTCTTGTCGATGAAACTGTGAAGATACAAGTTTTGCCTTGCAAATGTAGGGTACAGTTTCACTAGTGTGTCTGGGTCGAAAGGGGATGTACAGTACCTACATACCTAATACACGAGAAGGTGGAAAACCATCGTTCTGGCAAATTTACTATTCCCTTTTTAAAGCGAGTATCGCATTTAATATTCCGTTTGTGCGTGACATGTATTAAGTACATCGTTGGATTATTTAACCACGTAATAGTTATAAGTGATCTGGCGGTAGTTTTCTATTATTCCGAGTAAACGTTTCTTGTATGTCTATCTATCTATTTTGTCTTGTATATTATCCGTGTCTTTGAAGATTATTAGGTAAGTAGTATTTCATACATCGACGAAGGAAATGTTATTTAATATGTCTTAGAAGAAAAGGAGGTGTACAAATCACTAAAATGCAAATTCATCATTTAAAATCGAGCTGACGGGGAATTATAGAAGACATTGCAAATATATACCCACATCCATAAAAAATCAACAACAAACAGGTATATGAAATATTTTAAATGTTAAAATAACGAAATAGGGAACCTTAGGAATCGATAATACTACGACATTTATGTATTTATTTATTTTATTTCAGAAAACTACAGCTTTGTAAATTGTGTGGTTACATATGGTGCTATTAAAATTAGTACAAGTCAATGATGTTTTCTTCAATTTAAAAAAGAATGATGAAATACAATACTTAATGAGAATAAAATGAGTGAAAGGAGGGATGTGAAGGAAAGAGCTTGTTTGAAGGAGTTAGGGAACTGGGTTGAAAAACCTCTTTATTTGTTTACTGTAAGTTTCTATACATTATGTTTAAAATTTGATAAATATTTGGTAACTTGCTGTTATGCAAATTTGCCGCTAAAATAATGTTTGTTTGGTTACTCCGTTATTGACTAGTTTTTTGTTGTAATTACTGGTCAAGAATTACAATAAATTCAAAAACCACGATTTCTTAGAAATTAACAAACAAATCTCATTCGATCTCTCCAAAACCATCTGGTTATTATTAAACGTACATACTGTGGACTGAATAACTAAATATTTAGAGAGGAAAATTGTTAACAATTTTTGCCATTGAATTACGAATTGCTAATATTAATAATAATTTGTTCATAGTATGATTTTATTAGTCTTCTACAAACCGAAAAATGTATTTTAAATTAATGAGATTTTATATTGGAATGGATTTTATGTACCGACGTGCTTGTATGTTTATAGAATAAACATAATAATAATATTCATGAGCAGGTAGACCAGTTGAATTAAATTCAAATTAAATATTCATCAACTAACCATATAATTTAAATTCATTTTGCTGCCAAAAATCACGAATGGCGAATAAAAAGCGATAAAGCGTGCGTTCAATTTTTACTTGGGCATTGTTATTTTTACATCGATTTCGAACGAGTTAGATAAAATGCTCAGATAGTGTTTCATATATTTTTATTCATTCCTATTAGGTGATTTTTTATTGGTTTTAACAAACAAGACTTGAGACGTATATGTGAATAAATTGAATATACAAATTATACCTTTACCATACTTTCTGGAAATTGAATTATATTTATTGTAAGGGGTTGCGATCCTTAGTAGTGAAGATTAAAGTAAGACGAGAAAGAAATGTTAAAAAAAACGAATGTCGTACAAATTCAACTGCATTTGAATTGTTCGGGTACGATCGACTCATTTACTCCTCTGTCAACATTGAAAAATAAGGGAATTGTGTGTCTTCGTCCAACTCGCAAAAGCAATGGAATTGGCATGATGCATGTCATAAAATTTTGTACCTATTGAACTAGTGTGGTAATTAAATTAAAACGAGTTCGTTAAATAACGTAAAACAGTTGCTATGAAACAAAGCAGTGTGTTTATATTATCTGAACGTCCTTAACCGTTTATGTATTGCTACAATTTTCACACTTCGACGCGGAATGTGTGAAAAAGCACTTTTACCCTGATAGTGTTAATTGAACAGAATGCGATATAATATGCAGCAAAAGCAATGAAATAATAAAATGTTCCCAATATATAGAAAATCATATCAACACAAGAAAGAATTAAAAAACGTGCTAACTAAACAATTGACAGTACCTTAGTACTTGCGTGATGTTAATGTATTTTATTACTCAGAGGTAATAAAAAAGCTACGAGGGTGATTTACAAAACTGACGATAATCCTACATAACAGCTTTATTTAGAAACATCAGAGATAAGTGTCCTGGATACTGGCACGTTCAGAATATCAAATAGATATTTAGTCAACGAAATATTAAATTAGTAAAATACTTTAATGATAATAATTTATTGACACAAAAAAGCTATTAACATAGGTACCTACATACATATAACACAAAAAAAACGCAAAAGCAAATACATAAAAAAATATTAAAACAAAATATTAAAAAAATATTAAAACAAAATAACTTTTTAATAATTCCACTGTCAACCACGTGATTACGTAAACCAGCCGATGACAGGTCGTAAGCCCTGTAGGTTCCGTGAGTTCCTGGTTCTTCTACAATATCCCAACTTCGTCTCTATTGTGATGTTAAAATTTTTGCCAGTAAAAATACCATTTGACTCCTGACAGGGAAAAAAAACAATGTTTGCGTATAGGTATGCAATTAAAAAATATTCGATTAATATAATACTTATAAATTGTACTTTATTTAAAATATCTTTCAAATGAATCGCAGTGTTGATATATTTTAGTAAAAACCGTAAATGAATAAATAAGGGAAAATCCAGCAAAGTTCAGTGTGAAATAGAGTGCCGTTGAAATATTAGAATATTATTGATAGTGTGTATCGAGTTTCACCTGTTTGTCAACCAACCCTGATATTTTCATTTAGTAGTGATGCGGAAGCTTATTTTGGCGAGCGAGGCGCTGACTGTTAAAAATCAATAAGTTGATATGTATTTTTTTCACATCCGAGTCGATTTTACGAGTTCGGCAGCCTAGAGGGCGATACGTCTTTGAAATGTGACCTCTCATCCAAATATAAACATAATAATGTTTGTATCGTGTGTTTCCGTGAACCCGTTGCGAAAACAAAACGAGCAAATATAAATAGAATGATATTCTCGATTTTTAATGCCGTCACTGTAAACAGTAGGCAATAGGTACTTATTAATTTGTGATTGGGTCGTCGACCCGACAAACTGGAATACAAATATGACCGTCGTACGAATTGCCAACACTGGCATAATGTTATTATGACCTCCGTACAAACTGACATTCGATCTCGGCGCACACACGGGCATTACTAATCTCGGTACAAGAAGTAAACATTACATAACCGTCTTAAAAACTGGTTAATAATCTGGCATATTGTGATCCCAATACAAACTGACAGATAACATTAGTATAAACTGGCAGTAATGTGACAATTGAACGTACCTATGCGTAAGTTAATGTGTATCTACCTATATAAGTATTTTGTTTCTTTTTATAATTTTTCATTAACATGTTGACAAAATGTATGAACAAGCAATCTATATTGCCACATATCAATTTATTACAATGTCTTATAGTCCAAGTAAATTCGACACGATAAAATATGGTTCTTTTAAAATCAACAAGGAGAGAAATGAATATGGTTGGTTGGAAGATATTGCCTTATGGCAAAAACCCCACAATTTTGCACTGTGTACAAAATGCTTTAAATTAAAATAAATAAATATTAAATGAAAAAATATACAGACTGATCACAGCAATGAGGGATATGAAATGGCAGAAGTTATTTCGTACAAAAATTATTTCATTTTTAGAATGTCATTTGTAATTTGTTCTTAAATATATACATATGTATGCGTATTGGACGACGTATCATCATTGTATGTACATACTGGAATATAATACATTAATAAACTATAATATTGTGCTTTAAATTGCATATGAAATATGTATCTACGATGTACGTATTTCACTGTACTGACTAAAAAAATAAACACTGCACTGACTAAAATTTTGAGCTCGCTAGAAATTATCGAAAAAAATAAACGTCCGAGAAAAACGCGAATGTAACTAACTACACGCATAAAGAAAATACTCCTTTGACATGAAACAATGAAAAAAATATTTTATTATCTTTGCAAAAATAGAATATCCGTATAAAATATACAAAATCCCTAGCATCAACAGAATTTTACACACAAGTACCAAACTGTCAATAAATAATTCACGATGTAAAGAGTGAGTGGAAATATGTTTCCTATCGAATGAAAATATCAAAAGGCGGTTGTGACAGTTCGACAGAACACTTTTTTTTGCCCACGAAGCCTTTATCATGGACATTTATTAAACTTCCAAAGACTCTCGAATAAAAACGAAACCATCTCCCACGATAAACATTTCTTCAACTGTGAGGAAATTTAATTTTTTCTTCTTAATATTTCGTACGACATCTTTTCACAAAATATTTTTTATTTTATTTTATTTCAATGCAAACAAAACAGTCATAACAAAGTACAATTAATTACATATACAAAACAATTCAACGACCAAAAACTGATTACAGCTTATTACTAAATAGTGAAGTGCAGTTTAACAATCATAAACAAAACACAATCATTTATATATATACGTATGTATACATCAATAAATCTAAATAAAAAAGTAAAAAAGTACCTGAACACAAAGTTTTCATTGCTTGGTGGGACTTTGAGGGAAATAGGAAAAGGAGGAGATAATGGGAAAGGAAAAAATGCACACAATTCGTACGTCAGTCCACCCTCCCAGCGAGTGAAACCCTCAACACTCTCCTGAACTTGTTAAATGTTTTTTTCTAGGAATCAGTCACTTATTTAAACACTTTAGAAATATATATTGAATGTTTTCAGAATAATTTTTAATTTCTTATGGTTAAAACTCATACCATTAGAATATGTGCATTGCACAAGACCTGTTGTGTGGAGAATGAATGAGGAACTCCTGACGAAGAAAATATACATTGCGGACAGGAATGGAATGAGAGGTCGGGGACGCCCAAGAAAGGAATGGCACGACCATGTGAAGGATACTCTGAAAGACGGAAATGTTAGAAGTGTGAGCAACAGACGAACATGTATGAGACGATGCATGAATGTGGATAGAAAAATGTGGCGCTCGGTTCTCTCTGCCTACACCGATAGGGACATGGCGTGATGGTATGTATGAGTGTTTCAAAATGGTGTTCTTTATAAGGCAATTGGGAATTGCAATTATTGATATTGAGAAAAGATTTAGACATTGGAAGATTATATTTAGTTTTCAAAAGAGTGAAATAAAAAAAATAAAAAAAAAAATAAAAAAAATAAAATAAAAAAACAAAAAAAATAGCTACAAATAAAAAAAATCTACTGTAAAAACAAGGCAGCCAAATTTATGAATCGGAGGGTCTTAGCTTATATACTAATATGCATATACATATATAAATTATAAGAAGTAATATAATGATGGATACATAAATGTAAGAGCTCATTATGTATGCAAAGCATTCGCTTCGACTCTGAAAACTTTGAAAACTTGTATTATAATATAAAATAAAATGGTATACATCCGATGTCTCCCAGTTGCCAAAATAAGCAATTTATAAAGAGAGAATTATTGCATAGAACGACATAAATCTTCGGTTCTACCGTCACGAGCCGTCGCTCGCCCAACCAAAAAGGATAAAAAAGTTTTTTTTTCAGTCCACCCCAATAGCTCCTGTTGTACCATTCTACGGTTTACAGCTGAGTCGACTACGCCACTGACACCGCCGCTGTCGCTTCTTCTTCTTCTTATTCGCTCTCAATTGATAAATTTGCTTTTTTAATAGAAATTACTGTTGCCAAAAAAAAAATTTTCCCTACAAATTTGACCACGCAATAACCACGTAATAGAATCGGATTTAAACATTGTGTTTTACGCCGTAAGTTATTTCAGAATACTAGTGTTCGATATGTTTCATCAAATTCAGTAGCTTGAGTTCCCACGTATAGAAAAGAAATCCTTGCCAAAATGATTGGAAAAGATGAACTGAACGATGAACTTTTGTTAAAAATTAATAAGAAAAAACTTTAAATTGAATGTCACACAACAACTTCATATTATTAACTATATATATATCCTTCCTGATTGATAAATATTGTAAGGTCTGAAGTAAATATTGTCAGGTCTACTCGTAGTGATCAATTTGGTAGTTGGAAAAACTTTGAAACTCATATCAACGATAAACTTCGTGTTTCTTTAATAAATGTAATAATTTTTAATGATCTCGACAAAAATTGTTTAAATCACAAGTAATTTTAATCGTCTCAATGTTTAAAAATCTTAATTGGGTTACGAATTTCTTCAGAATTCATTAAATTGTAAAAACAAAAAAAAATGTTATAGATTTATAAACACTATCAATATTTATAAATCTATAAGATAAATGTACAGAATGAAGACATAAAATAATAGATTTTATTGTGTAAGCATTTAGTTACGTAATTTATTTTCTTTTAATATCCCGTGAACTGAACGCAAACTTCGGAAGCTAATAAAATGATAAATAAAAAGGATTCCTTTGGCAAAATAAGGCAATAAATAAAATCAAACGGAATTATTCATTACCTACACACTAGATTTATTCATTAAGCCAGCTTTTCAATGAAATTAAGTGTAACAGCAATATATCTCTCCTCACAATAAATTGATACAATTTGTATTTGAAAACATAGAAAAAATATTGCGGGACATCTGTTCAAAGATGTAGCGGAAGAAAACTAAAATTGTGATAAATCACGAAACGCGATTGAGTATCATTTATTAATTTTCAGACAGTACTGTGTTTTAAAGTGGATTAAAAGTTTATAGAATGAATAAAGGCACAATAATTCTTCTTAGAGATAAAAACATCACAGAAAAAAAACAGGCAAAAAGCTGTGTTCTGGGTCTGAATAGTTCAGATTTTATAGAAGCGGCGAATAATTAACAGGAATACGCATTGCGCATTGTGAATTACGTACTTTTTACAAATTCTTTGTTATCATAAATCAATGAAATGTTTAAGAAACGCGTGAAGTGATCACGTAATCCAGTAGCTGATAGGTCGTAAGCCCCGTAGATGCCTAGATATTCCTGATTGTTATGTCATATTTCTTTAGATAAGAATGCATGTGATGGGGTGTTATTTTTTTACCACACCAAATTTTACAATGACACAAACAAGTAGACTTCTGATGTCCAGCTAGGAAAGCCTGTTCTTGGGTTAGCAATTAACAACTTTACAGTGACAATACACTTATGTACTGGATGATGGCAGGCACACAATCAAGATACTTTGTACTAATAACTAATTAACCAATACTTCAAAAATGTATCAAAACAGACATATATTTCACATAAGAGATCAAAGTGCTCGTCATAATATATGTAAACAAAACAATTCCGGATGCGATTTGACATTTCAAAACCATGGAGAAGAGATCGTAGATCAATTGAATGTCGTCAGGTGTGTAGATGTATTTGATATGACTCATTTAATAATAGGTTTTAAATGATTACAGGAATCTATGTATAAAGTTCATTGTATACATATAAAAAATACAGAATTTAATATTAATGTTCGCCAGTAATCAACAACTTTACAAAACTAAGTACCTACCTAAATTTATTCTCATTTTGTCAAAAGACAATATGGTATGAATCAATCATTTTTGGTTCGAGTTTATTTGTAATGGATCTTTCTAGGAAGTTGCGTGATTACAACTTGATGAATTAACATTCAAACGGTTCCGATTAAAACCGAATATCAGAAAAAAAAACGAAAAAAAAATAACACGGCAGCAAAGAGTAGGTGGATGAACGACTATGACTGTATGCAAAACGACAAAGTGTTGGGGGGACGATGCGAGACTGGGGGGGGGGGGCAGGGGGGGGGACTATTCGTTTTCATAAGATAACGAAAACCCGGAAAGAACCGGCTAACACGAAACTACTACACTATCCAACCAATAAAACAACGCGCAGTGCCCATTTGTCTGTTTTATATTCAGGAAAAAATCCAGGGTGTCGAGTTGCCCGATGAGAAAAATAGCAAAAAGGAAGAAAACAAAACCCCGAAGACGGTCGCTCTAAATTGGTTTGAATGAAAATAATTAAAAACCTCTTCTTGGAGGATATTTTCCAACCAAGGCCATAGAATCAACCACGTAAGATGTCAATAAGGTATAAAGAAATTATCGATTTCGCTTATAGACAATGCACTGTGTCCAAAAAAAAACCACGGTTCCAAATAGAATATTTATCTAAATTATTTTCGATCCGTAATTACGAATTTCATAAGTAATTACTAAGCAAGATATTTATAATTTAGTAAGCTTAAAGCGTTTATCAGGAATGAAGAACATTCGATAGACCCGATGAACTTTTTATGTGCATGGCATCGCATTTATCAAAGATTGTGTCTTCTGTACATACTACAAGTTCAATCAACTTCTTATTGATACCAAATGTGCATACATGCATAGTCAAAGTATAATTTCTTATCTATGTATGATTTCATATTTCAAAACATTCAAAATGATCGAGTTCAGAGATTGTCAATCATAAGATAACGTATTATCTGTAAATATCAAGCTTTAAGTTTTATTTAGGCTCCTGTAGATTGATATATGTAATAAAAGAAATGAACACCAAGCTCGTTTTTCATCGCATTTATGAAATTTTCTAGATTGACATTTTATCTCAATTTTCTTAGTTCTTGCATGACATAATTTTCAACGGTTTCTCAGTTTCTTATACTAATTATTATGTCCGTTAAGTTGATTTATATGTAATATTATTCGTCTGTTACGCATTGAAGAGATCACTTTATTCAAAATCGGATAATCGGTGTTCTTGTAATCGTGTTTTGATGGCGGCCCGTAAAGACGCATTAAGTAAAGGACACTTTGTGAATCTGCTGAGGCATGAAAACGTATACATATATTATCGCAGTTTTCATCCGGCGGTTGGACGGGAAGGCTGGACTCCTGGGGCTAGGATAGGAGGGAGAGAAGTGTTTGGGGTCTGGCTTCGCCTGATGTGGGCCAATTTGTCTTGTAGCCACCACAGAACCGCTCCTGTTAATTCACAATTAATATATACGAGTATATGCCCAAACCACGTATCCACGTGCGACTTACATCCTATATACGAACTCTACGAAATCCACCGACGAAAAAGAACAGACCATATCTTTATTCAAAAACTAACATACTAGAACCTATACTTAAAATACAATGAAATCGATGATAATATACATAATTGAACCATTCACCTAATATGAATTCTTTGAATAATTTAAGATCAACTGAGTCACAATAATAGAATATATAAATTTAATAAAAGTGTACAGATCCAATGTTAGAAAATTTAATTCGTACTCCATGCAATAACAAAAATAGAAATGCACTTAAGCAACAGACTTAGGTATATCGAAGATAGGCAGGATGTAAGAGTTTTTTTAAGGCAATAGGATCAGTTATGATAGTATAATAGGTATATACAAAGAAATATTAAATCACCAAATAGATGGGTCGGTGGCAGAGCGGTTAGCGCGCTGGGCTAGTAATCCAGTGGTCGTGAGTTCGAATCCTGCCTTGACCGTTTTCGTTCACCTATAGCACATGCATTTATTTGCATATTTTAGGGGACGTAGGAAGATGTATATGTACTTGTTTAGCAAGGACATATTCATTAAAAAAAAAAAAAGAAATAAGTAAAGAACTGAGATAATTTGACATTATATATTAAGATATCATATTTATTTTGTTGTTATAGTGTCTGTCATTATTTAATTACACTAAATAAATAAATAATAACAACTGCAATGATTAATATCAATCATTTTATAAAAAAGGAAAAAAAAATCAGTCAACAGAAGCTACACATTGGAAAAAAAAACATTCACTAAAATTATAAACTGAGTTTGAAAATTGATCTTTTCCATAATTCAAATATAATGCATTATCGTAGTACATTATTTAATATCTTGTGGCTTGTTAAGACACGACGGATCGATAAATGTGTATTCAATTTATTTCTCTACCATATATATGTACAATAAACGAGTTTGTTGCTAGGTGAAAAAAAAATACGAATCAAATAATATAGATACAGAGTTAGCACTCTACTCATTATATTATAAAAACAAGTACCAACCACGATAAAACAGTATAGATAAAATGAATATGACAGTAATATATACATTAGGAAAATTAACGCAAAACACAATATAAAGCATGATACAGAAATTATTCTTCTAATGGCAATCGGACAAATGAAAATGTGAAGGAAAAAAAAACATTGGTCAAAAAATGATACGAAAAATAATTAAGGATACTAATGATGGTAGAATCGATTACAACAGTGTGTTTGTGTGAAGTAAAATATATCATCGGTTAGTAAAACATTAAGTTTTGTAGGTTACCGATGTTTTTCACTCATTACAATTATTGATACCTATTAACGATTTTGGTTAAAAATGTTCAAAGGTATCATCCCAGTCGGAGTGATACATTTATTGTGAAATGGTTTTGATAACGAAATCGATTCATAGCATTTATATAATGGACGCTTTTGTTACACGAACATTTTATAGAAAACAATGTTTTTATAGCGGTATTAATGTAAAAAGGAAATAAACGGTCGATTTTACTATTGAAATGCTAATAATGGAGTACCTATATACTATAAAATTGCTTCCCTTATTTTATTGTAGTTTGTATTATGTAGGTAAATACATATGTGCACATGTTATAGACCTACCTATCGACTTACTAGCTTTATGTGTCTACTTATGTATAAATGGTTCTGTATAGGTATTTATTATACATATACACCAAAGTCGCTGTATGGCTTGGGTTTCCGTGTGAACCTACGCTTTTAGTTGGATCCGATTTTATGACAGAATTTTACTCCTTTTTATTTTGGCGAAATTTAATGCCTCCATTTCACATCTGGCGCGTTAAGGCAGGCCTGAATCCAGACTGAAAATACATTTCCCAAATTAGTCAATATAAATTTTCTGGAAATTTACAGTCGCGCGTATTTATCAAGCCCACCGCCATAACATAACGCCAATAGTAAAACAGTCTAGAAATACACCGAGGAGGATAATATCAGAATGGATAAACTGTGGATATTCGCAATTGTTTTGGATTATTTGTTTGTGTTTGCTCTAGCAGCGATATTGTGCAGAGTGAGGAGAAACTGGGAAAATATGCACGAAATAGTCAAAGCAAACATTAAACATAATGTAGACCTACCCAAATTCAAAATCAAAACAATGATACAATACGAGTTCTATCAAATTTATGATATTTTAAACAATGCGATGAATTTTATCTAGAAACGTTAAAATATTAAGCCAAGACGTTACCGCCAGACGCGCTATATAATAGTCAATGTTCCATCCACTTAACATCTCGAATATATAATTGATGTAAAAATTTCACTTCATTCAGCGTATTTTTTTCGTCGCTGGCTCGACTCGTCGTTTGGTAATTTTTTCATGAAAAAAGGAGATACCGGGTCAAAGAACCGGCAAAGGTCGGCCATGGCTCCGAACGTCGTGGTCGCCGGAGGGAATCATTGAACCGATCTGGATTATGTAAAAATGTCTGATTTCCTACCGATGCCTTATGCATGAGCCTCGGAGACTGCAGGTTAAACGGAAGAATCGTGATATTGACCGTAAGGAGAGACACAGATCACCTCATGACACACACCACACACACACATATACACACACTACCTACATGAAATCAATGTGGATACAAAGACAAGTATCCAAAATCATCTTAGTGAGCAAATACAAATCTTTGATTATTAAGTACAAGAGAAAGAAGTTTTACGAAGAATTTAATAGGAAAGCTTCGATACCTCGAATATTCTTCTTCTTCTTCTTCTTGTACCGCTGCTAGCGGAGCCAACGCATCACCACATGAAGCTCATCCAGATCCTGCGCCAACCTGATAAGTGATGACGCATCCGGAATGCCGAACCACGAACAAATCAAATAAGCGAGCATTCAATTTTATTGATAAGTCGTTATGAATTATATTACACTATCGTCATCAAAATATTATGATTGTTGTTGGTTAATCGAATAGTTTCATTATAATATCGGCTACAATCTTATTTTCAAACGAGTATTTTTTCAATTCAATTATCAATCAGTATCTAATTGGAGAAACTGGATCGAAACGGCTTCCGGTCTTCTCCTATCCGTTACTCAGCTCTAATGAGAAAATAAAATCTTGGGAAGCCAATCGAGTTACACAGAAATGCAAGGATGTCTGGTCTGGAACTGCAGCGAGAGAAAATAATCAATCTTTTCGATGGTCTATTGACAGAACTAAAGTATTTTCCATCGTTCGAAACGATTTGAGAAAATATTTCAACGTTTATTTTAATAATACTTGGTGAATTAGCATTTGTCTGAATCATTCGTCCGTATTTGCATGAAAAAAATATATGTCAATTTAAGCGGCAAAGACACGGCATTAAATGGTCATCGCTCCAGAAGACCAGAATCGAATTAATGTAGGTATGTGTTATAATATAGTATATCTACTCACACATAGATGTCAGTTCCGTCGCATAAGGCCTATTCAATTAAATACCTACGGCACATATTATTAATTCGCCCGAATTAAAAATGGAGCGGATATCGAGTTTGTCGGGGATTGGATGCAATACGAGGCACAAAGTAATATTCAATTGCACGCAGTGATATAAGCAAACAACAATGAAACGCCTGGATTATTGTAATTAATAGGTTGCAAAGGTAATCCGTGGAAAGGCGAAAGTAGCCGATAGCTCGTAAAACAAAACTTTGATTTATTATTCCACGGCTACTGTTGAATATGTAGGAATAGTTACCGGATGAATGTACAAATTGACCTATTTCGTAATATTGAGCCAAAGCAAAGAGTCTCTTCATTATATTGACATCATTTTACGACGGTTGAGTAAACAATAACATAATTCGCAAACAAATTTACAGACACATCTTACTGCTGATTGTTATTACCACATATAGAAGTAAATGATAGAACCAAAGTAACATTTGTTATTACCTACTATCGAATATGACCATAATATGTTTTTCTAAGCTGGGGGGCAAGTCTAGTCCAACCGGCCAAATCAAAATCCTTCTGATTAGCCATATCATGGATAAAATTATCATACGGAGTTCAATGACATCTAAAGATATTATAGAACTCCATATAATAATTATATCCATGATACGGGTAATCGTGAGGGTTTTGATTTCGCCGGTTGGACCAGACTTGTTCCCGTTATTAAGATTGCTTAGCAATATCTTTGATTCCTCCTGACGCATGTAATGAGCCGAAAATATTTAGAACTATGAAGGAATTAAATAAAAAGTTATAACATTTTATATTATACTATGTTAGATTCCGTTTTCTTGTACAAACGTACGGAAATCAATCCATATTTATTAATCAAACAATAGTTGAATGGATTCATTCAATACTAAAAAAAATGTACAGTTATTTCCTTAGTGTGTCGAATAAAACTAGCGTTTATTTTTGCATAGTAATACGCGCGATTCGAATCGGGTTCATATATAGTATTTTCGTAGGTTGATTCAGAATACAATATATTTTTAATAAACTTATTATAAATATGCATGAGTAGAAAAGAAACCCCCCAAAAGATGGAAAGACAAATAATAATTTAGCTCACAGTAGAAATTACAAAAGTTAATCACTAGGAAGAAGAAGAAGAAGAACCAACAGTTTCTATGAATTTCATTTTCGCAATAAAAAATGGTATGTTTTCAATGTAAAATGAATAGTCCATTTATGAATGGGGCTGATAATCCTTCAACACAGGTAGAAAATAAGAGTTATTTTAACCATTCGCCGTTAAAAATTATAATAACGAATACCTACATAATATGTTACACGAAAATTGAATGGACGGTAAAAAAGTCGTGTTATAATGGTGGTACCACGGAATAATATTTAATTAGACATGTTAAAATTATGCAAATTGATAAATAAATAAATTAGTGGATGAGATTAAACTCAATAAACATGTAAATGACAAAACGCAGACAACGTTCGTATGGTAGGCGCCAAAATATACATTTTGTATGTGGAAGTAATCACGTCAAGTATTTATATGCACACAAAACGAATATGTAAAGGCTACCTACATTAATAAATTTAAATTATGATTATATCTACAAATTAAAAAATGTGAGTATGTCAAAAGAGACGTATGTTGATGATAGACCGTATTCAAATTGAGATGGGTTTTAATCTGAAACGATAGCGTTTTTAAAATAATATGAACGAATGATATATAAAAAAAAACTTTTGGAAAATCGAGATTGGTAATAAAATGAGTCAACATCAAAATGTCAATTAAATTAATAAGTTTTTAAGAAAAAGCTATTATAAAAGACCAGCAAAGATTCAGGATACAGAGCCGTAGAGATCATAGGGAGAGGCCTATGTCCATTAAGTACTGGATGACACAGTAAATTTTATCATAGGTGATCGTTGTGAAATATTTGCAGTAAATAAGTATCTACACACTGATTATGTTTTGGAAGCATTGAATCCTAAATACCCTATGACGCTCGTCGTAATAGTAAGCGTGGAGTTTAAAAGATCCAGAGGTTGCTCACTGACCCAGTTGAATGACCATGTTAATTCCGCAACGGGATCTTTGATAATCTAATGCCTTCGAGACCGTCCTAAATTGAGGAAGATAATTCGTGTAGTGGCTTGAGTTCAGCCTTTATCCTAAGTCAAGGAAGTAGTACAAGAACCTAGATAATATTATAACTCAACGATGGTACTTACCTACTCATCAATAGTGTTAATTTTTCCTCTTAACACGTTTGAAGTGTGTACATACCAAATTAAATATGAATAATTAAACTCGTGTGTTTGGTTAAGAGACTTTTAGAATGACAACGCGGATGTTCATGGTCACATGGCGCTTGGCGACAAATAATACTCGATAACAGGAGAATATTATACACACATGCATGGCGCCCGTCGCTTGACGCACCGCGTGGGATTCTCACAACCCTGTTCTAATCAATTAATACCTATATTATAGAGAGAATGAAATAATAAAAACTATTTAAATAAATTTCAACGTCGACGACGTGGCCCATCCAAGGATATTAATGTTGCCAAGTGAATAAACAATGCCGGATTCCGGGAAAATTATCACGAGATGTCCGTTGAAAGGTAAATAATTACCATCAAAAAATTTATCTAACAGAGAGGCTCAAGAGATTTTTATTTAGTAAGACATAATTTTAAGCGCAAGTTTTTTATTGATATAAATTTAAATACATTTATATCATCACGTTGTGTTTTTAATGACATTTGCAGGGACAACTCGAAACCATACAATACGATTTATTTTCTGTCAGTTAATATAAATAGCGAATTAAAAACAATTGTTAATGCATATGCCTTTATCTTACTCTGAATAAAATGAGTTGTGTAAATATAACTAATTCATTCTGAATAAAATTAATTATGTACATGCTAATGAATCTTACTATGAATAACATAAATTGCGTACTGGCTACTGAATAAAAACAATTGTGTAGGTATGCTAACGAATCTATGTAAGTCTAAACAAAATCAATTTTATACTTGCGACATTATCTTACTCTGAATATATCGACAATATATACATAGACTGCACTGAAAGCTCGCTTGAAAATAGCAATACATTTATGACACATGTACCTAGTTCAAACGTATAATACATCTAATGGCATTAATATTGTTAATGCGATAAATTCATGGAAGGTAAAAATGTCGTGAATATTATAGTATGCGTTTTAATTTTATGCATAGAGCTTGCAACAATAATTTACCGTAATGACAGGCCACAACAATGTACACAGTACGTATGTAGGGAAGTATCCTTGAAATAATTTGCTGCTACGGATACTTGGAAAAATACTTATGAAATAATAAACGTAAGTATAATATTACATACTAACCTTTACCAGTAGAAGATTTTAATTTTACGTTTTTATTGTAATAAAAATATGATAAAAAAAAAACAGTAAATTGAAAATAATATTTAAGCGACATCGAGTGATTTAAATTGGGAAGTCATGCTTATCAAGTAGTGGAATCATTTTATATAAATCGAACGTAAGAATGATCTATTTTGTAGCTTTTTGGCGTTGTTAATACTTTTTTGCATTAAAATTCATTAAAACTGTTAAAGAAAGAGTTTTTTTTCTAGTCTACAGCATATCAAGTGGATAGATGCATTAGAGAAGATTTTTTTTACCTAATTTCCGGGATGTAGAAAACTTTTTAGTTAGTAAGGAAAAAAAATATGTTTCGCATTGCCTTAAATATTAATGCAGGCATACAAAGAGGCTAAAATAAGTATTAAAACTAAGAGATACTTGATATTTCGTCTATGTTTTAAGGCCCGTTACGGCACACTGGTTGGAATAATATCTTTATGTCGACACTCAAAATGTGTGTGGGTTGTTACATCAAAAGAAAATAAAACATCAATTCTACATATAAGACGTTAAATTAGCTATACATTGAATATCGCTATTAGCGTATATATGTATAACAACAATCACTATAATAGAATATATTTTTTTATATACCTACCCAAGACGGTATAAAACACAGATTCTCGAGTAACCTTAATTGCTTTGAACTCTCGATTGTGTAAAACATTGTTATTATAATAAAGAAAAACATGGGTGCTATATTATCCTAAGTGTGGGCGATACCAGAAATATTTATAGATATTAATTATACGTCAAATACGATAGTGTATCGATCAATCAATACGTGTGTAAGGTACAGTTACATACAAAGTTGCCATATATTTGTTGTTTAGTTCTGTTTGTGAGATTGATATCAAAACGCTGGACGCCTCATTTAGGTACAAAAACCGTACTTTATAATAACCAACCGAGTGTTTTTTATTTGAATAGTTAAAATGTAAATGATCATATGTTTCAGTTCATGGAACCACACAAAAGGTACCTACATCAAGTACATCGGATTAAACCAATATAATACCTATGTTATAATTTAAATGAACATAAAGTGGAAAGCAAATTACTACAAAAAATCTCATATAAAGATACCATTTTCATTCTGTGTGCAGTTTTGTTGTGATATATTATATAGAAAACAAATTCAAAAATATTCGAATTGACTAAGGAATAAAGATAATGCATATTATTTCATAATATGAACATCATTTTGGTGAAAATATGGAATATGTAATCAATCATTCTTCAGAAACAATATTATATTGCTGTACAAATACGTTTCATAGAATATTCTTTCAATTTTACGTATTTAGCATATCGTTTAATAGTTGTCCGATGAGAACTCTGGGATTCATATTTTACTCTCAAAGGACTACCACCTCATATAAGATGAACTGATCAGTCTACAAAAACAGCTTACTATGACTTTAAAGAAAGCAACACGAAACAAAGCTATCAACTTCTTTGTAATGACCCATAGTATTTATTATAAATGCATATTTAAACGGATCAAAATCTTTATAAATAAAAAATTTAATGATAAGCGACATATTTATGAATTGCTCCTCACTGAGATGCACGCCCCATATTTTCGTCAGAGAGAAAAAAAAATCTAATCAAAAAGTAAACGAAATAAAAAAAAAATAATTAATGGCTAATGGGCAATTTAACACTAAATTATTCGTTACAGTAATTGAATAAATAACATTTTCTAATTTGAATATTTACGAAACTAAAAATAAAAAAAAATCAACTTAACTAACAAAAAGTAATGTTATTCAGTACCAAATTGAAATACAATGGAGATATCTATGTAAATTTCGACATGGGCCGCTCAGTAGATGGGTAGGTATCATAATATTATTTGGGTAATGTTCAGTAAGTAAACGGTGTTTATTGTCATACCGGCTACTATTTCAATATCGTACGATTAAAATGTGAACATTTCGAAATGTACAGATACTATTTCACAATGTATCTCAAATGTTATTCATACGCAACCTTGCCGAGACAATAAATTTTGGAGGGAACTGTTCAATTGAAAACTTAAAAAAGACGCATAGGTTTCGTTTTATAAATATATTGAATATAGTTTACACGAAAATCAATAAATTGCAAAATATAAATATATTCAGAAGAGTGACATTTTAAAATAAATAATAAATACCATCATGTCAGCTCCTGCTGGGGTAAGCATAAGGAATCAAACGAAAGAACTACATTCAAGCACAAACAAAATCATTATTCTTCTCTATGTGTCCTGTCGGGTCCCCCCGACGTTGAAGATCACTCGGGAGAAAATTTCCCTGTCCTGTGCGGTACAGAACAAGTGCTCCACACGCCTCATTCCGGTCCACTCCCGAATGTTACGGAGCCAGGATAGCTGCTTCCTGCCGACCCCTCTACGGCCCTCAATCTTTCCTTTTATGATCAACTGTACGATCGAGTATTTTTCGCCGATCGAGTATTTACGCAAGACTTAAACGTTGCTTACCATGTCGGTCCAGTATATCCTTAGCATTCTACGATGAATTCATATTTCTAACGCTTCCAGGCGGTTTATGGTACTAACCTTGAGGGTCCATGCCTCAACCCCGTAGAGCAGGACCGACCATGCATAGCATTTGATCATCCTTTGGCGTAGTTTCAGATTGATGTCGTTGTTACAGAGGAGATTTCTCATTTTATTAAAAGAATTACGGGCCGCTTCTATCCTGCATTTTATTTCAATATCAGGGTCTAGGTTTTCGGTAAAAATCATTATTGATTCTATAAATTTATTGTAATCGGAAATTAAAAAAAAAAATGAGAATTTTAGATGTACTTATCGGTGGAATCACACATTCAAAGGCGAAGAATGGAAGCCCGAAATTGAATAACTATCAGTTATTACAAAATTCTTTAATAATCATATTTGAATTATTTAATATTCAACAATTCAGACTGAGAACAGATCGTCTCCACGCTTCGGACACGTGGACATGTAACGAACCATTGTGTGCAGAACACCGTATGAAAATTTAACAATTAGGGGAATTATTTCGTTGAGGAATTTTTATTGCCATTTGTCTTTATATATAACTACCTACATAAGGCGTTGTATCTTAAATATATAATGAATACGGTAAAAGAAACAAATTTCCTACAATATTAATGCGCCCACCTACATTAATTAATTGATTACAACGAATGGGTTGTTATTTTAATATTCTGTACAGACATAGCATTGCGTGTACCTACATAATGAAATACATACCGCCTTTTTCGAAGCAATTCATGTATTTTTTTACGTAGTTAATACAAAAATGTAACTCGTTTAGGATATACCTATAACCAATTATACGTTATGTAAATAGTCTAATATTTGAGTTCTCCAAAATTTTATGTATCTATACAATTTATACCTATGTTCATAATATTTTATTTAAAACCTGTTCATTGACTGTAAAATTTCACCAAATAATTATGACAAGAAGGCCATAAAGAAATTTACAAGATTGAAGTAAAATGCAACGATTAACCATCATTTGAAGAGAAAATCTATTTTGGCTCTGAGAAAATCTATTGGTATGTTACAAGTTAACAAAAAATATTACTGAAAAATATTTATTAACGATCTATAGTTATTCAAGTATTTAAAATAACTGAGTTTTGTATTCTTAAATATAGGTATAGTTTAGGAGGGGGGCGATTTGCACATATACCAACAAAGCAAAAAGACACAAAATTGAGCACTGCGCATCCGGAAGCCTAGTTGTTTTACTATGACAGTATGTCCTATTCTGATTCGTTTCAGAGTACGAAAACGTCTATAACCAACGGGCGACCGTGGATAAAAGGATTTTTTTCCGAGCGGTGTGACGTAATGAGTCCCGTATAAATGCAGTCAACTTTTTGACATTTCTCATATACTAAAATTGAGGTGGATAAATTTAGAAGAATCAGAATAGGACATAATATATACACACTTATTGTTCCAGTAAAATATGAGATTTCGTTGTAACATCACCTATAAGTTGTATAGGTAGATATAGAATAAACCGCGTTGAACAAGTTTGAGTCAAAATATAATTATGTTATTTGGAAATAGTATCATTATTAAAATTTTGGAAGTCGAGAACATGATACCTAAGGTGATAAGCGCCACGTGTCTACAGTGAACGTGTCGCAATGTAATTCTTTACTTCATCGTCAAGTATTATATCGTTAAGTCGCTAGCCGGTCCCTTCAGCATTATAACACCATAACATTCAGCTTAATTTAAGCCGTGTTATTTTATTTAAACATACTGATATGTGAATCTAGCGTTGCCCAATCAACGGCGCCTCTAGGTAATTTATATGACCTATCCATTGTACGCAACTTTACGAGGTCTGGGTAAGTTAGTGGTTCTCTGTCTCTAGATAAGATGATTACGTTTCGTATACATAAGCGAGATGAGTGGAATTTCAATTCTTCACTAATAAGATTTTTACTACTCTTATATGTGCGAGGATCAGCTGAGATTACCAGTTATACAGACACGCAAAATTTTATCTTAGAACATTAAGCAAAATTACAATTAGAAATCATTAAGCAAAAGTTATTTTATTTGACGAATACAAAGATTGCAAAACGAGATGATCGTTGTGATCACAGTGAGGTGATCTTTACTTTTAATTGAATCATTGATATAAAACACTCCAGCAAAAATGATTAAATTGAAGAAATAAAATTCAAATTGTGTTTTATGATACGCCATCAATAATTTTGATAGTCCATTAATTACAAATTATAAATAGGTCTAAGAAAATTTATGTATTCAAAATAGAGTATATCAAAAATAAACCATAAGGTATTTTAAGCTAAACAAATTAAAATTGTTAACATTAAAAAACACATTAAGATGAAATTGACCGTATCACATGAATACGCTATAACTCGCTTAACATATTCTAGAAATATCTCATCCAATGATGTAGATTCTATAATAAATAAATAACACTTGGACATTTGGATTTTTATTCGTTCTCATAGAGGTATTAATAATTATATGTAATTTTGTATACATTTTATTGACTATTTAAAAAAAATATTCATTTATTTATTTATTATTAGATACAAAAATCCAGTTGAGTACAAAATACATTGGTAAGGTACGACGACAAGTTGAATAACATATTATGTAAAATGCTGATAAGTCATACGCGTCATAATATAAAAAGATTTATGATATTTATATTTTTCATTGATTGTAAGCAAATATTTTTATAAAAGGTAGTGAATGGTTCATTTTACTATCACCCCACAACTTTATTGGTTTTGTAGATAATTCTGGATACGAAACTCCACTAGGCTAATGCAAGGTTGTTTAATTCCTTTCAGTTTGCGTTTTCTTGAACTGCCAAATAATCAATTATGCAACGTAAGAAAATGTACTAAACAATAAAAAAAAGCAACAAAAATGAACTTGTGCCTGAAATATATTTTTTAAATTAAATTGAGTTATTATTGAAATGAATAATAATATATATTTATCGTTCGTAAACCTGATTTAATGATACAACGTTTCGGTATAGGATTTGACGTAATGTTACGGTGAAATATTTGAAACAAAAAACGTACTTGAAAACAAACATGACATAATGACATTTAAAGGTAATATAGAGTACGAAAAAATCTATTACTGGAGTCACATCAAAAGAATTTCGTAGTAACATTCGACAACAACTTTTTTACAATCATTTCGATGACGTTACTAAAATTAGATACACATTATAATAACTATAGTGAAATATTCTCATGTTTTGTTGGATATTATACGAAAAAAAAACTAGATTATGTACCTGGGTATTTGGTGTAAACAGTTAAAAATGTTTTCAATTTTTAAATTAATTTAACTAGCTAATTTTATTTTATTTTGTAAACATACAATGATATTAAGGTATCCATTTGAGGACCAATACAAACAATCAACAGTTTACAGAAACAATCACACCTATATAAATTCTAATGACAGATTTATAGGGAAAGGATATTAAAAATTGAATGAAAAAAAAAATGAAAAGCTTGCGAAAACACTACTCACCAGCAGCCTCAGAAGCATTTAGGCACTTTCTTATTGATGATTTAAATTAAGTAATGGACACATTAGACAGGTCTATATTCTTAAAGAACACGTTGTAATTTTTCTGTTCTAGTTTTTCTGTTAAAGTTCTGTGAATAAATGCATGTTGTAAATAGTTTGTTTTACATATAGGTAACTCAAATGGTGGTGGAATTCTGATGTGATGTGATGGGCAGTCAAGCGATATCAAATTAAGCAAGTCGATGGAGTCTATATTATTATTTACCATTTAATGTAAGTTTAACATATCAACTAATGTCCTTCGATTTTCTAAAGTCATAAATTTATGATTTTGTGCAGAAAGGCAATAATTATCGAACGATAATTTACGTGTGTAATAATTATAACCATCGAGTTAGGAATACATATTGAAATGTGTTCTTTTTGTAATCAACCTACAAAGTTATACAATACAATCAGTGCCTTAGCGTCACAAAATAATCGAATTTCGAGGGTGTTTGTATTATAGGTTGGTATTTCCGAAGCCGTGTTAAAAATGGGTAAAATACCCATGAAAATTGAAAATTATCGAGTATAACATACGTGTAATAATCATTGCTTCAATAAATAAACGCGATAAACAATCAATTACAAATTTCGAAATGTTTCAGTGTGAATTAATGAGTTGGTAGGTACATGAAAGCCGAAATAGCTGTTTCATACCGTGTTCTTGATAAATTGTTTTGTGTGAAAAGTTTTTTTTCTTTTTTCAGAGCGGGCAGGGGTGGGAGGTCAGGGTACACTCGTCTTGCGAGAGAAAACCTTTGAATTTGATTGAAAAAGCAAGCAAACAACTTCAACTGGAACTTGTAAAGCTTTCGTATCAAGTTTTGGGTGGAAGAAGACATGCCCAAATCACTCTCAAAATTCAACGAGTGCTCTTGCCAATAGAACGACTCGAAAGCTTTTTCAATTTCTCAATTCGATTTTCCCCAAGTTCGGCTGAATTAAAAGCCCATCACGACTGAGCCATTGTACGTTGCCTAAACAAAACAAAAAATAATCAAAATAAATACGATTCGAGATGATCTGGAAGAACAATATTTTTTATTACTACCTACGGTGACCTCTACGACGATAGTCGAAAGGGGTTGAAATCGCATGGCTCCGTTTCGATTTTAATCAATTTTCTCGCGACATGTCCGAGCGTTCACCCAAGCAACAATGCCCTTACGCGAGATATTAAATTGAATTTCACAAAAGCACGTTGTCCGTAAAAAAAGCCATATTGCTCTTTACGTCTATATCTCTCTCTGTGTTGCGGCAAATAGTTCGCTGCCGGGCGATACAAATCTATTCAGGGGCTCGAAACTATTTCGTCGGTGTTAGCTGTATCAATAAAGGGGTTCAAATTGCTTCGTTTCTATTCGCACTATTGATAGAGAGGTTCAAAACTGTTTCGTTTGTATCAAACGGTACAAGAATAAATCGCTTTTATACTAGGTATTTGATATCAAATAAAATGGACTACGGTTCTAAATATATATTTTCCTTATATCAGGACGAAGGTTTCGCCTGACTAGGTCCTTATCAACTGCGCCTATTCAGTCGAAACAGTGATTTGAAAATACTTAGTATAATGGAGTAAAGGTTGAAAAAAACGTTTTTATTAAATAAAAACTGTAAAAGCGTTTACCGTGATAACGATAATTACAAGAGAAATATTTTTAATTTGTGAAATCTTTTATTGTAAATTGTAAAATACCTAAACTATTATCAAATTCTTGTCCAATCGGAGACAATTTCAATAATTTGATCCTGGAACCCTTGCTGTTAATCAAGCGAAAAAACCATTGCGTTGCGATGACTGCTACGAGATATCATTTACTTTCTATCGCAGCAACAAACCTAATTCTCTCGAATTCATGTCACAGCCGATATTATTATAAGCTACTCTTAATAACGATAGAAACGAGACTTGTTTATGTACCAATATGAAAAAGGTTTGTATGGTCTACTCAGCTTTAGATTGGCGCCTCTCCTATAATATTAAGTATATTATTATACACAGTGAGGTGACCTCTAGCATTTGCCAGATCGACATTGGTTCTGTAAATATATAAGATTGTTTTCAAAGTTAAAGTGTAACGGTAACTGAACGCCAAGCGTTTAAATTATAAGTGTACCTACTGTCTTAGTTTTATTATTATTCTATGTGTCTTCTTAATGGTTACATGAGAGATGTTCATAATTCACAGTGCCCATACACTTAATATTAGATTAATTGATTACAGAAAAAAACGCGTAAAAGGAAAATCAAATGGATACATATTCCGATAATTTAATTGATTACTTACATAAATTAACGATTCGAATTTAGGTTATGAAATTTTCTGTTCACAGATCGATGATTCTCATGAATAAAACTGGTTTTTGATTATATTATTTTGTACAATACCGAATATGTAGGTAAAAGTGATTATTTTATGAAATTTTTACTAAAATAGGTATATAATATAACCAACCCTTTAAATTGGTATATTATTTTTACTCCTCTCTAACCCAAGGGGAGTTCTGAAATTTTAAAGGCTATTTTTTATTGCAGATTATATTAGTATCATGGTGAGATTGTATTTGGAAAGTTTCATCACAATGTACCTTGTGTGTGATATATGTATACCTACTATGTGCTGTGTGATATGTACTACGTGTTTATTCTACTTTATTGATCATAGACTAAATCTCTCATTCGATTCTATTCACATTTTGAAAATTATTATATCGAATACTCGCTTAGACCCCATTAGCCGCACTTTTTGAAGGATATCTAAATAGTGCTTTTCAATTTTTGTAAAGTTACAGTTCTGTCAAATATTTCAAAGTGACCCCAAGCTCAGGAAACTCAAAATTTGTTATTTTCGTTTTCAAATTGGTAAATGTGCAGAACATTCTCAAGAATGGCATTGAAGAATTATAAAGTTTTCATAATAAAATATTTTAAACAAAAATAATTTAACAAACTCATTTTATGAAAATGCTGAATATTTTCCATACAAAATTTGAATACTTTGTGGAGTGACTTGTGAGTGAGGAGTTTAGCGTTGGCCTCAATCCACTTATTTTAATATGTTGATCTACCTGCAACGTGATAAAGAGAAGCAAAAAGCACGATTAATTTTATGTATATAAAACTTCTTGTTTTCTTCTTCCTGGCCTCTTTCCAACTTATCGTCGATGAAGACTGTTGGGGTCAGCTCTCCTCCTCCTCAGGCTGTACACTCTCCGGTTCTGGGCCGCCTCCGATGTTAATTCTTGTTTCATCAATTGTGAACTCCTTTGCGCCATCCATGTATTTTTTGGTCTTTCCCTATTCGTTGTTCGGGGGATGTCTACGGCCATAGCCTGGTTCACGATGTGATCCTCGGGTCTTCTTAATATGTGACCATACCATCTCAATTGTCTTTCTTCTAATTTATTGTTGATGCCTGTCACTCCTTAGCTTCCGCTAATGTATGAACTTTTTATTTTGTCTTTTAGAGACACGCCCGCTGACCATCTTAGCATACGCATCTCCGTGGTTTCCATTTGCCTATTTCCATTTGGGCCTAGGTTGAGGCTCTAAGGGCCTAGGCAGTAAAGGCGGGGATGGGCGGCCGACGCTGTTGCGCCCTCGTCAATTCTGTACTTAGAGAAGAGCAGGACGAACGCCTTCAGTCTCGCTCGGCAGTTACTCGTCAAACTGTGGCGAATGTTGTTGTGTGGTTCGGGCACACCGCCGGCGCAGACGTCGGGTCAGACATCCTGTGTTGACAACTAGACGTCAAATCTGACAGGTGATGATTGCGTCGGATGCCCCCGGTGTTAGCCCGCGGAACCTTCGGACGCCAACACGAGGACCGAGGGGTCGGGGTACAAGCCCCTCCGACTTGAAACGGAGTGTACATAGCGGCCGATTTTGAGACCAATCGGAGGCCCTGACGTGTGAGGTTGGATTCTCGGGGGCAGTGGTTGAACCCGATGGATGGTGGATATTTTGTGTTTGTCCGATGTTGCGGCTGCGTCCGGTGGTGAACAGGGCCAATGGGCTCTATAGCGTCGCCGGCGTGGAAGTGGATCGCGATCTCCCTCGATTGCCTATGGAAGGTGTTGTACATCATCTAACATTCGTAGCCATACAGTAGCGCAGGTCTGACAATTATTGTCAAACGACGAAAAAAAAGATTTTATATATTACATTATATCAAAAACTATTATATTTGAAATGCAAAAATTTTTTTCCAGTGTATACTTTAAAATGATTTACAATTATTTATTAAGTATGTCTTTTTTAGATCTAGATCATTCTGGTAGGTATATGTAATGATTCACGATAAAATTTTACTTTATTTACAAATAAAAAAGTGTGAAAATATTGTTCAATTTGGATTTCATCTAAAAAAAATCAGCCACAAAGATAATATCGGTCTTTGGAGAACACGTTAACGTACAAAGGCCTCTTAATGCTGTAAAACACGTATCGAATATTTTCGAAATCAGTGACTCGAAAACTTATCACAATTGAGCAAACTCGAAGGTCTCTAAACACTCGCTTCATCGGCACGTGGGTGTTATGAATCGACATATAATGTTACGATACTCTATAGACATACCATAACAGCTACATACAGTTTGACAATATTATTTTAAGTGGATTTAGAACCTCTTACGTTAAACAGACACAACGCGAGTACTTAACTATTCTACCAACAACGGTTGGGATTATTCTCATATGATATAATAATGTTATGGCCCTATATCGTTTATTGCATTAGAAGGGCCGAACTATTTTTACGACCAGATAATACATATCTGTCTACTTCTACTAATAAACCTAATACAGAGATTCACAAACATTTGTGCTAAACCACACCACCGAGCACTGCCCTGATTTGTGATTCAGAAATCTTACTACAAAAAAGTTCATGTTTTTTTATCCGTTGTTCTACTATGATTTCATTAATAATGGATTGTTAGTTGGTATATTATTATAAAATGACACAATTAAAAAAAAATTGAAATTAAAGTAAACCTACTTACTTCAATATCCTTTATTTAAAAAAGGACGACTTACGCACAAAACCACTATACGTATCTTGGCGTAAAGTGGTTCAACGATCTATTGCCTGAGCAGAGACATGCAGATATTGTTGATTTAAAGAAATTTTATAAAGATATAAGGAGGGTTTGTGTATAATTTTTTTTTTTTTACTGTTCATTGTTGTATATTATATGCTTGTTTAGTTACTCATAATTGTATTTTTTATATATTTGTACATTGTTACATATTGTCTATTTTTGTTATATAAGTTTATTTTTAGTTTTTCTTTTACTACCTATGATTATTTTATTTTGGTTTATTGTTATTTTTTTTTTTTTGTATTATGTTTGTCAAGTTACAACTCCCTTCAAAGCACGAGTTCATCTCTTTTTGAAGGAAGTTATATTACAAAGTGTTTTAATTTCTTTTTGTTAATGTAATTTTACTGTGTAATATGTTTTTTTCGGTAATAAATAAATAAATAATAGTAATTTTGAAATTTCATAAAAACCGAGTTTAATGTAAAACTTCAAGCTAAATTTTTATGAGTTTAATGTTGTTTCTTTCACAGAGAGGAAGTTCGCGATGAATTTCATTGGTTGGTATATTATTATAAAATCACACAATTTAGAAAAAAATTTTGAAATTAAAGTACATATGTACCTACTTATAAGCACCTTTTTTAATAGTTATTTTGAAATTTCATAAAAAGCGAGTTTAATTTAGACCTTCAAGCTATAATTTTTATTGAGTTTAATGCAGTTTCGTTCACAGAGTGAAAGTTCATGATGAATTTCATAAGGAATATGATAAAAAAAATAAAAAAAGTTATAATCCTCATTGAATTTATAAAAAGATGCCATATTTTTGTTGAATTGTAATTGATTTTTTATACTTTTTATAGAACTAACTGTTTGGTACCTACTCTAAGTAAAATAAGTTTGGGGAACAATGACTAAGGCACGTATATTAACGAAATCATTTCAATTGGATTATTAAGCTCGGTCTAATATAAACGTTCTTCAGAATTTTATGACGGGATACGTTATAAAAATATGAAACAGTGAATAGTTCACCAATTTGAAAACATTTATCAATTTCAGCGCCTCGTATCTTCACAACACGCAGACAATCAATTCTAATACTAAATTATGTATTATTAATGTACAATAGGTAGATGGGTACCTACTGGGGATGATGTAATCTTTCATGCGAGAAAATGGAAGGAGGTTTTCTTGTGAAATATTCAAAATATCAGCACATTTTGGAATCCAAAGGATGAACATTAAAGATTGATAAATTCTATCGTCAGCGCAGAATATTTTTTTATGATTCATTTTTCTTTTTCTACTTCATAAGCATTGACCTACAAACCATGAGGGCAGTTTTCAAACAAAAATGTTTGATTGTAAATACACGTTTCAAAATGCAAAAGATATTCTACAACTTATACGCGTTTCACTGATTTTTGTTTTTCTATGCAAAAAATACTGTATTTTGAGTGATTTTTGTTACAAAACATAGTAAATAAACATTGAATTTTAAAAATTGAGTATTTACTTTTATTTTTTAATTTAAATCATATTATTGTTTCGTTGCAATTTAATATTATATAAGATTGGATGAAAAAAAATGCTCTATGTCGAAAAGCCCGCGTCAGTAAAATATATGAAATAAACCAATTAAATTACTATTTATCTCAAACATTAATTTTCAATAAATGTTTCAGACAGATATACGTTACTAACATATTAGGACAATCATTTTATGCCTATGGTTTGATTTTATTTTATTCTCAAAAAATCGTATAAATTTTCTATAAAGACGGGTAGGTAGTAAATAGGTTTGTATGGAGGCGAGTGATAGATCGTGAGCGAAGCCCGGTACAAAGCCGACAACGAATAAAAGCGTTTTTTTAATAATGAAAGCTATCAAAACATGTCGAGCCGTTGAGTGTTGAAAGGTTTAATAATAAAAGTATATATGATATAAAAAAGAGTAAAATGGAAACAGTATAAACGAAAAGAAGGAAACGCTCGTCATTGTATGGGTGATTGACGGGTACCAAAAACCTGCTACTGTTAGACTATCGACGATTATTTTATTATTTGTGAAGCCATAATAATATATGAATTGATGATTGCTATGCATTGATTCGATGTCCAAATCTGGCTAGGATTTATTTAAATTTTCGGTGTTGCTAGATATCGATTGATCAATCCAAATCTTCTTTTTCTTAGTTTATTTTTTTTCATATGAGTATTACCTACACATCTCTACCTATCCCGCGAGACACACGGCATGATGGTAAGTCTGTGTGTAAGAAATGCAACAGACATTTCAAAATCATTCAAAATTCAATGGTTTTAACATATAAGAAAAAAAATATTCTCCTTTCACACTCTAAATGTAGAGTTTTTTTGCTTTAAACCAAAAAATATATAACACATAAGGATATCGTGCCTCTGTAACATCATGATTTTCTATATGGGATACGGCCTGATAGTTTGAGTTATATCTTCTTTACATGAAAAGATTAGATTTCTGGCATTAAATATGAAAAGTCAAACGTAAAATTAGGAATTACTAATTAATGAGGCTTATCTATGAACCGCATTAATCTTAAAATATTCATTATGGGGATGTTTTCTTGTGTTTTGAATAAAATCTTTATAATTATTTTTTTTTTATAAATATAACTACGTAGATTACATTACATGTAAAACTTAAATCGAAATTTAATACGAGTTTGTATTATTAAATGTGGCCTATGCGTGAATATAAACGTTGTTTTATTTGAATAATTAACTTTGTACCAAAGGGTATAAAATCTAAATTATTCGTGATCAGTTTAAATTAGAATTGTAAAAAAAATCGCCAGAATCGACAATATAGGTGCTTATAGGTAGATAGGTACATAGTTACCTACGAATCTTACTAATTGCGAATTTATGCTTAACGATGAATTTATGGAAATTTTGAGAATAAAGTTTCAACGGAATAGATTATATTGGGTATGTGTTATGAATTAAATATTATGAAGGAGTAAAATTAATTGTTAAATCATACATATTTCGACAATGACAGATAATGCGATACCTACCAACTAGTATTTGTAATAATGAATTTAGTCAAATTCATTATCTATTTATACGAAAACACAGTGTTTCAACACACAATTTAGTATTTGAAAATATGAAAAGCCCTGCATTTATCATTATTTTTATTTTTCCTCATTACAATTTTACAATTATCAAATAGTCACAGATAGATAATATAAAAAAAAACATTCTGAACGGTGTTTCTGGTATAGGTAAAGATAGAAAACTAACATATTTAAGGGGGGGACTGGTGCCAACGTACCTATTTTTCAATTTGATATAACATCATTATTTCTAATCAAATCGTTTTGAAAAAAATAATTACGATAGCTGGGGTATTAATAAAGAAAAATAAACCTTAACTTTTTGATAATGTTCTGTATAAGTTCTTGTAGAAAAATAATGGCAAACCCCGATTTTCAACGTATATCTTATATTTTTAATAAAATATAAGGCTTAGTCATATATATTTTTTTTAATTAAAGAAGACGAAAATATGATGTGACGTTGCATTAATGCTTCAGGTTTAGTAAATAAACCTAAAATACATTTTTTTTACATTCAGCGACATTGCGAAATAAAAGTTTTTTTAGTTTATTTACTTAAAACCTGATGCATAATTGCAACGTCACATCATATTTTTCCAGATATGTTGTTCTTCTTTAATTAAAAAAAAAATATTTTTCTATACCTAATACTTTTTTAGAAATTTAAGATAAATGTCAAAAATTGGGGTATTAAAGTTAACGTTCATTTTTCTTTATTAATATCCAAACTAATTAGAATATTTTTTTCAAAATGATTCGTTTCGTAGTAATGATGCAATTTCAAATTGAAAAAAATAGGTACGTTGGCAGCAGTCCCCCTCTTAATTAATTTTCAATCCTTCCCAATAGATTTTAAACACTATAACGAATTCAAAGTACCTATTTACCATATCTTTATCTGCATTTATCTCTGGGTGTTTCTACCGCGGTTTCGTAATAAAACGTTTGAATTGATAAAAATTCAAATTGAACTAAAATTATTGTTTATTGCTAAGTCTGCCTTGAATCTATCAGTCTAAAACAGCGAACCCCCTCGAGTGGTGAGCTATGGTGAATTAATCAACTGTAACAACTTGAATATATCGTGAACTAATATTGGTCGTGAGAAATACTCAAAGTTATATAAGAAGAAGAAAGAGGTTTTATCTTCATTTTATCGACCGTTAATTATTCAGCTGAACGGGTTTACGATGTATTGGATGTAATATAACAAGTCGTTGGACTGTTGAAAAAAAAATCTAAGTTAATTTATTACACCTACGAAAGATAAACATCACATTAGTTATATTAAATTTAACGTATCGGATAAAGTACGTACAAATTATTAACATGTGTCAGTAAGTTGGGGTAGGATCGTATATAAATCAACAAGTTGGATACGAAGATCTACGAACAAAGAAAAAAAAAACGCCAATTATTCAGTTTTATTATTTTTACTGGTTCAATAAACATTTAAATTAAACCAATGTTGATGGAAACGACACACACCTGTTCTACAATGACATTTATGCCTAGTATTTTTATAATTAACTTTTATTTTGAATGTAAACGAACGGATATATTTAATAGAAAACCGTCAAAATGATCCGATGAAAGATTTTCAAAATATAAAAATAAACAAAGTACATTTTTTTAGTAGGTATGTGAAAAACATTTCTACCTAGTCAAGATTTAGATATTGTTTCAAAAACAAGTCAAGAATGCTTCATTACTTCAGTGAAACATTAAAATACAGCAAGTGGTCAATAACTTGAGCATGTCGTGTGGGCTGCGCAAAGCGCAAATTTATGTTTTTTGCTTGGTTGGTATATGTGCAAACCATTCCGCTCCACGACGAAAATTTTCAAGTTATTTAGTGGAAACTATATAAACCTGTGAAGTTTGTACAGTTCAGAAATTGCGCGACCAAGGCAATGATTTATGTCGACCTCGTTCGTCCGCTCAAGAATTCCATTACAAAATCTAGTCTGAAGTAAAAAATATATAGGTACTTAATTCGGAGAAAGAGGCGAAACAAAGCGAGCTTTTCTCCTTGAGATAGATATGCGAGAGGGAAGAAATAAGAAAAATGATCTCAGCGTCAATTCCTCTGTCCTGGGAGTCATATGGCTGGCGAGTAGTCGCTTAGCCCAAAGAGAAGTCCTAACGGCCAATTCAGAATGTTTCGGGGGAAGATCCAAAAGGCTCCGGCCGCGATGTTTTTTTACGTACCAGAAGACTCCAGAGAGCATTTTGAAGAATGCGTTGCCATTTTTCACGGGTCTAATTTATAAATAAACACACCTCGCGAGCATACCTCGAATTTCGTGAGAAAACCTGCAATAAAATATAGGTAGGTAGACCATCAACCATCGAAAGAATTATTAAAAATTTGCTGGAGAATAGAATACTGACTAACGCTTTCTGAGTGTATTATAAAAATCTTAGCAATCTTGGACTGCGATTCTGACACATTTGCGTTTTGGTAATATCTGTGTTTTTAATCAACGGGGCAGAATGAGAATACAAGAGAATGCAAGTATATATTTTTGTACATAATATAAACAAATATATTGCACACTGACGGACTTCTAACTTCTAACCAACCAGATTACATAGTATGAAAAAATCAACAAAAGAATGAAATAAAAAACAACGAAAATACTTAGATAACAATTTAATATAACACTTAGAAAAAAAATGAAAACACTTAATAGCAGAAAAAGGATAGTGAAAGGATAAGGAGACGAAATCGGGAATACGGATCAAGTTTTAGGGACAAATTTTCCTTTTTTTAGTTTTTTTTTAAATACAAAGTGAGTGAATATATGAGACTTTTATTCTCAAATTGTCAATTAAACGAATGAGTGTATAAAGGTAACATCAAATTTATAAATTTAAAAAAAAATCACGTATGACATAACCACAAAACGCTCTTTGAAGCTATATTCAGTGGTTGGTTTCAAAGGCATATCATTGTCTTAAATAAACAATAACCCTACGCTGACATAATGGATTTCTAAATATTCACAAAAATTCCAGGAAGCGAAATATAAAAAAAAAACACAAGCCTAGAATATCAAATAATATTAATTATTACGTTTCATTGTTTTGCAAAAAAATTCAAAAAATGGCACCTTTTCGTTCGCCCGAATAAATACGGCGGTTACTGTGCTCCCACCAAATGCTGAAAGGGAAATCGTGTAAGCCATTAAAAGTTTCTGATTATCCTACACTCGTAATTGGACTTGGATAGAAACATAAAATTGAGCCCCCCAGTTTGGGAAGCCCTGTTAAATATAGAAATGCCATTATTCTCCTCACTCCGGTGCGGCACAAACTTCCATCGTTCGAGAATATTACTTGCAAACGAACACAACTTCACAAATAACGCTTTAAACGAAAAATTTAATTTTTATCCGCTATCAAAACTATCCGTCTTCTCCTAAATCATTTAACAGACTAACATATTTACTCACAAAGCTATATAGGTAACGAATTTATTCACTAATTTGACTATCGAAGTTTCAATATAAACGGATAAGTACTTACATAATTATTTATTACGATAGAATTCAAAAGCTTAGAAAAACTGGCACTTTATTGAAATCGAGAGAATATGATAGGTAAAAGTAAAGTAAAAGGAAAGTGCGTGTTCGACATTGTACATCATAGCTTAAACGCTTAAAGTAAAGATGAATACTAAGTTTAGTTTGTCGATCGACAATTCTTGATAGAACTCCATTGTATGTACATATATTACAAATATAAAAAAAAACGCCTTGCACGAAACGCGTCGATAGTCAAATAATTTTCAATAGAACTAATACCAAGTATTTTTTTATATTTGTAATATAATTTGACTTTGGAAACGAACCAAGATATATAAAAATATAATTTCCGAATTATAGAGACGTTGGTATGAAACCAAGATTTTAGATTATTTGGCAAAATTTTAATAAAACAAGCATGTGAAATTTACGACAGAGAAATGCTTTATAATTTAGAAAATGAACATAAGATAGGTAGAAGAGGATATTTTAGTATGATAATATTTGGTAGCCGTACGATTAAATCCAAAATTTTCGTCGGTAAACTTTTCAAAGTAACGAGAATTTATAATTGACAGAATTCGCAGAACTTCCGCAAATGGAAAGTAGGCGCCTCACATTTTGCAGACAAACACACACGTGAGAAATGTCATGCAGGTTTTAAAAAACCTAATTGTATGACAGTGAATACTAATAATAAAACAATTCTGACAACTTAAATGAAACAAAAACACACAAATGATAAATGATGGTGAACAATATGCTAAGTGCCGTAAATTTTGATAAATTTAAAAAATATTTGCACTAAAAGAAAACGTAATTGAAAAGAAACGATGTATTGAAGTACAAAACACTATTTTTATTTATAAGAATGAACCAAACATTATATTAAATTCTTATTTGAACTATAAATATCAAAGAATTTCACTTAAAAGAATCAATCGGAAAGAACTAAATTTATAAGAGAAGAGAGAGAGAGTTGAAGTTGTATAGATAAAAAAGATCATCTTGAATGTTGGCTCCAGTACTAAGGCAAAGATGGAAACCAGAAATTAATATTGATGGTTTTTTTTTCTAGATAAGAACGTTGCATAACTCAGCTGAATAATTCCACAAGTTAATCAAAATGAATTAATGTCTACTACCTGCACCGGTGTTAAACATTTTCGGTAAAGTAATATCCAACATACCTCATCCCCAGTTTAAGGGCAATAAATAACGTCCAACCATTCCCGCCTGATATAATGACACCATTGAGGGTAGAGGAACATCACCAATAATATTATTGTCCTAAGTTGCTAATGAAAAAAAATATGCTGTAGACTTGACACATACCTGAAACAAAGAAAAAATAATAATTAAAATGGTGACATAAGCAAAATGCTATAAATTATATGTGCCTACGTAACATAACAGAATAAAAAATTAAATTTGTTTTACAAACAAAAAGGAATGCAATAAAACTTTTAATTTTAATCGGGGGAACAGAGCATAACCTCTCTGATTTTAAATTTTCCATTTATCAATTCATCATTATCATCTTTGTCGTATTCCTCATTTATCGAGGGTCGTGACCATCACCTCTCCTTGTCATCAAGATGTTGTGTATTTTTGTCCTCTATTTCTCCCGACACATCGCCGTCCTCATTGCTCCAACCACTAATCCACCATTTGTAGCCCTAATCTCCCTCTTCAATTAGGAAATGCCAAAATAAATTGATAATAAAAGTTATAAGAAATTGCCCAAAGATCAACATATATTTACAAATCAAAACAGAAACAAGATACACAATGCCATAGACGAACTAGAAGAAACACTAATTATTAAGTATGATAGTAATTAGGTAAAATTCTACCATAAAACGACCGATTTATCTAGAATCTGTAGTAGTGATTGCTTAACAGGTACAAGGGTCGAAGAATTTAATTCCAGTACGGGATAGAGATAAATTAGTATAGTATAAACAAGCTGTAAATTATTGTAAGGCAATAAAAGCGTAAAAAAACGAGAAGGAAAAATTCCAATCGTTGTAATTCCTATCTAGGTCCCAATGCAACCATCGGCCGATTCCCGGATCACCTCTTAAACTACGGTTAAACCCGCGATCCGTCCGCGGTAATTACATACTATTCCCAGGGTTTAAATTAAGCCAATATTATTTAAACTACACGAGGTTTTTATAATATATCCAGATTGGTATAATAATATACACGGGGGTCTATTTATTGCTCTCTTTTATATCTGAGATGTGTACACAAAAAAAAAAACATTACCATCAAAGTTTACTCTAAATGATAACAAAAATCTAAAAATATGTAAATTCTTGAAAATATGCGTAAAAAATGCACTACAGAAGTAACAAAATATTACTAAATAATCAAAACACACCTAATAGTTTGAGTAAGTGTGAGAATTATCAACTGATACACATTTAAAACTAGTTGCATGTAACACATGAGATCCAACTGTCGATAGCGATAGTACATATGTATAGTTGAAGAATAAGAATCAAACTATAAACCCATAAATCCAAATTATTGAAAATTTTAACACATCTTGGTATGTATGTCAAGATATGACAGTATGGAGGTCAGTCCTCTTTTCCTACCCGGAATATGAAAACAGCATGATGGTTCTGTATGTATGTTTGGATATTAAGTAGGTACATATCAAACTATTAAGTCTTCTTACATATTGTGTACAAGCGACTGCTATACAAATTGTATGAATCAATGTCGTCACTAAATTCATTTTTTATAAAAATTGTTAAAAAAAATTTGGGATGTGCTTATACAATGTTAATATTTTTTATAGAAAATTAAATTATCTAGTTGGGGTGTTTCGGCTTTTTTCGAAATTTTTAAAAAATTTGGAAATATAGGCAGTTAAAATCATAAATTTATCATAAAATTTTTTTTTTAATAAAAAATGTTTGAGAAACCCTGGATTTTTTTTGAAAAAGTAAATATGAGATTTTGTATTTGTCTATGTTTATACCAATTTTCAGCGTTCTAGCTTTTATGGTTTCTAAGATATATGGAAAAATTAACCAAAATTTCAAAAGTTGATAACCCCTGACTGAAACAAAAATTCACAATTCTGAGTATAAACGTTTTGTAAGCCTATAACTGTTTATATATTCTGAAATTTTGGGCTCTGTAAATTGAGCGGATCAAAAGTTATAAGGGGGGGGACAGACAGACACACACACAGACAGACAAACACACAGACACACACTCACACTCACAAAACTCACATAAAATGTTCTACTCCAAATTCTGAGTAAATCCATGTATGGGAACATATATGCTGCGAGGCCTCTAGTTGGTGTTATTAGCATGCAAAAAGTCCACTACACCATACAAAATTTTCCTTCGTACACGCATCTTGGATTAATAACGTCGATTCATTAAGAGAATTGAATTCTCATGAACGAATCGACAGTTGGATTATGTCTTGTTTCAATGACAGGTACATACACACACAGATGTGACATAGCTATGACTCTAAAAAAAAACAAATGTTGATATAAATGTATATGTTATTTATCCATATTTTATAAGGGGATGAGGCGAACCATCCAGCAACTGATGGGAAAATGTGCGAAGTAAAATAAATAATATTATCTCAGTATAAATAGGAATCTCAAACTATTCGAGGGATTGGTTCTTCCACATTTCTCAGAAGGTCTAAGGGTTTAATGGGCAATCAAAGTCTTGATCAAACTTTTATATCGAATTTCTCAGACGAACATAGATATGTAAGGGAAAAAAACATTTGTCTTTTCTTCTGAAAATGTTCCGATTGAAAGGAGCTTGTATGCGGATACCTATGTCTGGTACAAATTTAAATAAATAAAAAGAAAAAAGTAACGGAAAATATAAAATATACAAAAAGTTTCGAATCCAAGGATAAAACATTAATGTAATAATGGACATGCCTATTCAACATGTATGAATCTACCTAAATATATATTTAAAAATATATATGCAATAAATAATAACTATCTAAATAGGTACCTAATTTGTAGTGTGGCAAATGTTTAAAATATTAAAAATCGATCCATATTATTAGTTATAATGCATTGATAAACGTATATAATAAACTGTAACAAATCTATGCCATGAATAAATTTTTCAACAACGTAATGAACAGCTCATACAAAAGACTCGATGATACTGAATATCTATAACACACGAAAACGTAACTATTGATTAATACGACACTATGTATTGCTCGTGGCGATATAAAAGCTAATGTCGATTTTTTGTCCGAATATTTTTATCAAAAGAAGACACAATACCCGACGATAAAACAAATTTGTTAGATCCGATAAAAAATAATATTACGAGGCATATAATATATTATCATAATAGTTCATTAACATAATGGATTCCATCGGGATTAATCATTAGCAGCGTCTCGTTCGGTTCGACGAGTTTTTTTTTTGTTACGATCAGAGCAAACTCCCACTGAAGAAGAATATTGATAATCAATCAACTGATCTCTCTTCTTGACGAATGTTTCACCTCTGAGTAACGCCCGTCCGTTCCTTCCACTCTCAGCGTGCTATTATACTAGAAAGAACTGACATACACATACAAAATCTATCAATAGCCAATGGCCGAATTTCGTAACCTTGACGAAACGTTAAAAATAAAAACATCCAATAAAACTGACAATTTGTAGTTTTTTTTTATAAAATCCACGTGTGAGCGATAAAAAAGCAAGTTAAGATAAATAAAAATAATGCTCAAAAGAAAATCAGAAATATGCACATCTGTACATTGTGACTTTTTATTTTAGAATTTTGACAAAATAACAATCCTTGCACCATATGCTTATTCTTTTGCCTGTAGGAAATAAAACCCGAAATCTCTTGTTTATTTATTTTGCAGAACTATAAAAGCAGATTAATAACATAAGACGAGTGTAAACACTTTTTAATATTGCAGTAATGGTAGATACCGGGTGCCGAAGAGAGCATTAAGTGCAGTAAACAAATGCTGCCGGGATTCGGTCGGCATAAGGACATGGTCAGTTTTGTTTTACTAGATTTTCGCATGAAAGTTCAAATATTTCTATACGTTCTTATGAAATAATTCTTGAAATGAACCTTGGGTCTTAAACAAAAATGACGTACAACTATTTTTAGTAATGGTGGATACAAAATGAGGTCTGCGATGGTTCACTGTGACTAACCTAAGTTCAATAACATATGACATTAAGTATATTATCTATCGCAGCAAACGATTGTTGCTACAAAATACAGAAAGCCACGCAAAACTGGTTTACTGATGAAATATTCCTGAGAGATGTTAACATTATAGTCAGTTCCACAATTCAAATATAGATATGGTGAGCTCTTCTTATAGCATGTAATACCTTAAGTACAATTCATATATAAGAAGACAATTCGTATTAGGTGAGTTCGTAGGAATAGTTAATGAGTCATATGCCAAAACAAACACCAAAAAAAAAATCAATAATTGTATTACTTTACATGACAAAATAATAATTGGTCATTAGTTTCAAAAATGTAGTTGGATATATTGATAAACTGCATGCTAGCGATAATACAAGTTCATTTGAAGTAATGACCCGAGGTGTGTTACATTTAGAGATTTGCAACGGCTTATAATGATTCGACCCTGAGAAACTAGCACCATGAGAGAAGAACCTTACCCCGAGGCTATCACCGCTTTGGAGCCCTCGATCGTCCATTTCCTGGCTGTTCTGCATACACAAATCAATTGGCAACAAACATTGCTGGCTGATTTGTGTAATGAACACTGCTGCTAACTCGATCGGGCGATTGGTATACCTACATAGGCGAAAACCCTTGAAGCTAGAAATACATAAATTATGTTTCTCTTTCGTGATTCTAAATCGAGAAATTTCTCAATCAATGGACTAGATTTCGGAAAAATATGACACATTATGTGTCATGTTTAAAATTTACGCCGAGAAAATTGCCATGGAATCATCATGCATGAAGATTAATAATACTTGATATTTTAAAAAGAAAGATGTGAAAAAAGGAACGTCAAAGAATATTTTTAATTTTACCTAAGTCCTATATATAGTGTAATAAAGTTTAATGACAAATACAACTAATATAATAAAATTAACTAGCATTTAAATTTACTAACCGTCAATAGTACATTGGATGTATCTATAAAATCAACTACCGTAAAGCCTGAAGAGTACATACAGGCAGTATTATTGGTCATAAAATTATGGTACATGTATAGACACGTGCTTTTTACCTTGAAATACTGTATATGTATACTTTTACTTTTCAACAACACAAAAATTTTGGATACAAATAAATAAATTAAACAAAAATGTCGAAACCGACATCTAGCGTTCCCTTAATTAAACAAATTGAAAGAAAACGAAATGAAATAAAAAAGTAAGTAAAAAAAAGCAATTTGTTAGGTCGAATTGCAAAGTATGGAAGTATCACTAGTAAAGTATACAATCTACCTACCTCTCAGGCAAGCGTTACATTAAAAACCGGTTATTAGACCGCAGCTAGAGCGGGCGACCAGAGGTTCCGAAACAGCTAAACTCAGGGTCAGTAGAGCAATGAGGAATAAATCGGTAACCGGAAAAAAATATTATTTAACGAATCGTGTTGTACAAATACATTATAAAATATAATATAAAAAAAATAATTAATGTTGAAATCACTTGAACTTGGAAACTTGATTTGTTGATCTAGGTTAAGAGGTAACATTATATAAAGTTACTATTGTGGGTTTGTTCCAGTAGAGTTATACTTAACTACTACGAATTAGATAGATTTTACCCGTTTGATTTTTTCGTTGAAAATGGCAACATTCGCATCGATCGATATCAACTGATCGTCTCTCTAGTGCAATTTTCATTTGTCTATATATTATGTCTCTTTGTCCTCTCCGGACATGTATTAATGTATATATATTAGTATCAACAGTTCAGATTTTCGTCTCCAGTATAAGGTTTTAGAAGGTGCATTAAACTTCAATAGTTTATTTTGAAATCGAATAGTTCGTCTGCAATTTTAGAAAAAACAAATAACAATTTCAAGATTGATTAGGACCACATAACCTACCGGAGAAGTTGGACGTCGTTAATGAACAAATGACTCTGTTGAAACAAACCCATTGCACAAAAATAATGGATATACTATACACACGGATTGCAAATTGTATGGTGCACAGATATTAAATGTTTTCTGCTAAGACGACGACCAAGTATTCACATCTATAATCCTGTCTCGACATCGTTAGCCAAACATTCCATAGTACCATTCGTCTTAACTAGAACCAAAATGGAGCCAATATACAAGCCATAAGATTCATCGGTTTGGTAATGGGCCTGAACGTACCTAGACATCGAATAAAATAAAGTTAACAGGAAAAAATAAGCCAACTTGACAAGTGTGCGAATTCAGCACAAAAAAATCAAGGAACTTAAGAAGTAGTTTTAGGTATACGATGTTCCATGGCACTATTTTTATCTAAAATACTGGATGGAATCTTCATAGCGAATTGACTGCACTTGTCTGATATTTGCTGTGAAAAATATGGTATATCTTGTGAACAAATTATTGAAGTACGCTACGAAATTCACATTATTCAATTTGCTTACCACAATTATTATTCTGTAAGCAGCCAGGATGTTGAAAATTATAACTGTCAGCCGTTAAATACAGTAATTTAAATTATCAAAATACTTATAATTTTACTTTGTTAGCTTAAAAGCGTACCATAGAAATTGTAATAAGACAGACAAATACCGCGCAACGACATACAAGACTTGAGTTATTTTTATGTAGGATATTTTTTCACATATTATATTCAATAATATTTTATTCATTTGGTGTGATTCATGATACGGACACAAAGACCAAAAGGGTTGAACATTAGATAAAGAGAAAAAAGGTCCATTCCAATATATATGATTTCTTTATAAACCGATACTTTATTCTGAAGCGAATGGCTTTCAAAAACGTATCGCACCGTCACCAAAAAAGGAAAAAACAAGGTTACTTGAATTCAATATCATTGGAAGGCAAATATATTGCTACTATAAAACTATGTGTTGAAAAAAACATCAGTTTTTTTCAACACGGTTTTTATAATATTCTTATTAGGTATGTGATAAACCAGCATAGAATTTTATCGTACTTAATTAAAATTTCAAAGATGAATAACATTTTTTCTTTTGACAAACTTTATATCTCAATGGAGATATATATATATTTAGAGGAGAATCGGAAAATAGGCGTCTGTACAACATAGGACCTGCCATCGGCAGTTTATTTAATAAAGATGGGTCGATGGCAGAGCGGTTAGCGCGCTGGGCTAGTAATCCGGTGGTCGCGAGTTCGAATCCTGCCTCGACCGATTTCGTTCACCTATAGCACAAGCATTTATGCTTATTTTAGGGAACGTAGGAAGATGTATATGTACTTGTTTAACAAGGACATATTCATTTTATATAAAAAAATCTTAGTTTATGATCAAGTTCCGAATTTACGGTACGGGTCGGTCGAAAGAGATTGCGTTTTGGGTATTAACCAAGCTTTGCGCGATTTTCAGAACAATTGAATAAATAAATAACATAGAATATAAAAAAAACACTTTAAATTATTTTAAAAGGAAGTTACTATTATTTAGATTGAATAATGTTCATTGCAGGTAATAATAATATCATCTCAAAAAAATTACATTGTCTAACGAAACTGGAGATTAATTATGTGCTGGTATGAAAACACGACAGACTTTGTAAATGGTACCTTTGATTACGTTATTTAATATTTCACAGTCGGGACGCCATTGTGTCAAATGCAATTTTAATAGTCGCGACATAATAATTTATGATATAGCTCTGATCCACGGACAAATTACCAAAATATTAATAATGGCTAAAAAAACTTTGAATATTTTGCAAAGCGTAGATAACTCGACAAAATGTATTGTATTAAAAAAAAATAACAACATGAAATATTTGTTAGTTTTAGGGATAGAATATTCTTTATAGTAATGACATAAGTGTGTTCATTTATACATACAGAAAAAACGGATATGTTTTTTAGTTGCACTTTAGGATTTAAATGTAAATAAACACGTAAAAATGGAGAGGTAGCGAAAAAAGGACTAGAAAGGGTTCCGCCAACAGAAAAAAATTTTTTGATAAAGGGAATCTATTCTAAGATTGATTGAAAATGGGTAAATATTCTATAATGATAAGTGCAAATTCTTTAGGAAAGTTACTTTTTTATCAAGATTATTTGTCATCGAATATGTATCATTTTCCCTGATTTAAAAAATAATAATGAATCAAAAAATAAAGGTTTGTACTCAGACACCAATAATTAGAAAAAACAGGGGAGTACCTACCTATATTAGATTAATTGCCGTGTTATGTACTTGTAAACGTAAATTATCTATGCCTGGTAATAGAGCGTGATTGACGAAAAAGTTTACTTATAAACCATGACTATCTTTATTACACCTTTATTTAGTAGACGTCAAGTTAGGACGGATTGAGAGGTTGTTTAGCTCTTGACTAACAAGTCATACAAAATATTTCAAAATGGCGGATCTTTCACATATGATCCGACGCATATTCGAGATTGACAGAAAAAATTAATCCTTATAACGTTTTTCCTTGTTATACTTCATCGTAATCGAGTTTAAATTGGCTCAACACGGCACAACGCGGTGTTTGTTTTCATTTTTCGATGTCATTTATCCAAAGATTACATGCATTTATCTATTTTTTAACACCTGTGAAGCCAATGCCGCCATATCAAAAAAATAAATGAGGGTGTTCGTAAACAATTCAGTGAACTAGTTATCACACCTTAGTATACGTTTATAAGTAAGACTTTTTAAATATCGATCTTAACTATTTTAGTCGTATCTAGTTGCGCGTTTAGTAAGCTTTCAGCGAAATCTTACTAAGAATCTTAAATCTTACTAAATCTTAATCTTAGTAAGACCGATGGTGTTTTATGTGGATACAAAGTTCCACTGATCTTTCAATGAACTGCATCATAGGTATACATGATTCTTATATTCTTTACTCTCATATTCATATCCTACATATTTCTATTCAAATTTATTAGGGATGTTATAGATTTTCCATAAGTCGTTAAATTCAAAAACAGATACCAGCAACTGCGTGAGCTAATTGGAATATTTGGTAGTTTTACATTCGGAAGTTCGTTTTCTTGGGTCGCCATGAATTCCTGTGGGCAAAGCAGGTGGAACATATGATTATTATAATTAACTTTTATTGAGGATACTATGCGCCGTTGAACTTAAAAATACTGACTTTTTAATCTTCCTCATACAGAGAGACGTTTTAATTAATTGTTCGGACAATTAAATCTATTTAAATACATCTGCCTACAAGTCTGTCTGTTTGTGTGTCTCTGTAAACATTTGTACTGGATTTGCGGAGTGTTTCGTTCTAGGATACGTTATCAAAAAATACTGTAATAAAATGAATAAATCTTTGGTATTATGTATACAAAATGTAAACCTTTATCCTCTTAAGTTTTTTTTTTATTATATATTTTATTTTCATAAAAGTTTTAAAGTGAGTTTCCCATACAAAAGTCAAGTACATATTACATTCCTTAGGTTACAGTATTAAAATTATAATATGAGATACATGTTTTTTTATATAATTACAGCTTATAAATGAGTCAAATGTTTTTAATTACCTTCTACAATATTTTTTTTTAAATACAGTTTTAACCGAGGATATTTTATCAAGTAAGAGGATATTTAAGATAGCTTGTTTGTTCTTAGAAAAAAAATATTTTCGATTTGTAGTTTAGTTTGAGAGTGATTCAAAAGGCCAATTATACTGAGTTTTTGCAGAAAAATATCAAAAATTATATCTCTGAAATAAGCGGAGGTACCTATTTCTTTTTATATTTAAACACTTCTCATGGGTACTTGTGCAAATGGAAAATTTATTCCCAAAAGATCATTCCAAATAACCATTATTTCCAGGCACGAGAAACAAGATTTCTGTGAGATATAACGTATGTTGTTTAAGAAAGCTAGTCTCAAAAATAATACCGTCTATTTCAATCTTCCCGATTATATTCTCTCAGTGTATTCATTTGTCTTTAGAATTATTTCATTGAAATCCATATTTTTTCCGTACAATGAACATGGATCCATAACAACCCAACAAAGTTACATACAAATTAATTGATATGGCGTCAGATCCTACCTTCAAACGTGTGTATGTTAACCAAAAACGCTGTTGATTATTGCATCAAATGCATATGTGTATTTAAAGAAATGGTTGGCCATAATAATGAAGATGGCTATGTGGAATTAATCACGGCGTGTATTTGACGCGATTACCTTACACCACATTTTTGATAATATACCTCAAGCGTGAAAGTTTATGAAGTGTCATAGGTAGTAGAGAGATGGAGGAAATAATAATAACGTCGAGTCGAAACGATGACAAACATTCGTTCCACATAATTAAATAAGCAATCATCTGCACGGTTCTATCATACCATGCGTAAAATATAAGATGCAACTTTGGGCGAAGCCATCTTAACACACAAATATACATACAGGCGCGTGATCTTATCAAATATTTCCAAGTATCGAAAGAGTATTTGGAATTATACTTCATTCGTTTATATAAGTATTTACATTCATATTTTATTTATATTACATATTGATAATAATATATTTTTAACTATGAAATAAAATTTCTAAAAGCATTAATTTCTCTGAAGATTCAATTTGTTACAAGCGAACGTTTTGGCTGAGACTACACAGCATAATCAAATATTTCCATTGTATTAACACAAAAATTACAAATATTTGTGACAAGGTATGGATTTGTGACAAGTTTTTAATACGATTAGTCCCTTAAATGTCGAAACTTGTTATTGAATGCATGTAAAATTAATATTTGACATAGTATTTACTGGAAAAGCTTTACAAAATATACAGAAAATTTATAAAATACTTATTTGATTTTTAAAGAGTAGTTTTTAGATTCACTACCACAATTGTTCCAAATTGATATTTTAATTAACCTAGAATTAAAAAAATGTATCTCAAAATAAATTACCTAGTTACACAGATAAATAAAAGCTATGTAAACATATTTCTTTGAAGGGTAATTTTCATTTTGCATAAGATTCAATTGACTGAATCTCAATAATAATTATAAAAGAAAACAAGGTACAGTTATTATGGCCGTGTAAAAAAGATTTTCGGAACGATTTAAGAAACGCATGGATGAGCAACATTGGCATTTAAGATAAAAGTTCGTTGATGAAAGAAGCAATACGAATATAACTATATATTTAAGCTAAATGATTAATGAAGCGACGGATTTTTATCATGAATAACCACTTCATCACAACCAGATGAGTAAAAGTTTACATTATAAAAACGGTCGTGAAAAACGTGGCTAAAGCAGGCGGATTTTCACTTCATTTCTACTATTTCTCCGGTATGTTTTTTTGTGAAAAATATAACGTGTTAGATAGATACCTGGTGGTATGTGTTCCACGTAAAATATAGTGATACTTAATCACACAGAACAGTAGATATGTTACCTACACTGGCAAGAAGAATGTTTTGAATTTTGAAAAATAACTTTGCAAAGTGAGAGGCACAGATGCACCCCGTAATAAATGTGCAGACGAAAGGCAATATAAACGTTCGTGCGATATACTGTTAATATTGTAAGGAATTGTTGAGGTTGTGAGGTAAAAGTTTGAGACATGGAGGGAATATTATAAGCAAAACCCTGATAAACATAGAGGGAATCCATGACATAGATTATGAGTACACCGTATGTTCAGAAGCGATAAAATATTCAGGCTGGGAGCATTAAAGCGAAAAGTCTATCGGTAGATGGCTCCCAACTAGCGTTAATCTGCCTGTATTATCGCCAAATTTTTTCCTATATATACTAAATATATTTTAAACCCGAAAACATCCCGAAGAGGGAACGGCCCAAATCATACCTTCATAACAAAGTTTGAATTGATTCCTTCCAATGTGTGTGAGTAGGTACATAATATTATCTACTTGTATATGTAATATGTGAGTTTGGGAAATTATAATTTCTCGTACGCACTTTTTATACATCGCGTCAATCAAAGAGAAAAAAAATACAACTCCTAAATTATATCAGTCTGGTAAAGTTTGATGGAAAATTAATAAATATTTTGTTATGTCGAAAACAATATTGGTTTTAATCCTACCAAAACAACTCACGACATATGAAAAAGTAATTTAGGGAGTTATAAAGTTAACAAAGTTATTGGTTTTGTTCTCATATTATATGCCTATATGTAGGTGCGAGGAAAAAAGGTCTTTTGAATAAGTGAATGAATTGAGACGAGGTAGGATTTTAACCCGAATCAACGAGTTTATTCACTAACTCACCTATCAATAAAGCTATCCTCGATTTTAGATGTTTATTAAACTTTCATTATAAGAATTTAAAAGCTATTTATAAATATTAGTATGTTATAGCTATATAAGTAGTTATAAATTACCGTGGAATAATTTCGCACTTAATGCATCATGCCGTTACCCGGGGTATTTACTATAGTTACATTAGACATAAATCTAAGTAACTTTACATTGCAATATTTCGTTGTAAAAATATCTGAGGTAAATAATAATTAAGTCAACCGCAGACGCACATTCCGACGTACATTTTTCCCATAATTGTTCGAAAGATGTTTTTTTCATAGAAGAGGCAAGGAGAAAAAGTGGTCTACGGTTAATTGAATAAGATCTCAGATATAATTAATTTGCTATCCAATTGAACGGGTTTGTATAACGGATCACTTAAATGTCGAGATGTCCCCAGATTGGTGATAGCTGAAAACTATTTGTGAGGTGCCTTTTGTAATCAATAAATTAATCCCGAATGACACCCGTGCTACAAAAGTTAACAGTCATTTCTTGACCAATAAATCTTGAGTAGGTATCCAACGATTTTAACGTTTTTTTTTTTTTTTAACATGTCTACGTAGGGGACGCCAGCTATTAGGATTTGGGTCCATTTTACTCTTCCGAAGAAGCGCACTACGTAGCGTTGGGAGGGGTTTGCAATCTAGAAAAGAGTTTATTAATTCGGATTTTAAAAAGACCCGGGTTGTACGAAGGTGGAAACACAGAGTTCGGAAGATCGTTCCACAGTCGGGCTGCTGTGTTAATAAAGGAGTTGGAAAGGAGTTTAATTCAAACGCACATTTATTGGGTGATGCGTAGTTTACGATTAATGTGTCGTGAGAGACAGAGATTTGTTAAAAAAAAATGTCCAAATTACCGACGCCGGTAGGTAAGTTAATTTAGATAGCTTTTAGTTTTATGTTTTGCGCAGTGTCCATAGTTTTTGTCGTATGAAATGATAAATTATTTCTAAAATGTTGATCCAGTTAGATTGTAAAAATCTGGCGAGCTAGTAAGGATCTTAAATGGTCAACAGCATATTATTGAAATAATTGAGGAAATAATCGGTAATTTTTCAAATAGTGCCTATAACTAATTTCAAATGACAAAACTGTATCATAAATAGGTAAATATAGTCGTCCTACCACAGGGCTATCTGTATATTAATTTGTACTCTGAACTGAATTTCACGTAGGGCTAGCGTAGATAAAAATGGAAACGCACTCATTCTAATGAACAATGTTTTGATACACAACAACTAAGTGGTAGTGGGGTTTTGTAACATTATTTCACACCTAGAGATATGCATTGAAAATACAAAGGCTCGTGCGAGAGTACAATGGCAGAATGAAAATAAAAAGTTTTTAACAGAAGATTTATACGCGCCTACATCATGGTGCGAGGTGCGTGAAAGAAAAACACAAATATACGACCCGCTATAAATGAATTATTAACATATTTTTTTTAAAAATCTAGAACACTTTTAATAAGAACCAAACGCCAATAGGGCTCGAGCCTGAGTCTCTCTCTCATGGTACCGAATTACGATATATTGTAAATCTGTGCGTAGTAAAGGGCAATTAAAACCTGGACCCAGAAATAATATTGTTACACCCGTATAAATCACAGCCGTTCAACCATCTTATGAGATGTCAAATCGTTATGAAGTGTTCACCGATGTGTTTCCAAATGACGCTTAGGGCTATCATCGGTGAACTAAAATATAATCTGAAGGTTATATTATTAATATTAGGTCTGATGAATGTATATCACATTTTTACAAAACTTTTCTAGTATTTTAGCAATGGTGGCATTGAAATTATATAGTATCAATCAACAAACGGTCTTTGTAAAATATTGTAGACGTAGATAAACCCCTTGAAATCCGGCTGACGAAATTCTCTAGGAATGAGTGCAAACAGATGCAAAAACTCTATATATGTACAGTAGTAAAGTGAAGAAAATGTAAATTATTATTGCTAAAATTGCCAATTTAGTTAGATATTTCTCAAGGATTATTATTATTGAAATTGGTTCGATTACGTCATTGCAGAATGTGACTATCTTGAGGGACTGAAGAACAGCTGTTTAGGGTCAAGTGAAGGAAAACTATAAACCAGAATTCACAATGGATTTAGTGCGATTATATTTCAGCCTACCTTGTCAGGGACTTAACATGATGGTATATGTTTGTTAGTAGGTATTGCATAAGATACGGATAAAAATAAATATGTACATATAATATATGTGTATGAAAATATAGCGCTGATACATTATAAAAATATTTATCAGATATTAAAATTAGGTTAATATTCCCAAAAGCTCTCGTTCCTGAGAGATGTTCAGTATGAACACATGATATGAAACTTTTTTTTTATAAAGCTTGTTGGACTAGACTAGATCGACTTTGTTTCATCACAAGTTCTATTAATAATATTAGAATGAAACATCGATCTGTCTGACGCTTCTAATGCTGTTGAAGAAAAACGGAGTATTAAAATGACAAGTAATTATTTGTTACCGAGCCGGTAATACAGGTTTCTACATATATATCGCTGCTTACCGTACACAACTAGGAAGTGATCATATCGTACATAAGATATAATATTTATTATTCGCTAACTCGAGACGATATTCAACTATAAGATTAACCATTCAGAGACTTAATTTTTTGCTGTCGAAATATCTGCTTTTTTTTACATGGTACAATAATATCCTATTCAAACTTCAATTTGTTTGATTGATGAATGTATAAATCAGGTAGCAGAATATATACTTTAAAATTAACATAAATTAATCATTTTATGAAATCCGTAAATTTGCCGCATCTAAACAAAAAAAAAATACGGAAAAATATTCCCCACAGACCTCATATCCTGAAAAATATTACGAAAGCTGTTCATTTAAAAATTTTGTTTTGCGTAAATATACTTATTTATTTGTTTTATTTCAATACAGTTCATTTCATAAAAAGTATACATAATAAAAATATTGAAATTTTACTATCTCACTAGGCTGAATTCCTGTTCTGAGGTAGTACTCATAAAGTATTTAGTCAAAGGTTAGATATTGAGTGTATATTATTAAGATTACATAACTTAAAAAATATATTTTTACAGGATTTGTAAAATAATTTAGATGTTCAATATATATGTGTGCAAATTTAAGTTAAAATGAGTGTTAGTGCTGTTTCCGATCCCTGTCTGCCCTTGTTCATAAGCCAAAGTGTTACCAAACGCGTGAAATTGTTGTGCGTGGAGGAGGATAGTGTATCGTTATTACACTTTTTTCCACATGTCATATCGATATCATTGAATTGATTTTAATACAATTGTAAAGAGACATAATACTGAAAATTTATAGAAATTTCTTGGTCTCATTTTAATTTTACCTAATCCATTGTATCACACATGTACCCGTACACCTGCCTACGAAATTATCAAAAAATATTACTTCTACCTGTCGGGGAGTGGAAAAAAAAACATCGGCTTATTTTTCTTTAGTCTGGTTTAATTAGAATAAAAACGAAACGAATAATTTGGTTGGTAGCATATGTATGTACGTACGTTTTTTAATCAGTTCGCCTACTGCTAATGGAAGGCTCTGTTTAGTTGTAGAGACAAGGTTACGTGGTATAATTTAACAAATTTGGGAAACACGTGTAAATGGTTAATTATGTGGTTCACCCTCAGGTAATCTTCCCGCTTCATAACGAGTGGGCTTCACTTTGTTTAATCAAGGGCTCACGTCACCGCATCGTGTCAATTCTTTAATTTAACCTACAATAACATATTATTTAAACTTACGCTTTCTATAACGTCTGAAATAACATCTGTTCTTCGTCCACCTCCACCCGCTCCGCATATGGGGACTGAATACGGCCCCTTCGCCAGAACGCTAGTAAGAATGACAAAGAATGCATGGCACGAAGTGTAGCTCTAGAAGCTCCTCTAGACTCGTGGTCTCGGCACAATTATGCAAAAAATAACAAACATTCACAGACATGGATTGTCGCGAGAGTACTTCAAGTCTGTGACTGTAAAACTGGACATCAGAGAGTTTACCAAGGACACTCTGGAATTTCAATATTTTTTATTCAGCAGATAGAAGGGCACTATAGCCAAGGCAAAACAATTTGAAGGCTGTAAAGTTCTTCTTAGAGACCACTAAATCCGCATGCCCAATGGGACCTTGAGGAGGCCCACGGACAGCAGCGAGGAACTCCGATCTGTTGTAGGACACATTTGGGTGAGATCATTCCCAGTGGATGTTCTCTGAAGTTTGGACAGGGTGATGGCATAACTGACATGAGGACGAGTTTACAAGGCGGAATCTATGAAGGTAGCTATTAAATTGATTTATCTCTTTTTGAAGGAAGTCATATTATAAAGTGTTTTAATTTCTTTTTGCTATGTATTTTTTTTTATGAAAAATATGTCTTTTTGTAATAAATAAATAAATAAATAAATAAATAAAATAAATAAAATGCTGTGTAGCATATAGAACTTTCAAAATTTGGATCGATAAGGGAACTCAATACAATACATAATTGGTGAAAGTTGCGAAAGCGCTTAAAGTGAGGACGTAGACCAACCGATGACAGGCCGTAAGCCCTGTAGGAGCCTTGATTTCCCCATTCTCCTATAATATTCCAACTACGTCTCTATTGAAATTACTACTTATTAAGTATAACATAACCTTATCTTACATAATAGTAAAGTAAATAAATGAATGATTTGATTTTATGTTACACTAAATCGATGTAAACATATTTAATGATAAGATAAATAAAATACTTCGAATGTACGTAAAGACTACAGTATATTATAAGTAGTTAAAACCTATACATGTTTATATCCATTAACCCATATACCCAATTCAAGTATCCCGTATTTTTTCGTTCTTTCGAACATTACACAACCTTCGTATACGGTTTGTCCAAATTATATTCCCTACATGAAAAATATATATCGGTGGGTATGTTGTTTTAATATGTAAAACGTTGGAAGCTCGATGCTTTTACTAATGAATAGGTCTTAATGTTAGGGAAAGGAAAGGGTCAACTTTTATATCCCAAAACTTGACAATGTTAAAAGGGTAATGGGATATTCAGATTCGGGGAAAATTAATTCCTTTCCTCTCGAATTTGATTAAAACAAATTAAAGATATTTGACACAATTTTATACCAAAAGGACGCGACACGAATAAAAGTTTTTGGAAGTAAACAGTAATTGCGGACTAAACATAATGACATTATATTATTTTAGTTTTAAATTAAAATAATAAATTATTTGTCCTATAGGGGAAAGCATTTAACACCGATTTCTCAATTTATATATAATTCAGGTACCTATAACAATATCCAAATGTATTGCAGATAAAGGGTTTTGAATTTATCTCTTGTATTAACATATTATATCAATTAGTTATGTTTTAGATGATTGGATCTACATAATAGGTACATAATTGAGTCATTGGAGATCTTATGTATTTGTATTATATTTTGTTTTGAATGGGTATAGTGTATATTACAGTATTCTGATGGTATCTTTAATAAATAAATATACTATCTTGAAATATTATTTTTTACTTACAAAAAATATTGTTCTAGTTTCTGTCAATGAGCATCGTCATAGTCGAATACCAGCACATCACGATACCGTGCCCGTGCTCGTGCCCCCGTCAATTGTTACTGTGCACTGGTTAGTTGGAAGAAATTGTCAGAAGAGTGCAAGGAGTGTACTGGTATAATTGTTTTATTTTTTTTATTTATTTACGGTTACAGTCACAATTATAAAATATATTAAATAAGACAATTCATTACCCACAAAAGAACAGAAAATGTAACAGAATTTTATTAACTAATAAAAATGCATGGATGTTGGTAACTCTGAAACACAAGGATCTAGGAAAGAATTAAAAGGGAAGATTAACAATATCACTATATGCCACCGCGATGGGAACTCCATTACGCTATAATGATTTATCATGATAATTACATATTATTTACATGCACACATACACACACTCTTACATACATTAGGAAAAAATAAGTAGGTACGTATATTACATTGTTTAAATTTCAGAATTAAAAAATATATAACTAAACTATATAATTAAACTTTAAATTTGGAGCAAGCTCTTATGATGGGCATTTTATTGTGTTGTTAATACGTACTGACGAAATACTAAAAGAATCATTATCAATATGAAGTCTCACTGAGTATTTTTCGTCGCCAAAACTAAATAAATCACTTACGATGATTTGAGCAACTGCATGAAATGAACGTAAGAGATACGTACATTATCTATTTTTCTAACAAATTAACAATATCCCGATTCAATTATTTGAAGTTACTACCAGTATAAATGAAATATGTTGTATACGTTTTTCCGAAGATACCTAATTGTTCTTAATAATAATATAATCGAATTACTAGTATGGGCTTTACAAAATGTCGGGAGTTAATAGAGCAAAATTGTTACTATGGACTCACAAGCAATTTAATTTATGACAGCAAAAAAAATAATTATCAGATGTTTTTTTGTTTCAATATTAAGTAAAACATGATACTTTTATTATAACGTTATATATTATGCTCGATATTGGAATGTGTTTCAATTAAACAATAGTAAAAAATCATCAAAACTGGTTCCAATGGCGAAAACCAAAATTATTTAAAAATACGATTATTCAAGAATCGTATATTTACAAGTAAATTGATCATATGTATAAGACGAAATCAAATAACTGAAATATGTTTTTTAATAAGCTACAAACAAATTTATTAATATACTTCCTTGAAGTACGGGCCGGAGACTCGAATTAAACAATAAAACATGAAGTTTTAATTTATCATAATACGTTTTTTTTACTGCTGTGTCATATAAATATCATTGATTTACTACAAGGAGAAACGAAATTGACCGTAGGTTCAAAGTTATTAACCGTCAACGAAGATGTAATAAAATTTTAAAATTTTCCGAATCGTTCAAATTCAAAGGTCGGCAAATCGCACGGGTACGACTGACGGTTATGACATTTTTGTTTGGCAATAATTATTATGAAAAAAATAATAATAATTTTAATTTTTGTAATGCAAGGAAAGGCTCCGTGAGGCCATAAACATTTAGCACCACATTATAAATCAGGAGTGTCTTGTTGGGGTATTACGGAGAAAGCTTTAAATCTTTGAGATATTCAAAGTTCAGACCGTATATTTCGTGAGATTTACTCGCGCCTTTTGTAAGAGACCATTAAATGATGACTAAGGGTTACAGACTTGGGGCCGAAGTGAAAAGTTTAATTTCCGCATAAAAATAAATAGTACGAAAGTGAGTATTTGAACCCTTTTTAATTATACTAAACCAAAAGGAGGCCACGCCATTGCTAGAAGGGAGGGGGGAGGGAATGTCCTCTAGGACGTTTAAGGAAACTTTCTATTATGGTGCCCTCTTTAAAACTTTCGACACATATATTGTTGTGCTGTTCTCGCTATACATTGACTATAAAAGACTAAAATTCATTTGAATTAATTAATACAAAGATTCACTCCATTTTTTATATAATTTTACTAAATATATCACACGTGAGTATCATAAAAAATGTTTTTGTTAATGTACACTTGGCAGTAGATTAAGATATTACATTATCAATTAAGATTAATTTATAAATCACCGAATTCATATTTTTTCTATTATTATCATAAAAGATTTTTCTGTTCAGTTCTCATAAGAATTTTTTAATCATCTTTCTCCAGAGATATTTCAAGGAATCAAACTGAATTGACGTGATGAATATTCCTTTTGAACAAAAGGTTGTGAACGTTATCAAATTTGTGACGAAAATAATTGCTACCTATTATAATAACATTTTCACACCAAAATTAATGGAAGGTCATTCACATAATGAGACTAGCTGATCTTGAACTTTTAAAACCGCAAGGTATATACAAGGCCCATGTTAAAAAAAATCAAAACCATATATTGGATAAGTAGGTACCTATTTACCTGCAAACATCATATTGTTTATATTTATACAAAACATAATTTTTTTAGGTAGTTTCAGTGCCGGCAACCCGACGTTTGTTATACAAAATTCGTAAATGACAATCAAATTTTTCGATCCCCGTATCAATAAGAAAACCTGTTTTGAGACGGGTCCCTAACAATATTCCTGTTTAAATATATTATATAATATATTATCCAGTGCTTGATAAATCTTGAAAATAATTCAATGAAAAATGCAAAAAAAATGTTCATAAAAATGAACTGAAAATATGTAATAAAAATTGCAACATTACTTTTTAACAACATAAGTATTTTATGAATTTTCTTTTTAGCATTACATATTTTTTATGATTTTTTTAACATAACATTTTTGTGTCAACATAGTTTACATATAACACCTTAGATATTTAGTTATATTTACACCAAGAGAGCCGATATTTGATTTCGGTCTTTATTAAGGACCCAATTTTATGTCGATCTATCATAATGATAAAGGTACTATGCTTGTTTTAGAAAACAAAAATTATAAAGAAAATATTTTTTTTTTTGCTAAAATCAAACGAATTATTTTTTTAATGAATTTTATTACTTATATTTTTTATAGGATGATCGTTTAAAAATGTTTGAATTAAAAATATATGAAAAACATCTTTTGTTACAATAACACAAAAATGAGTATTGAAAAAATAACTTAAAAACAAAGAAGCAGATAATTTACTAAATGAATTAAAAATTATTATAAAACAACACCATACGTACCTAATAATAAAATATTAAAAAGATATTCATTTAGGTAAGTAATATTGTAAAAATGACTCAATAAATAATTTCTCAAAAAGGGTTTTTATAATATTTTATTAATTACTTAACCCGAAATGCACATACTGTTAATGTCACTAATAAAGTGTTAATTTCGAGATTAATTTTAATAATGGACAATATATCTCGTGTCGCCATCATCTCTGCGTGATTCCATGACCCAAATTTCATTATTACACTTTAATACGGCGAGGAAAATAACGTATCTCAATAAAAATGTCTTCTCACAATGTTTGTTGTTCCAAGTGGTCACATGATAATGAAATAAATGTCGGTAATATGAGAGCCCAATAAACTATTTGATTAAGTGACCTAGAAGACGATCAAATATTTTCACTTAAGTTAAGTGTATCGAACAACCAACACCGCCTATGTTAAGTAGCATTTTTACAAATTAATAATATTCTGTTATCATTGTATTCATAAGTCAGGCGTTCCTTGATACCTATACTACATTGTTTGGTAAATCATTATTATGCACGAGTTGCTGATGTCTTCAATACCAGTCTCAATACCTTTAAAAAAGTGTATATGTTGATTTTTTGTTTTCCATTTTTTAATTAAATTTACTTTTTTATATTTTTAGTAGACATTTATTATTAGTTGTAGTACCTATATGGTTTTGCCTAGTAGTCCTCGTGGCACACAGGATTGGCCGAGGTCATACTAACGCCGTCGTGCTCATTCCGTATATGAACGGCTCGTATCGTCGACACCGTGTTAGTCTAGATTTTGAATAAAGTTTACGCATGCATATTATTAAGATATAATATTAATTGTATTTAATTTAAACTATTGATTTATAATAAAATCAATGTTAATTATACCTGTGTTATTAATTAATAAATATATCACAACTATTTTATTATTTTTAGTGCGAAGACGAAACCAATTGCTAAGACATGGCCTAATGGCCTAGTACAGGACAGAAGGACTTTAATTTAAGACTGACCCCAACAGTTGGCACAAAGAGTTGGGATATAGCAAGGGAGAAGAAGTAGACAGTAGTTTCTTTAACGTTAAAGAATATTTAAGATAATACAAGATACATCTCTTTTTTTCCTATATATTTTTAAATCTTCCAGTAAGGATTTTTTATGATGCGAAATCGATCATAGGGTAATGATTATTTATACAGAGCCACATGATTTTTTTGACTATACATTCAGAGCCATAATGCGCAAGGCCATAAAGTGATCACGTAAACCAGCCGATGACAGGTCGTAAGCCCTGAGGTGCCTTGAGTTCCTGGTTCTTCTATAATATTTCAACTTTGTCTCTATTGAGATGTTAACAAGTTGTCATTTTTTTTATTTTAATTACTCCGTTTATTCTAAAATATTATAAAAATGATACCTGCTGCTAGAATAGGTTCACCTGTTTCAAGGCTAGCTGATAAAATAAGTTCATCGCTAAAAAAGCGATCGCCAATCTTTAGTTGGAGTGACACATAAAAGAAGTAGGTTGGTCTCTGTTATAGAATTGGTTTTATTACTTATTGAAAGTTTTCCCAACTCTGGTGGGTCGCGTTCGGTTGCGTTTTAATACGGTGGCATTAAAAATGTTTAGCCGAAAAACAAATTTGACGAAAAAAGAGCGAAGGGGGTGGTATATGTGTGTGTGTGTGTGTGTTTGTAAAGTTTTACCGTTTTGAAAGGGGCGTTCCAGGTTATTAGAGGAAAATAATTGCCGGGGCTAAAGGGTTTCGGATTATAGGCCGTTGCTCATTTTGATTTATAAGTGCTATTTATTCAAAAGCGGTTTAGCCTCTGAACTACATCCCACGAGCTTGATTATCGTGCGATTTGCTCCGCTAACAACCTTTGAAAAGAAACAAATCGACTCCAAGTTCGGGGTGTTTAAGAACAAAAATATTAAAGTGACTTATAACTCAATTTCACAACACCAGCTTTTCGGAGGAATTTCCGCGGGGAACCAAAAAAAATGACCGCCAGAAATAACAAGGTATGGTGCCATGCCTAACACGATAAAATATTGACGAGTAATGTAATAAATGACTTAACTTTTCTTTAACTTAAACACATTTGTTATGGTTATAAAACTAGTTTAAGAAATTGTTATTTATTTCAACACAACACCCATTGCTGGTTCTTTGAGTGACATCAAAGAAACACACATCATTTATATTTTATTTGATTTTTTATTTATTTTGAATCACACCATATTTACAATGACAACAACAAGTAGATTACTGCTGCCCAACTAGGAAATCCTGTTCTAGGACTAGCAGTTAATAATTTTAGGGACAATATAAGCTATTATTAACCAGGTGATAGTTCCCGTTCCACATTAAATAGGCACACAATCTCAGTATTCTGCACTCACAAACACCACCTTAACACACATCATAGGAGGTATAGATCAACCAGATATGATATTGTACCTACTTTCAATAATATTTAACAGTCAATGATCTTCGTGGCGTTATAATGTATGCTAAAAAGGTAGGAAATTTGGAGTTCTACGGTATAAACACAGCGCTGTCTCAATCGCTAAAATCGAAATTTCAAAATATAACTAAGGATAAAATAAAATATTATTCTAGAAGATATTATTGATATTTGTACAAACATTGCACATAAACTATTCATCGATCGACAAAATATCCTTTTCATGGGATATTCTTTTTTTCATTTTAATAAGCTTGACATCGTTCACCTGGAAGACCTCCTAAGAGATGGAAGGGCTGTTGGATTTCATCATCTCAGATTGCATAGTTTCTGTATCACAGACAAATAAGCCTATCAAAAGAAGAAGGAGAGTAGGTACCTTCCATCGTCTCATCCAAACTCGCAAAGTATAATACATGTAATTGATAGACTTTAAGTACATGAAATATATCGACCTTCCATAGTCGAGAAACAACAAAAAAATATGTCGAAATGCGTAATAATGAGCATTGATTGGACGATAGGAGAACAGAACAATGTTATTGTTTGAAGTAGCTCCCAGGGTCTGATGAACTAGTTTAGAGGTTTATGGTACACACACACTACCCATTGGCCACGCGGCCTTGCGGTCACCGATGAAACCGCATCGGCCTCCAACTGTTTTTATTGAGCACCCAGTACTATACTGGACTAGTGCCCATCAGCGACATCTGTGTATGCAAACACTAAATATACATATTGTATATCCACAATGTGCAACTATTCCCTATTTTCCGTTTGATCTAATTTAGGATGTAGAGCCATGTGTGAGTTTTTATTGAAAAATATATATATTATTTCGTTTATAAACTACAAAAAAAATCTCGAGGTGACTGAAAAAGAATCGTAAAAACGTCAATAAAAATGGTCCTAAAAATATTAAAAAATATCAAACGACAAAGTTGAGCATAATATTTTAAAAGCAAGTAACAACAGAAAGTCATTCGATGAAAAATTTAGAAAAGAAATTTTTGACTACCACACCCGAAAAATAATCAAATTGAAGATATGTCAATCTTAACATGTCGATCACCTAAATTATATTATACAACGATTACTCTAGATAATCACTGATAAATACATACCTACCTAAAATAACTTACAATAAGAAACTCAGATTTAAATTCAAAACCTGTACCTATGTGATTTGATATAATTAGATTTTGAACTGGTTCAACAACCGAATGATCCGTTCAAGGGAGCCGCAATTAAGATAAACGATAAGAACTAGAAATAGACTCGAATCGGTACAAATTCGCAACTCTCGTTTTCTACCTTCGAGACATTTCACAGCAGAAAGTCGTACAAATTGTGAAAACGGCGGATGCAATTGGAAAAGTGACTGTTAAAACACATAGTGGGCATCCACGGCGATATGTAAAACGCATTTCCATCGAAGCTGTCGGTTTTCTTGCTGACAGCCGACGATCGGCAGCTAGACGAACGACTTCTTCTTCTTCGCCAATCGAATCGATTACGCGATGGCGCGTAAATCCTCCGCGTAAATCGGTCGATCGATCGGTTACGTTGATTGCGTTTATTGGAACAAACGAAGCGAAAGAAGTCGAAACCTCAACTGGTTTTATGACTGGCTGAGCGGAATCTCTGTGACTTGTGTTCTTTCACGATTGAAACCGAACACACGGACCAATCCTGCGTTATAATCAGATTAGTCGTTGAGGACAGTGTATAAAATATCATGTTTCATAAATACAAACATTATAAATGTGTCAGGACGAGTTGAAGATCACAGGAGAGGTTACGAGGAGTGGGCGACGACGTTGTAGGACGTGTATAAAATGAATAGTTTGAACCAGACTCAAAATACAATACAATAATGGAAGCTGGGCGATATTTATATTATGAAAACCTTCCTACGAAAGGTGTGATGTGGCAATTTCTTATTTGTGCATCTTCAATCGAATAGGGTATCATAAAAGATAAGTTTACATCAATCATATGCTACGCTTGAAGCTGAAGATTCTTTGAATACAACGAGGGATGAAAGGCTATTTGTTTTAAGCGACATATTTCGATCTTGAGCCAGAGCTGTATTTTTATTGAAAATTATACCTTTTGATCAAGAGATGATTTTTGAGAAATAGTGACCTTACCCAGTTTAAGATATGGCCACAAGTTTTAACTGATGTTTTTTTTTTATATAAATAAAACTTTGATTGGCTCCTCTTGTGAAGTCATAAAATGTCGCTTAAAAGAAAAAGCCTTTCACCCCTCGAAAAGATCCCATTTCGAGTTTTCTTTTCAAATCTACGAAATTCAAATTTAAACAAATATTGCAATGAAAATATATACACAAGAAAAAGCGTCGTAAATGCGAGATATTTAAGATTAAATTAAATAAAGAAATGATCAAAAATCAACAAGCATTAAACACCAAGCATTACAGGAAATATAAGATATGTTCATTGATAAATTAAACGATTTAAAAAATGTTTCCCGAAAGGTATACCGAGCGGTAATTGTTTTTCGATACTCAATACACGTATATTTTATTCTCTCTACGTAATTCAATTAAGTGTACGTACACATTAATTTATTGACACACAAAATCAAAAATTGTAGCAATTATGAAATGTGAGGTATCAAATAATAATTTACTAAAAAAAACATGCATTAATGATAGTTATTAATACTTATAGCAACACAATTCAGTAATGACCTATAATTAACTATATACATATACCTAGGTTGCATAACGCTTGATTAGAAACGATCGGCTTAACGCACACATTACACGAAATTAGTTACCTAGTTCTGAAATGTTCCGTGTTGTTAAACAGAGTTAAAAACGGTAGCCGATTTTATCGGCAAATCGCCGCAGTCAAACAATGAATAGGCTGTAAAGATTTTATAATTAAAGCGGAAAAAATGATGGCAGATCATATCCAGCTGATAGACATCAAACTAATTCGTCACTACTAACAAATATGACTCCCAATTATTACGATATATTGGTATTAAAGACAGTGATCAAAGCGAAAAATTAGCAATGAAACGCTTTAATTTTTTGACATATTATAGTAGTAATAATGGATGTAAGTTCTTTCTTGGCTTATTTCAGTGTTGAAAATTAAAAAAGGTCTTTTGGTACTTTTACATAATTAAAGGAATTTACCATCATCATCAATATCAGTGGCTCCACAGCCCAGGATGGGCCTTGGCCTCTTCGAGGACTCGTCTCCATTGCACCATATCCATAGCCTTTTCTCCTCAAGGAATTTTCCAGTGATATATACAAAAATGTGTATGAATTCTTTGTGATCTAAGTGTTTTAGCTTCGAATCAAATGTATGAAAATGTAATTTACTTTACCAGTATCTCTCCGAAAAAGTAAAAGACGTTCAATGATGGCTTATTAGGTTGAAGTTGGTACATACCTGAAACAAAACAAAAAAAAATTAAAATTTAAAATAAATAAATAACTAAGATTTTACAAGACTATGAATATTGCCCAATAGAAGAAATCGAAAAAAATCAATAGACGAATCACATCCCATCGCAACTTCAAATTTCATTAACACTTGCCGCTTTTAAGAGGCTGTAGGCTATACATTATATTTTGAAAATAATTTCCCTAATACCCTCAAAAGCTACGTCTTTAAAATAAGGAACAGTTTGTATGTACATCTTTAATCTATTGCATGATTTTTTTGAATTTTGAATTTGTTTAATACTTTTCTTGTAAAATTAGTTTTAGGTTAACCCTTTTTTATTTTTTTATTGTAAGTAACTAAAAAACTACAAGGCCTATAAAGTATATTTTTACTTTATTCGATAGAGAATATGAAAATCTGCCTACTGAGTTTATTTATTATTATAATATTTCAATAACTCTTTTTGCTATTTAAAAAAAACCTCTAAATTTTACCATTTTTGCACAATAGAATATTTTCTCGTGTTTCATACATTAGAAGCTAATTTAGTGTGCATTTTTGCGTACATCCATATATCCAGGGTATACTAGGGCCTTAAAGGAAATCTGAGGAATTTCCTTACACATAACACTTGATATCTGTCTTTTTATCCTATCCTTGTCCTCCCCCCCCTCTACTGTCCCCGTTTTTTATTGTTTTTGTTTTATATGTATTTATATTTTCATTATATATTTTATTCATATAAATTGTTGGTATGTATCATAAAAATAGTTTGTTTCACCAAATGAATATGGTTGTTTGGAAGAAAATGCCATTTGGCAATAAGCCCGCCATTGTGCAGATGTGCTCAAAATTATTTAAATAAAAAATAAATAAATAAGAATTTTTTGGTATATGAGAATAAACTAAAAAAATAGGTCTTAAAATGCCTATGGTCAAAGATGAAGTTTGTTTTATCAGAATAGGACAGATGCCCATAAATATCAGGGGATGTTGGTTGACAATCTTCTTTAGAAGATTTCACTAAATTTGATAAATTATTAACACGAATTTAGAAATATGTGTCTTCGCCACGTGATTATGTTGTGATGTTAGATAAATACTACATAGTATTTTAAATCTCAAAATATAAATTAAAATGTACCTACCTGCGTGGAATCAGGAAAAAAAAATATATACATATATACAAAGTGATAAATGATGCGAGATAGATGAATAATATACCTCTCATTAATAACCGTAAATTTTTACACGAACAGATGAATATCGTTGTATATTATATTATTTTTGTGCTCAAGGTAAGGCCCTTAGGTTTAGAGGCAGCCACGAAAACGATCTCATCCGCTATAATGACGAACCCACGCTGAAATGTTCAAAACGTTCGTATCGGACGCACAATTATGCTATAAACGTTCTCTTGACCCCTCTTTAGATGAACCATTCGCTACTCACTACTTCAATATGGCACGGTGCAATACGGCTTTAAGTGTGGACCGCAGTTGTATGGAATGATTTAGTGTAAACTGCCGGAAATTTAATATTTACAATACTAACAAAGCCACGTGGAACAGTGATTATTATTATAATGAATAAATACGCGACGGCCGACGAAGGAGTTCGGTTTCCGACTGGGAGGTGTGATTTATCATACTGATAACATAAAAAGACAATCTAAAATAAAGGAACGGAACAACATACCGTGTTTCAGCCATTGGCAAGTGAAAACCTATAATGAAACATATTTTATTATTAATTAGAAATATTCCTAGACAGGGCCGGATAAACGTGATTTTGCTCCCGTAGCAAAATATTTGAATCCGCCCCCCCCCCCCCATTTTTTTTGAAAATTACATCGGGTCTAAAATGACTAAGCGAGATTTTTTACATACATACACTCCATCATGCCGAGCCTCTATCCGGGTACGCAAAGAGAACTGAGCGCCATATCTGCGAATTTTTGATTTATATGAATAACATTTTCGATTTCGATTTTGTAAAAATATTGTATTGTTAACTTTGATGTGTACCTTGTATATTATTTCTTATGTTACAAATAAAATATAAAAAAAAAAAAAATTTCGATTTATATGATTAACATTTATATGATTAACATTTTTTGATTATATGATTAATATATGATTTTGATTTATATGATTAACATATAATTCCAAAATGTTAATCATACATACATACGTTATGTATGTATGTATGATTAACATTTTAGAATTTTAAGCGCCCTTTTTAAGACAACCGCCCTGACTTCTTGTTCCTGATTGTTCTATGATTTATCCGGCCCTGTTCCTAGACAACGATTATTGGAGGAATTCAAAACACGATACTTTCTAACAATTATAAATAATATAAGTTCCCGTATGTGTTTATGGTGGAGAAATAAATAAAGAAACTATGTTTAATAAAGTATTTTTCAGTTGGTTATTTTTTTTATATTTAATAATTAAAAATAATAAAATGAGATGGTAAAAAGTATAAGGAAATCTAGTACAAATATTTTGAAAGATATTGTTTTTTCGAATAGTAAAAATAAAAATACTTTAATAGAAGTTGTTTTTTCGAATAGTAAAAAATAAAACCAAGCCAAATATAAACGGCTTAAAACGTGAGTGAACCACAAAAAATAATACATTATAAATATACATTTATCAACAACTTACTGCCGACGAGATATGAAAAAATCGTTTTCGCAAATCAATTTTAGATATTCAATGCCAAAACCATATATTTGGTAATAAAAAAAAAACAAAGGCGTGCTTTATTTTGAAATTGATTTTAGCAAATGTGAGCGAACTGACTTGACATTTAAATTTAACACAAATGTTATTTAGAAATATATTTATATTTTTGTACTTAAGTAGGTACTCAATGGAAATTAATTTACAAAGATGTTTTAATAATCAGATGGGTCGATGGCAGAGCGGTTAGCGCGCTGGGCTAGTAATCCAGTGGTCGCGAGTTCGAATCCTGCCTCGACCGATTTCGTTCACCTATAGCACAAGCATTTATTTGCTTATTTTAGGGAACGTAGGAAGATGTATATGTACTTGTTTAACAAGGACATATTCATTTTTTAATAAAAAAAAATAAAAAAAAAAATTGTCAATGAGTGATAAAATTTACAAATGAAAGAATATTTTGTTCCATAATGAACTTTATAGTTGGATTCAAGATTTATAAAATTTGCGATATTGTGTTAATTCAATCAACAAGGAAAGTTGTTAGACGATGACCTTATGAGCATATTAATTTAACCTACACTTTTTTTATAATATTCCTTCGTCTCTATTGATATTTTAATTTGGCAAAAAATATCATTGGCAGCATCGGCTGTTGCCTGGCTTGATGACTTGGATATAATATATCTGTGACGAGCACACTGCGTATGACCTATCATATAATATATATTTTTACACTTGACGTGCCTAAGGGGTGGAGGAGCCCCCCGTGATGATTGGTCGGCACGACCCACTCGGTGGTACCCGAGCTGATGACGAGACAGGTGCAGCTGACGCTGCGCCTGGTGTGGAAATCGAAGAACTGAAAGTACTACGGGCGTGGTGGAGGCTCCCTGTTGCAGTCTGTTGTTCGTGGAGCTGCTGGGAGGGTAACCCTTGCTATGATTCACGGGCCTTCACGAGTGTGGTTGGACTCTTAGTGGCAGTGGTATGAAATATGCATGGTGGTAGTTCTTGTTTCGTCCGACGAGCAGCCGCTCCGGGGATGAACAGAACACTTTAGTTCTATAACGTTCCCTATGGAGTGGGGTAGGTGACTGCGACTTTTCCATAAATTGACGTGCCTAGTGCTATTTTTCTTTTCTTAATATGCCATACGCCATACGAAATAATAATAATTGGCTCCCAATGGGGAAATGAATCCAATGTATTCGTATAAACCTATACATATGTATATGCAATCATTAAGATATTCAATATGATTTTTTTTATTTTAAATTTATTAAATTATAATTGCATAGACGCAAAAATTGGATTTTTTCCCTGTCGGGAGTCAAATAATATTTTTATTGCCAATTACATCTCAATACAGACGAAGTTGGGATATTATAGAAGAACCGGGAACTCAGGCACCTACAGAGCTTACGACCTGTCATCGGCTGGTTTACGTGATCACTTTATGCGCTTGCGCAACGTTCACCAATTATGCGGAACTCAATAAAGGCATAATTGGTGAACGTTGCGCAAGTGCACAAAGTGATCACGTAAACCAGCCGATGACAGGTCGTAAGCCCTGTAGGCGTTTGAGTTCCTGGTTCTTCTATAATATCCCAACTTCGTCTCTATTGAGATGTTATTGTAAATAAAATATTAAATTATTATTTTTACTTTTGAAGCCGAATTATTTCTAATTTATGTACTTTTGTAACTTGCGTATGTGATTGAGTGAGAGCTCATGTAATTTTGTGTGCATCCATAATTGGACGTCCAGCACTCATAGTAATAACCAATATTGTTTTCTTTTTGTGAGAATTGTGAGCTGGATGTCTGTCGATGTACCCCTTTTAATAAAATAAAAATAAAAAATAAATGAATTTGTATGAATATTGCAAAATATTACTTTTCAACCATAAAAAAGGCGTATTATTTTTAAATAGCTTTTGGTGTGCACATTATTTGCGATTAAAATAAAGAAAAAATATACATTATGTTTATTCCATTTCCGAATATACGAAGATAAATAATAAATTTTCGCATGTCCATGTTCGCAAATTTATTCTGATTATCAAAAGCGTTTACGTCAAGTCGGGTTTTCAGATCACATAAATGGCGAAAAATAAGAATTTGAGAAAATTCTGTATTATTCACAGAAATACTTAATTTCTTTTCCTTGTCTTCCCCGTTCTGTTTTCTGGAATATAAATGTCAGATGGCCCGAGAGATATATTTTATATACGAAGCTCGAGAAACGTCTTTGAAGAGAAAATATCTGTCAATATTAAGCTTATAAGACAAGAGAAATACTTTAATGCTAATGCTGCCACGATTCACCAACATAATATTTTTGAAATAGACAACGGTGATGAACATCCGATAAAATTAATGAATATCCTATAAATATTTTTGATCAAAGAAAATAATTAGTCATCAGTAGGAAAAATGCATAGTTATAGAAACCGAACCTTATGGCCCTTAAGACACAAATATGCACACTAAATTACCATCTAATGTAGAAAATACGAAAAAATATTGTACCTATTTCACCAAATCAGTGATACAAAATATTTTTTCATGAAGAAAAGGTAAAATTTACATTTTTTTATTAAATAGGGGTATAGTGGTTAAATATTAAAATGGTAAAAACTCAGCCAATAGATTTTCATATTATCTTTCAATTGAAGAAAAAAAACCATAGGCCTTGTGGTTTTTTTAGTAAGTTAAAGTAAACAAAAATAAAGGGTTTTTTTAAAACTTATTTCACAAGAAAAGTATTAAACAAATTTAAATTTCAATAAACTAACGCAGTATAAAAAAAGATATAAATACTCTTCATTTTTTAGAGACGTATCTTTTGAGGGTACTGACCAAAACATTTTCAAAATTTAGCCTCTTATTTATTTATTTATTTATTTAATATTGCTTCTCGGGCAACTAACAGGTACTATGTCAAATATTAATACCCAATAACAAGTTGCCACATTCTGGAGACTTACGATATTAATCGTCTCACAGATCCAGACTGAAAACACAATTAAAAACTGTGTCTCCACCGGGAATCGAACCCCGGGACCTTTGGCTCAGCAGACAGATATCTAACCAACTGAGCCACGAAGGCCGACTCTTATGACACTATACATAGGGAAAATTGGAAATCGAGTCATGTTTTATGTTTTAAGATAATTTTTATGCAAACTATTAGTTTTATTATTTATACTTATTCATATGGTAGGTAATAAATATACTTTTGTTTTTACTAATTATTTAAACAATTTTCTTTATTCATAGGAACGAGTATCGTTAATGATGTAGGTACTCAGGAATTATTGTGAAGGTAGAAACTGAATTTTTAATGCGGTTGTCACGAGAATAATTTATCATTTCAAAAAATTTACGAGTGTGCATTTTTGAAACACCAACCCGTATATTATATTATAATTCGTCAATCATTATGACAATCAATAAAAACTGCGATCTGCAATATTTTTGTGTCGTTGTGTTGGTATCACGCTCATGAATTCATCGTTATTTATTAACGACCGCAATGAAAAGTTTTAAGGTTTATTTCGTTGATAATTCTATGTTGTTGGTGATTTTTTTAAGTTAAGTTTCCTTTCATTAAGATTCACCTCGGTCCGTAAGGAGTCGCGAACGAACGGAATTGTGATGTGAATTTTTAAATTACCAAACAGACAGAAACGCGTTCCGAACAATAATTAAAAGAGTAAAAAAAAAAACAATGCGTCAATTATGCAATCATTTCGACTGCCAAAGAACTGTAACCCAAATTAACTTTTTATATAGAGTACCTAAAAGTGACGAAACAGTGAAAATAATCTACACGAAATATTAGCCTCAATTAAAAAAACATAAACGACAGAATCACTATAGATTGTTTTCAAAACAAAAATGGAGATGGTCTTCACAAATTTTAAAGCAAGAAAAACACGGCATTAGACAAAAGTTGTTAAGTAAATCATATAAAATGAGATTAATACAAGTTGCAGAATGACAATATATCTGGACTAATAGAAAACGAAGGGAAGGGAATCAGATAAGAAACCAAAAATATGATATCGGATACTTCTTTCAGCTGTTTAGTCGAAAATGGAAATTTCACAGTACAAAAAAAAAGACGACAAAAATAAAATCGTCCCTATTTCGACGAAACTGTGGGTGGAAAGTAGGTACTTTTAAAGAGTCCAATTTCCTTTTCCATTTGAGTTCCGAATGCGTAGATTTTTAATTTGATATCTGCTTGTTTTAAAAGTCTCAACGCCATTTAGAGGACTGTAAACTAAGGGAGTAATATTCGGAGGGTTGATACACTCGCAATCGATTAGGCGTACGTGGACCGTGGGACTGACGAGATTGTATGGGAATATCGAACTTAAGTAGTTCAAAACAATACAAATTGTAAGGGTGAGTTTCCCATGTGATGTGCAACCAGTTGGATGGGTTCAGTTTGCAACTATCACGAGGACTTGGTTGTTTAATACATCCGAGAGAGGTATGCGTGACACACGTCATACGATATAGTATATATAAGAAACATAGCGAGTTTTAAAAAATTAAAAACAGAGAAATATTTTTTTTATTAATTCAACGGAGTAGGTGCACATGAACGGTATAAATTAAAACAGGCGTATTAATATGCAAAGGAAAACTTGACAATGTATGTACCCACCCGTATTATTATTACAAACCCCATAACGGTTTCAACAACTTACTGTTGTTTCATTGAATAACACGATTGAAGAAAAAAAATGTTATTGAACTTTAATCAATAGCAAAATAAATTAACGGAATGTTTGGTATAGGAATTCAGTCATATTTTTAGTTGCATATCGCTCAGTAAACTTTAAAAGGATCAGCGATTAAAATCATAAATGAATCAAAGATATGAACATACTAAAACACAGCAGTGAGAAAATTAAAGAACGTAGGAATATCCTTCTAGTTTCAGTTACTAAATATAATTTATGTTTTTCTCTAAAATTTTTTATAGATTAAAACGCTGTAATATCACGTAATATCAAGTCTAGCTATTAAAGTGAATTGGAATGCCGTGTTAGGTACTTTTATAGTAATCATAATATCCCAATTAATTAATTATATTTTTTGTTTAATTGAGATTATGTACCACATTTTTTTAAATTTTACTCAAATATATAAAAACACATCTAGTCAAACCCTTCAAGGTGTTTTTATGAGGGATAAAAAGTGAAAGCATCATAAAAAAATATTAAGCAGATGTTATGTAAAATATGAAAAAAAGACTATTAAGCGTGTTGCTAATGAGATATTTTTAAATTTTTTTCTTGTGTTAATTAATTACTTAAATATTAATTTTATTACATGAATCATTAAGAAGAATCTATTGTTGTAATAAAATCTAAATCAGCAATAAATTTCATCACACTCCCAACTATTTTCGTTGTAAATTTCAAATATGATAATGCAATAAAGATATTTTAATGGACCTTAAATTTTTCATAACAAGGAAATAATAGTACCTATTATTACGGGTATAACGAAATTATTTTAGGTGTATGAGTTTGTTGATATTTTATTTACTTGTTTTTATTGTCTAGGATAACCATCTAAAGCCGTTGTTTAAAGAATTTAATTTTGTTCACTTTACGACGCAATTAAGAACAAAAAACAATAATTTATTTTAGGCAACTTTAATGTTGATTTGGACAAGCGTTTTCTTTTTATATAGATCACGAGCATAAAAACCTGAATACTATAAACGCGTAAAAACATCGTGTTTCGTGTTCACCAAATGACTTTAGAGTGCATTATTATTTTTAACTACGTATAACAAACATCACGCATTATTCGTATTTGGATGAGATTCGAATAAAAATCATGGTTTTTATTTATTAGAGTATTTAAAAATGCTGGTACCTACCTCCATACTTGAAAGCCATACAATGAAATTAATATTGTAATAATTAACGAATGATGAACGGCTTTACTTTTTTGTACAATTGATGTTTAAACCATTCGATCATAACAAGAGATCGTTGATTTCAGACGCCAATTATTTCGAATTGCAAAATCTGAAAAACAGATATAAGACTCGCTCAAAAAGGAGAATAATTTGCAGTGTCTTGTAAAGGTTCTTAGTACAACATAACGGAATGAAATACGCATTAATTGAAAAAGAAGATTGTATTTATTTTACAAATCAACACTTTTTTGGTGTAGGTACCTCTATGTATATTTCTCGATATTCAAGATAATTTACCAAAGAAAGAAATTAATAAAATTCAGTCAGTTTTCAATGCTGCAGCCAGACTCATCACTGGAGCCTCCAAATTTTCTCACATCTCTCACCATCTTCGCAATCTGCATTGGCTTAAAGTCCCCGAAAGAATTGAATATAAGCTCTGTCTCATAATCTTTAAAGCACTTCGTGGTATGGCTCCTACTTACCTCTCCGAACTGTGCATTTCGCTTTCAATAAATGACAGACAATCATCACTTCGTTCTGCTTCTTCATCTATGGTTGGGAAATTAGTTGAAATAAACAGGGTGCACACAACTAATTTCGGTGATCGTGCATTTGCTGTGGCAGGACCAAACCAATCATTTTTTCAGCGCCCTTGAGGTTAGATATTCACAAAAACGGCGCTATATAAATTATCCAAATTTATTTATTATTATTAATCCATAATGATGTAAAGATAGTTGAGATGGTACGGGCACGATGAACGCAGACCGCCAGAAAACATGGTAAACCAAGCATCCAGAGGAAGACCCTAGATTTATTGGATCCATGTCGAAACCAACTGCAGAACATGCCCCAAGTAACATAAAGCAGGACAGAAAGACCTATAATATAAGGACGCGGAGAGCTGACCCCAATAATCGGCGCAGACAAAGAGATGGGACATAGCAAAGGAGAAAGATAAGATGAATCCAACGAACCTGGGTTATTTGCATTAGGGAATATATAAGCATGTTAAAGTGCTTGTTTCAAATAATAAATTTGGAAATACTTGAAATTAAACACAAATAGTTTCGGGGGAGCACTTCTCCCATCCACATTAAATTTTTTTAATCATCGCATCGTTGTATTTTTTGTGATTTTTCGAAATATCTTCGTTGACAAGGCAATGTTTTAATTTTCCGAAAGCCGACCAACCCAAATCGATTCCTTTGGGTATATCTGCAGTTTGGTTTCCATTTCAATTTGCTAGAATTTTAATATTGAATTTTTTTCAAGGACATATTCCTTCTTAAAAATAAATATTTTCTTGCCAGTTTTCAGCAAAATATCTCAATATTGTTTTGATTATTTTTTTTTCGCCAGTGACATTAAAGAACAATATATTTTAATAATCTCCCAAACTGCGCCCGAATTTTCACGGAGACAAATTTAACTGTTGGGCCCGAACTGTGACTCGGTTCAAAGGTTTTTTATTTATTTATGTAGCTTCTCGGGCAACTAACAGGTACTATGTCAAATAATTATTTAACACGCACCCAATAACAAGTTGCCACATTCTAGAGATTTACGATATTTATCGTCTCACAGATCCAGACTGAAAACACAATTTTAAAAATTGTGTCTCCACCGGGAATCGAACCCGGGACCCTTGGATCAGCAGTCAGATATCCAACCAACTGAGCCACGAAGGCCGACAATTTCATTTGTCGTCGCGTTCTTCGGCCGTATAATCTTTAATACAAAAATCATTAAGTAACAAAATGTAATGTAGGAAACGAGATTCTGGGTTATTAAATAATAAGTAATCAAGATGATAACTATGATTAAAGATAGTCAAGGTTTAGCTAAAATAATGAATCTAATGAAATATCTACTAAACTAAGAAATCGCCTAAACTAACATTTTAAAAATGATCTGCTTTGATATTCTTTAGTTTATATGTTCAACGCAACGCGTGTAAATAATCCGTTTTATTTATCCTGTACGGCTGTGAAAATAACTAGTAGGCTTCCAATTTGAACTAAAATTAGGAACGTTTTGACAGTTGATTCGACTTAAATGTGGAAATAGAATAGGTAATTGAGCAAATTCGTGACTTACTAGGCGAGTTATATGATATTTTTCAGTTTTAAGTATGTGAACACACCAGTTAAAATTTATTATACTGTAAAGAAAAAATAGTACAGTGAGTATATTATATAATAACTATGAATTATGAATTAATAGTGTTAATAATCACTAGTGAAAATGTATATCGCTTTAAATAAGTCGTATTGTGTCCTAGAGTGAGTGTCTGTCCAAATTAACACGAGCTTTATTGCATAAATTATGACTAAGGTGCGGGTTTCAGACATTAATATACCGAAAATCATTAATCTCGAATACGACACACTCGTAATGTGTAATTATCATCGACAAATATTGCCGATAAAGATATTTTACGACGAGTGATTGCAAATTAATTTCCTGTTTAAAAATTAACAATCACGAAATCGGCCGTAACTTCAATGGATAACTGTTGGGTGTTCTGTACGTAGTTACAGTTGTTAAAAACATATTAAGACAACGAGACTTTGAAAAATAATGTCCAAAAGGCACATTGAATGTTTGATTTAGAAGAAATACTCGCACGCAACGTGTTCCTTGACAATGATTACAATATACATAAGTCAGATCACCCCTCATTATAAGGCCCTAATACACACATATACACAGTAGGATAATAACCTTCCCAACCCTGAGAATTAGATCACTTAGTGGAATGTCAGATTTCGTTTTAGTACCCACACACACATAAGAGATCGTACGTTTGTCAAAAGCATCGTCAGATATATTTTTACTGTAATACATTAATCATAATATGTACTATCAGACATTGACCAAGTACATAGGTACATAATAAATCCACATACAAAAACGTGAACAATACAAAAAATATTAAAGATTTTAGTTAAAAATAACTTATCTTCAAACAAAGGTAACATCATATAATCAAAATAAACATGAATTAAAAAATAAACTTAATCAATTAAGATCGATTTTGCAATCTGATTTCAAAGCAAAATATTACATGACGCAAAGCTCAGGCACTGTTCTTAGCAAACTGTACAGAGAATATAAAAGGAGGTACGTGTATAATTAAACTTAGATGTAATTAAACATATCCAAATATTGAATAGAGCTAAACTGATTTCGAAGAAAAGCTCCGGATCTATTTATGAACACGATAACAAAACAAGCTTTCGAAGGAGCTCTCAATAGTTATGGGGAATTTCGAAGTAATTAATGTTGGTGTTTACATTGCTTTAGAGAAGGAAATTAACTATAGAAACTTAAGTATGCCTATCCAAACATATTATTTTAATTTTAATACAAGTAATACTTGGAATAACTTGTATGAAATTCAATATAATATTTCAATATGAGATTTTTTCTGAAGTGAAATTTAATATAATCAAAATTCGTACATATATCATAACGTAAGAATGTTTTGTTAAAAAATATACATTGTTTTTAAATGTATGTTACAAAAAAATTAACAGGATTAAAATAGCAGATTCTTACATCTGTTGAGATATATCTGACACCAAAGAGTTATTAAAAATGATAAAATATTTTAAACTAATTTTTAGAAAATATCAAAAATTTATAAAAATGTTGAATATGATTTCACTTTGAGATATTTTAATGCAAAAACCACAATAATGAAATAGGTCGATGCAGTCAATTAAAACTCAGGTTATTAACATAATCGTTTAGATAAAAATTATCTATATCATTATTTAAACATTTTTTGTCGAACGATTCGTCATAATTTCAAATGTCAATGTGATAATATAAAAAAATGGTAGGTATAAATTTCGTACGGATAGATTTCCTTATAACAACGCTCAACAGTATTGGATTATGATTAAGTGCGCGAATTAAAATTCACTTTTTCGTTCAACCTTGTGGGATATACAATAGTTTTAAGTTGGTGATTGCGCAAGACGACGAAACATGATATTTTGATGTTTGAGTAGATATAGAATTACGTTGAACAGGAAAAATATTAAATGAACAACGATTGTTCGTGTTGATCTATTATCAAAACCATTAAATGATAAAAATCATCATTAGAGTCTCAACGTTTATTTTGACGTTTACAAAATTTCAATTGTAATTTGAAATCGAAATCATTTAGAATTGAGTTTGTTTTCTTTTTCTCGTAAATTAAGAGGCATTATGTAGGCAACATCTGGAAAGTATTTAGACAAGTAAGTATAAAGCAATATAATTATTAAGTATTTATCAATAAGAATGGTAATTAAAAAACTAAGCAGAATAATGAAAGGAGTTTTATCGACAATTGATAGGATGGAATTGAGAAGATTGCTTGAGGAGGCCAATATTCATACTGGGTTTTAGAGTCGCAGATTTATATGTAATTCAAAAATATGTATAGAACTTCAGAGTGAGAGAAGAGCTAATTATGATATTTACAATTTAATTCGACCACATAAATATTGATAATTTGTTGTACCTATTTATTTTATGATTGTACCGAGCATATATTGTTTTATGAACTTTATATTACTTATTTGATTAACGAAGTATGTGAACCTGTTGTGTTTTTCGTCAGCAGTCCTAAAAACTGTATAGTCTATCAAACATATACGGCGACCTAAGTCTGCGGTGTGTATTGTAGCAGATAACATTATCGATTTGATAGTTTGGGACATGAACGAGCAGGTAATTCGACGTGGCTATACTTGCATGTCCAGTCAATTACCTCAACTTCGACGATCAAAGCCTCGGAGTTAATGATTGCCGCAGATACGACAATATCTCATCGCACCTCGTTTATTGCCAAAGCGGGAACCCGCAAAACACAGACGTACCTACTTATTATATAACCTAACCTCACCTAACCGCAGACAATACCGACATTATCGACAATTCCAAAAAAAGCCAGCCCCGCAACAAAATGTTGTGATATCCGCCAAAATAGGTAGGTAATACAAACGACATTGCATATTTTGAAAAGTACGATATTTCGAAAGTAAAATATGAAGGATATATTGTACTTTTGAAATCGTTCAAAATATAATATTGAACCAGATATCACGTGATAGCTAACTCCTGCCCACTATGCCAGCAGAAATATACCTCACATTGACGTCTGGATCAGGCAAATTGGCACTTTATTGATTATTCCTATCTATTGATCTTATTTTTCTTACAAACAATCATCTAATAATTAAAACTTGATTAAGATATCATTGTGAAACATTAAAACCCTATTAACATAAAATTGATCAACTGTTTAATTTATAATGAAAAAAGTGGGTTTGCCAACTTAGAGGATAACGTTAATAAATCATATTTATTTTTTTATGCAAACCTCTTTAAAAAAATCATTTACTTATTTAGAACCTAATGATTTGACATCGATATATTATAAAATGAAACAAGTGCTTGAAAATATAACCTTTGGCTATAATGGGGACTCGTAGTGCTCGCTGATTAGTGATCGTACAATAAGCCTATACCCATGATGAACCATTATACCATGAACTATAAACTTGACCGATCGACGTTGATATGATATATGTATATATTCAACGTGGATCATTCGACCGGATAATGTGAATCCAGCTATTATGGACGAACAGTGGTGTGCCAAGTGATGATGCTGAATCAGATATTGATCGGGCGTATCGGCGAGAACGCCAAATCAGACAATTTATTGCCTCAATAAAACTACATAAACGATTAGGTAATTAAAATACAACAAAAGATAGTGACAGCGAATACAGGCGAGGTATTTATGAAACAAAATGCAATCGTTAATTTCAAAAAACCAATATTTGGATTCCAAAAAAAAAAATATTGCGATTGATTAACAATAATGAATTGTGGAAAGAATAAAAAGTTTTAAAGTTCATACATGATAATATGATCAAACTATTTACTAGTTTTGTTGAATCATACTATTTACTAGACTTACCATATATTACTTCATAAAATATGGCAGAATACGTTTATAAATAAATGTATTATGATAAAACACTTCAAATTAACAATTAGTCAAAGACAGAACGTCACGAAGTTATAAAATTCTAGAGAAATGTAAAAACACATAAGTACCTAACGTATCGCGGAATTGAAAATCATTAATCTAGACTTAATTACATAGATATTTCATTAACCAAATATGTAGATACTATATTAAAGATAAATATTGTTGTAGGCACCTATCTACATATATTCCCGATATCTTTACCGGCGTAGTCCAAGACGATATATTTTTTGACACCTATGATAAATCAGGATTTTAATTTTTCTTTTTACATTTAACATAATTTCTGACGACTATTTAAAATAAAGTAAAACAATACTAATGTTTATTATAATTTGGCGCAATTTATTCCCAAGACAACTCTGTTTAAGAGCAATGCCGTGGTTGAACTTAGATCAATGTGTATTTCCGTCTATACAAACATACACGCCTGTCATTATTTCAGAGATGAATAGCAATGTATGTATGTGCATAAGTACGGTCGTGTGCACATCATAATGTCATACAAGGCGACCGGCCAAGATCACAAAATGACCATATCAAGGATGTTATGGTATGATCAGACATGGAGAAACATGCTAATCCGAGATATGTGAAAAAGGAGAACTCAACGAAACATGACATGTTGAAGAGGAACCAATAAATCGAATACAATGTTGAATGTACATAATATATCCTTTGATGGCAGATACTTAGTACAAATGTCTGTATATACTCGTTTATTTACATATCTACAAGACATTGCCATAGTCAGATATAACAATATTCACGTCTTTGATTTCCATTATAGACATTGAAATCACAAAATGAATCGTAATTTTGTGTTTATTGAAGATGTCAAATAAAGATATGGAGAATTTTTCTTGGATTAGTTTGATAATATGTTTGTGATATGTGACCAATTGTATGTTTACGTAGGCACCTACCTGAAAAAAAAATGACAACAGGAATATACCTGTGAAATATGTAGGAATGCGAGGCCAAACAATATACAAACTAACCAAGTTGAAAAAAAATATAAAAAAAAAAATCAGCACACACTTTCAACATTTTCTTTACGTTCCAATGAAGAAAAAAAATATTTCACGTTAGTCCGTAGATCGTTTACATTCATACTGTCAATGTCAAACTCAGTTGTTTTATACAGCAAATAAATTCAAATGCCTATAGAATATACACAATCTATTGAGAAACGATATAAATGATACCTTCTTAAACAATAACAAAAATAATTTTGTGTGAAATTCAAAATTGTTCAAATGTATCATAATATCTATCAAAATATCTATCAAGCAATCTATAGGAGAGCTATATTGGATGTGACAGGATTCGAACTCACGACCTCTGGTTTACTAACCCAGCGTGCTAACCCATCACCACCATTCTGGTGGTGATGCCATCATCCGTCAAAATACAGAACATACATAATCTATTGTGAAAAAGTAATAAATGGTATTGAAACAATTGCAATAAATTTGTATGAAATACAAAATTGTTCAATTTAATCAAATGCTTCAAGGTGGAAACATGCATTGTCATCGGTGATACACACATTCTGGAAGTTAGTAAAATCAATTGCAAAACTCCAGTACGGACAGACAGGTGAAGTTAAATAAAAGTGTCCAAAAATGAGAGTTGTGTGAAAAAGATATTTTTTTTTGTTACAAGGCAAATTTTGCTTACAAAATTTGATTGATTTGGCGACGTCAACAATCTTCGATACCGACGATTCAAATCCAATTAATGTAAAGAATCACTCGAGATGATCTGTTGTACGACCATGTATATTGATTTGAAATCAAATCTAAAACAGAAGCCTTAGAAAATACCAAAACAATTGCTGAGATATCACAAGTATGTAGTCAAGTAACATCAAACTAACAAGACCAATATCAAATCAACGCTGTGAGGGGTCGTATTTCAGAAACCCACGAAGTAACAAAGAACATCTGAACAAAGTCATGCGATAGGTGTTTTATTGCGGTGAAAAGCGCTTTGCAAACATTTTTCTATATCTCAATTAAATTTATCCGCATAATAACGACATATAAGCAGAAATCGAAGACCAATATAAATGAAATGATTAGATCGTATCCAAATATGATGTTTATAGATGTCATTTACACTGTAGATGGGCTAACTTCTTTCAAGTAATGATTTTGTAATACCTACATACAGGCAAGACATAAAAAGTTTTTTTTAAGTACAAGTAGTTTTTTTTTAGGATACAGGTACCAGAGCCACAGGAAAAGTAAGTAGGTAGGTATGTTAATATAAGTTTTACACATAGGTACAATACTTGTGTTATTTTTATGTTTTGTTTTGCTATTTTATTTTTGATAAATTTTTGTTGTATGTAAATTTTATTATTGTGAGAAATAAAGAATTCATTTTTATTTTATAGGCTTTTTTATACGAGCCCGCAAATTTATAAAATTAAGGATTTGATATTGACTTCAATGGCTCCGAATAACTATACAAATCTACAATATTTGAATTTTATAATATTGCAATAATCGTCTAATGTTTCTTTTAAATAAATTTATAATGAACATACATAGAAATTAATATAAATAACTATGAATTAAGACTCCATCTCCAACCACTGTACATTTATTGTAGGTACATGACATAAATAAATAATGATATATAAATGTCTTCATACTTTTATAGTAGGTATGTGTTTACAATAGAATTTTGCTAACCTACTTCGATAGATTTATAAATAATAATTATTTAAATAGATTATTTTTAGAAGAAAAACTAAAGAAATTTTGTTCACTTAATTAATCTTTAAATATATTCTTCAGTGTCCTTTTATTCTCTCCTCTTCCCCATTGCTGTGACAATTTTTCTTGTCGTATTTGTATACCTTTTAATGTACCGAATTTGCTTGAGGATATTCTCGTTGCTTGGGATGGTCGACAGAGTATGACTTATAAATAAAATACCAATCAATCAGTTAACATTCCCATTATTGATGTTTTTAATAATCAACAAAAATTAAACGCGGAATATCAACAAAATATGAGACGGTTCATAAGGCGATGATGGTGGGAGGGAAACGACAATATACCGATAATTATGTAACGAATTACTCTTTGACTGATTTGATACGAACAAATCTCTAAATAATTAATCGATTTATCTGGAACACAATTCCAAATTGTCCAACTAATTCTGAGCATTGATTGTAATGGGCAGCGAAGCGAGCCAGAATCCTGGTGTCAGTAAACTTTAAAACCACAGGAAATTTGAACATCAAGAACAGCTTCTGTATTTTTACCCTGCTCAGGTTATTCGCAAATGTTCATTCAAGTATGTCTATAATTTTTCAACTTGTTTAATCGGTGAAAACTCGTAGTAGTGTGCGGTTAAGCTATATTAACTATAGCTTAAAAACAGTTTATGTATAAGAAATAGTTTAGAAACCCGGTTAAGCTATACCTATTAACTATAGCTTAAAAACAGTTTATGTATAAGAAATAGTTTAAAAACCTCTCCAAATGATGAGAGTTATAGTAAAGAAAATATAAGACATTTGTCTTCTTTCGATTCTATGTTGACTAGAGTTTAGTATATATAAAATAAAATAATATAAAATAATTGTTAAGGAATTTTTAAGCCATTTATTGTTTTCAAAGTTTTCTTTGCGTCAAATCACAAAAATATTTTTTATACGACCTATATTCAGGATTAAAGAAAAATCTAAATTCTGTGATAAGAAATGGATCGTATATAATTTGTCTGAAAAATCTTTAATGATGATATTTTAAAAAACGACATACATTTCTGTTATATAAAGACATTACATATATACTTAATATATTTTATTTTTATTAATTATTGTCTATTACGATGTGCAATGGCTAATGTACAAAAACAAAGCTGAAAAGACACGATTACAGGGTACAAATTTCAAATTCGCAACATATTGTACCGCTATAAAAAGAAATTGCATATAATATATGCAAATCCTCAAATGAAGACGTATTATTGAGTTGAAAATAATATGCGGTATAATTTTAAAATTGCATTTAGGTAATAAACATACGTTATATTACGGCAAAAAAAGATAATCCTACTTTCCTAATAAAAAATTATAGTGCATAAATGTATCCATATACCTAAATAGTGCAAAAAACAGAAACAGAAATCATTCGGACAAAAAATAATAGGATGCAGTTAATATTTTTTTGCGAAATTTAATTTGAATAATAATGCACTAAGAAAAAAACTGAAAATATCTTAATACTGTTAATTTAATTTATTTTTTCTTACAAAAAAAAATGATCGGGTAAACATGGGAAATACTTCCTTATACGTAATAATTAATATCAAGTCTTGTTAGGGTAAAATGAAGTTTGAAACAGAAAGAACTACATAATTATTTTTAAAATAAATCAAGACACAAATTTTCTCATTTATGTTTTCTTGGCAAAGATATATCTAATATCATAAGACCACATCGAAAAAAATCATAATGGTTTGAAACCATACAATGATATCAATTGTCGTTGTCTGTTCCCGAAAGTATTCGTCACTTTTTTCCACAACGCCATTGTTTCTTTACTCGTATGGCAGGTGGAACAGTCCTGTCGAAACCAGATACCATCCAAGTCAAGTTCATGCATGCAACGCCGCCATAAAAAGTTTTGACAGGTAATGTAGAATCACTACGGGAGTGTCAAGGTTCTTCGACATTTACAGAAAAAATAATATGCATATCTGTGATAGTCCGAGAAAATAATGACATACCTAATTATAATAATAATGATAAAAGTGCAAAACATACGAAAATAATGCTTCAATTTGAACTAAAAAAACTCATATACAACTGCTAACGAATTCAAGTAGGTAACTAATACTTTTGAAAAACAAGTGGATTGTGGCCAACTCCATACTCCTCACTACCAAGTCACTCAACAAAGTATTCAAATTTTGTATGGAAAGTATCAGGCATTTTTATGAGTTTGTCAAATTATTTTTGATTTATTTAGGTATTTTATTATCAATGGCATTGAATGAAAGTAATGTGCCATTTCAGCAATTTGAAAATAAAAATATCAAATTTTAAGTTTCCAGAGCTTGGGGTCACTTTGAAATATTTGACATTAAAAAAATGAGGTCGAACACTGGGGTCGAAGCTCATTAGATTTTGAAAAGAATCGAATGAGTACTTTAGTCAACAATCGTTGAAGCAGAATAAACACGTCGTACGAAGCACACACATATACATTGTGATGAAACGTTCAGAATGAAATCTCAGCGTGATACTAGTTGATAATCTGCAATAAAAAATTACCTAAAAAATGCGAATTCATAACTCCTGTGCAAATTATTTAATGAAATAAATAATTCCAAATAGTATCTAATTAGAGATAGAAAATTTAAATTTAAAATTTAAATTTTTAAAGAATGAATATGACCTTATAAAAAATGTACATACTCACTTATTTCATTTCAGAAAGCTACAGCCCTCGGGTATTCCGTAGATTAAGAGCAAAATGCTTGAGATATAGACAAACGAAATCGGTCGACGCAGGGTGGGACTCTCCATCACTGGATCACTAATCCAGTGCGATGCCCATCACTACTACTCACCCATCTTATTTACCCATATTTATCAGCAATCAATAATCGAAAAAAAAATTAAGATATTTAAATTTAATAAGAATGTGACTCATTCTGATTGGGCTGAATCGAACCTAGAACTTTTCGATCTGCCATGGTGTTAATCAACTGTACAATTTTCTCACGAACACGTACTTAGCACCTGTCTATGTTGCTTATTATTCTTATCTTAATGTTACCAGTGTGCAAACACTAAACATTTGAAATCTAAATATTTATTCTTTCTCGCCACACTGCTGGTATCTACATGAGAATAATCGCCTCAGTATGGTGTATGCAAGTAAGTGCAAGTGCATACATTTTTCTTGTAACATGTTGCATTGTACGAGCTTCCACGCCGAAGAAACGAATAATTTATCGGAAAACAGAAAATAGACATTTTCCGTTTACCATATACAAATAAATCTCATATTTATCTAAATAACAGAGGGAATAAATTGCGTTTGGCTCATGTCTTAATAATTTCAACATCGAACCCTATGTATATTTGACCACATCGTTCTTAAACACAATAAACACAGGGACACATTCTTAAGCTGCATTTTGACGAACATCTAAAAAGATCATACGTTATAGTCTTTAGATATTGTCTTCGTAGAACGAAATAGCTTCCGATGAAGGAAAATTAAAATATAGAGTCATAACATTTTTTTTCTCTACATTTTATTTTGTCCTGGAACAAGAAAACAAAATCGTATTACATACTTATGTGGAGAGAGATAGCCACATAAAAAACTGAAATCAGATCAGTGAGAAAAATACGTAGTTAAATGATATTTATTTTCATAACCGAATTACAAAAAAAATAGGTAGGTATGTTTATCATCCGGGTTGTTACGTACGTGAAACGCCTGAAAAAACATAGAATTTTTCTGAACTATTAGTTTTTTGAAGGTTATCCAAAAAAGATTGAAAATAATTAAAGACACAATTTCGCAAGAATGTATTTTCATGTGACAATTTATTGTCATATATAAAAAAAAAGTCAACGAAGATTTATGTTTTCAAAATACAGCTGTGATACTTGGCAGAAATATATTTATTTTAGAAAATCGTTTCAAAAATATACGCGTGTAGTTCTAAACTCAGAAACATTTGAAAATACGTTTAGCACTTCGAAATGTCCATTGTAAACTTACCTTAGAGCCATTTCGAATCACACTTAAGTTTTCTTTAAGATCTGACACAATTATCACTTTACATACATAGTATAAAGAATTATTGAAATAGTTGGATGAGTAAACAGTAATATGTTATTAAAAAATAAGATAGTCACTAAAAAGTAATAAAATGCTTTGAAAAGATATATTCTTGTTAAATAAATTAAAGCAGAAAAAGGAATAAATAAGTCAATTTCTTTTTTGGAATTTTAATCGCCTCTTAATAAAATTTTAATTAGATCTATACGGTATCGCTGAGCTGCAAGTGACAAAGTATGAATTATCGAGAAAAATCAATCAATTAATTTTCTCAAAGTACTTTAGTAATTAATTAAGGAAAACTGCCTCGAGAACACTTAGGGAATAAGAAAGCTAATATTCACGAGTCAAAACTGTGAATTAGGTACTCAAATGTACCAAAATATTAAATATTAATATTGAAATCATTTAAGTATTATTTGTTATAATTTTAAAAAAGTCTTGAATAGCCGAATAAACTTATTTGAAATAATATAAACATATAATATACACAAACTTTGTAAAATCTTTATATTAAATTTTATATTACACTCTGGTGATGGTAAGAATGTTTTCGTATCGCAAAATTACATATCCTGTCAATCTAGTTTATACAAATTTCATAGCCTACAATACAATATGACTTGATTCTGCTTTGATGTTCACTGAATACATTTTGCGTTTAATTTCGTTTAAGACTAGGAGCACAGAAAGTTTGAACATCAGTCAGTCAATATAATCATAAGTATAAGAAATGTGTTTTTTATTAAGATAAATTAAAATATAAGTATGAAGATAGGTTTGTGCATACGTAATATTAGCCCGCAATCAATTACGGAATAATAATGTTCCAGGGAACGGTTTCACGTCTCCACTAAGAATAAAACGTACATCTTTTACTTACAACATAATTTGATAGAAACGGGCAAGTTGAAGCCCGGGGCTTGTGGGTAATATCACCACGTCTCCTATATACCATCCCATATAATATTACATCCAAGCCCGCTTGTTCTGCATGTCTCGTATTTTCGAAACGGTACACACGCGAGATGTCGGTAGCTCCATAGTGAAACTAGTGTGATTTATGCAATCGCGCCCCGGGTGTTAGATTTCGTGTATTTCGCGAAGAAAAAGGCTGAAGGCACAACATACTCGCGCACATTATATGCGCGGCATCACATTTTGCATCGTTTTTCCCTCGGGGGCATTCGACAAATGAAAATATGTCATATGAGAGCAATTCAACCATCGAATGACATGAAAAGTAATATGCATCAAGATATAAATATGACAAAACTATAGTTTTTATTTCATTAATACTCCTTGTTTTAGACACCAAACCTGGAAGGCCACCTAGCGATGGAGGGAGCGTTGGACATTCTCATCCCAGGAAAAAGTCTGACGACTCCTGTAACACAGATCGCTGATCTATTGAAAGCAGAATAATTAAATAATAATAATAATAATAATAAGGACAATTTATAAAGCGCCGTTTAGTGACAACCGTGGTCACCTCAAGGGCGCTTTCAGTTTGCAAAAAATAATTTAAAATTAGTCCTATAGCTAACACATTGAAAATGGTGAAACAAAACTTAAAAAAATACAATCAGTTAAAATTAAGTTAAAATTAGTCCTATAGCTAACACATTGAAAATGGTGAAATATAAAACTTAAAAAAAATACCTAGAAATCACAAATTAATCTTGTTACATAATCCAGATGAAATTAATTATAAAAAATAGTCGATTCAAAGTAAACTGGCATAATATTTAGTACACATAATATTATTGAACGGATGAAGGACAATCTGGATACGACTTGCGGAAAAGATGAGTTTTTAATTTCTTCTTGAATTCATTGATATTTTCGGCACATCTTATATCCATTGGAAGATTGTTCCATGACTTTGGCCCAGAAACGCCAAAAGATCGATATAGGTATTTTGGCTTATTTGTGAGATTGGTTTCTACTAGTTTTTTATTGGATTGGGTCATTGATCTTAGCGTACTTTGTTTATTGTTAGGTGAAAATGGAACACAAAGTTCCGATATATATTCCGGGGCCATGCTATTGAGTGCTTTAAAGACAAGGAGACATGTTTTAAATTCTATACGTTCTGGGCTCTTCAGCCAATGAAGTTTGTGAAGTGTTGGTGAGATATGCGAGAAACGATCAATCTGGTAAATATAACGGGCTGCTGCATTGAGGATGAGTTGTATTCTATGGATTTGGTATTGCGGTAAGTGTGCTAATATGGCGTTACAATAATCTACACGGGAAACTATTAAAGAATTTATAAGGACCTTAGCAGCATTTGTCGAGAGACACCTTCGAATAGGTCTAAGTTGTCTGAGAAAGTAACAACTTTGTCTGACTATGGAAGAAATGTGTTTATCCATAGAGAGTGCACTGTCGATATGTATACCAAGAAATTTTACGCAGTTAGAAGGAGTAATTTCGACATTTTGAATTAAAATGGGGTCATTATTTATGTATTGTTGCCTGCGAGGTGAGGCAAGCCAAAGGAACTTAAATTAAAGACAAATACATTTTCACCCAGTCTGATTCCTGTGTTTTTGGCAATCTCTCTTTTCAATTGTTGTAGAGAAATAACATCACTCTTTCTCATCTAATCCTGGTGAGATAATGTTGTGACATACCCACTGATTTAGGTCCGAATTAGGTCCGAAAATAGCCAATGTTCTATGTACGTCTATACACAAAATGCAGTGTTCTTGTTTCAATGAGCATTAATGTGAACATACAGCATTTGTCCAGTTGTAGTGTAGAAATTGTAAAATAGGTAGGTACTTGAATATGGTATGAAATCAGAAATTCAAGGAAATAATAAAGCATAGATAAGTTTTTATAGAGAATTAAACTTAACATATTGAGATGGATTCATCATATAGAATAACTGATCGAATAAAATATAAAAGAATAGAGCAAGGGCAGGACGGTATACACGTATGGACTAAATTAACATAATTTTGCCAAGTATCCGCAGGAACATTCATTTCAAAGAACACGTGTAATTATTAGTTATTAGATCTCATTAACCGGTTAGGTGCCTACCTATATATGAAAACCGGTATTTATTAAAATAAAATTGAACACACAAAGTAGGTAGTTATACCTACATATTATTAATCTTTCTATATTGGATAAAGTCACCGATCAAGCAACATAATATTTAATGAAATCTTAATTATTGTAATTAAATCATTATAATTCGATGGTTCGATCCGATAGATTAAAAAACATATACCTAATACAATGGTAAAAAAATAAATAAAAAATAATATAATTATAACCATGTGTATCGGAGATAATAAAACATATTTTTATTACTAGTTTTAATTGAGAGGAAGCCAATAATCCTATTAAAAATTACAATTTACTTGTACCAACGTGCGGGGAAAAAATACAATCTAAAAAACCTTATGTACGAGCGGAAAGATACGGTAATGCAAATGAGTTAAGATATTATGATAAATATAAAATATTGATTATACCAGCATTTCATGATATCTTTAAGTATACCGACATACTTTTTATTATTTTTTTATTTATTTATAAGTTGTAAAATAAACATGGTTAAGTACAAATATTACAATTATTACAGCTACTTTTAAATAAGTTACTTGAGTAGGTAGACCACCCAAGAGATGGAAGGATAGCTGGACTTCGTCATTCCAGGAGGCATAGTTTCTAAAGAACAGACCAACTAGGTCTACTAAACGAAGAAGAAGAAGAGTAGGTATGGGATAGGAGTAAACTACGTAAATTCTTACATATTTATAGTCACATGCAAAATATATACCTACGTACATTATTAACATTTTAAAAATCTAACAAGCTAGACGCTAGTAACATTAATTAATATTTAAAAAAATGAAATTTGAAGTACCTAGTTACTACAAAAAAAACATGAAAACATAAAAATAAAAATTAAGCACAAAGTTTTTTTCGCTTTGAAATTGAGATTGATATACAGTTTAAACAGACGATTTCAAAGGGCGTTTTATAATATGAAAATAATCAATCTGAAAACAGCTGCATCTGTCATCAGGAATACACAAATTCTGAAAATTTCAGAGCTTTAACTGATCGGAAAGTTAGTAAAAAATCGATTTCCAGTACAGAAAAGTGAAGGTTAATAAAAGGGTGTGGTAGAAATAGGTTTAATGATACAGCTGACTAGAAATATATTAGAGGTTTTTTTTTTAATTGAATGAATATGTCCTTATAACGCGTACATATGATTTCGAGTACATTCCCTAAATTAAGCATTTGCTTGTGCTATAGATGAACGAAATTGGTCGTGGGAGGATTCGAACTCGCGACTACTGGATTAATAACCCAGGGCGCTAACCGCTCTGCCACCACCAAAGCAAACGATTTGGGACTTATGACTTTTAAAGCGAAATTGCGACTATTTATTGTCAATCTTCAGAGGTCGTCCGTCAGAGTTGATAAGTTTTGCAAATATCTGGATTGGTCACATAGAATTATTGAGAATTTAGGTAAATAAAAACTCTTCAAATTAACAAATGAATTGTAGTTTCTTTGTAAGTTTGAGTATCTTAAAGATTGTTTGAATTATCTATAAGATATAAACTACAAGCTGTGGACATAATCTTCATACATTTTCAAACAATTAACACTCGCCTAGTTCAGTGTCGGCGTTAAAGAGAACCATTTGATGATAGTAAATTATCAAAGAATGTTTGTTTTTGTCGTACAATTTACAGAATGATACTATTAACAAGTAAAATATTATTCCGGTAAACATAACACGGCTATAATATGATGGTGAACAAACGGGGTTTTTATTTGAATAGCTAAAGATCAACATGTTTCAACCGATGCATTGTGGAATTATGAATGTATGTAGTTAAGTCACCAAGTACATTTTTATAATGATGGCGTAATGATTGCAACTAATCGTTTAGACTGGCCATTTTTCAACACAAACATGCCATCGTTTAACAGTCCGAATGAGGACAATTTTTTTCCGAGAACTTAAGAAGGTAGGGAATAACTTCAAAAGAATTAGATACCTATACAAAATTGAAAAATCCATCCAAAATCTTCACTAGTAGTAGTGATATGATTCTATTATTTTCAAATGGGAATAGAGCAAGTGTACCTAGAGCATACCTTAGAAATAAATAGAATGAGAATGATGAATTTAACAATAGTACCCACTTAAATAGATTTGAATAGGATAAATGATAGTAAAATAGACGCGTTCATTATTTGAAAAGTAAAATAATAAGTGCTTATATTATTGCGGGTAATTCAACAATGGAACTTGGGGCCAGTGCGGGCGTTCAACAAAGTGGGTACCGAACGCACATTAAGAATAAATAAAAAAAATACAACAATGAGATATGAGAATTTGAAGAATACGAAATGATAAAAAGAAAATTGTAATTCATACGGACGGACCAGACACACGAATAAGAATATCAGACAAATGCATGTAAAATCGGCCGCTAGAATTCAGAGAGACCCTATTGTTGTGAACTTTTTACGTGAGAATTATTTTTAAATTAGGAACGAAATTCCAAACAAGCACTTCGATAATACGGTAGACACACATAATGGACACGATTTTTTTCACACCGAATTTAACGTTTGGAAGTTTTTGATAATGGTCGAAATGGTATTATAATAGTCGCACGCGAGATAAGAAATCGTCGGTCAGTGTATTGTGCCGGCCGTAATATAGCGGCCGTCGGTTCGATCTCTGAGCAACGCATCCGCTCATCAGATAATGATACGTCGACATAAATGGCCGTAATGTGTCAAAAGTGAGATAAAATTAAGCCATAATGCTTTGTCAGCCTACTCTTAACGCGTGTGCGAACTGTTGGATCTTTGTTGGCCCAAGTACAAAACTAAACATAGTAGTAAGATTTTCTAACGGAAACCAATTAGATTATGAAGCAGAGAAAATCTAGCAAGAACAGCCAGGAAGAACAGTGAGACCAATATTCCAATGTGATATGGAAACCAATCAGATTCAAATATTATCAATTCAGTATAAATAGGAAGGTAGTTTTAAGTTTAAAATGAATAATCATCACATGTAAATCTATCTAATTGGAACTTTTTGGTTAACTCAAAACGAAATCAAGCTGTTTTTCAACTAGTTAAAATATAACCAATTTAGTTTTGAAGAATATATTGTCTAGATGGAATCTATTTGGAGTAATACTTTTGTTGTGCAAATAATACTTTTAAAACGCGGCTGCGCTGAAACTACACAAATTATGTATATGAATAGCTGCTAAACAGAATACGAGCATATTATGTAGGTGCTATGTATGTAAAGTAAAGTATATATAATTATCATGATCGATCATAATATAGAAGCTATCGAGTTACACAGAGTCACGCTGTCTGCTAGGACGAGCGTTGCCCACAAATACACCCATACCTCAATGGTTAGGTACTTACTTATAATACTTCGTGGCATGCATGATCAACGTAATCATAGCTGACTTCAACACTTTTTATAGCATTATCAATTATATCGGATATCGAAACGTAGGCGATTTAATCGCTGTTGTGAATTTTATACCTACTCAGAAATATTTGTTGCTATGTAAAGATTTACATAAAAGAATGTTGTTTCTTCAATTAATATTTTAGAATTGGTTATGAATATCAACAGAATAAAGGCAGCATCTTGAAGTGCATCACAAATTTTGACCCCTATTATACAAGGTAAGGATTCTAGTCTAGCTAATTGATATATTTTCTACGCTGGGAGTAATATTTCGAACTTAATATTACTAAACTAACAGAATGGATAACATGCAATAACAACTTACTGATAATATAAACCTATTATAATTGTTCGATTATAATTTATTAAAACTAAAATTAAAATGGGTACTAAATTAACAGGTTAATAATGTTTACATGATTGTAGTAGCTACATTATGTTTTTTAACGGAAGGCATTCAAATATAATTAATTCACGAGTCTAGTGGAGCGTGATTATTTCAAGTCGAGTTCAAAATATATGTGAATTGAAATACAGTATTCAAATAGCATTATTAAGTTCTAGTAAAATGTCAATAACTTTGAATACAAATTGCTCTGGCCGAAATAGTACGCAAATGTGAAGGATATTGATAGATAATATTAATGAAGATTTCCTGTTTGTAACACATCATGTAATGAAATGTAGATAGATCCATTATAAGAGTGAAGGCCTAAGTTCATTGCCTGATGCTGTGCTCTCCTGTTGGAAGTCGTTGTAGCTGATGGGTTTTCTTACTTAGATTTTGCAAGTTTCTCTAAGTTGTGTTTTTAACATCATAAGGAACAGGAAGTTAAATCTGAAGTATGGGATATCAGAATAAAATTTTCTAAAAAAAGTAGTAAATTGACAATGCACAAATATGTAAGATGATGGATGGATGTGTTAATGTCTTATTTTTATTAATGTCTTAGTCTTAAATTATTGTCTTTAATTACCTAGTCTTAAATTATTTTATAAATACCTACCTAATGCTGAAAACGTAAATTTAGTAGGTACACATTCAATATACTTATTAATTGCAATAATTGTGCCAATACGATCGTCACAATACCTACAGTGATAGGTACTTAGTATGGTTAGGTTTTATTTGTCTTTTGGTTTTACATGCGTACTATAGGTATAAGAGTAATACACAGAAACAATAGGATAACCTAAATTGTTTGGCTACCGATATATCAACCAAACTTTTGTTATTAGTAACAAAAGTTTAGTTATCATAACTGTACGGTTTGGGTGTGGGCACATACAATTGGCTAGATTAACCAAATGTTTAAGAGTCACAACTAATTTAGTTACATTTAACAAAATATTTAGTTTCTTTTAACTTTTTAGCCTAATAACAAAGTAAATTGTTGATTCATGTTTTATTGAAATAAATAAAATAAATATACAAATGAAATAGAAGTCTATTTTCTTTATAGCAACACACTCACACGTTTTTGTATGCACGTTTGATATAATATATTATAATACTATATTATCTATTATAAAAATGTGTCGGTTGAATATAATGGGATAGACATTATTAGAGTGTCACTCTACACTAATGACGCCTAATGACACATCGTGCTCAAAATGGCCACTTAAGATTGAAAACTGTCAAATGATTATATTGCACGTTCAGCAACGAACCGAGAACCTATGTACATTTGGATAGTTTTTACTACGTCAGCAGATAATATACAATTATTGAGTAATTCACTGGTGCAACTACATAACACAAACCAAACTATCACGTTATTTAAGCCAAATAAGCAAACACAGTATATATACACACAGTATGAAATATTATTTCACGAGCAAAGCAACAAATTTTTAATGAGTATTTATCGATGTTATTGTGAACACGTCGAAATGGTTTGGCCACATGGATTAAATGAACGCTTGGAATGAGACAAGAGGACGAGGTCGTTCAAGAAAAGAATGGCACGATGGAAAACTTAACAGGTAGACTGAGTTGAGCATCGGTAATGAATTTGTGGAAACTTTTAAAATAACTTTAAATAAAGTAAATAGAATTTAATTATATTAAACGATGCGTGCTCTTCGTGGAATAAACAAATTAATTCCGGAATCAGTCGTCATATAAAATGATAGTCGTTCTACAAAAATGTCTCATACCTGGTACAAGTGCGTCAATAAAAGAAATTGTCATGAGCAGTTCAGTTAAGTTGAATCAATTTTAAACAATTGGGTCATGCCCAACACTAAATTTATTTTTATGAAGTACATTTCTATTACATTCGTTAATAAATATAAGTTTCCCAGAGGAAAAAAGTTTTGATAGTGGTGGTGATTAAAAAATGGACGAGACACATTTCGCCGAACTCGGTATAATTCGTACTAAAAAAATATGAACGAACGTTGCGTCTAATACTAGCTAGCACCCGTCGATGCCGCATAGCAACAAGGTACACATAGATTACATGATCCATCTATCTGACACTCAAAGTAAATGGCTTCGCGGCCCGATTATGTATCGTTACGATGGATGAAGCGAAAAAAATAGCATTACGTAATCCCCACTGGGTCGGATAAAACAAAAACAAAAAAAAAAAACAGCCATCGTGCTTCGGGATATCGAGTTTAGTAAGATGGTGTGTAAGAAAAAAAAACACTGCCCCCACAAGTTGCCACGGTTGTTCAACCGTCAGGATTGATTTGTCTATCGGGCATTAAGTTGTTTGATACAGTTTAATGTCCGAGCAATGAAGAAATGAGTCGACTGACAAGATCAATATTATCAAGAGACGATATCAACATGATTTGAGACAGTAGAATTTGCTATTTGACAGCATACGAAATTCAGAATCGTGTCCAATACGTAGTAAATCTTCATGTTAACTGCTTGTGCAATGAGATATGAAATGCGTATTCTTCAAATGATAGAGAGAAACTCTCGATATAATGAAAAAGAGCCTCTAATAAAAATTGACAGGTTCATTTGAGTTGTGCGTTCACAGAAAAAACCTGTGAATTGCTAAATGAATTTGAATGATATGAAAAATAAAATTATGATACACAGGTACGTACCTACTACGAAATTATCACTATATTTGTCACACCTCAATCGATTCAATTTAAATCTACATATAGTATTATGTACATACAATGCAAGAGACTCGTAAAACAGGCGAACATGTTGTTGAATAATCCTTTGTTCATTTTAACTTGGCACAAGTTCGAAATAATAAAAAAGACATACTAAGACTTTTCTACTGTGATATAAACGACATCAAATAATACAAATCAATAATGTACCTTATATTAAATCGCACATAAAAAAGTGTCTAAACTATAGCATTATTAATGATACCGAGGGCGTTCGGTTGTTAGGAGAGGAAAACCAATATGAATTCATGAATTATTGATAAGAAACACATAACTAATTCACATAGGTCGAATAATTTTATTCAAGATTTGGTTTTCTTTTGTGAATTCATTGAATTCTAATTAATATGAGAATGCTTTGATATTATACATCAAAAGAAAAGAAATATCGCTTACTCATACGAATCAATTTTTCTGACGTGAACACAATATTGTGTGCGACTACAATAAAGGTAGCTTTTTATTAATTCCAAGTACCTACCTAATTATGTGAACTACACCACAATTTTGTATAGTGTTTTTAATCAAATAGAAATAAAAAAGGTTTATTGATGATAAGATACAAGGATCCAAAAGTATTGGCGATATGTTTGAATTCGAGACTCGTCACTAACAAGACGCGAACAAACCGTACTATAACCGCAACGTATAATTTTCGAAATTATTAAAGGTTTATGATTATTTTCAATGAACATTTTTACTATATAGATATGTTCTGCTACCAATTGGGTCTCTTGTTTTTACTCCTCACTAACCCAAGGGGATATAGTGGGGAGTAATGATTTCGCAATTTTAAGGTTTTTTTATTGCAGATTATCAACTATATAGTATCATGCCGAGATTGTATTCTGAAATTTTCATCACATGTAGGTATCTGTGTGTGTGTGTGTATATGTGTACTGTGTACCTACTATGTGCTGTGTGCTACGTTCTGTGTGCTATGTACGGCGTGTTTATTTTACTCTATAGATTATAGACTAATACTCACTTAGACCCCACAAGATTTTGAAGGATATCTGAATAGTGATTCTCATTTTTTTTACTGTCAAATATTTCAAAGTGATCCCAAGCTCAGGAAACATAAAAATTGAAATTTTTACTGTCAAATTGGTAAAAAGACACATCGCTTTCATAAAAAGGCATAGAAAAATATCAAGTTTTCATAATGAAATATTTAAATAAAAAAATATTGAACAAACTTATGTCATTAAAATGTTGAAAGTTTTCCACACAAACTTTAAGTATATTGTTGGCCACAACCCACTCGTTTTGTGGTATTAATATTAAAGATATTATATATAAAATTATTATTGTGTTGACTAGTAGGTAGGTATATAACATGTACCTACCTACTAGTTGATACAATCTATTTTGTACATGGCGTTCTGTGAAGAGGCTGTTTACTGTCCCAAATGCAGAGCGAGTGGTGGTAGGAATAAAAAAATCTAGACTTGAAGAAAACTGACTTCAAATCTACAAGCACATTATACTCAACGGACAATACCACAAAATGGTACAATATTTTAACATTAGATTTACATCCTAGACCAACCGTTTGACCGCGATCATTCGATCATGTATGTTCCATTTTATTATTACGAGCTTATTTAATTTTAGTGCAAAAAAAAAACTAACTTGACCAGTGTTTGTGAACTTGGCCTTGTAATATAATATAAAACGATCCATAATATGAAACTAGTCATGACTCTCGATATGTATGGTATTATAATGTATAATAACCAACCGGCCACTTCAACCGGACGGTCATGCACAACACACATACATCATAACAGCTCAACTAGTATGTCTTATCCGGCACGATCAAATTTAACATTTTTGAAGATGCGGTCAGTTTACTAGGGTGGGAGATATCCCAAATGAAGCTAACATACCTGTGTACCTATATTTTATAAATTGCAGATTAAAACAATATTTTAAAACACCTATAATATACATCCTGGTTGTCGTAGTCCTGTGTGAATGAAATGTGTGAAGTAAAACAAATCTTTTGATCGCAGAGCAGCCATAGTAAGTTTAATCTAGAACAGACTATATCTAGCGAGGCAGTAAAATTTCCAAATGAGTGAATAAAAAAATTGTAAAATATATTTGCAATACCTAGTATAAAAATATTTTTCAAAAAGACACAAAGGAGAATGTTACGATAAAAGATCTATAATAGATCAATATACATACAATTGGATCTGATCTGATGATCTATTATAGTAACATCTTGAGATGTTACTAGAATAGATCAATATACAATTGGATCCTTATCAAATATCGGCTCTCTTGTAAATATTGTTCCTAAGGAGTTCCACTATGTTTTCACAAAAATGTTTTGTTTACGAAAATATATAAAATATGTTACGTTAATTATGTTAGAAAGAAAATTCATTAAATATGTTATGTTGAAAAATTTATGTTACAAAAATATTTAATATTTTAGTTTTTTTAATTACATTTCTGTTTATTTTTATGATTTTATTTTCTTGGTATTGTTATGTATTTAATTTAATAATTTTCAAGACCATAATGGTGCATGGATGTAGATGTAAAGTATCAATATAATATTGTAAATCTCCAACCTCAAAACAGGCGTAGTCCTAGTGAGGTTGGGATAGTATTTATAAATAATGTTAAATAAATAAAATAATTGTTGTGAATAGTTCTGTATAATCATGGAGTTGAACTGGATTACTGGATGACTCCCGACAGGGAAAAATCCAATGTTTGCGTATATGCAACTTTTAAAATACTCGATTCAATAGCTTTTTGTTACTTATTAAAAATAAATAACTTACCAGACAGTCTTTGTGATTGTATTTGAGGTGAAAGATGAAAAACCGTTAGAATTCAAAAGTTGTTGAACTTACCTGTAAAAATAATAAAACAAAAATAATTAATGATTTTTTAATGAAAATTAAGGTTCGAGTGCATTTGTGGAACCAACATTTTTAGATGCTCCATATTACAAAACGTTAATTACATACATACATACATACATATGTAACTACTATCACGCCGTATCCATACTTGGAGTAGGCAGAGAGGACCGAACGCCAGACACCTCTATCACGACATACATGTTTTGCCTCAATGGCGGCCACGACCTCTCATTCCACTCTTTTTAGCCTTGTATACTTTTTTGTCCGGCGTTCATCGTTCATTCTCTCTTCATGTCCGAACCATCCTAGTGTATTTATTTTCATTCTACTCACAACGTTAATTAAAAAAACATAAAATTTTGGGTGGCATCAAGTCAATTGAATGTTACGGAAAATCATAGTAATTTGATCAAGCAACCATTTTTTTACAAAACAAATAATAAATACAACACTATTGAATAAATCGTTATTTATTGAATTCAATTAGACTTCCAACGGAGAGATTCAATAATATTTCTATAGAAAAACTATAAATTTAGTCATAGACAGTTTTAAATACATAGAAATTATTGGCAATAAACCTAAATATTTAAATGTACACTCTTAAACAATAATCTATAATCAAAACAGAAAATAATTCGTTGCCATTAAATTTTATCGTCCGTTTATTCATTTCTCAAATAATAAAGATGAATGATTTAATAACGACGACTTTAAATTATATCACTGTAATTTTATCGAAGATACGAGTATTTCTTTGAATAAATAATACTCTGGACCCTTTTTCTTATACAGATTTTAATCGGAAATATTCATAATTATAACGTCAATAATACAACATAATCGAAAACTCATACTCATAAAAAAGTACACGGTATAGTGCAAAGAAAAAACTCGCTCACACTCATCAAAAAAGGAAAAAAAAATGAAAATAAATAAATGAAAAAAAAAATTAACAAAATAAATCTATTTGCTAAAAAAGTGTCTATTTTGCAAATTTTCAAAGATAATATTTTATAAAACTGAAAAAAATAAGTCTCTGCAATTCCAAAACGATTTTAAAATATCCCAATTTAATACAGGACAATTATTATAAAACAACTACATTTATTTGGAAATAAAATGTTTCAATTGCCTCCCAAATGAATTAAAACAGATACCTTATTTAAAAAATTTAAACAAAAATTAAAATTGCACTTAACATTCTAAAATAGTAGTTTTCGATTTGTTGTTTGATTTGTTTCAATTGCCAGTATTTTCTTTTTTATATTTTGAATGTGTTTTGAAATGTTTGAATCGTCTATATTCCTCATTTTTCAATTATTTTCATGCATTTCCTTTTTTATTTGAATATGTATTATGATATGTTTTCTCATTTGTGTATTCCTCATTTTCATTTATTTTCAAACTTTTTTAATGTTTATTTGATTTTTTGTTCAAGTATGATTTGATTTAATTACTTTATGTTGACTTTGTTTAATTGCTTTGTATTGATATTTTTTATTTTTTCATAAGTGATACCCTCATCAAGCACAAGATTGCAATCTTTTTGATGAGGCACTGCAAAGAAAAATTTGTAAAAATACTATACTAGTGAATTATATCTTTATTTGTATTATAAAATTATTATGTTAAATAAATAAATAATTGTATTCGTTTTGGTGAATTTCTTAGGTCACAATAATTAAAGCTGTTGAGGTTAAAATAGTTGTTTCGAGATAGCGCTATTTATACCCCAACACAAGTTTTTCACGACTCTATAAAATATTATTTTACTGTGACGATTTATATAATCAATTTTTGTCGAACAAACAAACACTTACACAACGTCAAACATAGATAGGTTAGCTTATGAAACTTTTATGTGTTTATATTCTACATAGATCGGTCAAAATAAATGGTTTGTTTATTTCGTAATATTATTTTTCTCGTTTGGCCTCGGGTTGTTTATGATAATAATATCATTTTGAATTTTTCAAAATGGCAAATTGATGATTTCTTCTTTGGGTATTTTATATATCGAAACGTATTTAAAATACATGTAGATTTATTCAATCCGGGGGCGATAATTCAACCCTGGCAATAAAACATAATACAATTTATCAAACATGTCAATCCAGGAACTACCCGAACCGAAATTGAAAATGTTCATTTATCTAAATAGACAGGTGAGCACACTGATACAATTATTTATTAAGAGTCAACAGAGAGGTATAAAATATTTAGTAAAATAATGGAAAAGACACGACCTATAATATGAGGCTTTCAATCAGCTATTAAGTATTAATTTGATACACATGACGGATGCACATGATGTGTTATACGTACTTTGAAACTAATGTAGTTATTGTGAATATTAATAATTAATTATTTATTTATCTTTTTGTACATCATATAAACAAATATAATACACACTTGCAGGCTTATTGTCATTAGGCAATTTCTTCCAACCAACCAGATTACGAAGTAAGACAAATTATATATTTACATCAACAAACGAATGAAAGCGAAAAAAAACAAAGATATTACGTTAAGATAAAAATAAAAATCAAAAAAACATCATACCAAAAAAAGGATTGGGAAAAACAAGGAGCGGAAATCGGGATCAGGAGTTGAGGGATAAACATTCCTTCGTGGTTTTTTCTTGAAAAAATTATATCATCCATTTTTGTAACCTTGTGGAATATTGTAGTTAGTCAGATTTTTGGTAGTTTTATATTAACAAAAAAAATATTTAAATTTGATCGTTATAATAAGTGAAATATCATTTTATTTCGCTACAGCTTTCAAGAAGGTACCTATGTCTTAAATTACATGGTACGAGATAAAAAAAACTCTATAGGTAGGTACACTTGACTGTTTTTTTTTTTTCATGTTTGCAAAAGGAAGTATGTGGGAGTTAATGTTAATGAGGTTTCGGCTTGCGATCAAAAGCTTGCCTCATACACAAGACAACATGATAATATTATTTACTCCTTAGACTAAGGTACAAATGGATAAAATCAAGTACTTCAAAGATTTCTCAATTTAAATAAAATTATCTGTGGAGCGAAACGAACAATTACTCGTGGACATAATTTTATGCAGATATTTTAATACCAATATTTAACGAGTCAGTTTTTTTATACATATAAAGATACAAAAAATGTCAATTTTTTTGCTACTAGAGCGTTAGAAACAAATGGATCTAGTTAATTTAATAGTACTTATCGAGGATTGATCGAATTGTATTTATATAAGACGTGCTCAGATACTGAATCGTTGAAACATGTATGAATCGTACATATTATGGTCAAAATGACCAAATCAAAAGAGAGTGAATTAATAAAAAATAAACATAAGATTAAAAAAATAAATTCTATTAATAAACATTTGAAGTTCCAGATAGTAAAATATTATCACACTATTATTATTAAGACACAACTGCTACAAAGTATTTCAAAGAAATATAAGATTGTTTTGAATATTTTAGGCATTTGAACTACAACGTGCGATAAAGTGAAGCTTGTTTATATAATATCATAGAAATAGAAATGTAGATTCGATTTTTGCTTAATACAAGAATGAATAGATACATTTTTACTAAGGCGTAAAATGAAATGTTGCTTATTGATAATGTTTAAGAAAAAGCAGTGGTTAGGTATAATGAAATATAGATAGAGAAACAGAGATAAATATAATTTCCGAATGTAGAAGTAATTTCGATATAAATCGAGTTAGTTTGTAAGATTGTTCCTGGCAGAAAGTTCAGCCGGCGGAAGAATGTTGCATCAATATTCATAAAAGCAACGGACCTTTCCCTGAGGGAAGGCAAGGATTGATTCAACTTTGGAAACACCATAAAAACAAACCGACTTCAAGTGCGAGACGCTCCCATTCCGGCCTGAGTCGAATGGAATCGTGAGATAAAGAAGGGGATGGAAAATAACGATTGGGCTCTCCTAAAGAGCTCTCGAGTTGAAACTATATTTAGTCAAGTTCCACTGGTTGTAGGAAGATACGGGATTAGGGGAGCTATTTCACCGGAAACCTCATTTATTTTTGCCCAAAATATTAAAGCGGGCTCAACGCTTTTAACGACTGTTTTTGTTGACTTCCTAGTGACCTTCAAAATAATCAAAATAATAACATTGTCCCGCGGGCTCGGCTCGTCCTATCCAAGAAAACTATATTGCCTAACTCTTTTTATCATCGCTTGGATCGTGAGACGGTCCACAGTCGAAATAACACGGCTCCGTTACCCGACATCAACACGCGCACATATTCAAACACAAAACGATGGACCCTCATTTACGTATATGGCCGTAGGATCCCTAAACCGACCACACCCACCGTACGAGACCTTATTAAAATTTCACCAACTGTATCAGTATAAAAGATTATTTTTTTTCACTAAATTTGCATGACTTAACAAGAATCAACAAACCCGTAATTTTCGATGAGAGAGAACTATAAGTAATTTTCCCCATAATACAGTTACAGTGTATCTAACAAACATTGAAAACGTAGGTAGGTACCTACTCGACGACGTTTTGAAAAAATCTATAAGCGGATTAGGTCGACAACAGACACAAAGTATGTTTTCATTCTTATTTGGGTAAAATAGCGATTTCCAGTTTTTGTTCGGATATTCTTGTTTACGTATAAAAGTAGTCACACGCACACACGCTAATAATATTATAGTTAAATAAAGTTCGCCAAGTCTCACAGTTTATATACCAAATAAGGTAATAATGCATATAATATGTTGGTCACTGCTTTCGTGCGGCAAGACCACGAGAATAATGTGATTTTACGCTGAGAACACTTTTTGTAATATTTTTGTATAGTACTCACAAATCTGATTCGTTTAAGCCTATTATATTTCTAATCATAATCACATACTCACGTAAACACGTGTCATTATGGTTTTTATTACACGCTTTACGCATTACATATTTTTTTCCTCTTTTTGAATATTATCTCGGCTAGTCTGGGTAATTGCATAAAAGAAAAAAAACAAATTACGTATTAAAACCGTTAAGGTTTGTCTTTTGTGGAAGATGACTCCACAAAAATAATTATTGTAGAATCGTGTGGCATACCTCTCTTGGCATATAACAGTTTACCGGAAGTTTGAAAATGATAGGTAGGAATATTTAATCTTGAATCAACAATCTAAATAATATTGTGTTTACATACTAGAAAATACAACATAAAAATGGATAAAATAAATTTATAACGAAATCGAATATAATAAAGAATGAAAAATTGTTAATTAAATAATATCAATTATTTTTAGAGGTATCGAGAATCGTATTGAAGACATAAGCAATACTTGCACACTCATTAGCAACGAAAAATAAAACAAAGATTCTAGTACCATTTCAAGATAGATCTTAATTTTTATTTGGACCAAAACCGTGGTAATTACTTACACAAACAAGATTGGTACTCAACGCTCGAATAGAAATAGTAAATTACAATGTGACAAACATTTGTGTTGGTCTATAGAAATAGTGTATAATAGAACAGTCAGTGTAAAGACATGTCTAATAACATCAATTATTTAATCGTCGGTTAAGTTTAAATGTTTATTATCAAACTTATCTATGTCGGCGAAGCTTGTGTGGTTTTGATCTTGATTATACGTTATCCGTGTTTTATTCATACCTACAATGGAAGTCAGCGAAGAAAAAGAAACACTGACGATTAATCTTAATGTACACAATTTGAACAAGAGAAGCAAGTCGAATCATTAATGAGGATAATTTATAATACTTAGCATTTTTACTTATTTCATTCGGAGATTTCAAAATTATAATATACATAGCACGCGCTTTATTTAGGCCCGAAATTAAAACGCCGGAAAAATAATACGTTGCTAAAGAAACGACGCTATCTGATGGAAAAAAATAAATATATCCAAAGAAAGATGGGGCACTCAAAGGTAGGTACATTAAGTCTCGTTCAAAATGTAATTTGTTATTTAAATCACGTGTTGCAGTCGCTTCTTTGAGCGACGCGGAATAGGCTCGTAGTTCGGAGCTATCTGAAGGTGTCAGGTGTTTTCACTGAGGTGCAAATAAAACATCTTTACAAGTGCATCTCCTTCGTAGACCTTGAATTTATTACACCGATTCCAGAATCTATTAATTTCAAATCGAAATGGAGCTCTTTGTAGATAATTTATAGGTACCAACTTAAATTAAATCTGTATGTTAAACAACTAACAAGAAGACATGCGGGATATGACGAAATACAAGCAAAGATATAAGATGATCTATTTAATTATTTTCAGATAAATCCCAACTCATATAACAATGTTTCTTTAAAATAATGATGAATTTGTAATCAAATTAAACACGTATAAGAAAACTTGTGTTTTTATAAAACTAATTATGTACAATTATACATTTCAATCTATCTTATATACATTGAATATACATATCCATATATACTTTATTTTTCATTCGTTATTTTACTCACGTCTTTGAACTTTTTTTTCCTAAGTTGATCCCGCATTTGGCTCTAAATATACCACGAAAATAAAAAGAAAAAATAATAAATTTATGAAATATTCAGTAAGGACGCATCCCACTTATCTTTTTCATTTGTGGCAGAACAGGCGCCATAGCAACTTCCCCTTGTTTCAGCGGAATCAGCCGTTTAAAACGAAATAATACAAGGCGAAAATAAATGGATTCAAAAAGGCATAAATATGCAAATCAGAAAACAGCGTTGTCCGTCCAAAAGCGAGGGTAAACCAGCGCATCAAATCAGATGAGGAAAGTGTGATTAATCTGCTATATTATTATGAAACAAAACACCTATTTAAAAACAGATTTGATTAAGTAATGAAAATAAACAACAATAATTTTATATGAAAACGAAACGACGACGTTAAACGAGTAGTCGATATAATTCATGTTTAGACTGTAGGTATAGAGAATCTCAAATTTGAGAAACCTCATACACACAACATAATGATGATGATAATAATGAAACTTTGAATAAAATAATTATATACTTTCAAATTTTGTTCCAACAAGAGACGAGCATAAAAAACAAGGTCTAGACATAAAATGAAAAAGAAGAGTGACATATATTAATGGATTAGACCAGTTTTAGTTTACAAGTATCAACTAGATTAGATCAACATTATCTAAACTAACGATGATTGAATTGATTGTACAAATTAGTCTGAGGACAAGATCAATTAATTCATTAGCCCTCAAAACATTTCACTTAAACTTATTAACTTAGATATAAGAGTATATATACAAAACGAATGAAAATAAACATCGCCGAACATGTGTAACGGAAACATTGTAAACTTTCAACTTCGACATGCGGTAGAAAAGTCTTATCCGAAAATGACTATGGAATAAAATTCACCCAGTCAAGTTTACGAGTATGTCGGACAAGTTGAATGGTACGAGAGAACAATTGCAGAAGCGCGCCACGCGCGATCTGACACAGCCAAAATGTACATATTGGAAACAAAAGAGAGGTATAGGCACAACGACACAAACCATAGAGTATCTACAAGCTATCTTCCCCCCGTCTTCGATGTTGCTATCGACTGAGAAACTTTGATCTGGGATTAGACGATACATAAAAATATTCGTCAGTGTTGTTCAGCCGGCTGCCACCGGCTACGAATGCAAAAGGCTAAGTTTGCAGCATCGACTCTCGTACAGAGAGCAAGCAACAAGAGTGAGTTATGTGGGTATTGAGCACATGTCATGCATTACTTCACAGAGCACGTTGACTCGGATAGGATCTGAAAATCGTGAGATGTAAAACAGCTTTGGTTAAATCTGATACAATATCAATAACATCCGATATACCATACATACATATTATTATATTCAATTTTATTTTACTTCGTTATTTTCTAATATTATGTCTTTTCGGAACTTCCAATATACATAAATGGATTGAGAAAATCTTTTAAAACAACGGAGGAGTTATGATGTTAAACACCATTTATTATTAGGAGTAGGTACTTTCATAATAACATAATAAGGACAATTTATAAAACGCCGTTTAGTGACAACCGTGGTCACCTCAAGGGCGCTTTCAGTTTGCAAAAAATAATTTAAAATTAGTCCTATAGCTAACACATTGAAAATGGTGAAACAAAACTTAAAAAAATACAATCAGTTAAAATTAAGTTAAAATTAGTCCTATAGCTAACACATTGAAAATGGTGAAATATAAAACTTAAAAAAATACCTAGAACGTATTATAATTTTATTTTTTTTTAAAAAAAATGAATATGTCCTTGTTAAACAAGTACATATACATCTTCCTACGTTCCCTAAAATAAACATAAATGCTTGTGCTATAGGTGAACGAAATGGGTCGAGGCAGGATTCGAACTCGCGACCACTGGATTACTAACCCAGCGTGCTAACCGCTCTGCCATCGACCCATCTGAATTATTTTATTATTATTATTATTAAATAGTAGAATTAGATTTTTTTCTGTTTTCACATATCATTTTTGCTTATTAATTGATGTGTATCAAATATCCATCGCAAAAATCAACAATCAATTATGGAAAAAAAATGTAAATACTGCATTTGCATATGCAATTATATAGTAATTAACCCACTTTCAATAAATAAATAAAACGATAAATTATAAAATAGAATACCCTTAACTTATTTTGAGTAAACTACAAATTTTGAGTACATACCTACATATGTTTGAAATTAGTTTATAAAAAAAGAATATTGTACCTCGGAAAAAGTATCAAATCCAATAAAATAAAACGCTCGATATAATATAATCGCCGTGTGTCCCAGATAACCACGATGGCTTTCCGGCAAACACGCCACTTAAGCATATGCCTCAATAATCCATCGAATCGTCCTTAATCCACACAAGTTGTACAAGCGAGCGAGCCAAGCCAAAGCCAGCCAGCCAGCCAACCAACCAACCTTGTATTTGCTAAAGGAATTTCGAAGTCACGTCCTTACCAACTTCCCAAACTCACAGCAGCGACCGGTATACCTACGGCAGTCACGACATCTCTCTACCATACAACTGCAAACAACGGACCCGGGCGACTCTTAACAATTTTTCAATATTTGTACAAGCTTAATCAAAAGGCAGTTCGACCGAAGAGAAGAGTGAACGATATCGAAAGTGCCGACCAATATTATTAGTACAGTATAAACCTACATTATTAAATAACCGATGTTTGGACGAGAGAAAAGAAAACTAAGTGTTTAACACCACCTCAAATAATACAGTTGTCAAATATAAAAAAAAACACATACTCACTACCGAGAGTTTTATATTTTTCATTTTAGTTTGTCAAAATATTGATATAATACGTACTCAATAATAAGATATCTAACTATGGAGGCATACAATTTTAATCACATAAAATAAACAGGGAATATTTATTTATTTATTAGCGGTTAAAAAACCATTAACATAAAAAAGAACATGTACAGTAAACAGAAACATTTTTCGTAAAAAGAAAAAAAAATATATAGAAAACAATAAAGCAAGAAAAAAACGGGAATATGAAGTGAAAATGAAAATGAAATATGGTTGAAAATCATCAAAAAAATGATTATAAAAAAGGTAATAATATAATTTGTAACATAGAAAGGTAATAATTATTTTAATATAATAATGATTAAGTTAAAAATACTAACCAAAAAAAAAATAAAAGCTTGCTAATATTATGGTATGCAACAATGATAAACAACAATTTTGGTTGAAAAACTCAAATTATTAATGCGAATATTTTAATACAAATCCAAAAGGATATAAAAAAACAGAAAATGTTGAAAATACATGAATATAAGAAAGGCAATTCAATGTCAAATGAGATCACAGTATGTAATTCATTAAGATATGTTTGTATGTATTGTCGATATTTATATCCAGGAAAAAAAATGCCGGGGCGCAGGTGTATAATCATGTTTGTTATATCAACCTTCAGAGTGACTTCTTTCCTTTATAGGTATATATCTATAGGTACAATGTATTTTTGTGATATCATTGATTCTATACGGAGAGAAACTTTACCAATATCCGATGTCACTCAATTTATTTTCGTTCGCTACCTTTTCGACAGTTGGAAACAGTTTTTTCATGGGGGGGCGGAGGAGGGCTGAAATGAGATCAACATAATCGAAGATAGGCAATATCATAAAATGCCTCTTCCATAGAAATAATAATATCTCGCTAAAAGAAATAAAAAGGCCAATAATATTGACAACACTAACGCAGCACTGGATATCTCAGGTGATGGCTGTACCGAAAACGAAAATTAGTTTTTTCAATATCATATTCGAGCATAATTTTGATTGGATCGTCCAAATTCGACAGATTGTTTTTCAATTAAGACTAATCAATATATGATTTAAACAATTAAAATATATGAAAAGATCCGCGTAGTTTCATAAAATTTTAATCTGATGCATTTCAAACAACTGTTGTTAAATACGTGATTTGACACATTCTGAACAGTTAAAGCAGTTATCAACATCTATGTATATCTAGCTTGATACGGATTACTTCTAAAGAAAAAGTAAATCGAATAATATCATAAAGGAATTTATAGTAAAAATCGTGTCATTTGTCAAAATGTTTTAAAATTTACATAACACACATTATTGTCAATATTCAGTTTATTGAGCCCATTAAACCTCTCGGATAAAGTTTTCGTTAGAATTTCCACGAATCTGGGAAAATCTATTTAGATTTACACGGGTACCGATTTAAAAAAAAATAGAGAAGAAATAAATCTTATGGTATCTAAACAATATTTTTCGATTTGTTCAACATATCCAATATATTACAATCAAAACATTAAATGGCTCTCCAGTAAAATTCACTTTATACTGCCTAAGTCAAATCCTTTAACAGTCGATAGGTGTCACGTATTTTGAGTTTGAACATTCAACAAAAGTAAAATACGAAAACCCACGTAGTACTATACGAATATTACGCGACGTTTCACAATATACGAAATCTGTCGGGAGAATAGCAACGTGTCTGTTTCTAGGGCATTCGTTATTAATAACGAAATCGATGGTTAAAAGTGAGGGAATAACTCGTAAAAACGAATTATAAAGGCGAACCCGCACAGATCGTTAAAACTAAAAGAACATTAAATCGACGGTAAAACAGAAAACTGGCAGCTAGAGGTAGACGAAGGAAAGGAAGGTTGGCGCAGACCTATGTATGTTGGTATACCCATCTATGAAGATGGGTAAACACAGTTTGGCAAACTCCACACTTAAAGCAACAAACCTTCATACGCTGCGTTTTCACTCTTCGTTATTATCTGATAGTGAAGAATTATGATTCCACAATTTCGAGTACGTTAGTTTACGCCGAGTTTTAAACGAATATCATGGTGGTTTTTGTGTATGGCATACTATCAAATCACTACAGCAAATTCTATGATAGTTTTAAAATTAATTTAGAAACCGGTTAGTTTCTACTTATACGAAGCTCCATAAAATGCATTTAATGATTGTTAACTCTTTAAGAAAAAATCTAAATTATGTCCTACTACAGCAACCAAACTTAAGTTCCATCTACTTCATATTGATACAATGCATAAATTATGCCTACACTAACCTGGTATTATTGTCGAGTGTAGTGTTGGTCATAGCATATTCGCTTTTTCCCAATTTTAATCATTTTTGTACTTCATATTTTGCACTCTAAAAGTTTAACTAAGTTATTGAAATAGTTATTAACGTTGTGGGGTTTTTAATTTTTCAGTGTATGTTTTCAAAATGGAATAATATTAAGCATTCATAAATATGTAGTTAAACAATCGGATATCAAAATGTATCAGCTAAATTGTACCATACATATATTTGAAATATTGATGCTGTTTTTTCTTGTGGAAAATCCCAGGAAATAATATGTAGTGAATTGTGATGAAAGTAATTTGGATTTGATTAAAAATAGGTACCTAATCGATGCCGAAAGCACTTTGCCACGACGAATCTGACGTAGGTAGGTACTGAATAATAAGAAAAACTTGGAAATAAATTAAAGAATATAAAAGGAGAGAGTTCTGTAAGAAAAACATGCGTTTGCAGAAAAAGACTGTTCGTTGGAACATTATATTATATAAGTAAAAGAAAGTATTGAGTACAGAAGCGTCTCGTGGCGGGCGCGGTCAGTGTGCGGACTAACATGAGGGGGAAAACTCCAGGGTAGGCCGTAGTACAGATGGGTAATAAAAAAGTATTTTACGATTCGACTTGCCTGGTGTATTTGTTGCCCTTATTTTTCTTTCTCCCGCTTGAAGTTTATCGGTTTCGTATTATTTTCCGTGGCCCCGAATGTGGATACAGAGCTAGATAAATAAGGAGAAATCAGCAATGAGGGGGCCAATAAAATGGACAGTAACTCATCTCTATTAAGGTCGAGAAAATGAGATGTCGCCGAATGAGCTAACCGCAAATTTGGAGCATCGTAGTGTTAAATGAAAACTATAAACGCTGCCATATATCCCGTCTTTATGAAGCTCCCCATAGAGAGAATTGGGATCTTCTTAGATTTTATTACGACGGAAAAATCATACCTACGGATCCTTGCGTATTTCTACGACGAAATATTTCATTTGTAAGCAGGCCTTAGATAATGAAAATTTTGGCGAAATATAGATAACTATTCACACATAAATTTGACATATTAACAATGATATATATTAAACATAAATGGGTCTTATGCAACATATAATTTATATAAAAAATGAGTTTATCAAAAGGGCTTGTAACTTCTATAATGTCAACCTCTCAGCCAGTATCACACATTCTGATATATTCACCGCTAGTAATAACGCATACAAAAATTCTCTCTATAAGTGCATAGCATGAACTCGTATGTTGAATTTTTTTTTTGTTAGTTATTTTTGTTTTTTCTAATATTATCTTTTGTATACTTTTATTTACATTTTAAGTTGTTGTTTGTATGAAAGGGAGCACTGGGAAAGCTCACAAGAGTATGGAAGGACAGGACCATTACGAAAACTACGAAGGCTAGACTCGTCAGGGCTCTGATATTCCCGATGTTCCTTTATGGCGTGGAAACATGGACACTTAGGGAGTCAGAGCGAAAGAGGATCGATGCTTTCGAAATGTGGTGCTGGAGGCGTATGTTACGCATCCCATGGACAGCCAGAAGAACCAATGTGTCAATTTTAGATGAGCTAAGGATTGAAGATCGTCTGTCGACGATATGTTACAGACGTATCCTTCAATTCTTTGGACACATTGCCAGAAGAAAACCAGACTGCCTCGAGAAGCTTGTTGTGATGGGCAGCGTGGAGGGACGGAGATCTCGTGGTCGCTCACCGACCAGATGGAGCGATTTGGTTAAGTCCACAATGGGGTCTTCGGTGACTGGTGCTCTGCGTTCAGCCCAAAACAGATTGGCATGGAGGCGAGCCATACGTGTGGCGACAGACTACAGCCGCTATCCTCAGTCATGAGGAAAAGGATTGATTGATTGTATATAACAATTTAACTGTCACAATCCTTTTCCCATCCTTTTCCGTTCCCGTCACAGGCAAACATACATCTTAGTTATATTTAAATTTATGATGTTTGAAATGTTTTATATTTAATATCTGTGGACATATGTAATTGGTCTGTTTGTTTTTATTTTATAGTGTATTATTCCATTTTAGTATTTTAAGACTGTATTTGTCCCTAAATAAATAAATAAAAAAGGCATTGTTCTGATAAGAAAACCTAGTCTTGTAAGAGATATTATTAATACATAAGTCCCAGCAAATACATTAGACCAGGTAGGATTAATTTTATAATAATTAAAAATAAAGATACAAATTTCAATTTCAGTTTGCTAAAATGAAATTGTTTTTATTTTGGAGAATCAAAAACAGCAAAACAAATTCATTCTAGAATATCAATAACAAACATGATGTTGCAAAACAATAATGTTGTGCCCCTCGCTCACTGTAACTTTTCTGTACGTAAGAATTTATTTATGCATGTAAGACCCTGTTTGTACAAACAACAACCCCTAGTTGTAAGTAGTAAAGAGATTTTAAAGCCTTTCAATGGTAAAAACAATGAAATTGCCACTTAAACTTGGGTGGTTAGAAACTCAGACCAAACTTAAGTATATGTAGTTTTTAAGCCAGAAGTAAGTTCTCTCTTCTAAGTTATACGCAGTGGGTAATATATTGTAGAAATTTTCCAAGTATATTTCTGCAGTTTAAAAATTTTACGATAGCAATCAAGGAATGCTCAAATCAACGAATGATCATTACAAATTCAAAATAAAATATGTATCAATTACAAAATGGGAACGTATATTATAAATAATATAAGGAATAAATTATTTATTTACTGTACATATGTATATTATGTTGTTTTTAGTTGGTGTTATAATGGCCAAAAGAAGCAATTCTAAACTGTGAATAAAATAAATTACGATATTAAAACAGTCGCATCATGTGCATATAGGTATAGACGATAATTTATTATTGTTTTTAATTAATTTCTACTCAAAATCTTTACAACTACACTGCATAATAACACTTTTACTGAAAGTCATTACGTACTTTAAATATTTAAAATTCTTACATAATATAATGTTTATTAAATTGGCTATGTTTAAGATAGTCAAGCTTGATAAAATGAATACTTATAAATGCAATGGGTTTATAATTAGTTTTTGCTCATCTAATACAATTTCGAAATTGTTAAATAAAATTGTGGATGTTAAATACGTAAATTAGATATGTGCCTAATACGACTTTGATCGTAGTTCATGCAACCCAGCCCATGTACAGTCAACTTCGTATAGAAAACCTTAAACTATGTACCGACTTCAACGACCCAGACGAACATCATCTACGTACGTAAGTATAGGTATGTACGGGCACAGAAGTTTGTCCAGTCACCTTAGCGAACTGGGGTTACCGCGAGCCGATCCAGTAGCATCAAAACTTGCAGCCGTCACCAGCATCTGAGTTGAATTGGGATGCGCGCGAGACATGGGTATAATATTATTATGGCTGTGTCTTGATTCCACTGGAAAACTCGAAGATTCAATTTATTATCACGAACTGGTTCGGACAACCGCATATTGCTCGTATACAAACCGTGTATAACTAAGCCATCAACAGCTGTAATCGTTACAGTAGCCAAACTTAAAAGTGTGCATGCCATGGAAATTGTAAAATGGATATGAAACAGCGATTGTTCTGTTGACAATCAGAACGATTTTAAAATCAATTAACTAATCAATTTAACATTTTTTTAAACAAAAAAATGAATATGACCTTGTTAAACAAGTACATATACACGACATTTTGTTAAATTGAAATTAGTTTAATATTGGTACGTATGGATGTAATTCAATGGAAAAATACCGATGCGTCCACATTAAAAAGGTATACTCCAGATAAAGGATCGTCTGTTATCAATATAAGTATTATAACCCATTTTAGATATATTGCCAGAAGGGCTTCTGAAACCTTGCGGTAATAGGAAGCGTAGAGTCCACTGCACCGATGGAATGGCCTTGTCTAGCACTCTGTTCTTTAACCTTAGGTTTTATATTTGCGCGCAATCTACGAAACGTTGGCTTTGAGCATATGTACCTACCACGATAAGCTAGTAATTCATCAGTTGTACATTCGACGGTTTGTATGGATATTCGGACGATTTCTGCGAAAGGAGAACTAAAGTAGGTAAGTATGCGGTTGCAAGTGGTTAAGTGAGTACTCGGCTTAACTCCCTTCTGGGGTTTCGCTTTGACATCCAAAGACCGAGCGATTCGTTCTTGCCAGACCCAGGAGCCAAATTTTGGTATTAAAATTTAATGATCCCGAGTCGACAGAACCGCTTAAGCGAAAATATCGTTCGGCGTGCTCAGCTCTCTCTCCCACACTGAGCGTAGTTACTCCCACGAAATAGGGTGAGTTTTGCTAAGCAAACAAAACACACATAAATGTAAATATATTGTGAACGGAAGTCAACATGTATCCGATCGAGAAATATTACCCAACCATGCTAATCCGGACCGTTGGCATTTTTTGAGGATTACAAACATATATTTATTTTACTAATATAATTCCCTTCGATAGGCCGAACACTAAACACACACATATACATCTACTCAAAGATAATTCATGGTTTATTTTTACGTAAACATAACATAACAAAATATAAGTACCCACTCGTGTTGTAATAGTAAATATGTATATATTTCTTAACAGTCTCAAACGAAATTCGTACCTCTTAACAACCAGATTATGTGTATAACTTTCGTGATAATGACCACAGTCTTGTTTCGTTTGAGAAAATTTAACAATACGAAAAATAAATAGTTGAGAAATCGCAATATACATACAAACAAACTGTCCATATAAAATTAATAATCGCAAGAACACGTGTAACAAAATACACAAGTCAGAATTTCAATGGGATACCTAACGATATTCACTCGTAAAAGATAATTACTTGGGAACTATAAACCGACAGTAAAAAAATTCTAATATCATTTTTTACGTAACAACACAATATTCTGAGTGAAATAGGTAGGTAAGTATGGTTAGGAATAACAACTAATATGACCGCGCGTGCAAAACATGAACTTGTCATGAATAATTATAAGTGTATGTTTCAACCTTCACTAATATGACACATCGATTTTATGTAGGATGTAATTAATGACACTAAAGTAAAATTGCTGGAAACGCATTTGATTAGATAAATGGAAAAGATTGGAGAAAAACAAGATACACAAGGTTCAAAACTGGAATAAATTGGTTTAATTCATGTTCGCAAGATATTTAAAAGGAATGGTGACACTCCTCACTACCAAGTCACTCCACAAAGTGTTCAATTTTTGTATAGAAATTTTGCAGCGTTTTCATGAAATGAGTTTGATAAATTATATTCTATTCAAATATTTCATTATGAAAATTTGATAATTTTTCAATGCCATTTTATGAAAGTGATGTACCTTATTTGAAAATGATATTTTCAAATTTTAAGTTTCCTGAGCTTGCGGTCAATTTGAAACCTTTGACAGTGAAAAAAAAATGAGAAGCACTATTTAGATATCTTTCAAAATCTAATGGGGTTTAAGCGGCTATTACATATACAAATTTGCAAAATTTGAAAAGAATCTAATGAATAGGTACTTTAGTCTATAATCGTAAAGTAAAATAAACACGCCGTACATAGCACATAGTAGGTACACAGCACACACAGATACATTGTTATGAAACTTTGAGAATACAATCTCAGCAAGATACTAGTTGATAATCTGCAATAAAAAAGTAGCCTTAAATATTCGAAATCATAACTTCTCACTGTATCATTTCAAATTTCATATAAAATATAAAATTTGAAATGCCCGTTATAATAACACGAGGTCAAAATAACACGAGGAATCAGAATCAAAAATACAGTTTCCATTCAATGAAAAATAATGGTATGAACCTACCTACAAATCTCAACTCAAATGCATTTTGTACGAATTTTAACATCGAAACCCTTTTCCAAAAAAAAATTAATACAAAATCGACAAGATGTTTTTTTCATTATTACCTCCATGATTCAGCTTGAAGCCAAAAAGTGTTGTTTTAGTTGAGTGAGCTCAGATGAACGTGACCAGAGTCACTTTTGTGCAACAGTCTAAAAATACGTTTTTTTTTGTCAAATACTTTTGTTCGCAAAAATACGATTCAATTTATTAACACACTGTTGATAGCTTTTAAATGAGTACCTACATAGGTACATACATTTACTGCGAAAAGGGTCGTTCTGTGTATGTAGATGAATGTGTACTATTTCCATATGAATGCAGTATGTTGTACAATATATAATGAATGTATACCTACATATATCATGGTGGTGTATATATATATATGGCGAAGATAAGCGTAACGGTAATACTTTAATGGTCACATGTGTCATTATTGGATTTATCTCCTCTTCCATTTCCTGGACTCTACATGTCCTCCGGAAGTGAATATATACATATATATCTACCCTATAATACAGACTCATGAATTAAATATTGCTAAGTACCTATCTACATTGACTCTATTACCTGAGCTGGACCTACGTTTATAATCTAATGTAATTTAAATCCATATTCTGCCCAAATGAAATCATGTATTACCTATTTTCATAAACTATAGGAAATTTTGAAGCCTAAAGGATATATGAAAAGGATTTGACTATAATTTCTCGTCATTATTATCTCCCTTATTACAATGAACATATTTTTTTGCCGAAACGGGGTAGAACTGAGCAGTATTTCATACATGCACCGTATAAATATACCTATATATTGTGCTGTGCCTATAATTATTTTTATATAAACTCTAGTATAAAAATATTATCATCAACGAAATACAAAATATACAAAAAACTTTTGCAACTAAATTCAATACACTACCGTCACACTGGCTGATCAATGTAGGAATAGGTCGCGTGGTGTAATTAAAAATCTTGATGAAAAATATAATTTAAAAATCAACGTATTTGTGTAAGTCATGGATGAGGACGATCGATTGATTAATCATTCGTTTTGATTTTAATGACCTGTGAACCAACTGTTTACTAAATCTAGACCACAAACACCTACACACTTAGCTACCTAGGTACTTATATATTATCATAAAATATAATTATAATTTCACTAACCTAATGTGTGTCATATGATTCACGATTGTATCAAAACAAAACTGAATTAATAAATTTATATTCATAATGACATACATATTTGATTTATGAATAGGAAAACACCTCATAATAATTATATACATTTTAGTATAAGCGATTTCGATGAAAAAAAACTAAAAGATATTATCTCCGATTAGAGTTTTATTTAAAGAAAAATATAAGAAAAGTTGAAGTGCTGTACTGCCATCTTCTTACAGTGAGAGATCTCAAATTCTTCTTACATATTTCTTAAAAACATTCACGTAATAAGACCCTTATATTCTCATTAGGAAAACTCAGGAGGTGCACACAGTTAAAGTCTCATTGTACGAATGATCTAATAAAATGGAATAGATTCAATGCCAATATCCGCGAGGCTGAAAAGAAAACACCTACTGTAAAAAAAAATCATCAAGGAAAATAATGTATTATGAGAATAAAGTTCAAAGAATTGCGCACCATTTCAAACATATTTTTCAAAGTACATTTCATAGTTTCCTATACCTAACGTTACACGTGCATTATTCAACGGGGGGCACAGATCTATGAGAGTAATTTTAAAATTAAGAAAAAATCTAACAATTAAATCGGACGCTGTTTATTCTGGGTATGATGAATTTACATTCATCTACATAAAATAAAATACAGAGAAAAATTTGTTTAACTAATTAGAGGTCTCCGGGTATCCATATCTTCGTACAATATATATTTTGTATCGCTCGAGATTAAGTACGAGCGACTGATAACATAAGATTAAGTAATATCGTTACATACTAAAATACTAATAATATACTATTAAAATACGCTTTAATAATATCATCCAATGAGTTGGCGTCGTTAATATGGTATTTTTTTAAGAAAAAAATCACACCGCGTATAATTAATTCTGAAAAAAAATTATTAAAAAGGAATTAGAGCAGCGGGTAAACACACAAACATTTCTCGACGAGGTATATATACAAAAGCATCAATTAATATAGAGCTTTAATTGGCAGTCAGACCGTTCGACGGTAGCACTTCAATTATTGCCGAATGCGTTGGTAAAGAAAATTGAGATTGTAATCGAAATAAACCAAAAACCAATTTACATAATCCTTATGTATTTTTTTAACAACATCGGTGGCAACGTTTGGAGAAAATCAAATAATACCCGAGCTATGTTTAAAATCACATGCAGAATTTCAGAACGTTTGGAGACATAATATCGTTAGCTAAACTTTATCGCAAATTTTGAAAATATTTTAAGTGAGTGATTGATACGATATGGTGTGCGGTGTTGAAATTAAAGAATCTGCGAGTTGGCAGAGAGAACCGAACGCTACATTTCCTGTCATGGCACACTCGTCAACTTTCTTATAGATCATCTTATACGTGTTCGTCTCTTGTTCACGCTTCTTATATTTCCTCCTTTCTTGTGATCTTTACCTTGGGTGACCCCGACCATTCCGATCCGCCTTGTATATTTTCTTCGTCAGGCTATCCTCATTCATTCTTTCCAAGTGGCCAAACCATCTCGGTATGTGTACTTTCATTCTATGGATCACATCTTTCCTCATCTTACACTATTTCCTTGTGTCCTCGTTTCGTACCCCGTGATACATGTTTTTTTTTTTCAAATTCGTCTTAGCGATCTCATTTCAACTGCATTTTTTTTGCTTTCGTGCGCTTATTGTCATGTCCAGGTTTCATTTGCAAACGTCAATTTTGGTACTACGATGAATGGCAATAAGTAGACACCTTTATGTATTTTGAGAATTATCGGTATTGATGCTGAAATTTAATAATATTTGTGATGTTGAACGATATATTTGGCAGTTTATTATAAAATTCTATAGAATCAAATATCGGTTCATTTAATTCAATATTGTTGATGTGTCCTTGATAAAAATGTCATTTCTTAAAAATATTATCATTTTTGCGCTCGTAATATTATTTATGATGTAAGTATTATGGTAATGTAGGACCGGAGTCTTTGCAAGTTAAATAAATCGTTTTCCCATACGCTCCAGCTGATCTGTATTGCGAGAAAACTTTTTCATTTCCAAGAAATAAACGTTTTCTTTTTGAAGGAGAATGATGTCCAATAGCCAACGGATTGGTGCGCCTTTCTTTTGTACGTATTCTGGGGGCAAAAAAATCCTTACCCGCACATTCCCAATCATATATCTTCTTTTATTTTTTCTTAGCCCCTCCTAGCTTCACCTACATTCCCTCTAGCTTCAACTACCCCACACACGACTTTAGCTTACATTGCTCTACGGAAATCAGTTCTCCCCAACTTTTATGTAAACACACTCTATATATATAAGAGATTCTGAATTTTCTTTGCTTTTGGGTTGATCTCGGGGAATTTAAAAGAATCCTTTTTTTGTTTCCTCACCAACAACTTTGAACCGTATTTCTGTCAAAGATTGGGTTTGATGTTTTTGATTTTCGGTAAACATTTTTTTTACCCCCGTTCCAGTACCACGTTGAAACGTGTTTTAAAGATATCCTTCCACATCTAAATAAAGCAATTATTTTCTAATAAGAATTCAAATGATCAGGATTGGATTTAAGCTGAATGCGAGACATGAGATTTAAGAAATTGTATTATAAAAATATATCATAAATGACGAATGACCAATGTTAACGCCATTATGTAAAAAAGCACGTATTTAGAAATGTTTAGTTTTAATGCTAAATTTAATATGCAGCTAGTTATTTGAAGTATTCCAATATATTATACATGTTGCGTGAATATTTTAGTCAGTTGGTGAAATGAACTATTTGTTTTTCATAAATAAATAAAACAAAATCTTTACTACTCGACATGTTGAAAAACGCTGGTCGAGTAATTTTAACTTCAGCGGGGTCCTGCTCCGTACAGCGTTTCTATAACTTAGAAAGTTAAATCGAATACAATTGTTTTTAATCGAATTCGTTTCTCAAACAACCGAAGAAAATAAAAAGAAAAGTTGTGAATGATGATTAAAATGCGAATTGCAGTAAAATAGGTGGATACATTAATAAAATAACTAATCATTATTATTATTAGAAAGATTATTAATAAGATAGAAATAAACCGATCATTCTTTGAACAAGGTAGAATATTGTCCAGCGTTAATTAGGAAACACCATATTTTTTTCGCGTTGACTGTGCACGAATACCACGGTGAAAATTTATTGGGTGCATATTTTAGAGAACAACGAAAAAAAAAATCTCCAATTTGCAATCAGCGTGCAACTTTTATAAGGTATATAATTTGAACTAGGCAATAAGCTACAATCCCGTGTTCAATCAATCATGGTGGCCAGTTAAACTATTCGTTATTTGCGTGGAATGTATTTACGAATGAATGAAAAAAACCATTTCCCAAACGGTTCATTAATATCGGCCCAAATCCCAATTCCGACTGCACGAGGAGAGTAGACTGAATTAATCCAAGCACTAATGACAATTAAATTGCTTTGCGTACTGTATCTAACAATACTAGGGAGATTGCCTATTCAATTGGCATACCCACTTTTCCTTTGAAAGGGACCCCATCAAGTTACATTGCACATAATATTATCATCTATAGGTAAGTCAAAACATACCAATGACATTTCCTTTCATCTTAAACTCTTGATTTCGGCTCTCGGCGGTTTTCTCTCTACCAAAGCTCAAAACTTTTGTCCGAAACCCTGGACCATTACATATTCCACGTAACCGCCGATTTATGATAATAATAATACAATAACACACCCTCGCCGGGTCCAAAAATACACTATAAAAAATCCAAAACCCAGGTAACTAAGAATAATATTACTCAGTTAGAGTGCAAAGTGGTGTAAAGTTAATGGGTATCGAAAGATATAAAAATGAACGCTTAATAAATTTTATTGAACAGTAAAGTTGGTTTATTGCCGATACAGCGGAATACACCTAAAATATCCAATAATATATTATTTCAAAATCCTCATGACCCTACTTTTTTCCCCCGACCAGATAGAATACTAATAATTATTTGTGTCGATTCGTAAAAAGACGTCGACGTCGCGTATTGACATTACATATATTACTAAACATTTCGGAAAGTCATTAACGTGAAGGTGACCTGTAAAGTTTATCTACTGTGTCGATGATCCCAGCAGAATAGCCGAGAGTGCCTTAGCTAGCTAAAATAATGATTGTTGTTATTTTCTCTGAAACGTTATTATGTTATGAACCGGAATGCGCGGAATAGGCGAAGAAAACAGACAACAAAGTATAATGTTAAACAATGTCATGATATATGATCGTTTGAACTGGCCTCACCCATCGATGTAATGTTAAGCGGCAGTGCTTAGTACCTACGTACTTGGAGTTGCGTAACAATAAAGGCAAGAATACTTAAGATTTGCATCATAAACGGCGCGCTTCTGTAAGACAAAAGGTAATGTGGGGAATTGAGATTTTTATCAATTAACACCAACATCGAACTGTATGATTCAGTTACCATACATCGATAACAGATCTTATATCGAAAGAGAACCTTGGAAGCTGCGAACGGCTTCACTTTTATTATTACGAGCTAATCGGTTAAGTAATTTTTGTATTGTAACTAATTTGCCTCGTAGATAAAGCGGTCAATTAAAGATATTCGGATGTGCGGGAATTTATTCCAAGGAATGGAAAAACGAAACGTGCTCATTCGAGCTGTTATTGTGTTGCTAGACATAATATCGAGTGTCGTGATTACAGAGAACACTGAATAAATTATTATGAAAACTAAGTGAATTTCATGGGCGTAAGCAACAATTTGGAATCTAACAAGCCACACTGTAAAATCGCCCGCCATTCTGTGAATATCAAATTATGGACATGGAATTTCTGAGAAAAATACTAAATAGACAAAGTAATAAACCGATATGTATTTGGATAAAGTAAACAGAGATAATATGACGCTTTAATTAATTGCTTCACTCACTGAAATGTTTCAATGTCACGACCGTTTGTGAACTCACGAAAGTTAAGCGTCGTTTTAAATAGTTTGAAAACGAACAAAATATAAATGGTTCCGTCACGGAAGAATTCTGAATTACGGCGGTTTAAAAATTTCATGTCGCAGAATTTTACATTAAGATAAACAGAGTTCAACATTTACGACTATGGCTCCCATGGTGAATATAAATTTTCATTTTTACAAACGAAAATTGTAGGTGGATTACCTACCTAGGTAAGTGTAGCGGAATTAAAAGATGGAGGACCTTAACTCGGCATAGGAGAGGCGATAAAAAGTGAGCCGATGTCAAAAGTTCGGCCAGAACTCTTTCCGTGCGCTTATCTTATTTTAACTCCTCGGTTAATCTATCGTTTTTCTTCATTGTCTCGCTCACTCCACCTGAGTTGAGCAACTGTCACGCGGTACCTTCTTTGGAGAATCCGAGCATTTTGTAAAAATAGTGGAAAATTCTTACTTTACTGAATATATGTACAATACAAGCTTTAACAAATTGTAGGGAAATATTCAATTGAAAGGACAGATTGAAAGGTTCAATATGCTCAAATCAAAATAAACCTAAACAATATCATGGAGCTGATATCGATTTTAATGTATCGAATTAATTTTATACTAATATTATTATAATATATAGAATACTCTGTTACGAGTCTCTAGATATGACTTAATCGATTTAAAACAGGGGTGATGATTTACATTTATAGATAGATAAGTATATTCTAACGTTATTTTATGTGCCCTATAAAACCATTATTAATCTTGGGGGAATAATTTTAGTGTTGCCAGCAACGAGACGAATAATTTCTGTATATTCAAATAACTATGAAACGTGATTATTAAATACAGTACGCAAAGGTACCTACCCACTTTCATACTGTGAATATAATTATATGGCTAGGTAAAGAATATCCACTATCATACCAACAGGTATTCAACAAAATAAGAATATTAATAGACATTTTACATTTTAATATAAAATATTACATAAATATGATAATGCAGCAACTCCTGTAATGAATTATTACTCTCACACGATTCATTATCTATACTTACTTAAATAAGTACCTACCTACACACGTAAAAGGAATAAAAGAGATCATTATCCGAACTATGTACCAAATACTTATTTAATTATGCTGAATTACAAGTTTAGAGTGAGAAGTAGAAATCAATAGAAAGGGCTAAAAACTACGAAAACAATGTAGGTACATTATTTGTCTGGTCAGACTCTGGTGTAATAATTAGATGTGATAGAATTTGTAATAATTAGATGTGATAGAACTATTGGATTATTGATGAAACATACCTAACGCGAAAAAAAAACAGTAAAATAACAATAAAGAACCTATGTAATTTGATAATTTTATCTGATATTTACGGTGAATGTTTCGTATAAGTTATTTTAATAAGCATTCTTCAATAGGGCCACGATTCGGGATTGTGGAACCGAAAAAAAATTAAATTTCAGTGTTGAATTCGTGCACACGAGTGCACGCTTCTGTTCGAAGTGCACGTTTTGCACGAATTACAATAATGTTCCGAATGTTATGCACACATAATAATAATTAGTTCATTGATAACAAATAATAATAACATGAACCAAACATAATTCAGAATCGTTCACAGAGAACTGAAACAATGTTGAATTTAGTCTTTTTAGGGATTATGCTCATGCTCTTGAGCCAAGACTCGTGAATATTCGAATAGGATAAACCAACGTAGGCGATAATTTAATCATACTCAAGTATTCGAAATCATTAATCGCATTGAGTTCAATAATTTATACATAGCCTAGTGAAAGATGAAAATTATGTGAGTTGCTGTAGAATACGTACAGATGAAGCCATACAGCTATTGGGTATTGTATTTATCTCCACAAAAAAATCACAACTTTGCAACTAATATATTTCATGATTTTCAAGTGCCGTCTTTCAAAAATATTAATAAAACGAGTGGGTTGTGGCCAACGCTACACTCCTCACTACCAAGTCGCAAGTCACCCCACAAAGTATTAAAATATTGTATGGAATATTTAATATTTTTATAAAATGAGTTTTTACAATATTTTTTTATTTAATTATTTTATTACGTAAACTTGATATTTCTTCAATGTCATTTTATGAAAGTGATGTGCCTTTTTACAAATTTGAAAAAAAAATTCAAATTTTATGTTTCCTGAATTTGGGGTCACTTTGAAATATTTGACAGTTAAAAAAATTGAGAAGCGCTATTCACATATCCTTCAAAATCTAATGGGGTGTAAGCGAGTATTAGATATACATATTTACAAAATTTGAAAATAATCAACGAGTACCTACTTTAGTCTACAATCGATAAAGTAAAATAAACTAGTATCATGCTGAAATTGTATTCTGAAAGTTTCATCACAATGTGTGTGTGTGTGCTATATGCTGTGTGCTTTATACGTGTGGAGAGTAATTGACAGTATATAGTATATTATATTGGTCAATTATGTACTCCGCTAACACATAGGTACAAGTTTTTTACAACACTAATAGACGTACGATGGGGCGGTGTGGTTCAACCAAATTGAAACAGATTTGAGACTGGCAACTGAATATAATGAATTTAAAATAAAAATAATAATAATCTATATCAAATATAGAATTTGATTCACAAAGAACAAGATACTGAATACGTCAAATAATGTTAAAACAGTTTTGTAATTCAATTCCACATAGATTATCTTACATTAAATAATATCAATTTGTATTAACATACCTCAGCTTTTTGTGTTGTGTTAGTTTAAAATATATAACTTCGCGTAAATAGGTACCTGAAGTTCTTGAGTTTAAATTAAATTAACAAAGTATTGCGAAACTTAGGAGTAAACTGGAAAGATTACGAATTGTGTGATGTTATAACGACTTAGAGTATACTAAATACTGAAACTTTATTATAATATATGTATAACTAAATAATACGTTGAAGGTGAAAAGAACACATCATCATATTATTTTTTCCCGTCTTTAAGTACCAGAGAAAAAAGAACCAGTTATGTCGGAAATACTTTTGTGATATACCGAAAACATAGTATCTAGGTCTGTAGATGACATATTATATATAGGCACATTATATGAAAACAAAACGCTCTAAAAAAACGGTACAGTATAACGAATTTGTACAATGTCACAAGAAAGAGCACACACGACAGAATACATTAAGTGAAAAGAGATAAGATAATACAATAATAGACACACACTGCAGACATAATGTTATCTCTTTTACTCAAGTGCAATCACATTATAATAATTGTCTCTCACACCAAATAATGTCTGATAAAGAGACGAACTTACCTATATTAAGTTATTGCTGCGTGAAAAAGCGAATACAGCAGAATCCCTCTGCTCTACAAGCGAATATGACTCGACTACTCTCTTGTTTAGTCAAAATAAAAATAACTATGTATCAAAAATCCATATAAATATATTAATTATCGAATTAAATTATATATCTGGTCATTCCTTTACAGTTGTAGTGTAAACTTTACACGTTTTCATCATACAAGATGGCATTTTGGCTTCGACAATACGTTTGAACACTACAACATCTTGCCTATAATTAAAGTCCGGTAAGAATTAAGTGAGGAATGCGACTTACTTTTGTTTACCGATTTTAAGACTAGTAACGTACTAATCTATTATTTTTATATAATATGATTGTTATGAAGTAGTAATGAAAATTATATTACGTGCAATTGTAGAGAAAAAAAGAGCCTTTACAAAAATATTTTTCGTAGAAGAAAGTTAACAAGGTATGCTGGATGTTGTCACTACTATGTCACACGTGAAACCATGTTCGCCGGTTTGAGAATGAATAGACATTCTGAGGATGTGCAAGTTTCGAAGAGAGTGCTGGCACGTGGAACCAAGGGCGGAAAAGGGACGGAAAGAGGGGCGGAAAAGGGGCAGAAAAGGGGCTATGTGACCCACCCTCAGAAACAGGTGGATTGCCCCATAAATATTCATCGCACAGCGGAATGTTCGTGCAGCAAAATATAATAAATTCGGAGGTTAACTTTACCTCATCGCGTTTTAAGGCAATTAACACCGATATGATGGATGATAATGAATATGTATTTTTTTTTTTAATTTTTTTGTCGCATTTTTTCGTACTTTTTCGATGTTTAGTTTGCCGAATACGCCTCTCGACGACGAAGCACATGCCTCGCTATAATTTTCAATTAACAAACTGCCCACATACCTACGCAATATATTTTTTCATTAAACTTACGAGTACTTGCCAACTTATATCCATGTAACAGGTAAGCATCAGTTGCGGAATTGCTTATAGAAGCTGAAAATCTTGGCTTGCCTATGAATATTATGTTAAGAAATTCAAGAACTAATATTTATTTGTTTTATTGCAACCATACTACAAGATTAAAAATTAAACCGTTTGTAGATACGTTGCTATAATAATATTTACAGGGCCACAAATGTAAATATTATTTTGGAATGTAATTTTAAAAATATTTTTCGTGGCCACTGAAATGAACAACGATGCTAAAAAAACATTAAATTTTCGACATTTCCCAATTTTCTTCCAGGATTTGCCTAGTCCGAAGGTTCTAGTCTCGCCCCTGGTAAGCATGTACACATAAATATTTACAGGGATTCCCTGGTATATACGCTAGGTACCTTCACAAACCCACAGTTTAGTACTTTATTCTCGTTAAAACTTTAATTCATATTTTATAGAATTTTTAAAACACGTTATCGTGACCATGATAACTTATTTCAAAATTCAAATGGAAAGCTATTACTATAAAAACAGTTGTTCAAATAAAAAAAACCTACATAGTTATATTTTTTTGGGTGTTATTAATTTTCCATCAAAAACATTATTTTTCAAAAAAAAAGTCATTTATTTATTTTATTTTCGAAAATTAGAGCTACATTTTTGTGCTTACATAATATGATGATTCTGAAATTATGTAAAAGTCAACAAGGTTTTCTACGTGTTTAAAAAATATATTGTGCTGTAAGCTGAGCAATATAATAAGATTTAAAAAAAAAACAATAAATTGTGAAACGACAAAGAGAGAGCACTTTTTCATTCGATAATATAACGCCCTGATTTTCCATTTTCTCTTAAATAAACCTGTTTTTCTTATCTGCTGAAATAAACCCTGACTGCAGAGAGCTATCTAAATAGAATTTTATAACTCTATCTATTGAAGTATTTACAAGATTACAACGTGTTTATAAGTGTGCTAGTTAATTGTGTGTTATTTTGAATTGACAAAAAATGTATTGTGCCTACTTCAATCTTAGTATCTTAGACAAATAACTGATTATAGATAACTATTATATTATAAAATAACATTGAATAAATGGTTTTCGTAATAAGTTAATACTTTATTATAAAATATATTGAGTACACCTTTCAGGATTAAAAGAGTGAGACTTAATTACAATTCACTTCGAAGAGAATATTTAGATATTGAAATGGTAAAAGAGTTAATGGAGAAAAGATATTCTGGGAAAAATTGGAAAAGGGAATGAATGAGGAGGTTTATAGTTTTTAGTATATTTTAGAGGTAGATACATTAGATAAAATGAGGTAGATATTCAATCGATAATTGAGACAAGTTATAGGTAATAGATCACATTGAGGGTGGAGATTATCTTAGTAGATACAACAGCGATTCGTGCAATTATTTTGAATATAGTTAAGTAACGATCAATGCCTTCGATTTAGTGTAAATATATGCAGTATGGGATGAAAACGTAATGCATTCCTCTTCGATATACATACTTATTGGACATAGTAATTCTCTATGCATCTGTCCGCTAGATACCATCACAAAGACTCTTATTCAGTGCAAGATCACACAAAAGATGCTGTTGTATTTGTACAAGTCAGCGCTTATAAGAAAAATCATTCTCGTTCCATGATACATTATATGGATTAGCTTTACATAATTCCGAAGCGGGCCAGTTTAGGCGTACAGCGCGTGTAAACGCTCGTAGAATAATGATGGCAACAAATAATGGTTTTATAACAAAATATCCACGGTAATAAAATTATCCAAAACCACACCCAAAAATTCAGTTTCGCTTCTTTAAACACACATGTAGTAAATAATAATACGGTAATAATGAATCTAATAAATAAATTACACGCTATATTCAGAAGCATCTCGCAGTATCGGAATATGTATAACACACAACTTACAAATCTCTTGAGACTACAGACAAACTCTTACACAATATGAGGTTTACATGTTATCAATTCAGTAGATAGATAATTTACCATGCGATTATTTATAGACGACGCAATGAGAAACACTATTTTGTACTGGACTAGGAACACACATTTAGATGAAGGGGAAGAGGTCGGATATCGGAATCTATTGACATGTTCAAAGTACGATTAGTTACGTACGATTTTATACTTGTTTTGAATCAAAACAGATATTTTACACATTAAGTATTGAATGCAATGATCCAATCAAATATGTCCACATTTGATATTCCTGTGCCTTAACTTCCCCGTTTGATCAATGAAACAATATCTACACTATCATTAAACGATACAAAATAACTATGGATTATGGATGGAGAGTATGGATTGTTTCATATTTCCTCTAGTAAGATATTATGAATTTTGCACTGCCTTAGTACAGGTTTACCTAGTAGGACAGCATTTTTGTTATTTTTTTCTTACTACTTTACATAAATTTTTTGCCATCGGCTGCATCATAGCTCGATTATTCAAAGCCCCGGTTCCTATCCAGTCAGCCACTTACGGCCTTCGAAGTTGGCCGTGACAAGGATTGATAAACTTGGATAGGTTACAATCCTTACATGTCATTAGTTGTGTCTGATTTCCCAGCTCCTTGATAGACATATAAACTCTTCTAAAAACAAAGGTTACCTATCAAAAATCTACGAGAGTATCTATTGATTAAATAAATTGGAGGATTCCACTTTGGGTGAAATGAGACCGGCTTTTAGTTACATAGAATGATGTAGAATGTTGCATTTTATATGTAAAATAAACGTCGTAGATTGGTCCACCGTCGTATTTCGCCCTAAACTACCGCCATCTGTCGGTTGCGCCGGAACCCCAGTTTACACACTGTCAAGACAAATTTGCCACGATGCCAATTTGGCAACGGCGCGGAGGCTGAAATGAAAAAAAAATCTGACACTCAAAAATAATAGATATAAAGCACATTCCCTCGCCCGCGGACGTAAAATGTTTTTTTTTTCTTTGAAAGGTGGAGTTGGTTGGTACCCATGAAATTTCAATATTTGCTTTTCGCGATTAACTCGCCCGCTCTCTGGTGGTGTATTAACACCGCTGAGAGAAGCTGGAGAGATATTGGGAAAGAAAACTGGAGAAATATTATTTAGGAGGTACATACATAGAATATGATAAATCTGTTTTTTTGGATAACTATGTGGGTAATTTAAATGAACAAAAAAAAACAATCAATTTCAGTCATATATGTTTTAATATAATCTTACCTCATCACCAGATACTTTAAAATCTTTTAATAAATCCAGTTATGAGGCAAGGTAAAGGAGGGGTGCTACCAAAGACACATTTTCAAAACTTTCTTATCTTACCTTAACCTTAAATATTAAAAAAAATAGTATTTGATCATAATCTAATTTTAATCTTACTCTACATTGAATCATAAAAATTCGTTAAAATCAAAGTTTAATATGAAATTGTCATCAATTATTTTAGATATAATTATTCAATTAATATTAACCTTCATTTTTTGTATGTCTGAACCTTATCTTATTTTAATCAACTTCATGAGTAGCCCTAAAGTTTAGGTTAAAAATAAGCATCTGGCATAAAAAGGGGATAAAAAATTGAGAAACGTGGATATTTTTTTTAAACGGGGACTGGACACGAGATAGAATAACCTTATAATCTTTGTAAATATTTTAAGTGAATAAATTATATATACAGGGTGGCAAGTCCCGTCAAACGGTGAAATCAAAACCTTTATGATAACCCATATCATGGATATAATTATCATATGGAGTTTTATAATATATTAAGATATCATAGAATACATGAATGGTTTTAATTCCGTCCGTTGGCCAGACTTTCCCCCCAGATTTGTAAAAACAATTGAATCAGCAGTAGGTAGGTACCTAAATATAATATAAGTTTTCAGTATGGAAACATAACGTTAAAATGCACGTCCGGATTATACACAAACATCAGTTGGCGGTATGAAGATATGACCGTACCTACTAATAACAAAAAATATAAGTTGGTACCTATGTACATACAATATGAATGATAAAACTCATCCCACGACTAATAAATAGATAAGTTATTTTAACCTTCATTTGACTGTTTTCTTTCTGAGTTAATCGCTTGCTAAATATTGAACGAGTACCTACACAAACAAAATAAAAGTCATGTACAAGTATAACTAACTAAATTAGGAGTTATTTTTTTATAGATTTGAAATAGCGTTCGTGATGTTTCTGTATAGAATTTGAAAAGGCAGTCTGTCACAAAGTAGAATTATCACACGTCAACGTACCAAGAATCAACAGTTCTGAGGTTATTAAGCACAAAAAAAAATAGAAAACCAGCCATGTCTATATCATAAATATCGATTAATTAATTAGGGGTGAAAGGGTGAAAGTCACTAACTTTGTAAACGTATACCTAAATAGATATGTTAACAAAAAATGTAAATATCAATTCGACAGTAAATTGTCAACTCACAAGCTGTACAATTGTGTGTTATTGGAATCAGCATTGATTTTGTTGAAAATATAAGCGGTAACTTATGGTAAACTAAATTCAAAATTTTATAATGATCTATGTTAATAAAAAGAAATTCCTAACAATTTTGAACGTACTTATTATTTTTTATCTAAATCTAATCAGTATATTATTTTGGAATAATATTATTTAATAAAACTGCTGAAAGCCTAAATTTGTCAAGAAATATGAAAAATAATAGTGTAACTACAATTTAGTTGGTCGACTCCATACACAGATTTTTTTTTGTTACATAATAAAAGTAACAAAATTTCATGTTATAATTAACAAAACAAAAGTGACTTAAAAAAAAAATTATATACAGTCAAAAAGTACAGCCATAAATATATAAACATTTGTTGATGATAAAAATGATTTGGCTAAAACGCAGGTAGCCAGTTACTATTTTCTTAAAATCTAGTAATGAATAATGTACGTCGAAAAATATGGAAAAAAAATCAAACTAGTGATACTGTTGAAATGAAATTGTTTTTATGTTAAAAAAATCAACTCAATAAGGAAGGTAGGAACGTATATAGATATTTATATAAGTTCTGGTAGGTATAATTTAAAGATGTCTTCGAAGATGCTTGATTCAGATCAGCTAAGCCACCGCACATTCTGTATCATATCAGGATTTGGCTCTCACAAATGGGTGGACATCCCAACCATGATTAATTATCATAATTTTACGAAACATACTTGTGCTTATGTAATTACAAAGCAGTAAGATTTAATATTATTATACGAAGATAAATCAATCATACAGTAGTGCGTAGTGAAGCGTTGTGAGGAGTTTGGTAGGTCGGGATGGGTTGGGTAGGCGAGAAGTAAGAAATACGAGGGAAAGGAAGATTGATTAGGTTGTTGCGAACAGGATGAAATACTTAGTTTAACAAGGGAATATACTTTAATAAAATTTCAAGGAGGTACGTTAACACACACATACATACTTACTCAGCTTAGGAGAGAAAACTAACTTCTAATTACCAACATCTACATATTATGTACTTAACAAATGAGACAAAATTAATAGAGAACAAGTTTAATTAAGTAAAGATCCTGGTACAAAATAATTCTTAGCGTGTTGTTTACTTAAATCAATATTGTTCAGTCCGTTTATCGTCAGTTACAACAAAAAATGGCTGAATTATTAAAATTAAAATATTGATAGTGATGACATTGAAGGCTATTTATATTCTGAAATGAAAAAATAACTTTTATTGTTTCAAGCAAAAAATACTCAAAGTTGTTCTCTGCACACCCCACGTAAGTTCAAAAATATATAAGAGATAGCAACGTCAAAAATCAATTCGTTTATTGCTGGTTTTTTGATATTGACACCTGTCTGGCACCTGGGAGTGGTTGCGTTTTCATACCTATATTCAATAAGAAAGAAAATATCAAACAACCAACCCTTAAAAATTATTCATCGAAAACGTTGCTATCTCTTGGACTAATAATTCTTGTTAGGCGGGTTGACCGACTTAAAATATATAAATCGCGCAAACGCTAGGTATAGTTACCAACTTGTGTAAACAAATTATAAAATTTTGTTAGGGAATTATTTTATGTTTTTGACCAAATATTTTGCCAGCTGAAAGCGATCAAGTAAACCTGCCAATAACAGACTATAATAAATTATTCTGTTTATCCCGATTTGTCCCATGTAAAGTAAATTCTTGCATCATTTTTATTGAGATACGATAAATCAAAAATATAACTGTATTTTTTTAGTGGGCATCGAGATAAAAAATGGACAATTTAATTAGTTGTTTCCCGCGTGAGGAACGAATACCTACATTCAATGTGAATGTTATTAAATTAATTATCAGAATGATAAAAATAAAAAAAACAAAAATTATGATATATGTTTGTATTGATTTCTCGAATGTAAATACCGTTTATAAAATGATAAATGATAATAATACATACAGTGGTCCGAGCAATGTTCAAATATGACGTATAGGACCACTTTTTTTTTACCTAGGCAACATTAAACCAAGATTACACACCGTACAATTTATGATACCCGGATACTTTGCGAGTTTTCAAAACGTCTGGTAAAAAAGATAAGCAGTCATAATCGAGTTAAAAATGCATTTAATGCACAATACACCCATTTTAAGTTATCGTCTAGACGTTTGATAATGATATAATTTGCCAGTGTTAATCCTTTGAAAATCAACTTGACTCAAGTATTCGAAATAAGGTTAAAATTGATAAAGAAATTTCGTCAACGTACAAATTACCAAGAACGTTAGAGAAAACTGCTAAAATTATTCAAAACAATGCTAATTTTTAATTTATCTAACTGTATGTATACGTATTCAGCATAAAAGTTTGTAAAAAAATATAAGGTACTTATATTAAGAACTTACACATATATTTTGATGCATAATATATTAGGGTTATAGTTTTTCATATGTCAATAGTTACAAATTGCGTCACAATGTTAATACTTGACTAGTTATGTACAATGAAAAGTTACTAGGGCATTTTTGTTGAATGCAGTGACGAGTTACTAGGGCATATTTGTTGAATGCAGTTACAAGTTGTCTAGTATATGTATTATAGGGACCAGTTGCTTTGAACACGTCGACGGATAACTTGTGGGAGTTTCGTGCGTTACATTATTTTCGAATTATTTTCGAACGCAACGACTAGTTGCCGTGTACGTGGTGACTAGCTGTCTGGTACGTTGCGACTAGTTAGTTGTCTATTGCATAGTGACTAGATGACTAGTATATGTCACTCAACCGGCACGGCCAATGACATTCGCTTCACAGAGCGTGATGTTTGACATTGACTAATTTTGAAACCATAGTCCGCTGGGTTATTTTAAAAAGGTCTCAACTTCAATAATAGCGGCATGCGATTAATTTGTTATTACGTAGTATTTGGTAAGTTCGTGCAAATGGCGAATTCGTAAGTTCATGTTGTTTACCCGGGTTTGATTTATAGCAATGCCGTGTTGCTTCAAACTTACATAAAATAATACCGATAATATTTCATATATAAAGAGACAAAATGCCGGCATTTCGAACCATTGAACAATTTCGTAACCAGGTAAGAATTTTTCGTAGAAAAATCGATAGTTTGTGTTTTATGTAATTTAAAGATTTGGTAACCTAAAGTGATGTGATCCTACATCAAACTGTTATTTTTGCCTAATGAAATAAAAGTAAACAAAGTATTTAGATTGGTAATAAATAATTTATGCAAAACAAAACCAATTTGTGTTATTTTGAAATTGAATTAATTATTTTTTACTGAATTTGCAATTAGATCTCTTGTATGTTAAATTAATTATTAATATCATATGTGTGTTAAATTTTATTTTTAAAAAGTCTTCTGACATGAACCTTTTGTCATGAAGAAAAATACTGGAATATACATCATTTTTGATTCATTTATCTTTTAGCGAACCGAAGTACCAATTCATAAGGAATTCAACTGTACAATTTTACATAAATTAATTCAATAAACAAGTTCCTGTAGGTAGAGTTAACGGCAAAAATCTAGAAAAATCACGTGGGCTGTGCAAACAGAATTTTCCAATATCCCAACCTACCAGGGTAAGTTTAAATAAGAAAAAAAATATTTGAAATGCATAGAACCCTTTGAATTATTAACGTTTGACGGTTGGGGCGTGCGTTCCGTCACCCATCAAATCATCTACGTAGGAATTACCGGAGCGATTTCGGACACTTTTTACTCAAATGTCGTCACTTCTACACGCGAGTGTAATGACCTGTGCGCCGAAGTATTATATTGATAATAATAATATTTCAAGACGACTCTAATAACAAAAATAATTCTTAAATAGAAAAAATATACGTACCTATATAATATAAGTAGATATCGCCAAACATCTTGACGTTTTTGTGGATCTACCAATCAATCAAGATTTCAAAATTTGTGTTCTACGCAGCGACACCGTTCTTCAAGATGTTTATCGGTCCTTCTCTTACATCTATATCATTATATATTTTATGACATTCGCTTAATAATTTTCCAAATAATATCCTTCATTCTCTCCTTGTATCCACGTCAAGAAGAATATGCACATAACATTGTACTGTTACATATTCTTCTTAATTCCATCAAATTAAAATTCTATTCTATAACTATTTTCACAAATACACCGAGAACTAATGCAGGACACAGGATACCGCATTACAGAATATGTTAAAACTTTAATGAACCAATTTAATGACCATACTGACGTTTTTATTTGATTCCTATATTCAAAAGGTAAATTGTCAAAAAGATCACGGATCCTGACTTAGGACCTTGGTATGGCTGGAATGCACTGTTGAGGAAATGATGTTATATGAATTATTTTTAATTCAAAATTATATTTTATATTTCATAATAACATATTTTGATTTTTTATATTTTGTTACTTTTATCATAATCTCCAAGCAACTATTTTTTTGTAATTTCTATATGGAAAATAATGTTACACATATAATATCAAATTAATGTATAAAAAAATGTATACACTGAAAAAAATATAATGAAATCCGAACTGGCTACCTGTGTTTTAGTCAAACCTATGTTATCAGTAATAAAGGTTTATCTATTTATGACTGTACTGTCTGGCTGTGTGCACAAAACATTTAGTTGCACAAAACCAAAAGTTTTGTGGTCACTACAGTTCGGTTAATTTTAACACGATATTTTGTAACTATTAATTAAAAAAAAATCAGTATGTGTGATTGATATTTCTCATCAATGGTATGATTTAAAAAAAAAAAAAGAATATCCTTTCTACGGCAATTTATTCTAATTCCATTCGTCATCTATCTCGTATGCCTTTGTATAGTTTTTCCTCTTTCAATAAGTCCAAACTACCTCAGGGCGTTAACTAAATATGTTCAAATAATAATAAGCGTACATAGATATTTTTACATCTCAATTACCTCAGCATTGCTGACTGGCTTTTCTGCGAAACGCGGCAATTAGCGAACAAATTAATAATAATACCGACCAACAAACGTATCTACAGTATGTACTTACTTATGCTTTCCACAATCCCCAAGCTGAAAATAATATCTTACTTTACTGAAAATAAATCTATAGCCACCGCTATCTATGCATAAAATACTGACTCAAATATATAATAATATTGTCGAATGACTTGGCCGGTGCCAACATCCGAATTAAAATTAACGAATTGATGGTTTATTTTTAAAAATGTTAAATATCTATAGATGGAGGTTATTGCACCGACGGAGCTATCCAATGAACTCGTATCTAAATCCTGTCTATTTCATTCATCTACAACACGAGCATTTTTGATATGTCTACGCGATGGGTATCGGCAAATATCATTACAAATTTAAAACAGCCCTAGTAATCTTTTAAGTTGTTTTTCGATAACTTTACTTGTTGATAAGAAAGATATCATCAGGAATTATTTTTTCACAATCTAAAAATTTGCTGGTTATGTTGAATTTTATTCCAGCTTTCGACTCGCTTGAACGATTTGCTACATTCTAACAGATCTCAAAAAAATCAATTTTCTTATTATATTTTTTTCTTATTTTTATTCCAATTTGCTTCTTGGGTAATTTAACACGCACCCAATAAAAAGTTGCCACATTCTGGAGGTTTGAGATGTTTATCATCTCACAGATCCAGACTGAAAACCCAATTAAAAACTATGTCTCCACCGGGAATCGAACACGGGACCTTTGGCTCAGGTTTCACGAAGGCCGAAAAACATTTCGATACTTTTGATAGATGAAATCATAGATAAGAAATTGACAGTAAGTTGCTGTCTATAGAAAACGTATCAGCTCTAAATATATAACATATACCTACCCAAAAACCTTATAATATGATGAAACTTATTGTACCCTGATCATGATACCTGTTGAAATATGCAAAAAATGTGAAATTAAGACATTCCACAATTCCATAGAAGTTAAAAATAATGACAAAATAACCCTCGTTTTGATGAGAAATAACCTACAGTGGTTTCACTTGTAAGAACAATCTCGGGGTGATAATGGTCGTATAAAAAAGCGTTAATGTAAATCGAGCTAGTATTAAATATTATAAATGGACGCATTATGTCAGTATATGGAGGGTTCATAAAGCTTAATTGTCTAAAAAAAATAAAAGCACTTAGTGTGCATTCTGGCGAGCAGTGGGTGAATCTTTGCAACGGTATAGAAATTACCATTTCCACGCTCGATTTCGTTTGACGCGGACGGAATCTCAAAAAAATATATATATATGTACAATAAATCTTTCACACATTACGCCGACTTAATTCAGAGGTTTATTATCGTATTAAGCCCATAACGAAATTACGTTCCATTATATACTCGTTAATTTCATAATCAGAAATACATATAATATAATTATAAATAGATCATTTAGTACATTTTTATAATCGGGGTGTATCAGAGCATTGCGTGTATGAAAATAATTATAAATTATATTTGTACATACTTAGGTACGTAAAAAAATATTTTATTTATATTATGAGCTCATTTAACAAATGATAAATACGAAATAAAAACACCCAAACACTACACCGACAATTTTAATATTTAATTAATATGTAATTTGCTCATGATTCTTTTCTTCTCTATCTCTTCGAATATTTCTACTTGTTTTTTTATGAGTCTCGTGTTATTTAATTCTACTCGTGATATAGTGTTTTTTAAATGCATAGAAAGGAAAATATATGAGACAAAAATAATAAACACTGTTCAAGTGGCTAGTTTATTGCTACCTATCTAAAAATATATTTTGCCTGACAAATAAATTATATTAACGTTTTCCCTTGTTAGGAAAGGAACATGAACTTAAAGTATGTTTGCTATGATAGAGGTGTGTGACTCTTGGGCTCCTCTATCAACTTATAGGGTAGTTATAACCAATATTTAAATATCGTTCATCATTTTAATATATCAAAGTAGTGTCTCCATGGAATCAAAATAAGAATTCATACTTACCTGCATAAAAGTTATGTTACAATCACTTCAATTGCACAGGGGACAAGACTGTTCTCTCTTTGAAGTCAGAAGAGTTCGTGGAGTAGGCCAGACTTTATAGCCCAACCATACGTAGGATAAATGTATATGTATATTGGGTACACACTATAATCGTACATACAGCAGAGTAGATATAGTGGTGTGCTGTGTATTTTGGTAAATGCGCCTGTTTACACACTGGGTATTAATATATTCAATACACACATTTACAAATAAACAATACCAGATATCGCTTAGAATATACCGGTGCATTATCTGTCACTTATTATAACTGTACAAATATACATTAAGGGAAAACTCTCGGGGGGTCAACGACTCTTAATATAATTAGTTATCGCTTTTTAAAGAAATGAGGCAACATATATCAAAACATACATCATCATTTTCAACCCGCCTGCTTTAAATATATACATAACACTGAACGTGGTGAATATTTAAAACAAACGACGCGTGATCCGTTTTATGCATAGCAAAACTAGTGCGATTTACCTAAAACTCACAACATTATCTACTTTTAAGATAAATGTTTAACAGTATAGCACTTTTTGTTTACATGTTGACATTAAATAGATGACGTATATCTTCTCAACGACATTAGTAATTAAAACGATAAACAATAGGTAGATATAATATAAAAATTATGACATCAAATTATCACGAACAAAATAATATATAGTTCTTCTTTCTATTAATTTACTTCGACTAAATGAATGGATGCTGCCATTCTGAATTCACCATTCTGACGATGCCCGGCGTTGAGCGATACCGATGAATGGGAGTCGCAGTTTTAAACATTAAAAAAATTAAAAATGATGACACGTTGAGTAATATTTTTTGTTGACACGCGCCTTTTTATGTCACTTTGAATCTGGTTGGTTGGATGAAATTGCCAATTGGTCACAATCCCGTCAGTGTGCGGTAAGTAATCAAATAAATAATTGGCAAAAGAAAATGATCAATGAAATATATATTTTTTTAATAAAATATGTATCTAAAATATAGTTAGTTCCTTCCTGGTAAAAATCACCATGATACTGGGTTACTTGAAGATTTAAAAAAATCAAACATTAGGTATCTACTATTACATCACAACAAACGTGTTTGAAATCTTATCTTGAAAACATGTTTAATTTAAAAGTAGGTATCTCTTATATTTATACATACATACATACCATCACACCATGTCCTTCACGGGGTAGACAGAGAGAACCGAACGCCACATTTTTCTATCTTGACACACATTCATCGCCTCATCAACATTCATACATCGTCTTATACATGTTCGTCTGTTGTTCACGCTTCTTACATTTCCATCTTTCAGAATATCGTTTACATGGTCGTGCCATCCTTTTTTTGGGCGCCACCGACCATTTATTCCGTTCCTGTCAGCTTTGTATATATTCTTCGTCAGGCGTTCTTCATTCATTCTCCCCAAGTGGCCAAACCATCTCAATGTGTTAACTTTCATTCTGTTAATTACATGTTTCTTCATCATACATTCTTTCCTTGTATCTTCATTTCGAATTCTGTCATACATCTCTTATGTTTTAATAACCAAAAATGATTAACTTATTTAAACTATTGATATCGTACTCATCAAACGAATGACATGACAGATCGGATTGCAGATAAGTATAATAGAACAATTAATTAAAAAAAAAAATCTAAAACCTGTTCCTATAGTAAAAAAAAAACATAGATCATAAATCAATTTGTGTGAATTTCATTTATCGATAAACCGAACCGAATTTATCCGGATCGGAAAACAAATCGTATTTACTTTGAAAACATTATTTTCGGAAATATTTGTCTGGAATGACCTCAAACTGTCAAACGCGTAATTTATTCGTAATTTGAACAGGTGAAACACACACTCGTTAGAAAACAAAATACTATACTGTATTACTGTAGTAACTTTATACACAATTTGTTAAGAGCAGTTATGGAAACATTCATTTTTATTGTAGATTTGATAGTTCAAAATTAATAATGTAAATTTTAAAGATACTAAGATTTGAGAAGCTGATGAGCTTCTTTTATTAATTTCTGATCTTTTAATTAATATTCTTAGAAAATCACTACAAAATAACATGATTGTAGGTAATGATATTCATGTATATTCACATTACCTACATAAAAAATTCAAGTATAATTAGATATATCGATTACAAAAATATAATAGAAAAACCCCACCATAGACGTTCAGATTAAATTAGAAAGAAAAAAAAATACCGATATGATGCCTTCGTTAATGATCATAAAATAAATAATTTGAAAAATATTGCTTTCATAATAACTGATAAATCAATCAATCAAGTCTTTTAAAAAAGACTAATGCTGTTATACATATAATACATATCTAATAACTTTTAATTGACACCCCCTCTCTCACAACCTCTATCCCTTTGTTGCTGTGCATTAACATTTAATAATGTTACGCGTTTGTCTTTCTATTTTCCACTTCACTACGTTACTTTGGTTGGTTGGACGAAATTGCCTTATGGAAATAAACTCGCTATTGTACACATTATTGTACATGAACTTAAATAAATAATAACTACTTAAACATAGTAGTGGTTTGTTTAAATTGCAGTCTGAATTAGGGATGTCTACGTCAGGACTAAAAAAATTAAAAAAATAATAAACTTAAAAAATTCGGCTGAATTGGTATCTAGTATTATAATTAGATACCCCTCAATTCTTGGCAAAAAAACACGGACTATCGGAGGCGTGTCGTGGGGACCATTATGCTTCACATCAAACAACATAAAAAGATCATAAACAAATATCGCTTGATACTAGTTTCTTCGTTATAAGGTCGTTATTTATTACCGAATAATCAAGTTATAAAATAATAATATTATATATTTTTATTATATTGAGTTGTAACAGATTCGGTTGGAACTGGAATTATTTATACATATTTTTGAATTAAACGTATATTTTATGACAAGATTGATATACATTAAATCACATGAAATGTTTTTATATCACATGTATAAAAAAACGTGATAAACATTGCAACATATATCTACGTATTGGTATATATTTGAATTTGTAGTAAACAAAATATTATAACAGGTGAAATAGCTCGTTGTGTGATTCTATCAATTCATATATTATAGTGAATAGACAATAATTATTTATTTCACATGTGTAAAATCGAAAAGTTAAGGTACACAATTGATCTTCAGAGATTAGCCGGTTATAACCTGTTAACATAATTGTTTGCAATAAATAAGTAAGAACCTATTGCAAAAAATAACATATGAATTTCATCACCTGACAATACCTACCATTAACGTGTGTTATTGAAGTATTTTTAAAATCAAAGAATTTATATGAATAACAAAATGGATACATATTTCATGTAGTAAAAATGAATTTGATAAAAGGTAAGTAACTTTATCCAAATGTACCTAATACTGGAAGTAATTGGATTACGTTAGGCAGTAAAAATGATAATAATGAAAAATAAAATTTGGTTATAAATTCAATATTGAAATAGGTGGGCAAATATAAATCGGTCCTTAAAAATTGGCACGTAAAAATTATATTTCCGCAGAAAACGCAAAATCTCATTTCCTACGAACGTATAACGGGAACCAAATACGACCCCATTACAGTGCCTACACCCTATAGGTACCCGACTTCTGTGATTTTCCGATTTCCCGCTATGAAAATATGCATTATCGATCCCAAATACCGACCATTGAATCCAGCAAGAGACATAATCCAGCCAGGTCTGGCGCGTTTAAAGGCATATTAAGTATTTCCAGAATATTCATAAATATGCCATTTTCCGACCTAATGGAATGGTGTAAAATACATGCATTAAATGTACGGAATAACGAACGAATTTTCACCTAGGTTACATCGCATCATTTCCCTATTTGAGGTAGGCAAAGAAAATCGTACGCCACATCATTTTATTTTGAACCGATAGTTTCACGAGCAACAAACAGGAAATTTATTTAACAAGTATCCAAAAAATGCCACAACAGGAAGTCTGAAGAAGTAGAAAAAAAATAAAGCACTATTTTGTTTCGAACGTAATATTTTAAAACTACAAACTCAGTTTTATATTCATAAATATTTTGTAAATATAAATAATAATAAAATTCTGTATGTTCATAGCTAGGTATAAATTGATATTTAAACGACACGTGTATATAAAGATGTACATTTGTATGATATATATGTACCTAACAAATACTTGTCTATATAAAATATTGTAATATGTTAAGTGACTGTATACATAATAAATCAGTACATATTAAAATTACAGGTAGATAGTACCTAAGTATTTATAGTTTTCAGTAAGTACCTACGTGCACCTTAACATGTATGTACTAGGTAGGTATATACATTATGTATATAATGATTAGTATAAATCGATCCATCATACCTATTTATTACATAAGTGAATGCTAAGTATGATGCAACTATGTAGAATTAAAAGCTATAAATAATATAACACGAAATTAAATGAACTATAGATAAAATAGAGCACAAAATTATATTACTTCATTAATTTGTATGAAGACGCTTTGCTTTAATATCAACATAAGTCTAGCAATCCAGATAAATTTCGTAATTCGCTCTCTCTACGTACATGATACATATTGAAAAAAAATATATTTAATAATACCTTCAAAATTGTGAAGTAAAGTCAAAATATTTTAAAAACATATTTTGGATATTATGTAGGTACCTACTTATTTATTTTTTGAATATTTTTTTTAAGTTGCTAAGTTATAGATAAATATATTATCTTTGTACACGAATTAAAATAATATTCATTCCTACTTCCGTGCTACTAGTGTTATGAAATATGGTGTTAATTATTTACTATTGAAGGATTGGATTGATGGATTGAATTACATATATATTATTGAAGAATGTTGCGTATTTTTGTGAACTGTATCGTTATTGTTTAGTGATATAAAAATTAATATGAAATATAAAAAATGTATAAGAAAAAAAGTATCTTACGTTTCCATTACCTTGATAGTTTAATTAAATTACCTTAAAAACAATGGTGTGTACAATAAACAATGTAGTATTAAGGAGTGTACAAAATAATAACAATAAGTACCGACTGACGTACACAATAGAGATGTGACATATTATTTGTACGGGGAGTGTTGAGTCCTGTGTCTACACAAAACGCCGGATTGTTTAATGGAAAAAAAGATTTATTGCTACGAAAAGGAAGTACTTGGGTGTAATATGTAAGTTATGTAGTTGAAGAATACATTGGGTGTACAATGTTAGTATGTATGTATAGTACCTATGTATTTCTATACTGTCACTTCTTGGTCATGTGTCTTTTTGTACAGATAATAACGTTTGTTGCGTAATGCAGAGGGGCACAGTTTAATAGTGATGGGTGGAATGAGTCTCGATAAGGAAGTATTGGTCTAATTAGGACCAAAACTGTTCCAATAACAAAACAACATACTATTTGAATTCAATTGTATATTGTATTAAACATGCAAAATCAACAAATAAAAGAAAACTTTTTTATTTCCTTATATATTATACATTAATCCAGTTAGAATCTAAGTAGAATATGAATACATTGAAGAGATATTTTCTTAATTCCATAGAAATATTTTTTTATGTAATAGTGAATAACAGTTTCTGTGGGTTCAGGCATAGGTTTTCATATAATACACTAGATGTCGTAGTTAGCAAATTTTGTATGAATCGAATGTGAGTCATTTTTCAGGGTGGATTTTTGACGTTTTGGTTCCAGACCACATCGTTTTTCTATAGAAAATAACGACTAATGTGAATTGTTTTCGGATTTATTTGTCTAGAAAACATTTTAATTGTTAATAATTTAGAGAACATTTATCTAGGATGTGTTGAAATGTAAGGAAAACTGAAATATGTTGCCAACCAAAATGTCAAACTCACGATATTCCATGACTCACTTTTTGCACAGAGTAGGTACTACATCTAGGTATATTATAATAAAAATCTATGGGTTCAGGTACACAACGACACACGGCAAGAAATGTAGAATGTTCCTAAAAACGATTTAGTTTTATAATGTAAGCCAAAAATACATATTATTATAATATTCGTTATATTACAACGAATTAAAAAACATACATAATAAAAACTCTTCAACTCTTATGGTCTTAAGTGACCAAGATCACAACTAGGTAGGTACCTACGTCGGATCAGACCAAAAACAAGACCGGTCTGTAATTGGTCTTGCGATTGTCAATCACTAGTGTGAGAATTGAGGTTGCAACTAAATTGCGGGTCTTTACCCCAAATTCCAGGGGCAAGAAGAGTAGAGATATTTCTATTTTCATCCCTTATTACAAGTAGGTACCTTTGGCCTCCAAACGTGACGTCATTACACAACAGATATTCCAGAAATTCGGGAATGGTATCCATTCAAGGGATAAAATAAATATACTAATGAATATATTATCATATACGGAGGTGAATAGAGTTACATAGCCGCAACCAAATAATAAGGGATGTAAATATTTATATACACCAGTGGCTCTAAACCTTTTTTCGACCAGGGGATTACTTTTTTGTTCAGTAGCAGGGACCACAAAGTTCGAGAAAACTATTCACAGGCACGTGCCGCCGCACAACTCGGATAACAAGCGATTCATAATATTTAAAACAAATAAAATTATTTTCGATTTTTTCGCGGACCACTGGTTTGAAACCAATGATATAAACCGAATTTTTTGTTTTAACGGCATGGCGTTGGGAACATCAGCAGAATGGCTATCATTATAATAAATGAAAAAAAAAAATTTAAATATAAATTAAAAATATAAATTATAAATTTGAAAAATATAAATTCCGAATTATTGTAAGTATATAGGTACTTGTTATTTTAATATAGAAACAGACAAGATTTTCAAAGTAGTAGAACAGTATTCGAATGTAGAACTTAATAGAATATAAAAGAGAAAGAAATAAAATCAATTGAAAGACGCTTACAAAAATTACTTGCGCTGCAAAAACGAGCGGGTTGTACAAAATACTAAAATTTTGAATGGATTTTCGTGAAATGAGTCTGTTAAATTATTTTTGATTTAAATATTTTATTATGAAAACTTGATAATACTTCAATGTCATTTTAAGAATGTGTTGTGCCTTTTTATCAATTTGATAGTAAATATATCAAATTTTATGTTTCACGAACTTTGGGTACCTTTGAAATATTTGAAGGAAAAAAAAATGAGAAGCACTGAATAGATATCCTTCAAAATCTAATGAGATCCAAGCGAGTATTGAATAAGTTTAAAAATAATCGAATAAGTACTTTAGTCTATAATCGTTAAAATAGAATAAACACGTCGTACTATGTCACATAGGTAATAATTTAATACGCACCCAATAACAAGTTGCCACATTCTGGAGGCTTACGCTATTTATCGTCTCATAGATCCAGACTGAAAACACAATCAAAAACTGTGTCTCCACCGGTAATCGAATTCGGGACTTTTGGATCAGCAGTCTGCATACCCAACCAACTGAGCTACAAAGGCCGACACATAACACTTTATGTAATAATGGGTCTGTGGCTCAGCTGTTAGACAATCTAGTGAACTCGTGTTCAAACCTTGCTCGGACCTGATGAATAAAATGCTTGTTCTATGAACACCCATAGCACAAGCATTTTATATCGATAAACATAACGAGCGTTTATGTTGTTGTTTCAAAGGCACATTTATTATTTTTTATTTGGTTTTCAAAATGTAATAGTGCAAACAGGGGGTATAAGTCATATTATAAAATAAAAAAAAATCACCTTGTAAAATTGGCCGAACATTTAAGACATGTTATAATAAATTTTAATCACGGCCAGTGACACGTGTCGGTGTAATGTGTGTGTGTATGTCTGTAAACGAAGCGCACCCATTACTGATATATTAAAAGCTTCACAACATACGTAATATAACTCACTCAATATATTATATTATTCATATGGCAACACCAAAACATGCATTCTAGGTAGTCCCGTGTTGACTCAGGGTTGCATTATTTTGAAATAATTTATTATGATTAAATGTCTAAACGTTTTTTTCAACTGGTATCACAAATAATCTACACAAATTTTATATCAGATAATATTTGTGGTTTCTTATTTTAAACGTTAAGTGCCCTTGACTTGATTTCACAAAAACGGCGCTATAAAAGGAATCAGTTTATTATTATTGTATAATTTTAAAAGTCGTTATTTCTGACTCATCTTCTTCACATAGTCAAAGATTTTTTTCGAATTGAAACTCGCATATCTTAGAACCTTTCTTAAACGTATCTATAAAATCGTATCTATTTTTCGTAATATTTTGTGTAGTATCAAGTTGTTTGATGCGATGGACTTTATTGGCACAGTGCCAATTTTAAAATCATCAAACAAGAACGACCTTGAACAAAGCAATCATACTTAATCTCACGAGTGTTGGTAAGTGAGTCATAATAACGTACAAGCTAGTCAAATCAATCATAATTAATGTAAAAAATACAAATACATATATAGATTGTAATTCAAAAAATATCAAATAAAATATTAGCACTTGAGATATTAAATTTGTCTAGGGACAATTTTTGGTGAAACTTAATGTTTATTATGACTGACACTGACTGGTATAGGGTCTATAGATTATCAACAGAGTTTTACGTTTCAAACTTGTGAGTTTCACCATGAATCGACAGGACATTATTGGTGAAACGTAATGAAATTACAGATTGTTTTATGTTTTTTTACAAATAACAACGACCGGTATCGCTCTATCAATTTAAAGACAGAGTTTTTTGTTTTTTTTTTAATTATATGCAAGGTTCATTGAATAGCTGTTCAGAAAGTTACGAAGAATACTGGCAAATAAGTTATTGGCAATTGAGTTATTAATAATACCGTCAAATATACTATCAAAATAAATATACAATATGTCTCAATAGATTATCAGTCCCTAGCCATGATTATTATAGAATATTTGAACTGGGCACGTTCTCATACAAATTGGAATCGAACCAATTGGATGCATCCGAAACACGGGAGTTAAAATTTTACACTTACACGAGGAACGGAAAATAAATACACAATATCTATCTATTTACAACATATGTATGTGTAAATGAATATATAACTAATAACTTATATAACAAGTTTATTAATACATTAATTAAATACACAATAGTCCACATACACAATATTCCACTATAGGTAAATATTTATGATTTAAATACTTCGTAATTTTTTAACTTATTAAGAAGAATATATTAAATTTATATTATTTTTATTAATGGGCCTAGTTTCTTGGAACAAATATATAAATGAACTTTTTGTTTGTTTATCCATGTCATTGAGTTTTGTTGATATTGTCATTTTTATAATAAATTTGAATAGCTATTTAATAATTGTTAATTCTATTTTTTGACACACTTATATTCTAAAAAAATGTCATTGAATCCCAGCAGGTTTATAAATCTAATAAGTATATATACATATTAATTTATTTCTTCCATCTACATTATTGTGTGTACAATGACGATTTTATTGCCATAGGGCAATTTCTTCCTACCAACCAAAGCAATGTGAGGCCATACCTAAATAGTGTAGTCGTAAGTACTTTAAATTTATAAAAAAAAAAATTAAAAAAAATTATGATTCATATAATAAATTAAAAAAAAATAGTAGGTACATTAGTGACATTTCTATATTTTTTTCTATTCATCGCGAAATCTTCAAAATAATAATTTTTCAATAATAAAAATTTGATTTTTTCATTTTAATTTACGCAATACCTACTTACATCGACATAGATAGGTGCAATATTTTTTTTAAATTTCAAATAACTGAAATCATCGGACACCAATTCAAATTTTAAATAAAAAATAAAATTCAGAGTTTATGTTATGGTAGGTAAAATTTTCTTTTGATAATGTATAATTAAATTCACTAAATTAAGATGGTGCATTTAAAAATCAAATTTTACCTATTATTAAGTATCCACACAGTTTAAAAATAAAATGTTTAATTACATTATTATAATTTATTTTTAATCGTACGTAATTTATTATATAGAGTAACATCATTAACAATTATTGCCAATTAAGAATTCAAACACACTCTAAATTAAAATAGATATTAAAGTTTTGTATAACAAAATAATGTGATATTTAAAACACTATAAAATCAACCGCACGTGACAGACTGCTTTAATTTTAATTATCAAATAACATAAACTGGTTAAAAGTATAAAAACTCGCGGTGTATGCAACAAATGCACGAGTATCTGATTGACTACATAATTCATTGAAATACTAAATAAAAAAATGGAGTAATTATGAAAAATAATTCAGACACTTAAAAAAGACAAAAACGTCACAATTAATGTTTTAAAGGTTCTGCTTTTATAATTTAACCACACTAATTCTACATTGATGAATTTTTTTACAATAGGGAAATAGTAATGTCATTAAATATGAAATTATAGGAAATATGCAGACACTAGAATATAAAAAAAAGAAACTGTTTTAAGAGACAATTTTTGAAATAAAACTACTTTTGGACATCGATTAAAAATATAAAAGAGCATTTATAATCATTCAATCCATTGAGTTCGTCAGGGTTCAAATAAATATTTTTAATGTTAATTTATCTTTGGTAAATTTATCCATTTTTTTTTAAATATTCGTCTACGTCCATATTCATCTAATAACCCGCGATATTATCTCACAAAAATATGGCTAAATTGCTTTGAATAAGTACCTACCTACTATAACATACGTGTAGGAACTCATTTATAAAGACTAAGTCGTTATAAATATACGAACTAAATCGCCCGAGGGGCAATATTTTTACAAACAATCTATGCTTTTATTAAAACTAATAGGCACCCACACAAAGATAAAAGCAAATACATAATAGGTATAAAATCTCAGATCTATGGTAAAAAAATATATATAAATAGTGTGATTCTCGAATCGTTCGTAACGTGGGCAATGTATGTATAATGCTCGTATATTATTTATATCGACAAAAAATTATGTGGAATAATACGATATTAACAACAGTCATTCGGGTGTTTTATTTATATTATAACATTAAAAAAAGCAACAAAAACTGACATACACACACGAAGAACGCTATCGAAACGAACGGATAAGTGATTACAGATGTTGGAGAAAACAAAACTCACAGATAAAAATCACAAAAATACGTACGAATTGAATCGAAGATAAAAATCATTAATTTTTGAAAAGCAAGAACCAGAATATGTTTCCAGTGTGAAGAATATCTGATTTCCGGTAAATATTAAAATAATATTTACGATTATACATTTCACTCTAGTCTGTCATTTTTGAAATTAAAAATAATTCATTAGCCGGTCCATCATTTTTAAAACTACTAAAATATAGTACCTACGATTTATTCTATACTAGGTATAAATGAAAACACTAATTAGTTTTAGTTTCACTATTTAATTTTAACACTGGCACTGACCGGTATCGATCTGAAGATCATCGTCAGAGTGCTAATTGTTAACTAATTAGTGTTTTCATTTATACCTAGTATAATGGAGTTTCACCACGAATTATCCGTCGACAAAATTAACAATTTATTTTATATTTGGTTTATTATAGTGATGTCGTTCATAAAATACTAAGCTGTCATCAGCTGATATAATTATTAATTTATCACTTTACACACGTGCATAAGTCGGTACTAAATATTTACCCTTACATCTGTGCGAAATTCCCTTGCAATTTTTTTTAACTTAATTAATTGATTAATCACTTTTGGTTTTTTTTATTTCAAATACGTACTACTGTACCACGTAAACTTAATACGAGTTATTTACTCATGAGGCAGAGCTTAAAATAACTAAAACAATTAAAAGTTTTTATCACATCGTATAAAACAAATACTTATTGCATATTTTTTAATCACAAATTGAAAAAGACCATTTAAATTTCAAGTCGTTTTGTATAATTTGCATTCAAAACTTCAGATTATACGTCTTGATTACACTGTGAACATATTATTGGTTGTAAAATGAAAAAGCTCGTATTTTATGGCTAACATCCAAGTCATTTGAAATTATTCATTAGCTGGTAATTTTTAAAAGTTCACGAGATTCGCTCAAAGTAGACAAATAATTTTCATAAGTATAACATATTTACTTTATTTATTATTTTATATCGTTATTTTAAATTGTATAAAATATTGGATTTTTTAGTGTTAAAAAATAGAAATGTTTTTTAGCTTTTATAAATTATATTTACACTTGCTACATAATAATATGTATTCACTAGTGTGGTTGACTGGTAGGAATTACCTTCGGGTAATAAGTCCGCCAAATAATGTGAAAACTATTTTTTTGCATAATAAACGATAATTATTTTCTTAAACGCATTTTTGACACTCCCAACTAGAATCGTATTCAGATAATTAAAAATTCCAACTGGAACATTACAAAACTAACTGACTGCAAAAATTGCATTTAATAATAATATTAATCTTTTTACACAATTAATTATTATAATGTTGACTATATTAATTTGTTTGATAGGCACGTGAATTGATATTATTTATTTATTAATTTTAGTTGGTAGTACGAAATTAGCATTGCCAAAAACCAGACAATATTTTATATGTAGGTTCTATTATAAAAAATATAATAAGTATATTTTTTAATATTTATTATTTTATAACCATCGCCTGTCTATGATATTTGATTGATTAATTTAAACTTAAAAACACTTTTCATAAAATATTTAAATTACGATCTAAATTTTTTATAAAAATTGACAACACTTATTTTTCAAAAATAAAACTTTTTCCTACCTGAGTTGCGTCCGTGTATGGTGTCGAAGAATTTTTGTCAACCATTTGCGATCCAAACATTGGTCGAGATGTCGATGAAGGACTCATCGACCTCCCATCCGCTAACTGCTGTGGGACCATTGTAACTTTTCGAAAATCCCCCGTAATTACAATTTTTATATATTGCGATCTTGCAATACCGAAAATTGTGTTAAGAGATGCAGTCACAAAATATTTTTTCACAGATACACTCACAAATTTTAAAACAGTCCTTAAAAGTTATAATTTTAAAAAAATGTCCTAAATCTTCAACAGTCCTGGGCTATTCGGATGAAAAATCTTCTAGATCAGCCGAAAACTCCAAAAAAATAACGAAAAATACTAAAGTACACAGTTTCAAAGTCATGCGAGATAATTTAATGTAAAAGTTCACTATCCAACAAAAATTGTTTTGCAAGTTCAAATTTTATATCCGGAAAATTAACAAATCAACTAGGCGAAGTATAACGATAAATTTATCTTCGTGGTCTATCATTTTCACCGTTTGTGCCACCTCACTTTCTTCATAATATTTCCGGAGGAAAAACGAAACCTTTAGGCATTTGATATTAATCCATAATAATACAAGTCTCGCGATTGAAAAAAAAAACTTCGCGCACGACCTTACAGCTATGTATGGCGCTGACCAACAATGACTCCGCCTGACGTGACTTCGGAAAACCGACTGACAGCAACGTGCGTAGCTCTATCAATATACAAGCGGCTCTCAGCTGTTACCCCCTCCCCGGCGACTCTGGCCAATCGGCGCGCGACTTTTCAGCTGCGCAGGCGCACGGCGCGCGCTGAGCAACACCGCCGCTAGTAACAATTTGACACTTGTGGAGGTAAACACACTTGTCAAAAAATCTCTGGGAAATCTAACAACTCACGCCAACTATCAAATCCTTCGCAATTTTAAATTTTATCACAATATCTTTACAAAATACACAACGATTTTTTTCAACTCCTTTTTTTATTAGTTAAAAATATTTTTTAATCACACTTTCTATTATTTTTTGAAAAACACTTTTTTATTTTTTTTTTAATTCACTCAAAAATTTTACTTTTTCGATTTTGTGCGTATTTTTCACTGACAGTCTGATCGATGCGGCGACAACAGCTAAACTATAACGACGGCTCTCCGAGCCATACTGATACGCTGAGTCGAGTTGACGCTGTAAGTTCGCCGCTGGCCGTTTGGTGGCAGCACCTACCGGACTGTGAATTTTTATTTTCTGTTCGTTCGTTGTACGATGCAATTTTTCACGTCTCAACGCGTCGATGAGTGATCTGTAAAATATATTAAAAATATATTAATACAAACATAATATATCTGATTTAAATACATTATTGGAATGGATTTAAATATATTAGTGAATCAAATTTAAAATTAAACAATTAAAATATAAATAACATAAAAATGCTATTTCGTGACTAACTATTTCCGCTCATTTAAATTTACTCAAAAAGTATATTACAAAACTAATAAAAAAATCCTTATTAATCTTGGCATATTTAATAACACTTTGTTGATTTGTTTAATTTACTTTTTTGGCACGATACCGAAATTTTTTTTGTAATTTTTTTAAATATGTTAAATATGTCCTTGACCCAACAACATATATATCCTCATATACCTTCCCTAAATTAAGCATATGCATATTTCTAAATAATTACCTATATCCGCTAAAACGATTCAAAATAGAGAAATTGAGAATTATTTAAGTACATGAAGGTATTTTAACTAATCCGTTTATTTTCCCGGAATTTTGATTAAAACATTGAAATAATATTTTCGTCATTCGTAGAAATTTAAACATTTTTTTTTCATATCAGAATCTGATTAGAATCATAATTCGTTGCAATGTTATTAAAAAATGCTGTCATACGATGTTCCATATTTATAACGATAGTGAACAATTTTCTCGCACTAATGAAAAATATAAATATCGTTAGAAAAAATACTAAATATTAAGTGCGTAGGTATACGAAAATGACTGACATTTTAAAAATTGATTAACATTTTTAATGTGAGAAATTAACGCAAATCTTCGTATTTTTATCATGTTGACTTCTGAGTCACTAACCTCGATTCGATTCCAAGCTAAAATAGTATTTTTAGGAGTCTGATAATTAGTATTTCTATATGTTGAAATATTTCCTCAATAATTAAAAAAATATGTAAGAGGAATGTTATTTATTTAGATTCCAAAAAAAATTGAAAATATTTGGTTTTTATAAAATATCAGACCAGAAGTAATAAATAATTTAAGAAATTGAGCTACATCATTTTTTACTCCCGTGATGAAAAAAAATTTTTTTTTTATATTTTTTCGTTCATACGCAATCATAAAATATTCGAATTTAGCAAAATTCTTTAGCTAGATAATTGAAAAGCTGAAATTTATCTTATTATTAATAACCAATATCCACACAAATAAGTGTAGGTATATTTTTCATAAAAGTTTTTTTTTACTTCACATATCGGTCCGTAGCCTACCTACTGGAATTACACTATTGATTTTTCATGGCCCGTAAAAGCTCTGAAACATTCAGAATTTGTGTATTACCGATGACATTGCACGTTAAAAATAATTTCATTTGATATTTTTCAAACCTAGTATAATTGTTAGAGTAGGTAATTTACATAGTTTCACTGTTTCACAATAGATTTTGTATGTTCTGTATGTAAAATTGTTTGCTGCATAAAACAACTGCGTTTGACATTATGTGTTTGACATTGGCGGTATGACTTTAAACAATCTACCCACGGACTTACGTGAAATATTTTTTATTCTTCATTTCAATGTGAAAAAGACTCTGAAACCTGTATCCTATTTTTATATTTACTTTTTTTATTTAAAACTAAAATAAATATATAATTGAAAATAAGTGCCAGGAATTGTTCCAATAAGTTTTTTTTTTAATATGTCATAATATACTATATACCTTGCATCGTCACAGTAATCGGCATATTATAGTTACCTACCTATATAAATATTGAGAACATGCTAGTCGCTAGTGAGTCAAGAAATATTGCGTGTGTATTTCATAAGCCCATACAGGATTTATAGCAGACAAGGAAACGGCTATTAAGTATGTATGTGTATGTTTTGCTTTGGTCTTACTGCCATACAAGTCTAAACATGATCTGCACATTATTACTTTGCCTGAAAATTGTTAGGTAGGTACCTACCTACCAATGCTAAATAATAAAATCTATGTAGGTACCTATTTATTTTCTACAAAGTTGAACCAATAATGAATGACGCATTAAACACCATTGACATATTTTCAATATGACTAACAAATATGATAATAATAAATATATTTTTTATTTCTTTTTATGTGTCAAAGTATTTTTATAATATTTATATCTGCGATTAATTTTTTTTATGCCGAGCATACCTTACCTACATATTTATCATAAGCAATAGGTAGATTATGAATCAATCTTTTTATGCACATTTTAAATCTAAAAAAATACACAACACGTCAGAAAAAAAACAGAAACAAGATATCTAATTAATATATCACACGATAAAAAATGTGTTGTGCTCCCTTTTATAAGGCAATGCACTCCCGCACACCTTTCGCTGGTTACCCCACATTATGGGATATGCCGTGATGGTATGTATGGATGGACGATAAAAAATATATAAAAATAATTCAAATAAATAAGTATTTGCACTCAATTTACCTACCTACAAAAATCTGACAGCTCGAGTGCTTATATTCTGGGGGGCACAAGTCTGGTCCAACCGGCGAAATCAAAACCCTCACGAATACCCATATCATGGATATAATTATCATATGGAGTTCTATGACATCTAAAGATATTATAGAACTCCATATAATAATTATATCCGTGATATGGGTAATCGTGAGGGTTTTGATTTCGCTGGTTGGACCAGACTTGCCCACCCTGGTAATTGCATCATATTTTTTTACTGTGTATCTATTTTTCTGTATTTTAAGATAATATTTTTTATGTGTTGTTTGATTTAAATAAAATAAATAAATAAAAACCTTATTTTGTTAAAATACTAATTTTTTGATTTTTTCAAGACATTTAGGTACTTAGTACGATCTTTCAAACACGTAAAAAATAATATACCTCATGTATTTACGATTCTTTTAACAAACCGAAATAAGGTATTGCATGTAGAAAAAAAATATTCCAGGGTTAGGTACTTAATTAGAACTACACAGCGTTTTTCTACTTACATTTGAATAATGTATTTTTTTTATAATATGTACCTACACAGAATATTATGTTGGTGCATAACCTCCGGACGTTAAGTATGAAAAATATATTTATATATACATAGTAAAATAAATTTATTATTATTATAACCTATACATATATAAGATTTTAAAAACGTTTTAAGTTCTTTAAAAATCATAAAACAACTACCTTACACGAATTATTAATAATTTCGAAAGATAAGATACGTATAAGTTAAATTGAATACAAGAGCACGTGAGCATGAAGATTGTTGATATTGTAAAATGTAAGTATTTAAAGTCATAGACAGGTTGAATCATGTCATGATCGAACAAGAACATTTTGGTAAAGATAATACGTATCTAGTAGATACATCCATATACGTATACTAACATAACCTAAGCTTTTTCGTTATACTTATTACAATAAACAAAGTTTGTATAGGTACCTATATTTGAACATAAAACTCTTTCTAAACACCAACAACCAACCTTTAAACAAAAAAAATAATGAAACCTTGTAACAAGAACATATTTATTTGGATTTATACCGTAATAATAATTATAAAAAAATACATCATAATATAAAAATATCTAAAATAATAAATCATAAGATATTCTCTAGAAATTGGTCGAGGTAAGATTCAACCCCGCGACCACTGGATTGCTAATCCAACGCACCAGTTACCATTTTTTTAATGAGACATTCCAACAAAATCGCCAAGCAGATTATAAGGAATTAATGTAATTAAGTATGTAGGTACATCACAGGAGTATAGATAATTTAAAATGCATTCATTTGCCCTTAACGATTTTCTATGTATAACTTAAACCAATATTGGAAAGGTAGGTAAGTCAAAATAAATTGCTATTAATTCATTACACGCTTTATTGCACAATTTTGCAAGTGGCCATTTGATTGCCAAAAGGCGATTTCTTCTAATTAACCATTTTACTTAGTTCACAGAAGCTAGACTTATGCGAAAATTTAAGCAGTAATTCTAATTCATCCCTCGGACTTTAACCTACGACACTAATCTAAAAAAAAAGTTAAGTAACTGCAGATAGCACATAAAAATTACATTTTAACTACCTAGGTTAAAATGTAATTATATGAACATATTTTTTTTATGGATAGTGGGAAAGCCATATTAAAATCCATAGTTTACTTCTATCGAATAAGGCATTAAACAATTCGTAGCTTATCTGACTATAGATATGCTCAGGTTCGATTCCGATGAAATGAGACGATAAACATCGTCTACGAAAATTGGCAACTTGTAATCTGATGAATTTTAAATCAACGATTGGAATTTTTATGACACGTAATGTACCTTTTAAAAATATTCACTTTTTTTGACAAGTATATTTAAAGTTATATTTATTTTTAACACTGTCTATCCACCATTTTTTTATTTCAATATTCTTTTTTATTTTCATCATACACAGAAATAATTTCATCATCGATATATCAAATATCTCATAAATTATTTGCAAATACGTCATGCATATACTTGACAGAACAAGTATGTACAATAAAAGTATTACTTCAAATGACTGATAAGAAGTACAAATTAATTATCGAATATTACACAACGATTTCTTTATACATTGTCCTTGATCGGTCATTATTTTTAATGCCTGATTATCAATTTGATATTTTTTTTTATTTGAAGTGTATCACTTTCTCACTATAATTACATTATTTTTAGATTGAGTATTAATAATCAATATCTACCTAATTATTTTGATATTATTTTTTACGTACATATTACATATAGGTATGTACCTAAAATATTATTTCACTTGAACTTAAAATATTAGTTATATTACGATTTTTAAGTATTTTATTATTTGTTTCAATTAGAGTTTTGTCCAATTCATCATTTATTCAACTCAACTAAAAATGTAGTTGATAATGAATGAAATCCAATATTTTTTACTATTGAACGTTTTTTTGAAAATTTGGTCACTTTTCAAACAATATTTCCTGTTCCACAAGAAATTGAATCCAAATACACGTAAAATGTACGTGTCGCATAATCTACACATTAATGTCTGTTATTGTACCTCTTTTTTGTATGATAAGTTTATTTTATCTACACATAGGTAGGTACTAAAAAAATTTAACGATAGAGGTAGGTACTTTATATGTTAATTTTAATTTTGTTATAGAATGTGATTAACACGAATAAATACTCAAATTTGTAATTGACCAAAAGTTCACGCATATGTTTTTTTTATAAAACGATAGATATATATTTATAATTATTCAGAAATACACTAACAAACTGCAGTAAGCTCTACTCAACTACAAGTTTGGACTATCCCAAATATCTTTCTAAATTTCAATATTTTATATTTATAATTTAATAATTATACTACCTCATTTATTCTGAGTTTACTAATAACGGAAACAAAATTATTTCATACTAAAAATCTTAATAAAATAATCACGTACCTATGTAAGTAGTATTTAACACAAACTGAATGTTTTAGCATTGAATGGACGATTAGTATGGAATATTCGCAACTGGCAATAAATATCTACTTTCAAGTGTCGAGATAGACGTCATTTAAGTACTTATAACAAAATAGCATTTTTGAGTGCTAAACCATACGAAACATACTAAAGCTGTGTAAAAACGTATAAATCACCCTTAAAAATTCTCATGATTTTTTTAATAGGACATAAAAGTTATAAGTGCAACACATTAACTGCATCCGAGAGAATAAAACTCCCGAGTAGGAATATGACCGTACGTATGAACATTATAACATGTTATAAACTAGTATATAGGCTATAATAATATTTTACATGTTTGATACAACGTATGCTCCGGCAGAGCATAATTTAATCAAAAACAAACCGTGTGTTTTAGCATTTTAAAATATATTATCTACTTTTATATTAAAACTGAAAATCCTGATATTTTCATTCGTCTGTATTATAAAGTTATTCGTTTAAATTCATCCCGAATTATAAACAACTATGTATTTTATAATACTAAATACGTGTTGGTTTTTTTTTACCCTACCTATTTTCTTATTTTGACTATAAACGCATCATGATTTTCTTTACTTTTTGTCTTTCAATAGAATCAATATTATTATATGAGAAGCATTTTTTAAATCTTAAATTGGTTTGTTAAATAATGATTCATTGGGGGTTTAATTGATGTATTTAACGTATTATTTTTTTATTTTATAACCAATCAAGTATTTACATAAACTTTTAATTGATCCACTGTGTTATATTTACCGGATGATATAATCAGTATATTATAATTGATCGACTTAATACATTTCAATGTATATACGACATTAATCACTTATCATTTAAAATAAAGGTGTAGTACATACGAATTAGAATATGTATGCCATAAATATTCCAAAATCACCTATTCGACATTCAAAACCTATCATTATATACACTTCAAATAAATTTTGTGTACTCAAGTACTTTGCAAAATGAATAATTAATCTTAACGTAGGTAGCATATATTCAAAATATTCTAAAACTTGTCTTAATATTGTAATGAACACAACAATATTCAAATTTATTATAAACTTGTATTCATTATCCCCATTATCTCGATAATTGTGCAATGATATTTTATTAATGCATTTTTTTGCAAATTCACTAGGTACTGAAAATGTTACTTAGACGTTTTCGGAATAATCGGAAAAGGCACGACATAAAAAAGAATAAGTGCCAAATGTTTATAAATGTAAATCATTTTAATGTTTTCCCATATTCACGATATCTATGTTCAAATAATTTCGTATCATTTATCCAGACATATATCCATTCCTCTATTTTTTGCACGTCCAATAATAATCGCGAAAGAGTAAACATTATTTTTTTGAATCTTCTACCATCGATCGATCGGTAGTAAATTGAATAAGATAGTCATTCATTATTAATTGTCAAGATTTAATTATATAATTTTTGAATCGTCGAGGGAAACGTTTTAATATTCTCGAGAAATTCAAACTTTGCTAAAACTCTCCGAGAATTTCCCCCGTTGGTAGCTTTCGGTTTTATTCCTACGCAATCACTTATAATTCAAACAATTTTAACTTTTGCCGATTTTTAACGGGAGCTGTTGTTTAATTATTTACGAGTATTTTAGGGATGCTGTTAATTAATTATTACCTTCCGAAGAAATTTTGTATTTTAGCTCAATTTTAACGCCTGCTTTGATATTTGAATAAATTTCTAGTCTGACCCACATTGACGTGAAAAAGAAATTCCTCTCAATGCATATCCTTCATCTAAGATCACTAAGTTTTTTTACTAAAAATAATAAAGTCGATAAAGAATATATTTTAAACTACGAGATTTATTTTAGCGTATTTATGAATAGGCATGTCAAATAAATATAAAACTTAAACTATTTATTTAATTCACGGATTTTTTTTTCGAAAGTAAGGCATTTAAAAAAATTATAATATCATATTTCAATTTTAAAAATGTAACAAATATTTAATAAAATTCACAAAGTTTTTTTTTAATAGGTACCTATATCATGATAAGCTGAGCTTTCAAAAATAATTAAATGGTTTTTATTTCGTAATGACACCTACAATTTTAACGACACTGATCGATTTTTTTTAAGTATCGAATTGAAAAGCTTTTAAGAACTTGTTTATACTTTATCACTCGCACTTTAAAATATGTTATAAAAATATCCATTAAAAATCAATAATAATTGTACTCCGTTATTTTCAACTGCGAAGTCACTAAAACATCCAACACACATAATATGAAACTCAAAAACAACAATAACACAACGAGCAGAAGAGTATAAAAACAAAACAAAAATAAACACTTAGTAAAATGATTTATCAACTTACAATAATATAAAATATTATTGAAAAAATAATGTTTTGAGCACACTTGGTAAGGAACGACGGACCACTAGATGGTATCGCGTTGACTCCGATGTAATATATATTTTTTTTTATCTTCGTTCCCAATGCGATGTACGTAATTCCCCCCCGTAAACAAAACCCTTGCGTTATCCCTAGCAATCAACCTCTTTGCGCGACGTTTGTTCGCCAACTGACGAGCGCTGAATAAAATTCACGACTAGAGCCTCAATATTCCATCCCCTCCCCTACCGACCGCTCATCGGACCAATGAGATGGGCGCGCGAGCTTTGAGCATGCGTCGGAGAACTTGAGTTCTTTTTTCAATATTTGAAAACTGTTTTCAAGTTTGTTGAAACTTTGTGAAATAAATTTTTGGAACTTTTACACGACCTTAAAAATATAGTGGCGAGTGGCGACGTACAAGTCTGTGTTTTAACCATTTACATACATCTTGTTGGAAAAATATTATATACGAAGATTTTAATTCACAATTTACATATAGGTAAGTACCTGCTTTAAAATAAATAAGCACTATAAAAGTAAGAATATTTTTTCTGTTAACATCTAATTCTAATTTTCGTCACGTCTTGCTATGTATTGTTACGGATATTACCTTTTTATATTTTTAGTAGATTTTTTTCATTAACACAACAAGGTACCTACATAATATATTATATTGTAGATAATTAACATTATATGAAATTATTTTCGCATGGAAACTGCCATTCATATTTTGTAGAAAACTATGTTAATACTAAAACATAAAATAAAAACTGATTTTAATATTAAACATTTCAGGATTTCTTGCAAGAAGGTAGTTTTTTTGTGTACAGCGAAATAAGTATCGATCATCTCAAACATTACGGTTTGTTTACTTCCGTATTTCAATACTAGATGGCAGTGATGTCTCAAATATGTGATGCGATTTCTAAAACACAAGTTTTCAATAACCGATTCGGAGTTTCATATTGAATTAAATACCTATATCTACGTTTATTTTGATAGATGTTATCACTTTACACACTTGAGCAATGTTTGTATTTTATTTCAACATACTTCAGAGTGATTTATTTGGCGATAAAGTTTTTGTCTATAATTCTTAACATGATTTGGAGTGATGTTTTTATTTAAATATAATCGATTTGTACCTACTAGTGTACCGAATGATTAGAATCAGGATATTAATAAAATTAATTGTTGAAATTTACATACATTATCAACAAGCCATGTCCCTTTGATAAGGGTGGGCAGGGCAGGTTTTGTCTTCTGCAAATCACCCCCCTTCTCGGCTAAAAGTTCAAGATATTTGGCGTCAACTCTACCTACTTACATATCTGTTAGTTACACTTTAACCTTTTTTCAGAGTATGCTCACATGGCTGGCCCCAACTCTCTTTCCTTTCATTCAACATTACATAGGTACATACATACCATCACGCCGTATCCCTACTTGGGGTAAGCAGAGAGGACCGAACGCCAGACACCTCTATCTTGACATACATGTTTTGCCTCATTTACATCCATGCATCGCGTCATACATGCTCTCCTATTATTCTGACTTCGTATATTACCATCTTTCAAAATCTCATTTATATGATCATGCCAACTCTTTCTCGGGCGGCCACGACCTCTCATTCCGCTCTTTTCAGCCTTGTATACTTTCTTTGTCAGGCGCTCATCGTTCATTCTCTCCACATGTCCGAACCATCGTAGTTTATTTACTTTCATTTTACTCACAATATCTCTTTCAATCTTGCATTCTCGTCTGATGTCCACATTCCTTATCCTATCATAGATCGTTCTACCACACATTCGTCTTAGGGACCTCATTTCCACAGCGTTAATTTTACTTTCATGCGTCTTCTGCCATGTCCATGTCTCACTTGCATACATTAATGTTGGTACGACTATTGCCTTGTGCACAGCTAGCTTTGCTGGCCTTGAGATAATCGGGTCGGCCATTATTGTTCTTAATGCACCGTTCACCCTATTTGCTGCCGTTACCCTTCTTTCTATATCCTTTTCCAGTCTTCCATCACGCTGAAACATACTTCCTAGATACAAATATTCATCCACTTGTTCTAGTAATTCATTATTCACTCGTATTTCGCATTCTGTTTTTCTTTCGCTTTTTTCAATTACCATTACTTTAGACTTAGCTCCATTCATTCTCAGTCCATTTTGGATGCATCCCTCGAATACCATTTTTACCAAGCGCTCTAGATCTTCTATTTAGATCTAGAAAGATCTAGAGCGCTTGGTTCATTCAACATTTATTACTTATTTATTTGTTTGTTTATTTATTTATAAATTTATCTATTTTATTATTGATTTATTTGATATTTTTTTATTTATTTATATATTTAATTATTTATTTATTATTTTATTTATTTATTTTTATTTAATAATTTAATTAATTCATTTATTAATTTATTCATTTATTTATTTATTTATTCATTTATTTATTTACCTATTCATTTATTTATTTATCAATTTATTTACTAATTTATTTATTTATTTATTTATTTATTTATTTATTTATTTATTTATTTATTTATTTATTTATTTATTTATTTATTTATTTATTTATTTATTTATTTATTTATTTATTTATTTATTTATTTATTTATTTATTTATTTATTTATTTATTTATTTATTTATTTATTTATTTATTTATTTATTTATTTATTTATTTATTTATTTATTTATTTATTTATTTATTTATTTATTTATTTATTTATTTATTTATTTATTTATTTATTTATTTATTTATTTATTTATTTATTTATTTATTTATTTATTTATTTATTTATTTATTTATATACACATATTTACATCATTATAAAAATACATATAAATACTCTTAACAATTACAAAGATCAATAATTAACAATGAATATATAATCAATAATATTTTTTTAAATAGTTTATATTTTATAATAACAATGTTACATTATATCATACATGCTCGTGCATTCCTAAAACTAAGCTTAAATGCTTGTGTTATAGGTGAAAGAAATCATTCGTGGCAGTATTCGAACCCGCGACCACTGGATTACTAACCTAGCGCGCTAACCGCTCTGCCACCACTCATCTAAATATACATAAAAAACGTATTTATTTTTTACAGGAAAAATAAAAATTGCACTTATTAAAATACAAAATAAACAATTCAATAATTTTGCTCAATTGTAAGCGTAGACACTTATGAAAAACTGTTAAATATATTTTATTGCTAAATCTTTCACTAGGTTAGACCCCAGAAAACAAAATGCATTACCTAATGTTTTATCTATTTGTCTACTGGATGATGGAATGATGGAATGTATACCAACATAAATAGCTGAAATTTAAAGAGACGAAGAAAACTGGAATATTCCTATTAGTAATTCTATCAATATTATAAATATTCCAATGAAAAACTGAATATGGCCATTGCGTTTGATCTAAAGAATTTATAAGATAATAAACAAACATGATACTGCGCATGGCTATACTGCCTTCAAAATATAAAACCGCGGTCACAATTTTGACTAACTATTTTTTGACTAAATTATTCAAGATATTACCTACTGCTATTCCCAATGATGTTCCGAACGAAGTACCTCCCATACACAATGGTAAATCGTTAGTCTTAAATTAGTCTAACATAAGGACAGTCAGTTCTGAAACCTGTAGCTAAAATACAGGTACTTACCTACAACAAGTATGATCAAAACAGACTTCAGTAAATTCGGTATTTTTTTTATTTTGTTTTGTTTCATGAGCAATAACAAGTTAAATACCACATTCTGAAGTCGCAAATATTATTGTAAAACCATATTTGAATTATAAATTAGCTATTAACCACTTGTTTTTTGAGTAACTTCGCGACATGTTTCGGAAACGCTGTCCTTCCATCGACCGGCGTGACAAGACTTACGTGTTGAATTTGTGTGTATCTGTCTGTGAAGCGAGGGGGGCGGCGGTTGAGGGTTGGTTGGGTTAGTGGGGGGAGGGGAGTATTGTGTAGTGTTTTTGTTTGTGATGGGGAATATATTATTACCTAAGTATTGGAGAAGTGTTATGAAATGTAATTTATAATTCAAATATGGTTAATATTAACTACCACAAAATATCCGCCGAATCATTAAATGATATTATTGTAAAAAATTATTTATTTTAAGATTTCTTACACAACCATACATTGATGCTCAATGGCGGATTTTGCCTTTTGGCAATATCTTTCAATCAACTACATACGTTTGTCGAGTTAATTTGGGTGTATGATATGTGAATAAAGGAAAATAGTAGAATTATAGAGACATGCGAGGAAAGGAGGGAATGATATGGAGATAGGGTTGAGAGTTTGTAAGAAGATGTTTGTTCTGATTTCTTTTGAAAACGATTGTACCTACATAAATTTAATAATATATTGCATGTAATACTTACTTAAAGTAAAGAAATTACTTAAATAAAGAAATAATAATACTTACCTTCAATATTCTTCTTTAAAAAATATGTGTATACCTACTTACATACTAATTACCAACATATATTTTGAGTATTTCAATTTCGCAAACCATTAATTTATCTTACCTGCCTAGTAAGTGGGGAAATACACTGTTTGCATATTATATTAATTTATTATTAGAGCAAGTAAACAATTCACCGTCATGACCGAGGTCCTACCATGTGAATCATTTAACTTATAGATAATTATATTTACATCTTGTGATAAATTCTTTCAAACATTTCTTAGAATTTATAACTTAAGAGATTTAAGAAAAACCTTCGTAATTCAGAGAATATATGAACATGAACATGGAGTTGGACAACGCCAACAAAGCGGATAACAATAAACGATGGTTTTGTGTGAGTGGTCCTATGAAGTGGAATAGATTGTCTACAATTGTCCGCAGTGTACAAAGCAATAGCACTTTCTCTAAAGGATTGAAAACATCTTCATTGAACAACATACCTAATACAGAATATAAGCGTCCTTGGAGTGATCCTGAATCATTAAATGGCGTAGTATAAAATATTTATATTATTATTACCTATTGTTAATAATATATGTGATTGCTGAAATAAAAATATTAATAATACGAGTGATTTTTGACCAACATCACTGAATGCATTTCCATAGTATCCATTTGTAATAAAAATTGGAAACCTCTTTTCCAGAACCTGAGAACATTTTGAAAATTTTGGCTGATAAAATCTTAATCTTTAATAAAACACGGATCTCTTTAGAAAACTAATCACCTTAGCACAGAATATCACTATGAAGTCGATAGAGCTCATAGTTTGAGTTATACAGAAGACAAAAAATTACATAGTGCGCCATACGTCAGACACACAAAAGCTTCATAACCAAAATCATTCATATTGAGCACTACTTTAGATACAGATGAAAAAAATATCATTTGAAATGATTTATATTTCACAGTAACGGAGAGTTACAAATTAAGTTTACGACTATGCTGATATTGGGAATCGATCTCGTGGACTAAGACTCGCGATCCAAACGTGTAACACTCCAACCAATTTATCGGATTCGTTAGTCCATATATGTAGATATGTTTTGAAATATCGCACGGAATGTCTCATCGTTATATTGTGTGCATTATCTATGTTGTTGCTATCAACGATAAAAAATAAAATCCCATGATGTATGTATGTAGGTTCAATGATTGTGTGATATCACATATCGTTTTATCGAAATAAAAAATATCACAAAACTCTTCACCTCAGAGGACCCTCAATCTTTTTGTCAACATTTTTACAATCATATTTGCTTATAGGTAATTGATTGCATTTTCAATCATTAAAAAAAGATCTACAATGATAAAAGAGGAACGAAAAGTAGAGGTCGGCAAAGGAAAATTTGACACGATCACATAAATGGAATTTTGATAGACGGAGACGTTAGAAATAAGAATAACATAAGAGCGTGTATGAGAAGATGTATGGACGTGAAAGAAGCGAGAAATTTACATCAAGAGAGAGGAGTTACGGGTTCGGTTCTCTCTGCCTATTCCAAATAGGGAAAGGGCGTGATGGTATGGTGGTTATTTGTGCAATCATCGCATCACAAAAAAAAACTTAGCACTCGATACATTCATTATCAATGTCTCTTGGGAACGCATAGGAATGATCATGAGAATCGAATACAAACTTATATTACCCTCTAAATGTATTTTGTTTCACTTGGCCTAGAGCTTCTTTGAACACAAAGTTGCTAAGAAGTCGTCAACAACTTGTATATAATGTAGGTGCCTCCGTTCTGTTGAAGACTATATTATTATATTTAAGTGTTGGGCATAATGTCTTGTTTCGGTATAATTTAGCCTTGTCAATAAAAGTTGAGTTTTCAATTTTCCGACAAAATGAAACATCTTTGTGTTCTTCCCAAAAGCATCTACCTACTACTTACTTAAGGCTAAGTATTTTCATCATCCCCTTGCTCTCCCGAATGTTCCCGAAGAAAAGAGGGGAATCAACTTGTAAGTTTTCAAAGTAATCTCGGAAAAGGGACTTGTTCATTATTTTCCCATGGGTAATGAGATGTAAAAACATATTTTATATAAACTTACCAAAATCACGCAGTATCGAACGGACCTAAGTTTTTTTAAGGGTGATTTGACAATGGTTTACACAACGTTAATTTTTTATTAGAATTGTTATATGATATACGAAGGTTTTCTTGTGGTGGGTAGGTATATATGATTTTTAATGATGAGCCGATTCGATGTTTTGGTCTTGCACAGCCGGTCTTGTTTTGGCCTTTCATACTCAGTCTTGACTTCGGTGATGCCACAACAGTCTTATAATTTGGTGCAAACTGAAATTCATTATGTAGGAAACTTTAAACTTTTTTGTATTAGCTCAGTTATTTCTAGTTATGTTATTTAAAAATGCGGTTTCATTCCCGTTCGATGAAACACAGCTACACAGCCCACACCAAATTACTTTAGAATATCAAAAATTGTAAAAAATAGGTATTATAATCTACATACATACATAGGTACTACCATGCCATGTCCCTCGCGGGGTAGTGCAGAGAGAACGCCTTATATTTCAATATTGGCACACATCATCATCTCATACATGTTTGTCTGTTGTTCACGATTCTAACATTTCCGTCTTTCTGAATATCGTTCATATGGTCGTGTCATCCCTTTCTTAGGCGTCCCCGACCAATCATTCTATTCCTGTTCGCAATGTATATTTTCTACGTCAGGCTAGGCCAAACCGTCTTCATACTTAATTAATTAATTTATTTATTTATTTTAACACTTTATTGTACATAAATAATTTGCCAATATAAATGGCGGACTAATTGCCTAGTGGCAATTTCTTCCAGACAACCATCTGTAACAATTATGGGTGAAAGTGGTACATGTTCAAAAAAGAAAACCTATATTAAACTATAAACATATAACATTTATACAGAAAAAATAAAAATAATAAAAATATGTACACCAATGACAATTAAAATTATTTATTGACAATGACAATTAATTGATATTTTTCTAAAAAAAAACAACGATACAGTAAGTTTTCAACAGTACATAGGTACCTAGTGACGGTAAGAAATAACCTATGTATTATTTAATTATTCTTTCTAAGGACTTTACGTTGTGTGTATAATGAAAACTGGAAGATCATCAAGACTGGTCTCGCCCATCGCAAAATTTCTATTTGCTAAACTTGGGAAAAATATCGTATCCTCATTTTAACAAAATATCTTTGCCTGCAACCATACAATTTTCAATGAGCTTTAGAAAATGAAATGTGCTTAAAAATATCGTATTTTCTCTTCTCCCATATTTGACTAAGCTAAAAATCTTAAAAATGAATGTTTCTTAGTGGGAATTTTGTGTAAAGGAAATGCAAAAAAGATTACTTATAACATGATTTAATAAATCATTATCATGTCGGAACGAATAAAACGATGGACTGTTTTCCAAATGACGATTTTTTCAAGAGAATTTATTTCTCTTAACATATCGACAAAGTGTCAAGCCAAGATACGTGAGATTTGTATGCCAGGACTATATTTTTCACGGTTTTATCAATTTCGAAGTAAAAAAACACCACTTAGAGACTTTACAGCATATAATAATATGTTCTATATAGGGATTTATTTAGAACTCGGAGTATAAATAAAGTAATAGGCCGAATAAACTTTTATACTCAGAATTTTAAATTTTTGTTTGTCAGGGGTTATCAACTATTGAATTGTTACTTTATTTTTCAAAATATCTCAAAATCCATTAAAGATAGAACGCTGAACATTGGTTTTAATATACTATTTTCTTTTTCCATGTATCACAAAAACCATAAAAGCTAGAGTTCTGTAAAAATATAGACAATTTTTTTACTAAGAAAAACATTTTTTATGATAAATTTATGTATTTAACTGCAAGTTTTAAATAATATCGTAAAAAGATGAAACACCCAACTAGATAATTTAATTTTATATAAAAAATATGAAACTTTTTTTAACAATTTTTATAAAAATCGAATTAAGTGACGACATCGTTTTATACAATTTGTATGGCAGTGGCCTATACACAATATCTAAGGTGACTTAATAGTTTGATACTTAATCATTTAGATGGGTCGATGGCAGAACGGTTAGCGCGCTGGGCTAGTAATCCAGTGGTCGCGAGTTCGACCGATTTCGTTCATCTATAGCACAAGCATTTATTTGCTTATTTTAGAGAACGTAGGAAGATGTATATGTACTTGCTTAACAAGGACATATTCATTTTTTATTTAAAAAAAAAATCTCCAAACATACATACCATCATGCTGTTTTAATATTCTGGGTATGAAAAAATGACTGACCTCCATACTATCCTACATACATACCTAAATGTTTTGTATAGAAAAAAAATATATCTTCAAATATTGAAAAATGTGGATGTACGGGATCATACTTACTTTACTTTGCGTATGGCATCGGCATCTGCTTGGCTCAAAGTCGAAACTCTGCTGTCAATTATAGGTACAAACTATCGCCATTGACAGTTGAATCTCATGTGTTACATGCAACTAGTATAAACCAATATAATTACTTAAATAATAAATTTCTTCCTCAATCTAAAATAAATTTTAAGGTCGACTGTTTCAAAAGTAGTACCTACGGTCATAATATATTAGGTACTAGTTGCATGTAACACATGACATCCAAATGTCGATGGCGATAGTATGTATAGTTGAAGAATACATACCAAACTATAACATTTAAATCCTAATTATTCAATATTTTAAGATATTTCGCTTTCAGTCCTTTTTCCCGTAGATATTGTGTCACTAAATTCAAGTTTAACAAAAATTGTTAATAAAATTTAGAGATGTATCTAAAACTATAATATTTACACCTACTTTTTATAGAAAAATAATGTATCTGATTGGGTGTTTCGGTGTTTGTCGATATTTTTAGAAAATTGGGAAATATAAGCAGTTAAACACATAAATTTGTCATAAAAAATATTTTCATAATAAAAAAAAAATAGATATTGTATTTGTATACCTATATTTTGACAGAACTCTAGCTTTTATGGTTTTTGTGATATATGGAAAAACAAAAAAATAATTTAAAAACGTGATCATCCCTGACTCGAACAAAAATTATAGTTTTGTAGTCCTCAAATTGTTTATACTTTTTGAAATTTTAAGCTCTGTGAATCAAGCGGTTCAAAAAATATAAGGGGGAGACGTACACACATGGAAAGTTCTACTCCAATTAATCCATAATGTAACATATATGCTGAAAAACCTATAAGTTGGTGTTTTTTGTAGACCTGGCCTGACATATATGCTGACCTGAACATAAGAAATAAATTCTCTTCGAACAAATCAACAGTTGGATTATGATACTGAAATATAGGAACAATATAATGAGCATTCACAAAAAGGTGTATGGTTAATGGATGAATGAACGAGTGATGTTTATCAAAATAAGAATTTGAGACATTAGTTTATTTTTGTCTATTACGCAAGAAACAAAGTGTGAGGGTATTCATAGATTTTAAAGAATCATTTACGAAAACAACTATTTAAAAATCAATTAACGCGGAAGATACCTACTTATGCTAAAATATGATTAGTTGTTTTAAATAACTGTATTTACAACGTTAAGCAATAATAAAATATCACTTTAGAAATAATTAACTTTATCTATAACTGTTATGATATATTTATTGGTAATACCTACATATATATATTTGGCTTTGTCCAATATAATATATAAAAATACCTAATTATTCTAGAAGTTGGATTGTAAATTTTCCTTAAAGTACCTACCTACATAAAATGTCATTAACATAATAATTAATCATGAAATTAAGGAAATTGCGTTTTATTTTTAAAGTCTACACGTAAATTATTTTGCATTGTTCTTTTAACACGATAACATGTTTATTCTATTTCTTTTATTCGAAAACAAAGGAAAGATTAAAAGATTTAAAAAGTATGCACTCTATTTAGGTGAAAGGGTATAGATTTTTTATCTCCGGTGTAAAAATCTGTCTATCAATTGAAATATTATCAAAAACAGCAACTAATGTCATTATACGATTATTTTATTATTGTTTTATTATTATCACAAGTCATTCTTAACAATGCTATCTGTATTTAGACAATAAATGATAAGGATTTATACCCACTATTCAAATGGTAGGTATTTCCGGGAAATCTGATTAAAATGAGACTGAAGCGATATTTTCAGACAGAAAGACTACGAAAAGTAGGTGAATATGTCAATGACGTGTATAATTCATAATTACGACGAATTCTTTAAAATACGTATTGCAAGAAATGGAGAAATCATATACAAAGGAGGTAATGCTAGAAATGCACATGGGTTACAAATAAGGCTGACATCCGTCCGGGATTCCCCAGATTCGTTCTAGTTTAGACGGAGTCCGGGGGCCGTCCGGGTGGGGGTTTCAAAAAGGGTGGATCCCGGAAATTTTTTAAAAACTATGGAAACTAATTAGATGACTAATAATTTGTTTATACAATTTAGAGTATTTGAGAACCAAAATTTATATTTTTTTTTTAATTTGATGCCAAAATGAAGTGTGTTTCTTTTTAAATTAGCTCAGAAATAGAAAAATGTATAATTTTATTTGAATATTTTACGATTTTTTTTAAATTTGTTACGCTCTCGTTTGTATCGCAAACAAGCTCTGTCTATAAATGAATAAAAAAATATATAAACTATGTTTTCATTTTCATCAATTATAATATGTATGTAGGTATATATATATATATCCCGAGGTGTCTGGGTGAAAAACTAAATTTCTCCCTAATGTCCGGGGTTTTTAAAATTTTTGTCCGGCGTCAACAATTTAGGTGATGGCAGCCCTAGATAAAACACAATAATTTTGATTTATTTTGTCAACATGGTATAAGTTCATGATAATGTTTTTAATTTATTTACAAATAAATATAGATTATGATAAAAAAATCACAAAATCAATGCTCGCATAGGAATTATGTTTAAATTAAATTTTACTTAGATTATTATTGAATCTTTGGCTTGAAAATAATTCATATAAAATAGAGCATGCAAGGCGGTTTCGATAAATTTTGTCTTGTTTTTTCGTTGTTTTAATTAATTTTAAACAATTCATTTTATTATTTTGAAATTTACAACTTTATAGATGAATATGTTCTTGTAAAAAGTATATTATGTTATATGTACGTCCTACATTCGCTTAACTAAGCATACATCGGTCGGTATTTTTTTTGTATTTACATATATTTCTAAATTTATCTCAAATGTTGTCAGTTTCTACTAATCAAATTATCACTTTAATTTAATTTTAATTTATATTGCTTCTGGGGCAACTAACTATGTCAAATATTAATTTAACACGCACCTTATAACAAGATGCCATATTCTGAAGACTTACGATACTAATCGTCTCAGAGATCCATATCGAAAACACAATTCAAAACTGTCTCCACCGGAAATCGAACCCGGGACCTTTGGATCAACAGTCAGATATCTAAGCAACTAAGCCACGAAAGCCGAATTATTAAACCGATGACTTTATTTCAATAAATTAACAATTGATAGGGTAAAGAAAAAAAATGTGTTATTTGAATGATCGACGTTGCTGTAGGTATATTTTACTAACAAAGAATAGGTACCTACTTCTTTATGTCAATTATTAGGCGAATTATTTAGTAAAAATACTACGTACTAGTTGTGTCCAATATAATTATTTAAATATTATTATAACTTTATGACCTCTATGTATCCCTCAGCTTTGTATTATGTAGGTATTACATAAATATGAAGCAGCAGCTGAAATAATATAAATAATAATAATATTGTGTAATGAAATGGCATCACATATCTATCAAAATGTCAAGACTAAGCGAGTAAAACGTCAGTTTAATATCAAAATGGAAGATGTTGATATTAAAACACATGGCCGTATTTTGGCTCCGATTTGTCTCTCATTTATTTGCGTTTCATATTTTGTCCACTACTTCTCAACATTTTCAGTCTTTAGTACTAAAATTAATATATACACAGACTATTTTATCAGATACAAGTTCGAAATTTCAAAAGAGTTCAGAAGCGTCTTCTTCTTGTAAACACCACTAATCTTATTTTCCGTTCTTTTCCTCAACTCTCCCAATATATTGTGTACGTACAATCTATATATGTGTTTTATAGTTACATTGCATGTTGGTCATATACCATACACGATAATTACATACAACAAAGGTAAACAGTTGGTGGGAAGACATTGCAAATAGGCAATAAACTCGCCATTGTTCATCATTTTGTATTTGATTATGCACATAATATGTCCTATTCTGATTCGTCTAAATTTATCCGTCTGAATTTTAGTAGGTATATGAGAAATGTCAAAAAGTCGACTGCAGTCGGGATTCAATACGTCACACCGCGCAGAAAAAAATCCTTTTATCCACAGTCGCCCGTTGGTTATATACGTTTTCGTACTCTGAAACGAATCAGAATAGGACATTTTATGTCCTATTCTGATTTGTATATGACAAATATCAAAAAGTATCTGAATTTTAGTATATGACAAATATCAAAAAGTTGACTGCATTTAAACGGGACTCATTACGTCACACCGCGCGGATAAAATCCTTTTGTCCACGGCCATTCGTTGGTTATAGACGTTTTCGTACTCTGAAACGAATCAGAATAGGAAATAATATGTCCTATTCTGATTCGTCTAAATTTATCCGTCTGAATTTTAGTATATGACAAATATAAAAAAGTTGACTGCATTTAAACGGGACTCATTACGTCACACCGCGCGGATAAAATCCTTTTATCCACGGCCGTTCGCTGGTTATAGACGTTTTCGTACTATGAAACGAATCAGAATAGGACATTATGTGTGAAAATAAGTGCATAAATTTCAATGCTGTTGATACTTTCTACTTTCCGACTTTTCCGGTCTTTCCGACTCCACATGAAAGCGTTTAGAAGAGGCCTAAGTTTCATTCATTCATTCATACCATTCGACAATATGGGGTAACCAGCGACAAGTGAGCGGATGTGCACTAACTTATGAAAGTAGGCTCGACACGATACGTGTAAACTCACAAACACCAGTCTTATTTCACCGAAAAAAAGTTGGTACTGCATTCAGAATCGGTGGTGTTTATCTGTTGCATTTTCGATTACACGATACCTTACGGGACACTCGAAAACGGTGATTAGGTAAAGAAAAAAATGGAAGCACTATTCTAGACCTGTGCCTCACAGCAAAGGCCTGTGTTCATAAGTGGAAAGAATGTAGCTAGCAGTAGGTAAGTTGAGATAAGAAGGTGAGTATGTATAACAATAATCATAATAAATGAATTCTTTATTTCTCATAAACATAATAAAAAATCATCGTGATTAGAAAAAGATTAAAAAAATAATATAACAAAACAAAACAACAATAACAAAGATATAATGATCATATACAAGTTAAAAAAAAAACAACTTGTAATAGTATATGCTTATATTTATTTATTTACGATTTGGTACACGGATAACATACAATATACATAAACATACATAATATCAATTATAATAAAACAACCGTACACAAAAATATCCCACAAGGCACAGCCTGTCTGTGGGTATAATACCTACCAATTAAAAAAAATATTCAAAATTATTTCGTCAATAACATTAGTTATTTATATAAATAAAATAGATCAGATTTCTTAGGCAGGAAACATGTGCAAAAAATATAAAGAATACAAATTATATATAAAAAACATACAAACATATATTTATATACAAAGCATCAATAAGTTTACATGAATCAACAGACTGACAGCGGTCCTACCAAATATTATACCCGCAGTCGATAGCAACAATACTTGGCAAGTACAAGGATATTCATGTCGTAGTCAATCTTCATATTCTAGATAAAATTGAGAAAAAAAAATTGAATACAACATGAAAAAAAAATCAACAATTAAAACATAATATAAATAAACAAGAGAAATCCCTTACGGCAATGCCCACAAGAGCATTACAAAAATCATTAGTTTGATAATGTTATCCATCTCCAGTGCACAATATTAAAGTTATAACAGAATTATAAAAAAATATATGTAGAATACAGAAATATAATATACATTAAAACACGCAATAATACAACTTGTCACGTCGGTCGCTGAGTAAACCCATAGATTTTTATTACAATATACTAGATGTCGTAGTTAGCAAATTTTGTATGAATCAAAGTGAGGCATTTTTCCGGGGGATTTTGACGTTTTAGTTGGCAGACCACATCGTTTTTCTATAAAGAATAACGACTAATGTGAATTGTTTTCGGATTTATTTGTCGAAAAAAAAAACACTTTGTTTATTAAGATTTAGAAAACAGTTGTCTAGGATGTGTTGAAATGTAAGTAAAAATGAAATATGATGCCAACAAAAACGTCAAACGCGCGATATTCCATGACTCACATTTTGCACCGAGTAGGTAGGTACTATGTACATCAAAGGATTATAAAAATCTACGAGTAAATCTTATTATATTTGCTTACCCCAGTTTTGCAACCGTGGTACGTGTCTTGGACATTTTCACATGTTGTAGGTACCTACCTATATTTTTTTAACCAATGGTACATTTGAAAATAATGCAACTGTGCATAAAATACAGAGTACAATTATAAAATATGATGTATGCACCATAATGTTTACATAGTTCACAGGTTTCTGTTTTCAAAATGTACGTGTTATATGTTGAAGTTTAATGAAGATCACAGTAGGTATTCAATAATAATAAAAGACAGAAAAAATACAACACAACAGGGCTGCGTCGGGCCCGACACGACACAGGGTTGGCTCTGGATAGAATGTCCTGAAAAAACTGAGTGACGACCACATGCACTGAGAGCGGACGTGGATTGATGATGAGAAAACATTCGGCATCCCAGAATCAGTTAAAAATCGACCTAGTTCATATTTATTACCAAGCAAAAACTTTACTCCATATCATTTGACGATCAATATTTATGTATAGCGTAGAGGTCAAAATTCCACCGTAATTCATAAAATTTTAAGTTTGAAAAGTTATTGGCAAGTCTGGTCAACCGACGGAATCAAAACAATCCAAATTTATCTTTAAAACAACTACGTTTGACATTAGTACGGTGTTTCACGTCCGAAGTTTTCGCTTCACGTATTAAAGTACCTATAGCTTAAATATTATAGTCTACCTTCGTGAATTGGTTAGGTATCTGACTGCTGATCCAGATGTCCCGAAATCGATTCTGGTGGAGACACAGTTTTTAATTGTGTTTTCAGTCTGGATCTGGGAGACGATTAGTATCGTAAGTCTCCAGACTGACAACTTATTTTGGGTGCCTTTAAAATTATTATTTGACATAGTACCTGTTGGTTTCCCGAGAAGTATCAGAAATATATTAGAAATAGTGTTCTTCCGAAACTACAATATTTGTGCTTAATGTTAGGTGCATTGCCAATTTCTTCCAACCAACCAAAGCAACGTGAGTGGTAGGTACATTAAATTTATAAAAAAAAACAGAAAGATAATCACATAACATAAAGAGATAAGAAACTATATAAGTATCTACAAGTGAAATGATAAAATGTTATTTATTAAAAATGAAATAACTTATATTTACTTTTTGGATGTCTATATTACTATTTAAGTACATATTTATATTACTTCTTTATGTTTTGAAAATAAATAAATAAATATTATATTTAAAATCACAGCAACAAAGGAAGGAAGGAGATGAAATGTTTGTATGATGTGGTATGAAACGAAAGAATTTCCAAATCGCAAAAAAAAAATGTTTTTGAACTAATCAGTGGCTGACGTAGTTAAGATTTTTACATGACGAGTATGCCTGTACATTTTCTTGAGCGGTTTATTTTTAAATTTTATCATGGAAATATTTTGGCCTGATTCTAGAATTTTCGAATGCAACGTCATAATTGTATGATATCAAATTGATTCTATCTACAATATTAATTCGTGTCTGTTGTTTATCTATCGATTACCATTTTTTGTTATTGTTATTGTAATTTATTTGTATTACACATCATATCTACTCATGTATTTCGTTTGTAATGTGCATTTAAATGTATGGTAGCAGAGCAGTTAGCTAGCTCGGTTAGTTATACAATGGTCGCGAGTTGGAATTCTGCAACGACCGATTTCTTTCACCTATTTATTTTATTTAATATATATTTTATAATACAATTAATAGGTATATAAATTCACTAGTAATAATATTCTTACATATTTTTCCCTGCAGTACCTCATCAAAAAGATTACAATCTTGTGCTTGATGAGGGAAGCACTTATAACAAAATAAAAAGTATCAATACAAAGCAAAGTCAACATAAAAGTAAAAGTAATTAAATCAAATCATACATGAACAAAAAAAAAATCAAATAAACATCATAAAAAGGTTGAAAATAAATGAAAAAGAAGAATACTCAAATGAGAAAACATATCAGAATACATATTCAAACCAAAAAAAAAGAAAAACATGAAAATAATTGAAAAATGAGCAATATAGAATTATAGACGATTCAAATATATCAAAACACATATTCAAAAATAAAAAAAGAAAATACTGGAAATTGAAACAAATCAAAACAACAAAATCGAAAACTACCATTTTAGAAAGTTAAGTGCAATTTTAATTTATGTTTAAATTTTTTAAATTCTTTTATCTGCTTTAATTCATTTGGGAGGCAATTGAAAAATTTTATTCCCAAATAAATGTAGTTGTTTTGTAATTGTCCTGTATTACATTTGGGTATTTTAAAATCATTTTGGAATCGCAGAGACTTATTTTTTTCAATTTTTTGTATAACATTATCTTTGAAAATTTGCAAAATAGACACTTTTTTATAAATATTATCTACTTTGGGTACTTTGAACATGTCAAATAGTGTTGTAGTGGGGAAAGTGCGTGTTTTCTTAAGTATAACCTTTATGATTAATTTTTGTACAACTCTAACTTGGTTTAAAATATTGTCATATGCTCCTCCCCAACCAACGATTCCATAAATAAGCAAGGAATGGACCGTCGCATAATAGATGTTTTTTAGGTTTTTTAAATTTAATACATTTCTTAGTCTTATGAAAATATAAATACATTTCCTTATTCGTTTAACTAAGTCACCTAAATGCGCTTTCCATTTCATGTTTTGGTCAATAATAATACCGAGGTATTTTATCTTTGAGGTTGGTCGTAGTGTTGAGCAAATTTCGCGGCAGTTGCTGGTGTTGCAATTATTATGATGTATGGTTATTTTCAAATCCAGATCAAAACATATACATAGAAAAAGCATAGTAAGTTTAGGGAAGTATGAGGAAGCATATTACTTACTTACTTACTTATTCAGCCTCTTCTTGAGTCCAGTATTGGACAATGGCCTCCCGCTTGGACTTCCACTGGTCTCTTTCCTGTGCCATTCTTCGCAAATTGAGGACCTGCCACTTTTTTGATGTCATCGGACCATCTGGTCTGGGGCCTTCCCACGCTTCTGCTTCCCGTTCTTGGCCTCCAGTCCATCACAATTTTTGTCCATCTGACATCCGAGATACATGACCCGCCCAACTCCACTTTAACTCCTGTATTATTTTGGCCACATCCGCTACTCATATTATGTACTTCTAAAAAGGGCATACTTATCCATACTTAAAAAAAAGATATATATATTTATTTATTGATTTATGAACACTTCCTCTCAATCTGCGTATTGTGTGAGTGGATAGTTTATTTCCAATTTCTTTCAACTAAGTATTGTTTCCAGCCCAGATCAGCGATAATCGCGTTATAAATTATTTGGAATAAATTTCTTTCTTGCTGAATATCGAACCTAGGATTCTAACACATGAGTCAAACGAAGGAATTATTTGAATTTATTTTTGTTTATTATACCAAATGATTATATGTATGTATATTAGATTATGATTCCATTCATACCTACAGTAAATTGTTGCTTACACATTGCACAGTGTGCAAGTGGCGAGATAATGGGCAGATGTGCACAATGGGCACAAACACGACATTCGGCATTCACTACTATTATTTAGCTCCAAAAAATTTTAATTTGATAAAAAACGAAATAACGGACATACAGTTGATGAATAATTTGAAACTCAAGAAAACAATTGAAACATGGATTAAAAACAAGGGCATTATATACCTACTGCGGAAACATGATCAAGTTACAATAATTTATATTTTTATTTTATAAAAGATATATTTTATAACAAGTTTAATATTTTTCTTCTGTCAGATATAACGCAAAAAAATTCTGCCACCTCGGAACAGGTTTAGCCTAGTGAGGTGGTTTATACCAAGTCAAAAATAAAAAAAAATGTTGCATTTTTTTATGTATTATTATCTGTATATTGTTATATTTTATTTGGTTTCAATAATACATAAAAAAATGTCATGTAATGCTATTGTAGGTATCGACATTACTTTTGAGACTACGTTGCTGGGGTTGGTTAGAATAAATTGCCTTGTGGCTATTAACCCGTCTTTGTGCCGTTGCTGTACAGAAATATTACCTATATGCCCTGAAAAAAGGTTGAAAAATTCATTTATATTTATTATGTAAAAAAACTTTTTAATTAATATTTTTATGAAGTTTTAAAATAACTGTAATGAATAAATTGTCCGTTATGTAATTTAATTTTTCTGTAGGTATCATAACAAAAATTCAAATTAATTAATAAAAATACGAGTAATTGCCCAAGAGCACATCTGTCACAGAAGGTCATAAAAATTATTTGTAGGTATATTCTTTTGATTACGATTAATTGGAAATGAGCAATAATTATTATTTATGTTAATTTAATTATATTATCTAATGGTAGTATGTGTCAGAATAATACGTACCTACCAATTAAAATAGTCTATAAGGTTATCAATTGTCATAATAGACTTGACAATCGATATAATGCAGCTGTTGTTACCGTATAGGTACACCAACTAATTCATAAGTATGTAAGTTCCTACATTTCTCTGCGAATGAAATATGTATGATGTATTTTTTTGTCTTTTTTTATGCTTTTTCTGTTATATTCATTTTTCTACTTCTTCTTCTTCAGCCCTCCTTCGTCCAGTAATGGACATGGGCCTCCCCCTGTTCCCTTAAATTTATTATCTTACACACATACATAGGTACATACCATCACGCCGTATCCCTTACGGCGTAAGCAGAGAGATCCGAGCGCAATACTTCTCTTTTTTCGCACACATTCCTAGCTTCCTTTACTTCCACGCATCGTCTCACACACGTTCGTCGATTTTTCAAGCTTCTTATATTTCCTTCTTTCAAAATATCATTCACATGGTCATGCCATCCCTTTCTGGGTCGGCCCCTGCTATTTACTACCTACATCTCTTACACCCATATGTTCATCATTCATTCTTTCAATATGTCCAAATAACCTCAAGGAATATACCTACTTTCATTTTACTTCTAATACTCTTCTTTATATGCATTTATTCTACTTTCAGGCTTCTTTTGCCACGTCCATGTTTCACTGGCATACATCAAAGTAGGCACTACAATTGCATTATGAACGGCAATTTTGGCTTCCTTTGAGATGCTTGGATCGGACATTACTGGTATAAGTGCACCGTTTATTCTGTTTCCTGCCATAACTCTTATTTCAATGTCTTTATCAGGTCTCTCATTCCGTTCAATTATGTGCACTAACTAACTAAATAATAATTGATTGCTTGAGTAATTTACTGTATGCTAATAAAAAAAAACATTGAAAAGGCTGTCCTTTATTTTAATTTTTTATTTGTTTTCAATTGCGCTGTAGTTTGATGCTTTATGTTTTGAGCCACAAAGACCAAAGAATATTTGTAGAAATCAAGATAGGAGATCTTCATACATCAGTGGTCAGATAAAAAAGCCAATAGGTGATGATGAAGTTCAAATTGCCTTAGACGGGTAGGCAAAAAAATCCTGAACATACTCATGCCTGAAAGTCTGAAAGATGGTAAATAAATGTACTAAATATTATAACTAGATTGCAAGTGGAGCCAATATCTAACATTCATTACATGTATAATAATTAGCAAGAAATATGTACCTACTCTTCATTTTAATCAAAAATGGTATTTATACGCTAAACAGTACTTATAATGTTCTTTGATGATAGTAAAATAATAATTACCGTCCATTGTATATCTACAAAATGTTAATCTCACCTAATTGATATGACCCGTACCACAGTTGAAAGAAATGTCGACAGATGATCGCTATTATTTATAACTTCACCAAAACTACTCCATCTTCCAGCTACGAGGCACTTGTCAAAAAAGTTACTATACATCCACACACCTTATTTGGAAATCTAATAGATTGTCTCACTTTTTTGCTCTGTTCCCTCGCTCTACGTTGTCACAAAATTTACTTTGTGCTACGCGACCGTGTATATCAGCTAATTAAGTCCAAAATGATATATCTAATTGGTTTCGTTTGATCGTCGCTATCGAAACTTTGAACAGTTTCGATTGTCGAATCAGCGAAATACCCGATAAAAACGGTTTGGTATCGTATCGTATAAACGTCTTTATCTCTCTTATGTGACGCTGTCGAGTCTGGCAACGAGTGTGTATTATATTATTATGGATACGTTGAACATCACGAACGATGAAATCATCGCTTGGTTTGCAAAAAAAAGAGATTAAATTGTTATCAATTTATTATTGCAAGTATAACAAAGACGACCGTTGATAGATAAAGTAAAATAAAACATAACACACAGCCCAAGAAAATATATCTACAACGCAAATAAATTATAAACATTATGTAGGTACATGGGTTGAGACTTGGTAGGTACCTACTTCTATTAAAGAACATAATAAATTTATTTAATTTTGTTTGGTCTTGGTTCTCTGGCTACTCACGGGTACTATGTCAATGTATTAATTTAACACGTATCAAATAATATCACGTTGCCACTTATTGAACTGTGTTGTGTAAACACAACAGTGTCTCGCCCAAAAATCGAACCCATGGGAACTTTGGCATAGGAGTCAAATAACTGTACCACGAATATTTATTTTATTTCTTCCAAATTAAAGAAAAACACATACTGTCTAAAATATGCCTGTCGCTTTAGATGATACGATGGCTCAATCCATAGAAAGATGTAGCTTGGAGCTCACGGCACTATTACAAAATATTTCAAAGCTGCTTATGCGGTACAACCCAATCCCGCGGAATTAACCAATAAAATAATTACATATTCCAATGTTTTTTTTAAAAATCAAACTCTTAATATGTTACTGAAATAATTCGGGGTAGCTATTTGATTACACCGAAAAATTGTGACCACCGAACTGACTACTTGCGTTTTTAGCCAAACCTTTGTTAACAGTAATAAAAGTTAATATTATTTATGAATGTACTGTTTGGTTAAGGGCACAGAATATTGTTTTGTAGTCACGATAGTTCGGTTAATTTAAACTTGAATTTTTTTCAGGGTATAATGAAATGGTGAGTTTCTCAAATACAATTTCGTATAGAAAGAATGATTTTTGGCCCAGTAAACGATTATGGACTTTGAAAGATGCGATATAATCATGAATTATAGAAATTATATGACGATTCCAACAATAAAAAATACGTAAACTGCAGTAGTTGGGACATGTCAGCCGGATTATTGATGATCGTATGTATACCCAAAATGATTCTTAACACTATCCAGAGGGCAGAAGAAGTAGAGGAAGACCCAAGCTAAGATGGATGGATGGCACAGAAGACGACGTAATGGCGATTGAAGGAGTGGCGGATAACAGGGACGGCCGTATAAGGATTCACACAGGGCTATAGCGACAATGATTATGATGATGATAGTAGGTATATTTATTTATTTTAACTCCACATAAACAATATAGAATAACAATTTTTAATGTATATAATCTTATTAAATATTAATCAGTTAAGCCTATTAAAAAAATATTGTAGAAAGCAATTAAAAACATTTGACACACTGACAAATAGTAATTAAATCAAAAACATATATCTCATTTCATAATTTTAATGCTCTAACTTAAAGAATGTAACGTGTAGGTACTTGGCCTTTTTGTACGGGAAATTTACTGATAGCCGTCAGGCTAGTGAAATCCCAATTATTATTATTATGTAAAACTTTTCTACAAATAAATAAAAATAAACTTATATTATCAAATGACGTATGAACCTACATAATTTTTTTATTAAAAATATCTAGAAAAATTTGCTAATTAAAAAAACCATAGTAAATTTATCAAAAAAAATTGACCCGATATGATAGTAATTTAAGGAACCATAGTTTTTTGAATTTAACTACACATTTAATCGGTATATAATAATCTCAATAAATGCAAGTATACAGTTTGTTGCTATATTTTTATTGTTATTTTATTTTACATCAATTCTCGGGAAACTTACTGGTAGGTACTATGTCAAATATTAATTTAACATGGACCCAATAACAAGTTGCCACATTCTGGAGACTTACGATATTAATCGTCTCACAGAGCCAGACTGAAAACACAATTAAACACTGTGTCTCCACCGGCAATCGAACCCGGGACCTTTGGACCGGGACACCTAATCAACTGAGGCACGAGGTCCGACAAATATTATATTTCAATACCAAAATAATTATTATATTTCAATACCTTAATTTCGATTTCTTGATGATTTCAATAATCATTAAACAAACGAATTATATTTTTATTTGACTACAAATTATGATATAATCAAGTCGTTATTTCGTCTATTTGATATTCTACGATCGAGATGGTCGTAATGTTGAATAATTTTTAACTAATTGTTCAATTTACCGGGACCGGATATTTCCTAACATACAAAGTAGGCAGGTAACTACCACAATAAAACATAGGGAGGGACTTTAGATGTGGAATAAGCAAATAACATTGTTCAACACTTATAAAAACTTTAAATTAAGTGTAGAATTATAGATACACTTTTTTATGCTACGCTGGTTAATGACACGATCAGGGTTGACACATTTATTAGAATTATTATTTTTTTATTCAATTTATGTCCGAACATGTGTACAAAGACAGGTTTATTTCCAAAAGTTATATTTTCTAATCAACCCAAGAGAGTTTTTGCTTTCTTCAATATCAATTAAAATACAAACAAAAGTTTCAATATTATCATTAAACATTTGATAGGTATGTTAAGTATCTGGATGGGTGAACTATTCCCAATTGAAAGCTTGATGATGCGTTTTTGTATTTTATTTTGCTTTTTTAAATAATTTACAATTTACGCATTGATCTTTTGAGGAAGTGTATAATGGTAATAATTGTACATTTTCTTTCTCTAAACTCATGACTTTTGTGTTTGAATAAAAATAGGTTTTCAAGCCATAAGTTTAATCAGATAAATAAAATAAATTAATAAACATTTTAACTCGTGACCTTTGAATATAGTAATCGTTGTGTCTGGGTTTTTGTATTTTGTTTTTAATTGTGTATAGTATATTGATATTATCGTTTTATTATGCTTGTTATAAATTTGCTTTTATTTTAAAATTTAAAGTTTTTATCATTGTATACTTATTGTTTTTTAAATAGACTTTCAAGCCGTAAATTTGAAATAAATAAATAAATAAATAATAATAATTGAGTGTTATTATTAGTAGTGCTTAATTGCTATTAATATCAATAGTAAATCGGCCAGCGCCGCGCCGTAAAAAAAATGAAAACTATTTAAATACATATTCGATTTTTTTTCGACTGAATGTTTTCGCTCAGTTGTATTGGCATTGGAATAAAGTCTAAAATAACGCGTCTAGGATCAAATACATGCACCTCATACATTCTCACCGATCGTGAAGGAAATTTTTGTCATTTATAATATCCAAAATTTCTTTGTTTACACCACTTATGAGTACTAACGTCGACCGATTTCGACAACGACGTTCTCTTCTTCGGGAAGACTTACGTACTTAGTTGAGAATTGAATATTGACTGTTGTTTAGGTTTAATGTTGTGGGAGGAGTCAATGAGTGATGCCAGGTGGTTAATAAATTAGAAGCCAATGGGCATATTATGGAAAATCCGAGAATTTGTGTACATTTGATTTTTTTTGTGTTATAATGCTCTAACAAGGAAACATATTTTAGGTCTGACGAGGTTAACATAGTAGAGCTAAAGTAGTTTAGAGAGGAAATAAGTACCAGCTCTTGCACCTTGTAATCTATTGAAGGATACAAAGGTGAAGAGACCGGGATAACAATAATTGTATGACTCCATAACCTACGACATTGATTCACAAAAAAGAAACATTAAGTCACTGTTTCGGGCCGCCGTGAAAAATTGGAAATAGGCCTGAAGCCGATTGCAGACCAAAAGCTAAGCTAAGTTAGTTTGAGGTCATTTTTATACAATTTCACATAGTTTGCGGTCTGCACACATGTATGAAAAACGACCTCAGCTATGGGAGCTAAGCCTTACTAACTTAGCTTAGCTTTTGGTCTGATACCGGCTTGATGGTCGTCAACCTTCGTAGAGGGGACCGCTCATGAAGAAGAAGAAAAAGAAAAAGAAGAAGAAGTTAACAATATTACAATTATAGATAATTTCTTGTAACACAACCGTAGAGATAGAAGGACAACCTCCAAGGACAATCCACTATCGCAAACTAGAAAGGAAAAAAACTAACTAATTTTCTTTAAAATATCTCACACTATTATGCATTTTTTAAATCGTTTAGAAAAATGAACTTATTCAAATGTGGGTATATAATTTCAGTGAAGCAGGGATGGATAAATTATGATACCATTAAAACTTTCCGTTTTTGTTCTCATTTGGAAACACATGAATATAATGGTAAGTAACATCAAATGAAGGAGTCCTTTAGTGCGCACCTACCCTACACACAGTTTTTGTTCCTGTTTAAATTTATAGTAGTTAAAGTTACCTGCTCTTTATTTGGGATCATATTGGATATATAAAAATACTGCAACATATTATATGAGTGTTTTATTGTTGTTAAGATTTACTCGGGTTTTGAATCCCGTGTATATAAATTGACTCTCACGGATATTAATCTATTTAAAAATAATATTATATTAGCCCTTTTCCTCATGACTGAGGATAGCAGCTGCAGTCCGTCGCCACACATAATAACATAATATGGCCCGCCTCCATGACAATCTGTTTTGGGCTGAACCTAGAGCACCAGTCACCGAAGACCCCATTGTAGACTTAACCAGATCGCTCCATCTGGTCGGTGAGCAACCCCGAGATCTTCGTTCCTCCACGCTGCCCATCACAACAAGCTTCTCGAGGCAGTCCGGTTACCTTTTGGCAATGTGTCCAAAGAATTGAAGGATACATATGTAACACATCGTTGACCGACGATCCTCAATCTTGAGCTCGTCCAGAATTGACACATTCGTTCTTCTGGCTGTCCATGGGATGCGCAACATTCTCTCCAGCACCACATTTCAAAGGCATCGATCCTCTTTCGCTTTGAATTCCTCAGTGTCCATGTTTCCACACCATACAGTAACATCGAGAATATTTAAAAATATATTAATAAAATTCATTCAATTATTGACTTGATCAAACTACTTTCAGTTAGTTTAAATGAAAGGTAGGTATAGGTTCGTAAAATAATTGAGTATAGAGAAATAAAATATTACTCACGATATTGAACAATATGGAAAAGGTACAACTTTCAGACATACAATATGAATATTAAAATATATTTTAGAACTCCATGATATGGGTAAAAATGGATGGTATTAATTTCGCCGGTTCACCAGACTTGCCCCCCTGTTGAATAGGTATATACTAACCTACGTTTTGAAACAAGGTTTAACTGTGAACTACATAAACGTGGATTACTTGAGTTTTTTTATTGTATGCTAGTGAAAAATCGATTACAGATTTTATTATGAAAAAAACATTGAAGAGGATGTCCTCATTTTTTTATTTGTTTTCAATTGCGCTGTAGCTTAGTAGTTTGATGCTTTATGTTTTGAGCCACAAAGACCGAAGAATATTTGTAGAAATCAAGATAGGAGATCTTCATACATCAGTGGTCAGATAAAAGCCAAAAGGTGATGATGAAGTACAAATTGCCTTGGACGGGTAGGCAAAAAATCCTAATAACTGGTTATTTATATTGTAGTTGAATATGTGATGAATGGTTCTCGTCGAAGTTGGTACCTATATATAAGTTGGACTATTACGGTGAATGATTCAACATTATTTTCCACATCGTTTACAGATTTACATAATCTTGATAACTTAACGCTACAATAAAACCGAAAATTCAAATCCGACATAGTAAACAGTTATCACTGGTTGTATCGGATATTCGTAAATATGTTTGTTGAAAAAAATACAAATTCGTGTATTTTGTATTAATATTTTTTCATAGATAAGCCGTTGAATAATGAACGCGTTGGTAACTTCATAATTTCGTTTCAATTAGAAGGGGTTTTTTATAATGTATTACGATGTATGTATTTCTTTTGTAATATTTATAATATCTGAAGAATTATTTTTGTGACAACGTTTTATTTATTGTATCAACACAAATCGGCCTTCGTGGTTCAGTTGGTTAAGGACCTGACTGCTGATCCAAGGGTCCCGGGTTCGATTCCCGCTGGAGTCACAGTTTTAAAATGTGTTTTTAGTCTGGATCTGCGAGACGATGAATAACGTAAGTCTCCAGAATGTGGCAACTTGTTATTGGGTGCGTGTTAAATAATTATTTGACATGGTACCTGCTAGTTGCCCGAGAAAATATATTAAATAAATAAATAAATAAAAATTAAAGAAAACGAAGTAGTAAGAAAGTGCCTATATTTCTTTATTTGTTTCATTCATAATTTTAAGACTAACAGCTATATGATAAGCCATACCGTCGGTTACAACATGAAAGGTGTAAAATCATGATATAATATGGTTCTGTAACGGATATAGTTTCATCCTGCAATTGAAGTAAACATAATATTAAATAAAAGAAAAAAAATTTAATCATAGAAAAGATCAGACATATGTATGTTTTTTTTATTTATTATACTGTTTTAATTGATGTAATTTTGTATTCTAAAATAAAAAAAAATTACATTTTATCAAGTTTATCCATACCACTTGAAAGGGTGTTAAATATTCAGTGTCCTTTACTTTCAGTGTGTCCTTTTATTTGTAGTACCTAGGTATATTACGTACGAAATTAAATAATGAAAAAGTCGTATGAAATTAAATAATGAAAAAAATGCACTTGTATATAATATGAATCGGCCTTATATAACAATACACATGGTACATAATTTGATGTTTAATTTCCATAGAATAATGCAAATTAAATATTTGTAGACAATACGTGCTAAACAATATGCGTTGGTACCTACTTATGTACAATAAAGAGCAAATGCATATAGAAAATAATGATGTTCATGAACAGTTTTCTATGTTTCTAACGATGACACTAAACAAGCGCCAAATATAGTAAATTATCGCGTTGTTTGACATATATCATTAATGACGTAACACTTATAGTGCACGAATTTATTGACACTTCGCGTCGAACGATTAATCTGGTGGTGAGTTTTTTTTGACACATTTTTATGTACTGTGCCAACACTAGTGTTTTCCTTTTCCAAAAGAGTTGATTTACATCCTGATGAAGAGGTAGTAGGTACTTACAATACGTAGTTACGAAACAAATATTGTCAAATAATCACACGTGGTTAAAACAAAAGTTATTGATCATACTAAAGTAGGTATGCTCTTTTTTACTCCTCACTAACCCATGGGGATATAGTGGGGAGTTATGATTTCGCAATTTTTAAGACTTGTTTTTTTGCAGATTATCAACTAGTATCATGCTGAGATTGTATGCTGAAAGTTTCATCACAATGTATCTGTGTGTGTGTGTGTGTGTGTGCTATGTGCTGTGTGCAGTGTACTATGTACGGCGTGTTAATTTTTACTTTATTGATTATAGACTAAAGTACTAATTCGATTATTTTCAAATTTTGCAAATATGTACCTATATCTAATACTCGCTTGGATCCCATTAGATTTTGAAGGATATCTGAATAGTGCTTCTCAATTTTTTTAACTGTCAAATATTTCAAAGTGACCCCAAGCTCAGAAAATTTAAAATTTGATATTTTTATTTTCAAATTGATAAAAAGACACATCACTTTTATAAAATGGCAATGAAGAGTTTCAAGTTTTCATAATAAAATATTTAAATAAAAAACAATTTATCAAACTCATTTCATGAAAATGCTGAATATTTTCCATACAAAATTTGAATTATTTATAGAATGACTTGTTAGTGTTGGAGTTTAGCGTTGGCCACAACCCACTCGTTTTCTCATAAAATTATAAATTCTTGATTTTGGAGTAAGAAAGTTGTGTATGGTTTGGGCGACCAAACCCGTGTTTTTTTTCTGTAATATTAAATATAGATTCTCGGGCAACTAACAGGTACTATGTCAAATAATTATTTAACACGCACCCAATAACAAGTTGCCACATTCTGGAGACTTACGATATTAATCGTCTCACAGATCCAGACTGAAAACACAATTTTAAAAACTGTGTCTTCACCGGGAATCGAACCCGGGACCCTTGGATCAGCAGTCAGATATCCAACCAACTGAGCCACGAGGGCCGACAATATTGTGTGTTTTATTATATTATAAGTATAGATATTGTCTTGAGAACACGCCGGCGAGTCTAGAAATGTGTTTTTTTTATGTTTGTTAAGGGCAATATACGCATCATGTATTAAATAATTATGTAAAAGCCCATTCATACCTATACATATATACCATCACGGCATATACCTTACTGGGTAAGCAGAGAGGACCGAGCGCCACACTTCTCTATTTTTGCACATTTCTAGCTTCCTTTACATCATGTTACGCTTCCTTTCATTTTAAAGCCCATTTGGAGCGCTTAAAATAAAATAAATTTGCAATTTATAAAATGTAAATACACTGAAAATATGTTGTTCGATTACCTAATTTAATTTATTTGTAACTTCTTGTACAATTATTTATTTGTAACTTCTTGTAGAATTATTCATTAGTAACTTCTTGTACAAATATTAATTTTTAATTTTGTGTAGGTACGACTATTAATTTGTATTTTTTTGTGAAATTATTTATTTGTAACTTTTTGTAAAATTATTTATTAGTAACTTCTTGTAAAACTATTTATTTGTAAAATTTTGTGCAATTATTTATTTCTTACTTCTTGTACAGTTACAGACGGTGGCCAAATTAATACAATCAAAGGAAAAAAATGCAAAAATAATTGTATTTTTAGCTGTTATCCAGCAAAATCGAATCACATCAGTATATTTTTAATTGTGGCAACTCCCTTCATTATTGTTATCGTACTTGCAACACTTTTTAAGCATCAACATGAAGTTTGTCACATACAAGATACGATAATGTCAGTTTAGTATTGGTCTTCACAGAGTGTGCGGGTGTTAATGGAATATTTTGCCCATTGATTTTGTGTTTATTTGAGACAGTGTTTGAGTGTTTCTTACATTTTTTTTTAAATAACAGGTAAACCTAATATTTATTACTAAATATTTATCACAATTATACTACTAATCAAATTATTACGATTTTGATAAATTATTTTCTAAATGTATGCTGAATTTCAGAATTTTTTGGTTTATTTTAGAAATGGGAAGATCTTGTGACCTCACTCCAAGAAAAAAATCTAAAATTGCAACCCTTCTTGGTCACTGTGAATACAGTCAACGAGAAATTGCCACACTTACCAATGTTTCTCAATATTCTGTGCACAAAATAAGTAGGCAAATGAAAGGAAATGTACCCCTTGAACCATCTCGAATAGGAAAATGTGGACGAAAGCGCATTACTACTCCGCGAACAGAAAGAAAAATCAGAAATGTTGCTCTAGAAAATAGACAGAAGCCTCGAAAAGTAATAAAATCTATTTTGCAGACCACAGGAGTCAATATATCTGATCGTACATTGAGACGAAGATTGGTGGAAATGGACCTCAAATGTTATCGCCCAGTGAAAAAGCCAAAACTAACACCTGAAATGCGTAAAAAGCGACTAGAATGGGCACTAAAACACCAAAATTGGAACGAAGACGATTGGAGCAAGGTATTAGAATGTAAAATAAGTTTTTATGAAACTTTCTGTATTAAATAAAATTGACTAGTGAAAACTTCTCGTGTTCTTTCAGGTTTGTTTTTCTGATGAATCCTCAATCCAAATACTGCAGGACAAAACTCAATGTGTGAGAAGAAGGCCAGGTGAAAAATATAATGAGGAATGTGTGGTCCAAAGAGTGAAGCACCCTCAGTCAATAATGATCTGGTCAGTGATTAGTGGGATGGGTATGGGAAGGCTGTATATTGTGAATGGCACAATGCGCCAGGACCAGTATATAGAAGTTTTAAAAGGGAGACTAAAGCCTCAAGTGGCTGAATGGTTTCCAAATGGAAAATATGTATTTATGCATGATTCTGCACCCTGCCACAAAGCGAAAACCGTTACTAAATTTCTAGAAGGAGAAAAAATAAAGGTATTAGATTGGCCAGGAAATTCACCGGATCTAAATCCAATTGAAAACGTTTGGGAGGCTCTGAAAAGGGCAATTGTAAAAAAAGGTGTCATCACCAACAAAAGACAACTAATAGAAAACATAATTGAGGCATGGCACAACACACCAGAATTAAAAAATATCTCAATTAAATGTATCTCCAGCATGCCCAGAAGAATATCAGCAGTAATTAAAGCTAAGGGAGGATTTACTAAATATTGATCATTTTACCATAAAACGTATTTTATTATCAATAAACTATTATATATTCATAGTAAATGCATTTTATTTTATAAAAATATATTAAATCTCCCATAATATTCTAGAAAGATCGAAATAAAATAAAAAAATAATAATTTTCAATGATTCGAAGTCTAAAAACTGCTATAAATTCATTTGATTGTATTAATTTGGCCACCGTCTGTATATATTTGTAATTCTTTTACAACTACCTATTTATTTGTAATTTCTTGCACAGTTATTTATTTGTAACTTCTAAAATTTTTAATAGATACCATTGATTTACCTTCATATTATTTCTGAATATTAAAGTGAATAAATATATAAAACTACGATATCAGTCACGCTATTTTGAAGGAAAGTAGGTAGATGTATATAGGCACCTACACATTATTTGTGTTCAACATTGTTTCAATAATGTACCTCAATATGTTTGGAATTTAATATTATTCACGTGTTTAAAATGTATTATGTCATGATGGTATCTTTAACGTCTAAAAGGACAAGTTCATTTGTTATGTGGTGTTAATTTACATATTATTTGTCTATATTATACATACCCAGTTCATATATATTCAGCTTTCAATAAAACAAAGTTCATACAACTATCGCCTCATGTCACCACAACACCGGATGTTGGTACCTAATATGATAAAATTCACTTTAAAATTGCCTACATATCATTTTTTTACAATGTTTACGGTAAAAAACGCCAAAATGACAAATGTCTGAAATTTGTTTTATGTAGACGTTACCTATGACAGTTTGATTGCCTAATTATAGTGTTACATTATCTGCGAAAATAACGAAAAATAAAATTAAAATAATGAAGACATTAAGAGCGAGACATGACTACGAAAACAATGTTTTTATACATTTCTTCAAGCAATCGTGTCATGTCCCTAACAAAATCGTCAGAAAATACTGAAGGCCTCACTCTTAACAAGCATCTTTTACCATATTTACATCGTTACATCGGGTAGGTACATCTTTCAATAAAACTTTTCCTTATACATTCCTCTATTTCAGTTTATCGCATGCATGGTAAGTGATCATTCTCATTATTTTTAAGTGTCTTCATTTTTTATCAAATTATTTTGTTTTAACCAATTTTGACATATATTGTTAACTATATACCAAAAAAATATTGGTATATAGCTAATAATATAAGTTAAAAATGGTTAGTGTTAAATATCACAAAATATTCACCGAATGATTAAATGACTTTATTCTATTTTATACTCTAGTTACTAACATAAGCTATATTATGTCAAATATTAATTTAAAAAGCGCCTTACAAGTTGCCTCATTTTGGAGGCCAGAGGAATTGATAGTCACACAAATCCAGAATAAAAAATAGTGGAAGGTAATCGAATCCAGATAATATCATATTAACTTAGTAACGATAGCCGACATCGACATAAGTACCTAATAGTCGTACATATTAGAAATTATTCTTAGCGATTTCATTTCAACTGCATTTTTTTTGTTTTCATGCTAATTACCTCGCGACCACGGCTGTGATGGAGGGATGACATCAAACGATATGCTGGCGAGTCCTGGATGCGACATCTAGGCTTAAGGAGGATGCTTCTTCCAGGGGTGGTTGAAGAAGAAGAAAAGGATATACTTTTTAACGTGCGTATAAAAATATTTTTTGATATTTGTCTCATTAGCTGCAACTGACCGTTTGTAATAGATAAGTCTTATCAGGAAGTGTGCTATACACGCATGCAGGGGGGGAACAACATTACAGACGTTTTTATATCCACATATTATATATTTTTTTTTCCTTTTTTCTGAGTGTTTGTCCTAGCAACTGTCATACTCTTGGACTAGCCCGACCCTCTCGTTCCCAGCTCATAGTTGTTATCTATCACCCAGCGAGACGCAACGGATCCCACTAGTTTAAGTTTGAAAAGCACGATTGCGCGGCGAGTATATACGACCCGCGGCACTCTGGCTAGGTAACGGGCAGGTGTTTTAATGTTTTCTGCCGATACATCAACTCAGTGACAGACCCTCTGTTTGTATGGGAATAAGTAAATAAGTCAACCTATCCACTCTGCCTATAGGTTTCCACTTTATAGTTGAATATAATATGTTATACCAAATACTCAACTAAAACTATTTTGATGATAATAATTCGTGTCTAGTTGATAACACGGTTTATTAAAGAGTAATATTATTATTTGTAGATAGATAGGCACATAATAAAGTTAGTAATGATGTAACCAACACCCTCTCGAGTGCCACTAATAAAGTATTATAAGGGGGGGTGGCTCGCCTCCTCACCAAGTCGCGTCAGGATATACTCCTCCGTAGGAGAGATGGTAAGAACGCCCAGCTAGTGGCCTTGCAGCGGTGTTGTATTATAGCGGCTGCAGTTGTCCAGGTCCAGGCAGGATCAGTCAACAGAAGTATCCAATAAACAAGTCCAATCCAATCTCAAATTCAATCCAGGTGAAGTACAAGCAAGGTCAAAAAGTTTTCGAATAGAGAGATACAATGAAAAGCAGAGAAGACAGTAAGTAATGTTACATGTTTACATATATACAAAAATTATACAATGGAGTGGGAATGGAGTGGTCGCCCAAACCATGTACTCCTTCTTTGCTCCAAAATCATGAATTTATTATTTTATGAGAAAAAAAATGAGCATACCTTCTTTAGTATGATCAATAACTTTGTTTTAACCACGTGTGATTATTTGACAATGTTTGTTTCGTAACTATGTACGTATTGTAAGTGCTACCTCTTCATCAGGATGTAAATCAACTCTTTTGGAAAAGAAAAACACTAGTGTTGGCACAGTACATAAAAATGTGTCAAAAAAAATCACCACCAGATTAATCGTTCGACGCGAAGTGTCAATAAATTCGTGCACTATAAGTGTTACGTCATTAATGATATAATATATGTCAAACAACGCGATAATTTACTACATTTGGCGCTTGTTTAGTGTCATCGTTAGAAACATAGAAAACTGTTCATGAACATCATTATTTTCTATATGCGTTTGCTCTTTATTGTACATAGGTAGGTACCTACGCATACTGTTTAGCACGTATTGTCTACAAATATTTAATTTGCATTATTCTATGGAAATTAAACATCAAATTATGTACCATGTGTATTGTTATATAAGGCCGGTTCATATTATATACAAGTGCATTTTTTTCATTATTTAATTTCATACGACTTTTTCGCCGGTGAAATTTATGTCAAAGCGGACATCGCATCGGAAATTATGCCTCAGTGTCCTTTGTATTGCGGCCTAAATTACTGTGACATTTTGTATTTTGAGGTCGAAATTGTCGTTTTTATTTTCGTATTTTATTATTTGATATCAGCGCGTGTGTGTTTGTGTTCAAAACGGATGTATTTACTAAGTTCACACATGGTTGCAAGTTTTAAATTCTATGATTAAAACTGACCCGCAATTCAAAATGGCGTGCACCTGTTACAGATTCATTATCATAAATGAATAAATTTGAAATAATGGATACCTTCTGTGACATTAGCTTGGGAACGCAAACGCATGAAATTGAGTGGACAAATTATTGTTAAATCAAATAACTACCTACCTTATTCATTTTCCTCCTTTTTAGGAATCCTTTGGTTTAAAAAACCTATTTTTCATACATATTTAACAAAAACCATCACAGATATTTTTCTTCTTCCTGTGGTATTAAAAATGCAGGTTTGCGACCTTCAAAAAAAATTTTATCCCGATCTTGCGCCACTCAATGAGTGACGCCGCATCCGGAATCCCAAATTACTACTTGAGATTGTTAATCCACGATGTTCTTTTACTCCCCATATTCGATGAATTCCATCATTTAAATATTTAATTGAATAGTTGTGTGACAGTACATTTCAAATATCAAGGAAAGAATATGAACCTTTTACTATTAGACAAAACTAACGTGATGGTACAGGGACAAACAACGATACTGAATAGACTATGAATGGAATGTTTGCCCACAATTAGGGATTACAATATTGCTGAATTAGCAATCCAGCTTAATCCAGTACATTTATCGGTATGCTGGATCCAGCAAATTGGAATTTTGGATGGCAAGTAATTAATTTTCCAAATAATAGCGTAAAGTTATTAAGATTCAATGTTAGAGTGTATAAAGAATATTATTTTTTTTAATAAGTTGTAATACGAGTATCTAAGTAAGACTTTTATTTATTTATTTATTTATTTTATTAACAACGTTTGCCACATACATGAAGTATTCAAAGGATACAAAATATAGTACATAAAGTGGGAAAATACATAAAAAACAAACATATCCAATTTATAAACAATGAAAATAAAGCAAGAAGAAATATAAAGAAAAACTTATACAAAATAAAAAAAAATACATATAAAAATACATTAAAAGAAAATTTAACCAAAATAATAATCAGAATAACAAATGAAAGTATAAAAGAACAAATAAACAAAATTGGTAAAGTAGGTATTAAATGTATAACGAAAAATTAAACAATTTGGAGATTTACCAATATTAGAGATTTAACAAAATAAAGACAACTAAGGAGAGATATAATTTTTACTATATTTAAAACTAACAATAATTATGCAAAATATTTTTACTACATAAAATGTCACTGAGGTAGAGAATTAAAAAATGGGTAAAAATATAAATAAAACTAAAATATAAATGACGAAAAACAAAAAAAAAAAACAAGTATATTTGTGAGGGCGTGTTTGCATGTGTAAGAGTATATTTATAATGTGGGGATATGTGTAATAAATGATGTACAAAATATGATGAAAGATCTCTTTTTGAGTAAAACTATTATCTTAGAACAAACGTAAATTCTCTCTCTGACTCTTCTTTCCCTCTCCGAATCAGCCAATCAGTAACCAGCTTTCCAAAATTATTTCCACTCTGCTCGACCAAGTCCAAGATATCAGATACAATTCTATTACAATATATTATTTTGGGTGCAAAATGAGTCTCTGGGAAAAAGTAGTCTGTGAATGTGTCGGTTGCAACAAATGCCTATTTCGTGTATTGAAAGTCAAGGTATATTGTATAAGTGCACAATGGCGGGCTTATTGCCAAATGGCAATATCTTTCAACAGATCATAATATTTATGACAGTATTAAAGTTTTTACTAAAAAATCAAAAATAGCTGGACCCAGCGCCAATCCAGCAATCCTAGAGAAAATCCGCAAAAATCATTCTGGATTGAAAAACCTTCTGTATTGCAATCCCTAGCCACAATATAATCGCCAGGAAGTCGTTTTCCAAGAAGACCGCCATAAAGATAAAAGTATTCTTCTTCTTATATTAGATCGTGGTTCGTTTTTCGAGAAAGCTATTCATGTGAAGCTGAGGTTCAGCTATCCCTCTACCTCTTCGGTGGTCTTCCGAGGAGGCGATGCCCTGGTGGGATTTCGTTTGCCGCTATGGATGGGATTCGAGATGCGTCAATCCTGTTGACATGGTCCCTTCAGAATCTTCTCCTAGCTCTATTCCATCGTATGATGTCCTCGATAAGAGTATAATATGATTTCATATTTAATTACCTTCAGATCGATTATGTATAACAAAAGGATAGAATGATCTAAAAAGGATTTTAACTGGTATTGTGTGTTTTTTTTTTAATATGATTATTCAGTTAATTCGTCCTTAGGAAGAAACAGTTACTTTGAATACATTTTGGGGCCGGTGATTTTTATATCATCCGTATCCATTTTACATTCGTGTCGCCAAGTCCAATTCGAAAACGAAAACGGACATCATTTGAATATTATGTAAGCGAAACGGAGGGTCGACCCTTGTTTTGCCTCCGCACTAATTAATTACAAGGCATCTAAAAAGGGTATTCAAATTTTCATTACAAAAAAATAAAAATACAATTATAAAATACCGAAATGTGTTAATTAATAACAACAACGAGAATTTCACTCCTCCTGGGTGTTAGATAGTTTCCCAATGCGCGGGAATTTGAGGGGTGATCTCGTGTGAATATGTATATTTTTTTCGTAATGGCAACACTTGATCGAGTGTTTGATTTGACAGGTGTGCTGTAATTAAACGACCCCTAAAATTTTACGTTCGTTAAAATTAAATTCCAAAAAAAATATCGTCATGATTTGAAGAATAAAAATTTTATGTACCTAACCAAAGTATTTTTTTAAGATTGTCGATGGACAATTCTTGGTGAAACTCCATTATAAAATAGAAAAAGAAGCACACTCGTCTTAATTTCACTTAATAATAAAAAAATAATAAAAAAAAATCGGCACTGGCCGGTTTCGGTCTGTCAAAGACCATCGTCTAAGTGCAGACAGATACCGGTCAATTACATGTGAAACTAAAACAAGTGATCGAATATTTTTATTATTGCATATGCGCAAACATTGGATTTTTTTCCCTGTCGGGAGTCAAAGATATTTTTTAACAGATTTTTAATTATCTCAATAGAGACGAAGATGGAATATTTATTGTAGGAGAATACACTACAATACAATAAAGACTACAATAAATATTCCAACTTCGTCTCTATTGAGATAGTTAAAAATCTGCTAAAACAAGTGTGTTAAAATTCATCGTCTGAGTGCAGACCGATACCGGTCAATTTCAATTGAAACTAAAACAAGTGTGTTAAAGATCATCGTCTGAGTGCAGACCGATACCGGTCAATTACAAGTGAAACTTAAACATGTGTGTTAAAGATCATCGTCTGAGTGCAGACCGATACTAGTCAGTTACAAGTGAAACTAAAACAAGTGTATTAAAGGTCGCATGCATATACGAGTACGTATCCACGTTGAAAAAGTGTATGGAAAATGTATGTATATGTTTTTTTTCCCATAAGGCAATCTTTTACAGCCAATATCGGCATTTTGGGGACTAGTATAGAATAATAATATATTTTTTACCAAAAATAAAATTGATATATACATATACAACTATGCACATTTATTTAATACTCGATAAAAGTTACTTATAAAATTTTTTGGCACAATATTGCATGTTGAACGTTGAAAAATTATACCTAGATTTGGAGCTGACGGGTGGAAAGTTCACAAATCGTACGGAGTGAACTTGGCACCCTTCAACACCATAAATCGTCTTAAATTTGAACCATTTCTTATAATTTTCTCTTTATTCTCGCAATTTCCATACACTTAAACGTACAATTGAATTAAAGTAACGCCGCGTAAAGAAATTTACATTACCTGACCAGTTGTCGTTAATGTAACTGGCCAGGACCGCATCCATTGTGATTAAATGGTGAAGTTGCGCCAGATGCGAATAAACATGAGGCGGCAAAAAAGGAAAATAAAAAAAATCCACGAAATTAATAGAAATATTTATGTAGGCACCTACATAGCTGAAAATTAAAAGATTTACAAGTAAAGTATCCTTTTTCATTCCTATTATCGTTCTGGAGAACCAAATATCGAATAAAATATTAAATGAGTATATTCGTGAATATACAATGAAATTGTTAATTATTTTACTATTTATTCTTCTTCTTTAAAACACAATCATTTCGCCGTGTTCTTTTTCTATAAAAAAACCTTTTTTTTATTTATTTATTTTATTTATTATGTAAACAGACAGTTACATTTACTTATTTTACTAACATACATAATATGACATGTGAACCAATTAAGTTTACAAGTATAATCGTTATTATATTTACAAAAAGAAGTAGTTTTGAGGAAGGGAGTAGGAAAGTAGGAAAAGGGGAACACACGTACACCACCTAACCACGAAGCAGTAATCTAGAAATTGAACATTTAAATACGTTTAAGGAGTTATTGAAAAGGTCTATTTCATTAAAGAACACGTTATAGTTACAACACGTTCTATATATGTAGGAGTTCTGAGCATAATAAGTACTACAATTAGGTGGCCTAAATGTATGAGTCTTTCTAGTAAGCCTATTTGGTGCATGAAAGTTTAATTTAGATAATAACTCACTAGAATCCACTTTTGATATTTGTATTAATTAGTTTCTACATAAAATGACTTTATATACTTTAATTGAAAGCACCTGTGTATGTAAAAGACCAAATAATCGAAGGAATAATGAATGTAAAGGGAAACAATAAGTGCATCAATCTCATTTTATTTTTTTCCCATATAATTACTGATTTCTACAGTAAACGCTGTCTCAGTCACGAAAACCATTTTTTTTAAATATGTAAGTTATTTTTGAAAACGATTTTCAAGGGTAGGAGGGCGCGTTTTTAATTATTGAATGCGCCGGGCACCAAAACTTGTAATTGCGGCCCTGTTACTGGTCAGGCATATGGGTTCACATAATAATGGAATGAAGAAAGCACCTACTTGCTTTAAGTTGGTACATACTTTAAAAAAAGTACAAGAGAACATCGTGTTAACGATGTTTTGAAAAGTATTCAAATTATGTACCGAAGGCAATTTAAATTTCCAGTAAGCAAAACCTATTAAATTTGATGTACCTACTTACTCGTCATAATGACGTATTTATTATCATAAGATAATGTACAAGTTCGAATTGATCAAATAAGCTATCAGCTCATTAATAATTCTATCGATTTACAATATGATTTAAAAAAATCATTTGTAGTACCTATGTAAGTAAATGCAAATGTTTACTATGCATAAACTCTTAGGTTCATGAAACTGCAAAAACAAGAAATAGAAATGATCCTTAAATTTGCTGATAAAATAAGAGAATTTAATAAAACAGATATCCCTACCTAGAATTGTGGATAGATCTTGATGGACAATGGTAAATATTTAGCATTTGTAAGATAGGAATAATTGTGTCTAGAAGAATATTTGGTATTAGCAAAAAGCCGATTTGAATTCAGTCTGCAAAAACGAAAGGATGGAAAAAGACTTTGAGTATCGATGGATCGAAAGGTCATCTTCCATGTGCTGTCAAACGTCGATCAGAGTCAGAACTAAAGTGGATATACTACTTGTCGACGCATCTATGTACATATAAACCTTCACAACTCTGTATTTCATCGATGAAAAAGTTCATGGGAATGTATGTAGTAAACAGACCATTGAAACAAATTCCAACGACAAAAAAACTCAAAATGCAACGGTGTGCGGACGAAAACTATTTAGTTTTATGTCGGGTAATTACCCGATGACAAGTATTTTCACTTTGATGCACCCCAGCTTGGTCTGTACATGATGCTAGTACACACTTGTCATGGTAATGGATATTTACATTGTTCTAAGTACTCGCTGATGTATCTAAATACATACCTCCTCTGCCTATATTCTGATGACATGTAAGTAAATAAACATACTTACATAATTGATGCACTTGGCAATGAAACCATGCAGGACCATAACACAATAGTAATCGAATATGATTGCGATCCAGCGTGACAATTATTTGTGTTCAAGGAAACATAATAGATGTCGTAATCATATACGTAGGTATTTATAATTGCACATGCACAAATTAAATTTACATATACATACCTAGTTGGTATTCAGAGTTTTTACTATTACATCAACTCTTTTAACATCGACCATAAATTCCTCTAATTGTTCTTCTTCAGCCAATTTCCATCCATTCCTGAACGAAGGTCTCCTACATTTGCATCTAGGACGTGCCAACATATTGTTGTATATCATCCCTACAGCTCATCTGCGCTCGCTCCACACCTCTATTTGTCGTACGAGGTCTTCGAGTCAGCACACTATGAATTACATAGATATAAAATTATTCCCTGCTCATCTTGAAAATCTTTACTTCGGTTGTGGAATACCCCAAGGATCAGTTCCAGGACTAATTTGATATTTCCTATCGTTAAAAATAATTATTCATGCTATTCTTTAAGATTCAGACTTCCGATGTAAATTTACCAAGATACTAGATTCATATTGAAACTCTTAAAAATAAATACACAATAATTATACCTACTCTTTGGCATATGCAAAGGAAACTGTACACTGTATTCGTATTCTATCAAATATCCATCTTTTCTTTTACATCCATACATTTCCTTATACGTTATTTTATTTAATTATACTGATAAGTTTGTTTTTTTACGAATTAAGGTGGATGATCATAAAATTTATATTTAAAGATCTTTTAACATTCTATCTCTCGTATCCATTAATGTATGTTCTTATATAACTTTTTCTTTCTATAAATTGTGTCCTATTTGTATATTCTCATCGCGATCATCCACCTTTGTGTTACAGCGAATCCCATTTTCACCGCATTAATCATATTTTAGTGCATCATCTTCTGTAGGTCCCTACCTTATTTTGAATGACTGGTGTGTTTTTATGAAGAATTTTTACAACATCGGATCTAGTATTATTGGTGCCCATGGGTAAATTTACTTTATTTCATGTTACATCTTTTATTTTAATGTCCCTATCCATACATAAATCAACTATTTTGAGCATTCATTTTATACTTCCTAGGTTGTGCCTTAGAATGATCTTCAATCATGAAACGGCGCTATAAAAATACGTATTATTATTATAATTAATAATATTTATCTGCTCAATGACTCACTCAAATTTTCTTTCACAAAATATATGTTTTGCTTAGTAAAAAAAATGTTTTTTAGACACCATGATATAACACTACGACTCTTTTGTGTTGTGCTTTGGATACTTTCATATTCCATGTATATCAAAAGTACTTAGTGTCACGTCATCCCAGATAGCCATTTCATTACTATGGTATACATGGACAACACTACACACACGATTATGGAGAAAGCAATTTTCATATTATTTCCACTGTCACGCTACTGTTAGTTCTCGTCGCTCTTATATTTGAAGTTTTGACCCATTGACCAAGAAGAAGTCGATGACGACAATGATTCGGTATTATGAAACGATCGGTAATAACAATAATTAAGTATTAGTATTCAATAAAGCGACAAGAGGTTCATGAAAAACCTGTACTTCTGATACTTGTATTTTATCTATAGATGTAGCCGATGTTGATTTGTGTGTGAAGGTACTTTAAATCGTGACTCAAAACCAGTAGTTAGCTTTTGGTAGGCGTTGATAGCAATTCGCTCTGAAAGACTTATTAACTTAACACAATATATTACGCTGTGCTAATACAATACTTTACCCTTGAAATACTTATTAATAATATACCAAACAAGATATTTCATTGGAATCAATATCAGTGTAAAGAAACTTTAGTTCCACGACAAATTAATTATCACTTGATTTTAGGATTTGTAAGACATTCCAAACCAATTTAAAGTTCACTCAAGAATTAAAAACAAAACACTTATCATGGCCAACTTCCTGCAAAAATGCAAAAATACAAATACTGTAGGTATCTTCTAAGTATTAGCTCGATATATCGAAAACCAAACATCGCAATATATCAAAGTAAAAAAAATTTCTGGAAGGAGTCCTACATACAAGTTGTTGTTTATATACTCCTGATCACAGAATATGCACTCTTGATGTGCTGTTCATCATTTCTCTATTTCTGCAAAGGCTCGTTATGAAATATCATAACGATATGAATATGTTGTACACATTTTCGTTTCTTTATGAGACCCTAACGATGTATTCAGAAAAAACCAAGGACAGCACACCTCTATTCTTAGAGACACTCATTCATACTTATATTATGCAGCTATGTTTTAATGTAAATGCTCCCTGAATGTTCAGAATATTCAGGTTCTTTATGTTCTTCTTCCACGACATCTTTCACACGATCATGTATTTCTTTTTTTTTATTTTCCAGACGACCAGGTGACCTACTTATCTGAGTGCTGGGCATTTAAGAACAACGATGTTCAGACTCTTCATTCCAATGAGATGGGATAATGGTGTTATTAGTTTCGTCAGGGTAAAGAACGTCAGTGAAAAACTGACCGAGAACAGATTGGGATGGTATGGACATATTATGAGACTGCCACATGATAATATGATAAAAAGAACGATGAACATAGAGGTGGGACATAGAAGACGTTAACAATTACAAGAGATCTCGAGGAGGCGAGGCTTTATTCGGAGGACGGATAGGACTTAATGATGATGATTGGGAGAGCCGATACCAAGTACATAAATGAGACAACAGCTAGGGCGAAGAATAAGAAAATTTTCCAGACGACTAGGTAGACCATTGACCACTCTGATGTCCACCATAACCGTAGATCTCAAGGAGGCAAGGCTTCGTTCGGAGGACGCGTTTGACTTGGAGAGCCGACCCCGGGTGAATGGGACAAAGACTAGGGCACATAGGTAGGAGAATAAGAACCTTCTACTCCATCTATCTAATCTACACCTGCTCGAGTCGATTACAAAGTGGTTACTGTGCAGGACTACATAGTCTCCAGTCTCGAACAATTTGATCCACAATAGCACAGATATACCTATGTTTATTTTAGTAATACATAACATTTTTACGTGTTACGTGTTAAAGGTTTAAAATAAGAATGTGTAGTACCTACACATTCTCATTTTAAACCTTTTTTTGGCAAATTGTAAAATTTTTAATAAAACCGTTTTTTAATGTTTCAAACTGTGTCTTCTTGATAGAAATCCATAATAACAGAATTATGATGAAAAAAAAATATAATATTGTTCGCAAACGCGACTCCCATTAACCGGTATCGCTCAATGCCAAGCATCGTCAGAATGGACCTTTTTTCATTTTTATTCCGAAACTGAGAAATTAAAATAAAAGTTTTTATTATGTTATTTTCTTTTAAAATGTAATAATTTTACATTACATTCCAGGCATTTTGTAAACCAAAAAAATACCAATAAATAATTGTTTTTCTTAACAATGGCTTAGGTATATCTTATATAAATTATATAATTATGCATTGATTCAAATCAAACTTGACCTAAATTATTAAGTAATTCAAGTTTAGTTTGCTTCTATAAAGTGACACCTTCTTTAGTAATACTATTATAACTCTATTTATACTTAATTGTTTATACACATATATTTATTATCTATTGTTAATAACAGTGATATAATACCTAGTTGATGTACTCTTTTTTACTGTTGTCCTGCATTCGATTCCTTGTAAATAAAAAAGGGTACAAAATGGTAACTATTTTTTTTTTTGGTTCAAAAATATTGGATCGGTTTGAATAATGCGATGGAGCTGTTTCACACTGCCCAAGACGTATAATATGTATATCAGTATTGAGATATATTTTATTACCTTACCTATATAAATATTTAGAATATACCATGATTTGATATTACATTTTATTAACGATGTCGAAATTTACTTCATCTTAGTTTTAGAACATTTTTTACTTAAGTACATCCAATAATAGTTGTCCTATTCAAACTAATTCAACATCCTATACTAATTAGTAAATTTGTCATTATTTTGTAATTAAAATCCGCCCACTGCTCACGAATCCCAACATTTAATTTATAATACTGACTCGATAATCTCAACTCAAATATATAATATAATATGTCATAAAAGGAACACTCCTTGCTTCTGACTAGATTTGTATAAATTATAATAACATTTATGCCTCGAAGGTCTTCTGTGACCTTCATACTTTGAAAATAAAACGATTGTTAATCAATGGAACAATAAATTGAATAAGTTACCTTACATGGTAAGTATGTAGGTTCCATATTCATATTTACTAATCTACCTTTACTAGGGGCCTTATTAATAAACACATAATCAGTTATAGACTTTTCGTCTAATCGGCCCATGTTAACGTCTATGACCTTCGGTACACACAAATATGCACACTTTTTACTTTTTAATGTATGAAACAATAACAAATTTTGTGTATCTTATTACGTGTTTTGTGTGTTAGGAAAAAAAATATTAAATTTTTTTTAATAGCAAAAGAAGTAATTCAAAATTAAAAAAAAATAACGTGATAGTTTTTCATATTCTCTTCCGTTTTCTTTAAGTTGATTACATTGCCAAGTTAACTGAAATAAATAGAGTCAACACCACATTCTTTGGTGATGGTGCTTTTGTTGTGGCTGGACCAATCTCATGGAATAAACTACCACCTGAATTGAGGCGGATTGACAATTTAGCCCTATTCAGGAAACACCTGAAAACTCAATTTTTATCACAAAAACGGACTATAAAAATCATCCCAATTTATTATTACAAAAAACGGTTTTATTAAAATTAATTATACAAGAAAAGTATTAAATAAAATCAAATTTAAAAATTCGCGCAATAAAATAAACATGTAAAAATAAACTGTAGTTTACATAATTCAAATATATGTAGTTTATGGATTCTGGTGAAAAGATTTGTTTAATAAAATATTGTTGTTTAAGATCTGGTGAAAATACTCGGACTACTATAGACTCTCTAGTATGCCCTCTTTCTTTTCCATCGTTACTTCTTTGAGATCGCTAATGTAAAGGACTCCATGTGCAACTCATCTGTTTCATTTTTTGTTGGAGTAGCGTATGTTATGAATTTTTATTATCTTTAATATATACCTATTTAGCATGGTATTAGATATTTGATTATCTTTCGTAGCTTAGTTAGTAGTTAGGCTCAGATGTCCGACTCTTGAGCAAATGTGTGCAACAAAAATCTTAATGCCACAAGGCAAAATCATCCAACCTACCCGAGCAATGTGAAACCCCCAAGTAAACGATTAACTTCACCCAATATGATTATCTGCATATGATTAACTGATTAACGTAAATATGATTAACTGCTGCACCCAAGTAAACGATTTACTTCACCCAACTGCACCCAAAGACTGCACCCGATATGATTATCTGCATATGATTAACTGATTAACTTAAATATGATTAACTGCTGCACCCAAGTAAACGATTTACTTCACCTAACTGCACCCAAAGAATGCACCCGATATGATTAACTGCATATGATTAACTGATTAACTTAAATATGATTAACTGCTGCACCCAAGTAAACGATTTACTTCACCCAACTGCACCCAAAGACTGCACCCGATATGATTAACTGCATATGATTAACTGATTAACTTAAATATGATTAACTGCTGCACCCAAGTAAACGATTTACTTCACCCAACTGCACCCAAAGACTGCACCCGATATGATTAACTGCATATGATTAACTGATTAACTTAAATATGATTAACTGCTGCACCCAAGTAAACGATTTACTTCACCCAACTGCACCCGATATAATTAACTGCATATGATTAACTGATTAACTTAAATATGATTATATCGTTAATGTTAGGAAAATAACTTTGTGGCGACATTACAAATTATTTATAATATAAACTTAACGTAGTTTACACCACTTAACTATGAGTACTAACTTCTACCAGAAGAAGAAAACATTTAAAGTTTTTGAAACCGGTAGAAGTTAGTACTCATAGTTAAGTGGTGTAAACTACGTTAAGTTTATATTATAAATAAATATGATTAACTGCTGCACCCAAGTAAACGATTTACTTCACCCAACTGCACCCAAAGACTGCACCCGATATGATTAACTGCATATGATTAACTGATTAACTTAAATATGATTAACTACTGCAACCAAGTAAACGATTAACTTCACTCAACTGCACCCAAAGACTGCACCCGATATACATAACACAGGGATTATCCCAAGCATATTGGAGAGCAAAAGCTTTAATTGACAGCAAAGCGAAAGAGAGTGTCTATGGTCTGGATGTGTATGTGTACCCTTCCATTATCTCTGTCTATAATATATATATATATAATATTGTAATTTTTTTATATACCTTTATTATTGTTATCAAACCTCTTTATGTAAAATGCCATGTTTATTATAAATAAAAAAGATCAAAAGATCAGATACAAAAATGTGAATCATTTGTTTTTTTTTATAGTTACACATTATTATGTACCTACTTACAATTACATAGTGTTATATTTTGGTTTGTAGGAAGAAATTGCCTAGTGATAAGTAGGTACATATATTTGTTTATATATTGTTCAAATAGATAAATAAATTAATACAGGCTTCTTGAAACAAGTCTGGTCCGACCGGCGAAATCAAAACCCTAGTGATAACCCATATCATGGATATAATTAATATATGGAGTTCTATAATATCTTTAGATGTTATATTTTTTTTTTTTAAGATATTTATTTTTTAATAAAAAGTAATACATTTTTAGTTTCCCGCCAAACTGCAAAGCAGTTTTTTGGCAGAGCAGATTCTCTCTTTCACATAATATTATAAATTTCACATATAATTATTTCAATAAACTTATCTTAAATATTAAAGATACAGAGACTAAACAAAAATTTGAAAAAGGAAAGAGGAAAAAAAAAATTAAATTCGAAAGAAAAAAAAAATTGAAATAAACCTTACACATAATATACATTAGATATACCTATAATTAATCAACAATAATAATTCAAAGTCTAACGAACGCTTTATTTCAGATACAGATGTTTCAGTGTATCTTTAATAGTTACTATTTTCGTTTCGTCAGACTTTAATTATACGATATTTATTTAATTATACGATATTTATCCATACGATATTTATATCCATGATATGGGTAATCACTAGGGTTTTGATTTCGCCGGTCGTACCAGACTTGCCCCCCTGATCTATGTATTCGTAAATGGTAACAAAGATTTTTTTACACATACCTACTACAAAGTTTATGTTATTGGTTAAGTATCATTTATATTGTTTCACAGTAGATTATGTATTTTTCTTTAACATAACAATATTTGAATATAAAACAACTGAGTTTGACATTGCCAGTTTAAATGTAACAATCTATGGTTTGATGTGAAATAATATTTATTTAATTTAAAGTATTAATTTGTAACAGCATTCTGCGCTGCTTCACCGTATAAACTTTATGTTTTTTAATAATCATAAATGGATAATTTACATATAGGTATAGCGCCATTTTTGTGTATCCATACATGAGAAAAAAACTAGGTAATAATTTCTTAAACACTATATGAGTTTAAAAAAAAACAAGTTCTATACCAAATCTCAAACTCCTCCATGCGCGTTGTTTTCCTTAATTTGGGTACGAAGTTTTCTCTTCACAAGTTAATATTTCACTATGTTTTTATGTTTTATAATACTGTATATGTCCCATAAATAAATACCCTAATAATATTATATTTTACAAGTTAGTAAAAATACAATTTTTATAGATATCCATCTTTAAAACATGAAAGCAATTGTTTTTAATCGACGGTTCATATTATTAATTCGCACCTAAATATATTTTATTTTGATTGATGCATTTGGATCCTTACTGTTAGGTACAATTAATAAATTTAATTCACGATATGAATACTAAATCATGAGACGTTGGTTTACCCCTTAATAGTTTCATCACGTTTCCAAAACGCTATAAATCACATTACAATTGTCTGTTAAGGCGGCACCCTAAGCTGGAGTGACAAGCGACATGTGAATCACAATTTCATGAGAAATGTTACATTATTTTCTATAAAGATAAATACCTTATTCTGTTTCGGTGCAAATATATCATATTTTAATTTTTTTCAGCCTTATTATGTTTTTTCATCATTTTTGGTCTATTACTTTTTTATTTTTAAATCTCAAAAAGGAAAAATGGAGAGTTTTTTTGTACTAGGAAATTCACCCTGAAAAGAGTGCTTTGTGCCAATTTTATGTTTACTGTTTATAAAGAAAATTATTTTTGATCATAATCTTAGATTATTTAATAATATAAATTTGGAAATGACAGAAAATACATGACAATTGTGTAGGGACAAAATATGTTGGATATTAAGTGGAGATTGATGAGTATTCTGTATATACTTTTGAAATTGGAATTGACTTTTCAGCTAAAAAATACGTGATTAATTATTGTTTCACCCTCCTCGCCACACTGACAAAGAGGACTACTTAAAACCCTATTTCTATACAGATGGGAGGCAATTGAACAGTGGCCAAATCTCATTCAGGAAATACATGATAATATAAAACCAAGTTCTTGAAGAGATTTTTTGCTGGATACCTGGAGAAAAAAGAAACGGAGAAAAAAACTACATTTATTCATGGAGAGTTTAAACATAAATTTCGTCTTGATTTTTTAGTCGTATCGATTTCAATTGGAATGATCTGCAAAATTTTATTAAAAGGACCACATGCATTATTATTCTAAGTACAATGTTGGTGGGCAAAGTCTTGCGTAGAGCTAATACTGACAGACAGTTGTTCACACCAGTCAAGCTCCAAAAAACTTCGTATTTTGGTCACATAATGAGAGGCGAGAAATACTCGATCCTTCAGTTGATTACCGCGATATTTGCAAAAAAATGTTCTTTATAATTTCGAAGTTCACACCTACCCGACGAGAAGTCGGCGGGACTTTAGACTGCCTCAGATTAACCTGGCAGGTATACACAAAATATTGTGCATTACAAAGTTTTTCAACTGTTTAATGATTTGCCATAATGTGTGAAGGAAGCATCTGTCTTGCCGCTTTTCGTCGCCTGGGTGTTGAATACATAAAGGAATATTTATTTTAAAATATTGTGTGCTTCGTTTGTATTTTTGTGTAAATTGGAATATTTTCTAATTTTTTTGCTGTTTTTATATAATTCATACTGTGTAAATTTGTTTTTGTTTCAACTTGTTAATATTGTTTTTGTTTTTACTAGATGTAAGAAAATGCACTAATTTTTTAAATCTAAATAAAATATTCATACATACATAAAAAGGAAAATTGAAAGTCGTAGAGAAGACGGCAGGAAGAAGCTATCTTGGCTCCGAAACATTCGCGAATGCACCGGAATGAGGCGTGTGGAGTGCCTATTTCTAACCGCACAGGACAGGGACAGTTATAGATATATCCCAATAGATCATCAACGTCGGGGGGACCCGACAGGATGCGTGAAAAAGAAGAAGAAGTCAAATAATTTTGAATACTTCATTGCAATCTGCGCAAGTTGCGATAATTTATTTTGCGGAATATCAGTGATTTCCAATTCATTAATGTTAAAAGAACAGAGAAACAGGAATTATTATAACACTGTACGTGTGGATAGTAATACACAAAATATAGTTGGACGATTATGTACCCCGTTAACACATACAAGTTTTGCACAATACCACTAGACGTACATTGGAGTGGTGAGGTTCAACTAACTTGAAACAGATTTGAGACTGGCAACAGAATATAAAAATGATTCAAAATAAAAATAATATAAACTTGTTAAATTTAACTGATTTGTAAATTATATTCACATCATTCTGTAAAACAATAGGAATTCTGCATACTTACTTCGTGTCCAAGATCATCAATCTATATTGTGTCCCTCTAGTAATTTGCAGCCATAATAGCATTCTCATTCGCTTGCCACAGATCTTCTTCAGAGCAACCTCTTACCATAAGTGGGCAGTTCAGCAGGTGTGACATGTTCTGCGTCTCCCCATATTCGTATGTCATGTCCTGGTCATCCTCTAGCATTCTCCATCTGTCCAGGTTAACCTTGCACCTTCCTACACCCGTCCTTAGTCTATTCAGGATTAGGAAGTGAAAAAATTCTATCAACCAACAGATGTACCTCCAACGGGTCACCGAGTACCATATGGAACCAGGAATTCTGTATATACCTATATATATATATTTTTTTAATAATAAATGAATATGTCCTTGTTAAACAAGAACATATACATCTTCCTACGTTTCCTAAAATAAGCAAATAAATGCTTGTGCTATAGGTGAACGAAATCGGTAGAGGCAGGATTCGAACTCGAGATCACTGGATTACTAGCCCAGCGCGCTAACCGCTCCGCCATCCACCCATCTCAAACCTATATGGTTTCTTTTGTTTTTAAATATGTTCTTTGCACACCTTTTTTTTACCAGAGTACTTGCACTCTGGTACTCGGCAATGTGTTATATTTTTTTATTTTTGATATTTTTGTAATTTAAATTAAATGGATAATAACATCTTTTCTTTCGGGGAAATTGAACGTGAAACGTTGGCACGGAATTGAGTTAAAACTTTGTTTTTATTTTTTAAAGTAGATAACGGTATCGTAAGTATCACAAGTGATATTTGGGTCCCATCCTCCTAGAAATCTATTTATATTATATGTACTTTGAAACAATAAAGTTTCAAGTATGGGTATGCCCTTAAAATAGACAAACATATCCTTATAATACTGTATTATTCTATTCAATACATAAAATGATCGTTTCAATCTATTTTGGTCAAAACACATTCATTTCTAAGTTATTATTGATACGTTAGAAAAATAACAATTGTCTTGTTATTATAAATACTTACATATGTGGCTGAAGTGTTGAACGTTCTAACGGAAAGACGGATGCTTATAATAATATTTTTTTTTTGTTTTTTTTTTTTAACAAAACGTTATGTTTGAATTATAGAATTCATTTTAATATTCTGCAACACCATCTAGTATTGTTTCATTAGTAATTCGTATATTGTTTTGATTGCGGTGACCAATATATTCAAATTATGTTAACGACAAAAAACTAGTCTTTTTCCTTTTCGTGTGCCGTCTGCTCTGCGGAGATTGAGGATCTTGTTAAGATTAGAGTCTTTGTATATATTCGCCCTCTCACTCACATTCATGCATTGTCTAATTCAACATACTTCTCTGTTGTGTCAATTTACTATTGACGGGCTTCTTTTTCTTTCAGGTATATTTTTTTTTTGACAGAGTCGTACTATGTAAACATTGAATCACACACAAGCAAGACACTGATTTTTTTTAATAGTAACAAAATTTCATGTTTAAATTAACCGAACTATAGTGACTACAAAACATTTGGTCTTGTGCAACCTAGTGTTTTGTGCACACAGCCAAACAGTACAGTTATAAATAGATAAACCTTTATTACTGATAACAAAGGTTTGGCTAAAACGCAGGTAGCCAGTTCGGTTGTCATAATATTTTTTCAGTGTATGTGGTTGTCAAACATATCTACATAATAATTATTAAGAAGAAGTAGTTGACTGACTCGTGACTGTACGATGTGGAGATGATGTACCAAAAGGGACGTCCTAGGTGAACTAGGAAGAAAATAAGAAGACAAACTATGTATGTGAGCTTTATTAGGGGCGAACCTAGAACCTTCGGACTGGGCAAACCCTGAACGAAAATTGGGAAATGTCGAAAATTTAATGTTTTTTTGCATCGTTGTTCATTTGAGTTGCCATGACATTTTTTTAAAAATGATACACCAAAATAATAGTGTCCCTGTCAAACATCATATCTACATACAGTTCAATTTTTAATCTTCAAGTATGGTTTCAATAAAACAGTCTTGAATTTCTAAACATAATATTCATAGGCAAGTCAAGATTTTCGGCTTCTATAAACAATTCCGCTACTGGTGAGCTAGTATGAAAATTGACCTCTTACTTACATAGCTTTGCTTTTGGTCTGAAACCGGCTTTAATCTGTTAAGCGACTTCCATGTGCGTCAAGCCAGTTTGTGGCCCGATTTCAATTAACACCCAACGATTATTTATAGGTCAGTCATAAGTCTTTCTGTTACATAACTTTATGAGCGACCTTTATTTGGATTCAATTCTACTATTTTTATATTTTTGAATGCATGGTCACCCCACCATTGTCCGTTATTACTCGATACAGTCTGAATTATTTATGAAATGATGGGATTGCACAGTAGACTAAGTATAATAATATTTTGATAACAGAACGACACTCACACAATCGATATGAAAACTTGGTAGGTAGGTACTATACTACCTATATAAGAATCCAAACACACACACACACACACACATTTACGGCGTAAATAATTAAATAAGTAGTATTTGGTATCTATCGGCTAGTTCCAATAAAATGGTAAATCATTGATTCAATTTCATTTGTAAAAAAAATAATTAAATGAATTCCTACTGTTACCATATAAACACAACCAAATTAACTATAATATCATAATATATGAATAATAATACTGTCGCTCATTCTACATAATGACATGGTCGCTAATTCTACATAATGAAATGGTCGTTCCGGCAGTTTATGATAGTGAAACGTGGACATAACAGAAGAAGAAGACGACAAATTTGTCACATTGTAAATAAAAATTCTCAGAAGAATGTTTTTGAAAATAGGTGTATATTATTACTCCTCACAAACCCAAGGAGATATAGTTGGAAGTTATGCTTTCGCAATTTTAATTCTATTTTTTATTGCAGATTAGCAACTAGTATCATGCTAAGATTGTATTCGGAAAGTTTCATCACAATGTATATATGTGTGTGTGCTATGTGCTGTGTGTATGTACGGCGTGTTTATTTTACTTTATCGATTAAAGACTAAAGTACATAACTACTCATTCGGATCTTTTCAAATTTTGCATATATTTGCAATAACTAGTTGCCACATCCTGGAGTCTTACGATATTAATCGTCTCACAGATCTAGACTGAAAATACAATTAAAAACTGTGTGTCCATGGGGAATCGAACCCGGGACCCTTGGATCAGCAATCAGATACCTCTGAGCTGGAAACACTGATTAGTTGGAAGAAATTGCCATATGGTAATAAACTTGCCACTTGCAGAGGTGCAAGTAAGTGTTTATACATATACATACCATCACGCCATGTCCCTCACGGGATAAGCAGAGAGAACCGAGCGCCACATTTTTTTATCTTGACACACATTCATCGCCTCATCAACATTTATACATCGCCTTATACATGTTCTTCTGTTGTTCACGCTTTTAACATTTCCGTCTTTCAGAATATCGTTCATATATTCGTGCCATCCTTTTCTAGGGCGCCCCCAACCTTTTTATATATTCCGTTCCTGTCATCTTTGTTTATTTTCTTCGCCAGACGTTCTTAATTCATTCATTCTTCATCTTACATTCTTTCCTTGTGTCTTCATTTCGTACTCTGTCATACATCGTTCTGTTACAAATTCTTCTAAGCTGTGGTGATTTGCTAAATCATAGCTAAAATGTCAAAACTTGGCAACACTCATCTGTGGAAGATTCTAAAACAATCATAAAAAATATAAAAAGTTATTTTTTCAACCGCCAGGCATTGCTCTCTCGAAGTGTCAACGTACTGCGTCAATCGATATTTTATCAGCCGTGTGAATTTATAAATCTTATTGTCAAATATTTACGTAAATCAAAGATTGTTATTTGTGAATAAACAGTGTATTGCAAAGTGAGTAAATTATTTTATACTTAAGACAAATCATTCCCTTATTGCATTATTTCATTAATAAATATTTAGTGGCTAACTCGGATGTAACCTTGTTAGTGAGGACTTCAGGCTGAATGAGACTTGGCACAGTGAATGGGTAAGCTCCAACCTAGATGTTAATAGGTACATGGAAACTCCAACGAAGATACCTCCAGGATTCGAGCTGCCAAGAAGGTTGTGGACCTCCCTGAATAGGATCCGCACTGGACATGGACGCTGCAATTACCTTATGGCAAAGTGGGGCTTTGTTCCATCCGCACAATGCGATTGCGGCCACCTCTTTCAAACAATGCAACACATATTGGAAGAATGCAGCGTCCATGCATATGAAGGCCCAAAGTTGGACATTTGCGAATTGACACCAGCATTTGGGGATTGGCTCGGAGCCATCGAAGTGAATGTGTGGTTGACATATTGTGCTGTTTTGTGTTTGATTGCTGTCATTGCTGTTTTGTTCATTTTGATTTAAACATTTGATTCACTAGTACCATACGATAAATAAATAAATAGTGGGTAATTGATTTTAATGATAAATGATAACAATTTAGAACACGCATTTGAAAACCTTCTGATAATTATTATAACCTTCTGATAAATCTTAAGACTACATCAAATCAACCCCTCAATAATTGGTGACCCTGACGTGATCATTATTATCTTAAATTGTTTAAATTCAAATGTAGTAGGTATATTTGTATTTTTTTGTCACAAGTTCGTGAAAAAACAAAAAATTTTTCTGTCGAAAGTATACCTACATCTATTTGTACAGCTGCATTAATATTTTGCACAATATTTGTCAGTTTATTCATCATTACATTCATTTTAAAGCTTAGATTTTATTAAATATAGAACCCAGCAGCGAAATATTTTTTTAAACATTTGTGTTTTTTAAAGTTCTGTAAATACAATAAATGAATAAATTAAAAAGACCGCTTAATTTAGTAATTTTCAGTATGAAATGCTACTTGATACTACAAATTAGTTATCTGACACGATCGTTATCAAAGCGACTACTTATATATTAAGGCAGATGACTTGTATCAAATTACTCATTCGTGGTTTAGATACTTGAATTGTAATAAATAAAATGGTATAAAAAATATTACTATCCATGTGTATATTTATTAGGTCCGTATATTCGAAGGTTCTATAATCCAACTGTCGATTCGTTCATGAGAATTCAATTCTCTTAATGAATCGACATTATTAAGCCAAGATGCGTGTACGAAAGAAAATTTTGTATGGTGTAGTGGACTTTTTGCATGATAATAACACCAACTAGAGGCCTCGCAGCATATATGTTCCCGTACATGGATTTACTCAGAATTCGGTGTAGAACATTTTATGTGAGTTTTGTGTGTGTGTGTCTGTGTGTGTGTGTGTGTGTGTGTGTGTGTGTGTGTGTGTGTGTGTGTGTGTGTGTGTGTGTGTGTGTGTGTGTGTGTGTGTGTGTGTGTGTATGTGTGTGTGTGGTGTGTGTGTGTGTCTGTCCCCCCCCTTATAACTTTGATCCGCTCAATTTACAGAGCCCAAATTTTTAGAATATATAAACAGTTATAGGCCTACAAAACTTTTATACTCAGAAGTGTGAATTTTTGTTTCAGTCAGGGGTTATCAACTTTTGAAATTTTGGTTTATTTTTCCATGTATCTCAGAAACCATAAAAGCTAGAACGCTGAAATTTGGTATAAACATAGACAAATACAAAATCTCAAATATTTTTTTTTTTTAAATCCAGGGTTTCTCAAACATTTTTTATTAAGAAAAATATTTTTTTTATGATAAATTTATGAACTGCCTATATTTCCAATTTTTTTAAAAATATCAAAAAAAGCCGAAACACCCCAACTAGAAAATTTAATTTTATATAAAAAATATTAACATTGTATTAGCACATCTCAAATTTTATTTAATGATTTTTATACAAATTGAATTTAGTGACGACATTGCTTCATACAATTTGTAGGGCAATCGCCTACATACAATATCTAAGAAGACTTAATTGTTTGATACTAATCTCCAAAAATACATACATACCATCATTCTGTTTTCATATTCTGGGTAGGATCAAAGGACTGACCTCCATACTATCCTATCTTGACATATGTACATACCTAGGTAGGTACATGTGTTGTATAGAAAACCAAATATCTTAAAATATTAAATAATTTGTATTTATGGGTTTATAGTTTGGTACTTATTCTTCAACTGTTGCATGTAACACATGACAGTTGGATCTCATGTGTTACATGCAACTAGTATACCTACTGTACATTGATAGTTTCTACCTAATAATGTTGAAGTAGGTATTAGTATTGTATGAGTCGACAGCAAGAAAAGACACGTGCACCTTTATGTGACTCATGTAGACCGCTGAGACCCCTAGACTCAAAATCAGCTCTGATCCAATGTGAAGATAACACCGTAGCATCGTCAAGATTTATTCTTTGGACTTGCATACATGACACAACTTTAGACTATAGTACAATGTACCGGTATTACCTAGTCTATTTCACCGCGAGATCTTTAATTAATGTTAAAAGATAATGTCACTCATGCGTAGACGTTATGTTATTGGCATCTTAGACAAGAATAATTATTCTTCACATGCGTCCAATCTATGTTCTGGAAGTTTCTGCTGATGCTTCTGCATACTCGTCCGTACTCCGGATTCTCTTTTTACACGGTGCACTGAAAAAATGTTTACTGTAATAATAGTAACCAAAATATTGCAACTACTTGACAGTTTGGTTACTTGTAACCAACTGTTTTGTGCACGCAGCTAAAACGAACATAATAGGCAAACTAATTTCAGAAGTTTAGTTTAAATAACGAATTCCAAACAGTTTAGTATACGCTTAGCCATATAAGGATTAGGAATAATTATAGAATATCGCGTATGGGACGATACATGGACGTTAATGATGCGAGAAATTTATGCCATGAGACTCTGTTGTCCGATCCTCTCCGCCTACCCTGTATAATAATAATGGAAAGAAAGTGAAAGGGAAAGTGAACACTTCCTTGCAAGTGTTTATTATTATTATAACAACCCCAATAGCATCAATCTATCCCTAAAGACTGATAATTGCCATGAAAAATGAATTGAATTGAAGGATGCATAACTTTTCAGCTACGCATTGTTGAATTCTTTATATGGTGCATGCATAGATATCCCCAAATATTTTGAAAATTTCGGCTTGGAGGTCCACACATATGCTAATCCTGAGAACCCAAGTTTGTCTTCGGCACACCACGTGATTTTTCTAGATGTTTAGCAATAATTATACAACGATGTATAATTTTCGCCAAACATCTTGAACGAGCTTCCGATTGTGCAGAGCGCAAATTTGTGTCTTTTCGCTTCGTTGATTTACGTGCAAACTCTCTTCTCGGCTAGAAATTCAAGATGTTTGACTACAACTACTATACCTACACAAAGGCGGGTTATAATTGGGAAATGTTCGTAAAAAATATGTACCGTGTTATTTTGAAACCGTGCTAAAAGAGAGTCCAATGTATATATCAGCGTAGGTATCTGTATTAAATTTAATTTGTTTCACATAGTATGTACCCAACTTCTGTTCCGTAGTCATAAGTTGATATGGATATTTTACCATACACCCGTGTGTACTACATACATGTTATAGAGGTAATTTGAAAATATTGACATTTTCAGCATGGGCGAACGGTACATATTAAATGTAGTAACTGATTACAGAGACGATACCTTTTTGAGAAAAATAATCTTTCCATCTATTGGATAAATTCACATATTATTGCAGATACCTGCTGTCATTGAAATATTTTTTTCCCAATTTGTCATTTCGTTATTTATGCATACTAAAGTTTTATTTTGTCAATACTTCCAAATCCTGGATTGTGCTTTTTCAACTCAATTACAAAAGTTTTCAAAATAACAGATTTCATTTGAAAATTGATCGTAAATACTTTATATCCTTTTTATGCTGTTTGTATGGGACTTTTTTCCATTTATATTTGGGATTTTTTTTCTCTTTGTTTTCTGCTATTTTACATGCTTACTGGTATTTATTTATAATTTTATTTGTTATATTATTTTATTATACAGATATATTCCGAATACAAATAAAAAATAGGTACATGGTATTTTTTCAATTTAAATTTAATTGATTATTGATGCGTTTTATGCAAGGCACATCGTAGTTTTTGGAGTGAATTTGAATTGTTTGATAGTATCTTTGTGCTTTAGGTATTGTTTCTTTTAAAAAAATGTATGTTTTTTTTTTTGTTTTTTATAAAAAAATGAATATGTCCTTGTTAAACAAGTACATATACATCCTACGTTCCCTAAAATAAGCAAATAGATGCTTGTGCTATAGGTGAACGAAATCGGTCGAGGCAGGATTCGAACTCGCGATCACTGGATTAATAGCCCAGCGCGCTAACCACTCTGCCATCGACCCATCTAATTTATTATTTATTCTTATAAAATAACATTTAAATTTTAATGATTTGATAGGTAGATACATATACATATACATATGTATTTATCATGTTTTAAGCCGGTTGCAGACCAAAAGCTAAGCTATGTTAGTTTAGCTTGGTTCGCATAGCAGAGGTTATTTTTCATACTAGCTCACATAGTTTGCGGTCTGCACACTTGTATGAAAAACGACCTCAGCTATGCGAGCTAAACTAAAATAACTTAGATTAGCTTTTGGTCTGCATCCGGCTTTAATATTGTTATATTGTGCGTAAACAGGCTATTAAGCCTATAACTATAAAAAAAATATAATTACAAATTGATCGTACAACCGCTACTGGTGTTCAGTATATCACTAGGTCAATCGGCGGAATCAAAACCATTCATTTTTACCCATATCATGGATACAATTATCATATAGAGTTCTATAATATCTTAAGATGTTATTTATTTTTATTTATTTATTTAGTTATATGTAGAACTCCATAAGATACCTAATTATATCCATGATATGGTTAAACATGAATGGTTTTGATTCCGCCTGTTGAACAGACTTGCCTCCCAGATCGGGCCCAAATAATAAGACTTCTTACTGCTATATAATATTTAATAAAACCCTTTTTTTATATTTTCCATCTGGATAAAATAAAATTGTAATCTTTCATTATAAATGATTTGATATTAAAATATGCATATTCTTCTTTGCTTAATACGACAATATAAAGGGAATCATACATTTATCATCATGAAGTCTGTTCGCATATTATTCAATATTACTTCGCGATTTAAAATAATGGATGTGCATATTGTATGTATGAACGATACATTTCACAAAGCAGCTTCAACAGCAATCGTAGAACATTGAGATATGTAAATATCTCGAGATTGATTAGAATGTATCTTATAATATCTTCTTTTCCATCTGATAACTTCCGATATTGATACCGTCAGAACACATCATTATAATACATCCACCCATCTCTTTGTCTAGAAAAGTTCAGCTTTATGCTGTCGATCCTTCGACATTATTTGAAGGTAGAAACGGCAGAAGTAAATAGCTTTTGAGATGAACAGTTCAAATCAAGAAATCTCGTCAAATACCACAATAAACAACTTGTTCAGTGACCGCGACATTCAATAGCCGGAAAAACAACGTCGAGATTTGACAAAATAGCAAATTTCTGACAACATTCAAATCAATATTTACCGTCCAATTGCGCCTCTTTCTATAGTTATACGTACCGACTAATTTCTCAATTCAGTAGCTAGGTTATGTTGGTACTTTTAGGCTAGGCCGTCCATGTATGAAGGATTTTATTTTTTATCTTATCTTAGCGAAAGGGATCTCAAAATTTGCGCATAAATATAATTGTAACTGCATTTTTAATTTTCAGATTCAATAGTACCTACTTTTGGCCCTCTACTGATACTTGAAACTGGGACTTGTACGATGTTTTTAGAAAATATACCTACATATATTATTTTGGATGATTGAAATTTCTTGATTTTTCTAAACTAAACTTTAGTTATATTGCGGGTAGAGAAATTTATTATTAGCAACATACATACGATAAAATTAACTATTACAGCACGGCTGACAGGTCTCCCGAAATTGACCAACATATGTATACTCCCTTACAAATCAACGAATATCGCGAGACACACTAGAACAACTCGTACTAATGCACTAAAAATGACATACCTATTTATTGTAACTACTGCATTCTACGTATTTGAAACGTAGAATGCAGTAGTTACACAAATATTTATTTTTGTATGATTTAACTTGAGGCAGAAAAATACAAAAATGAATATTTTGAAAACTTAGAGGGCCATAAGTAGTATTGAATATTTTTTTATTATTTTTTGGATAAAGTATCCAAATGAGCAACTTTTAAGACCCCTTTCATATGCGAATTCGAAAAAAATTGTACGGCCCAGCCTAACATACATACATGCATACCATCACGCCGTTTCCCTATTTGGGGTAGGCCGAGAGATTCTTCAATCTTGACATACATGTTTTGCCTCATTTACCTCCATACATCGCGTCTTACATGCTCTCCTATTATTTTGACTTCGTATGTTTCCATCTTTAAAGATCTCATTTATATGATCATGCCAACTCATTCTCGGCCGGCCCTTACATTTCAATCTACTCTTTTCAGAATTATTTACATTCTTTGTCAGGAGTTCACCGTTCATTCTCTCCACATGTCTGAACCATCGCAGTGCATTTATCTTCATTCTAATTATTTTTAGGCATTGTAATTTTTAAAAATGATGATCAAATATTCTCTCAAAGAACGAAGACATAATTTGAGAGGTAAGGATAATGTCTGGTCCAACATACGATGGAGGGGCCTGGAGAATACGGTATAATCATGAGCTAGAGATAATGTACAAAGATACAAATGTAGTCCAATTTATTAAAATTCATAGCCACGGTGGTTTGGACATGTTTGCTTGATAGATGATGACCGTATTCCTAAAAAGGTATTAGGCACCTGTTCCGAAGGGAGAAGAAGTAGAGGCAGACCTAGGTTGAGATGGCTGGACGACGTGCTGTGCGATATAAGAGAAATGGAACTAATAAATTGGAGAAGGCTGGCGGTCGATAGGGAGGGATGGAGACGATTTCTGGAGGAGGCCAGGGTCCGTATTCGACTGTAGCGGCAGTGATGATGATGATGACACTTTCTTTGTCAGGCGTTCTTCGTTCATTCTCTCTGCATGTCCAAACCATCGCAGAGGATTTATCTTCATTTTACTCACAATATCTCTTTCATTCTCTTCTGATATCCCCATTCCTGATCCTATCATAAATTGTTTTGTCGCACATTCGTCATAGAGACTTCATTTCCACAGCGTAGTATGTAAACACTTGTTTCTTCCTTGAAAATACTAGAAAACCAGATAGATATGTTTCAGCAAGCTATTTATTAGGCATAGAGTAGGGGTGAAAATACATGGGAAGAAGATTGACATGATTAGATTTGCTGAAGACATCGCACTGGTTGCTGTAAGTGAGGAGGAACTCACAGAAGCTTTGATAGTCATGGAGAATGTCTTTAACATGGATTATAATCAGACTAAAGTGATGACTGTAGGCCGCGAGAAACATCAAATTAATTCGGTAATGTTCGGAGAAACACTAAAAAACACAAAAAAGGTCGTGTACCTCCGAAGTAGGATATCTTGGGATGGAAGAACAAGGAAAGAAGTTGACAGCTGAATACACCAGGCAAGGATGACTTTCAACAAGAAGTCGAAGATCCTTGAGTCAAACAACTTAGACTTGAAGCTCCGTAAGAGACTTACAAAAACATATGTGTGGAGCATACTGATGTATGACTGTGAGACATGGTATCTTACCGAAAGAGACAGAAATAGACTAGAGGCTTTCGAGATGTGGAGTTACAGAAGAATATTGGGAATTTCCTGGAGGGACCACATCACGAATGACGAGGTTCTCGACAGAGTTGAAGAAGGGAGGCACCTACTCAAAACCATCTCTGAGAGACGTGCTCGCTTGATTGGTCACATCTTGCGCCACGAGGGTCTCCTGCATGACCTAATGGAGGGAATGGTTGAAGGGACAAACCACAGGGGGCGCCCCCGACGGGAGTATTTGGCCCAGGTCTGCGAGGACATGAACTGCGCCACATATGTTGAGCTGAAGAGGGCTGTAGAAGATAGAGAGAAGTGGTAAGCGCGATGTAGACTTCATCTGCAAACCAATCTGCAGGATTGAGACTTTTAATAAATAACATAAACAGCATTAAGCCTGCACTCAAAGTAGTTAATACATTACTTCGATGTTACTTATGGTTTTGATATTTAGAAATTATCGATTATTATTACAAAGTTAATATTTAAGTAGGAATAGTCAAATATGGATCAACTTCTTGTCTTTTAAATGGGTACGTATCCACGTTAAACTAGTGTCGATATTTGAATAAGTAATAGTAGGTAATCTGATTTTATTAACAAGGTAAGTGTGCGATAATTGTTATAACAGCTGACTAACCAGTTTAAATAAATCCTTATTATGCATATACATATACGTATATATCAATTAATTTTATTAACAACACGACCATGAAAACAATTGTAACATTGTTTTGATCCATTGTATTCAATCGTTCATAAAATATAATATATAATTCATGAATAAGAAAAAAATGGTCTAAACAGGATCAATTATTATTATTCGTTAGTACTAAATGTGTGGGTTGTGGGCAACGCTATACTTCTCACTACCAAGTCACTCAACAAAGTATTCAAATTTTGTATGATACTAGTTGATAATCTTCAAAGTAAAAATAACCTTTAAAATTGTGAATTCAAAACTCCCCACTACGTCCCCTTGGGGTAGTGAGGAGTAAAAACCGACCACTGAGAAGACGAGTTTTTGTGTTAAGTTATTTTAATAATTTATGAATAAATTTGCATATTTTGATTTGTAAACTTTTTTTTGTTTAATATCAATCGTTGTGGCATAGTAATAAGTAGTTTGGCTTTTGTGTGAACGTCTAAGGTTTGATATGCAGCAAGAATGTCTTACGAATTATACAAAAAAAATATTAGTTTCTGTGTTATAAATATAATCGATATAGAACCGTTCGGTCCATCAAAGCCAATCGTTTGACGCTCGTGATCATTGATTTACCAAGTATTTCTCTCTTGGAACTTTTTTTTTCGTATGGCATATGGGCAGGCTTCTTCACCAGTTGTGGTTGCGTCCCAGTTATTCTTTAAAGTCTTAGGTCCAGTTTCTGTAGCCAGTCCATGACATCCCGTTCCGCTCCATGCAGGCTGGTTGGGTCCCCTGGGAATCTCCACAGTGGGCACTCCTCAACGATGTGGCGAACTGTTTGGTAGTCTTGGAACTGATAGTTATGTTTCTATATAAATATTTAAATGTAAACAAAAAAGTGATAATACGACATCGAAGAATTTCTCAGTTCGGTATTCTGAAGCAGTAGTTAGTAGCGAGGAGTGGTTCTGAAACAGTGGTAACAGAGGTGCCGGCTAAGAATAGTGCTCCCACTTTTTCACATTATCATCCTTTTCAAGTGACCAAATTGGATGATATGCCGTGATGGTATGAATGAATGAATGGTTCAGGCAAAACACTACATTGTGCCGTTCAGGGGGGCAAGTCTGGTCCGACCGGCGAAATCAAAACCCTAGTGATTACCCATATCATGGATATAATTATCGTACCTATGGAGTTCTATGACATCTAAAGATATTGTAGAACTCCATATAATAATTATATCCATGATATCGGTAGTGACTAGGGTTTTGATTTCGCCGGTCGGACCAGACTTGCCCCCCAGGGCTACAATCAACAAGGTGGAGATTGCCCTAATGACCGTCAAGAGAGTAGAAGTAGAGTAGAAGACACTTGAAAAATAACAAGAATGAATTATGTACATCGCAAAAGATAAAATATCCGCCGTCCAAAGCACATTTTTTATGGCATATTTTGTTTATTTGCATCTTGATCATTTTTGATATTTCCTCAAGAGTTATCTATTATGTTTAGGTAAGCAAAAATTCAAATCGTTCTTGTTCGTCGTATCCGATTTCAAGGTTCAAATATCAGTTGGTTCTATAAACTAAACAGAAGTATTGGCAATGCAATATTTTAATATATTATAATCGAGTAAATATATTGATTGATTTATTAATTATTATTCATAGATCGCCATAGCAAAACAATGTTGTTCGTCTTGGTAATACATAATGTATGCACACCAATTATTCTCTGTCTCAAACAACATAACAATTGAAACTAAGTCGTTATTATTATTTTTGATATATTATCTTAGGTAGATATCACCGCTGCCAATGTGTAGTAGTGAGACACGTCCATTTTTGGTTTAAAACTACAAACGAATCATTAGTTAGTCCAAAAATTAACTATTTTTATTTGATACTGATATTCTGGATATTTCAGATAAGAAAAATTCCTGTTGTCCCCTTGGCTCTTTAATCTCTACATTGATTTCTGCATAAGAGCCCTTAGGTATGAAAGTAAGGGTCTGAAACTGAGTACTATAACAGTACGTGATCTGATGTATGCAGACGACAAAGTACCTACTGCTAGCAGAAAGTATAGAAGAGTTACAGTATCTTGTAAGTATGGTATATGAAGGATGCATAGAAAATGGACTTATGTAGAATGAATGCCAGCAAATCAAAGGTAATGGTCTTTGAAAAGAGTGAAAGCAGAACAGTATGTCGAATAAAAGTAGAGAGTGAATGGCTTGAACAAGTCGACGAGTATGTCTATCTGGGTAGTATGTTCCAACGGAATGGACGGCCTGATAAGGATATTGAAAGAAGAGTTATGGCAGGAAACAGAGTGAATGGAGCACTTAGACCAGTTATGAATGATCGCAACATATCAAAAGATGCTAAAGTTGCCATTCATAACGCAATCGTAGTGCCAACCCTGACGTATGCAAGTGAGACCTGGACATGGCAGAAGTCGCACGAAAGCAGAATAAATGCAGTTGAAATGAGATCGCTTAGAAGAACTTGCAACAGAACGATGTATGACAGAGTTCGAAATGAAGATACAAGGAAAGAATGTAAGATGAAGAATGTAAGATGAAGATGTAATTAACAGAATGAAAACACATTGAGATGGTTTGGCCACTTGGAGAGAATGAATGAAGAACGCCTGACGAAAAAAATATACAAAGCTGACAGGAATGGAATAAGAGGTCGGGGGCGCCCAAGAAAAGGATGGCACGACCATGTAAACGATATTCTGAAAGATGGAAATGTAAGAAGCGTGAACAACAGACGAACGTGTATAAGACGATGTATGAATGTTGATGAGGCGATGAATGTTTGTCAAGATAGAAAAATGTGGCGATCGGTTCTCTCTGCCTACCCCGTGAAGGACATGGCGTGATGGTATGTAAAATTCCTGATAAATGAGATAGAGGTTTAACAATTTCAATACCTATGTACTAATTGTTTTCATAATCGTGTACAGAACTTGTCCACCAAATTCTTCTTATGCTACTGGTGTGCAGCATAATATATATATATTATCAGCTATTTGAACTGATGTTACTTCTGAGAATTCGAAGTTGTGAGCTGTTTTTAGAGATCCAATGTAGCGATGTGCTTCCTCGTCTCCTTGTTCGTTATTTTTTAATCGTAGCTAATTTTTTAAACTGACACGAGAACGTCTAGCGCAGTTCTTTCAGATATGGAGTATGCTAATTATTGTTAGTTGATTACATATTCGTACGTTTATGCTGTCCAAATACAAATTTAAATAGACGATATACACATTTTTTTTATGAGAGAAACAACTTGTGATATTTCAGTACTTACGGATTTGTATATTTTCGATTGTAAAATGTATGTTTTTTTTGTATATCTTTTTTGTTTATTTATAATTTACATGAAACTGCTATTTTTTCTGTTTATAATACTTTTTATTTAATGTTTTTTTTTTTATTTTGAGTCCATATGTAGGTACCTACATTTCTTTATGTTTGCTTACGTATATTGTTTATTTTTTTTTTTGAATTTACTGTTTTTTTAATTTACTGTTTTGGTTTATTTTAAGTCCATAATATATGTACATATTTTTTTATGTTTGCTTACATAGATTGTATTTTTTTAATTTATTCTATTACTGTTTAGGTTTAAGTTTTTTTTTGCTAAGTGTACACCTAATTGTTCTTTTTTCTTATTCTATATATTTTCATCATCAATATGTGTTTTTATCTATGTATGTAAAAGGCATTTATGTCGTTTATAAATAAATAAATATTCAGCTTATTGAAATACTCACCTACAATATGTTTATATCTAAAAAGCAAACAAATGACTTGAGACAAATATATTATATAATATTCAGTAAATAGCTATTAATAATATATTAAAAATTATTAAGATATGAGAAAGTTTAGTACAAATCTTACAGATTTTGAATTCGTCTTGACAGTCGTTTGCTGGTATGTAATTTAATGACTCTTTAGACAGGTACTAGAGCACACCGTTTCGAAGAATGCTACATATTTTAACTTATGGTTTATTGTATTGCTGGGATATATTTTCGGCTAAAGAGTTTAAGCTTATACATATATTATGTATGATGAGATACTTTTAATAAAGGTACATCAATACAATCACGGAGTTTAAAAAAAATCTAGAGATAATTTAGATTGTCTGGAAAAAATATCGTTTGAATGAAATACACCAGCTAATATTTGCAATCTAAAAAGAGCTGGATAAATTTATAGGAAGAAATATGCAACTATATTTTTACTTACTTTACTTTTCGTGTGGTGTATCAGATTATAGTCTTGGTTCCAGTGCTGAGAGCCAGTCCACTGCCTCTGGTTTCGCCTCATGTATATCTTGGAGGCTTCCGTTAAATTTCTTTAGCTGGCACTCTTGGACCACGTGTTTCACAGACTGCTCAGCTCCACACTCACAGTCAGGATTATCTCTTTTTCCCCACCTCCAGAGTAAGTAATTACAGCAGCCTTGTTCTGTCCTCACTCTGTTTTGCTGTACCCAAACCCTCCGTGGCAGGTCGAAACCAGGTACTTGAGTTGCAGGGTCTACTATTAAATGTTTATTTTGAGTATTTTCTGTAGCCCATTTTTCTCTCCAGATACCTTCTAAATTAAAACCATCTTCCTCCACTGTCCATATAGGTTTTCGGGATTTTAATCTTTTCTCGGGTGGGTGAAAAATATCATTAAATACTGGCAGTTGGGATTTTTTCCTGATGTTTTTTATTTCTCTGACTGTGGAATGGGCTCTACGGAGATCTGGTGGAGCAATATTAGACAGTACCGGTAACCATTGAGTTGGGGTCGATTTTATGGTACCCGTTATAGTCCTCATTGTCTTGTTTAGCTCGACATCAATCTTGCCACAGTGAGCACTCCTTCCCCATATCGGAGAACAGTATTCTGCCGAGCTATATATTAACGCCATTGCTGACGTGCGCAATGTTGTCGCTCTGCTACCCCATGAAGTTCCTGCCAGTTTGCTTATAATATTATTTCTAGCTTTAATCTTATTTTTAACTCCCTCAGTATGAGCTCTGTATGTCAGGGATCTATCCATTTTCACACCCAGGTATTTTGGATTTTTCTCATTTGGGATCCGCTCACCACACATCTGCAAATTCAATTCTCTTTCTGATTCTTTGTTATTCAGATGTAAAGCTAATGCGACTGTTTTCTTCGGGTTCGGGCGCAAATGCCAATCCTCTAGGTATTTTTGGAATTTTTCTAGATCAGCATTTAAAGTTAACTCCAGCTCCTCAAAGGTTTTCGCCTGAGCCACCAGCGCCACGTCGTCTGCGTATATGAACTTTCTGCTTATATGAAAGTTCAACTATATTTTTGGCAATACGAATAATACAAAATTATTTATTTCTAGATTCAGCCTAATTCTGAGTTTCACGTATCATTATTTATGTTCCACCAACTTCAGATAATATATAATATTTAATTTCTAAAACTTTTGATTACATAATATGAGTTCATGGGACGTGCATATTTACTGTTTTTTTGTTAAGCACGTTTCTATGATTATTGTTACTCGAAGCGCCCTTGGAATTATTAAGTTTCATTAAATGGCGCTCTATCTATTCTTATTGTTTTTATTGAATATACATATGTACATATGCGTGAATAATCTTAAACTATCTCGGAATAAAAAAATTACGATGATATCTCATTGCTTCATTGTATAGGCGATATAATAAATGAAATTGAAATTTTATATTCGATTCTATATATTATGAATACAAATCGACTTAAAACATGCGAAGCTATTTGAATAATTTTAGTATTTAATAAGTATTTAACCTTTAACTGCATGCATAACTTTTTTTTTCATCTAAATAATTTTTATCAATCTCAACTTAATTTGCAATTCGAGTATTGAATATTACTTCCTTAATATATTATGTATATGATAATCTTTGCTAAAATGCCTTCCGATTAATGAAATTTGAATTCTTCCCAATTTTTTATCTGACAAACTTAGCTTAAACGCGTATTTTTTATTACAGTTTGAATTCATATAGTAAAAATATTTATTGAAACATTATGTATGTATTTACTTCTACATACAAACCTAGCTAAAATCATAAAAACTCCAAAGAGTTCTGACAAATTTTGCTAAAACGCTTATCTTGTAAAGTGTGTAGTTAATATACGTCTTGATTTACAATAAACAATGTAGGTATAGTTTTTTAATTGTAACATGCAAAATTAATTTAAAACTAATCACGGTAATGAGGAATGTAAGAACGCAATTATAGTCTGTAGAAGTTATTTCAATAGCTTTTATATTTTCTAAACAACATTTGAGGATTGAGAGTATGTAAAATCAACACTTTAATTAATTATTATTAAAGACTAGCTTAAATCAATTTGTGTGGGTACCTATCTAATCACATGTAAGAGTTAAAAAAAAAACAAAAATATATTTAACATACGAATAGTTAATAAATATTGAAACTAAAAATACTGAAGGTATAAGATTAGGAAAGTAGAAGAAATGTGAATAAGACGTAGCAAGAAAGATTTTTTGTTTTTGAAACAGTAGTACCTATATTTTATGATCCTACTAATCAACTCTTTTGGCCTTTCATTAAACTGTTTTCAGCTATATGCATTTTCTTTGTCAGACGTTCAAAAAATCAAATTTTGTGTGCAAAGCAAATTGTCATATTTGACTTTTGAATTGAAATTATTATTGTAGGTATACATACACACAGAACTATCGAAATATATTTATTTATTGAAATAAATATATTTACATATTGAATCATAACAAGATACCTTATTCAAGTAAAATATAACTGCTTCGTTAGAATAAATACGTTCTAAAGCTAAATTTACTTCGAATATTTTTATTATTGCATATGCGCAAACATTGGATTTTTTTCCCTGTCGGTGATTTCCCGGTTCTCCTACAATAAATGTTCCAACTTCGTCTCTATTGAGATAATTAAAAATCTGTTAAAAAACTAAATTTACTTCATATTGATATTATGTATATTATGTAAAGTCCATAAAATTAGAGCTGATTAGTTTTTCATAGATATCCGTTAATTTCTTCTGTAAGATTTTGCCTGTCCAAATTTTCAAAATGCTCTCACGGTTTGGAAAATCGAGGTATTTTTATATTTTTTGAACTTTTGATACAATAAAAATACAGAATTAAAATTTTGATACAAGAAAAATACCTACAGATTGTCAAAATATACAGAAATAAAATACTGTCTGCATTATCAAAGTAAAATACATAAAATATGTCGGCCTTCGTGGCTCACTTGCTTAGGTATCTGACTGCTGATCCTAAGGTCCCAGGTTCGATTACCGGTGGAGACACAGTTTTTAATTGAGTTTTCAGTCTGGATCTGTGAGACGATTAATATCGTAAGTCTCTAGAATGTGGCGACATGTTATTGGGTGCGTGTTAAATTAATATTTGACATAATACCTGTTAGTTGCCCGAGAAGTAATATAAATAAAATAAAATAAAATAAAATAAAATATTTGTATGAAAAAATGTATATAACAGAAGTAAATAGCTTCTGTAAAGGAAAATTGAGTGATACTTCATATTGATATTGTATGAGTTGTTTAAAACTCTCCACATTTATCTTCCTCAAGGAATAGGCAATGAGAACCGAACACCGCATTCTTCTATGTATCTTGACACATATTCATCGCTTTATGAAAATTGATACACTGCCTCATACATGCTCATCTTGCTAGTAATGTAGTTTTTTAGATAAATTTCTCAAAAGTTATAATATAGAAAATGTATACTCTGAGTTTCGTGACAATGTTTTTGTGTATATGGTGTATCGTGGAAACGATTGTCCCCTGGGAATCTTATATTTGTTTAGGAATCTAATATAAATGTACTTCATAAAAATGCATTTAGAGATGATCAACCTTACAAGAATAAAAAATGTACACTAACTACATATGTAGTGCAATGTTTAGTGTTGGCCACAAACCCACTCATTTTTTTAAATGTTGCCATCATACTATCGAAAAAGGTATGACGGTGCCTACTTCAATTTTCGTTTATTTTTTACGAGAAATCCGAACGAATCAAATTTAATTATGTCGTTCCATTTTTGAACGAACACATTGAGACATTTGAATGAATCAATTATTATATTAATCAATGTCTGTCTTTGGAAAAGCCATGACTCTAACTCCAATCACGTACATACCTACATAAGCCAGAACCCAGGGCCAGATCTAACTTAGGTTCAAACGATTCATTTGCACCAGAAACAATGAAATCTGTGACACCAAATATAAGTGTAGGTATGATTTTCAAGGGGAGCGGCGCCTTTTGAATTTATACACTTTTTACCGAGAGAACGATCAAACCATTATGATGTTTTCATATTCCGAGTAGAAAAAAACTGACTTCCATACTATTCTATCTTGACATGTTTTTATAGAAAACGAAATATCTCTAAACATTTAATAATTTGGATTTATGGTTTGAGTTTGGTAGGTACGTTTTCTTCAAATATACATATGTACAATCGTTATTGACAGTTGGATCTCATGTTTTACATGCCACTATTATTAATCAAAGATAATTGCAGTATCTGTTGTTTTTTTCAATTCATATACCCACCTAATCATAAATAATATGCGCAGCGAGAAAATTTAAGTTTTATTTTGTTTACTTCAATACACCAAATCAAACAAAATCCGCGCATTGAGAAATTGTATGTCTTTTTTTCCTTTTTTCTGATTGTCTTATCAATGCTAGCGATTGTAATAACTTTTTATTTCGATATATTGCTCGTGGGCCGCACCGAAACACGCGGTTTGCACAGGGCTGATCAAAAAAATCGTAGGTAGCTCCGCCCACCTACACCCGCTCCGCATATGGGGACTGAAACGGCCCCTTCGCAGAACGCAAAGAATGACAAAGAATGCATGGCACGAAGAGTAGCTCTAGAAGCTCCTCTAGACTCGTGGTCTCGGCACAATTGTGCAAAAAAATAACAATCAACGTCGGTGAAGATAATATTCACAGACATGGATTTTCGCGAGAGTACTTTAAGCCTGTGACTGTAAAACTGGGCATCAGAGAGTTGACCAAGGACACTCTAGAATTTCATTTTTTTTATTCAGCAGATAGAAGCAGGGCACTTTAGCCATGGCAAAACATTTTGAAGGCAGTAAAGTTCTTCTTATAGACCACTTAATCCGCATGCCCAATGGGACCTTGAAGAGGCCCATGGACAGCAGGGAGGAGCTCCGTTCTGCTGTATGACACATTTGGGTGAGAGCATTCCCAGAGAATGTGCTCTAAAGTTTGGTCAGAGTGATGGCATAACCGACATGAGGACGAGTTTACAAGGCGGAATCTATGAAGGTATCTAATAAAGCTGCCGTGTTCTGTAATAAACTTATGATGTCCAGATGTCCAGAAATCTGGGACGGCCCAATATTGACGAAGTCTAGTCCTCACATCAGGGAAAAACAAAAATGTTGTTCGTCCTACGGGGCACGAGCTCCATCGAGCCTACCAAGAGTCCAGCAGGGCTTCCATGGTGATGCGGTTAATGTTGCTGGAGGAAATAGGGCCTTCGGGGGGATGAAGCCGAATCTCATCAATTTCAGAAGACTGTCGTTTCATCAAATTGTAAGAAGCGCCACGACTATGAGTTTCCAAGTCCAACGGAGCCAGTCCCGTAAGAATAGGGAGAAAATCCGTCGCACATGTTCTATAGGCTTTGGATAGGGCTAAGAGTGCGAACCTTTGGCCAGAGAGCAATTTCCTTCGAATGTATTGAAGACTGCAAGATTGTGACCAACAACCCGAAGCAAATCATGCAATGCCAAGAAAGACTGCATTGTAAAATACCCGTGCTTTGGGGAATTTCAGACCCCAATTGACCCGAGATATATGGGCAACTTTGTAGAAAGCATTTTTTGCCTTATCAACAGTACTGCTGACATGCTGAATAAAAGACAGCCCCCTCTCCAGAGTAACTCCAAGACATGTAATATGACTCTTGAACATAATATTAGTTCCCAAGAACTGAATAGTAGGTTGCCTTTTTAAGGCACCTTTTAGCACAATACCAAATGTAGGTAACTAATTATTCAAATCGCGATCGTTGTTATTGAGAATCGAAAGCAAAAAAGCGATACCTGACACCCCCTGTATGGGCAAGACCCCCCAATAACGAGGTTCAAATCGAGACGTAGTTTCCTTTCGAAAATTAATGAATTGCGCCCCATCCCGCATGAAAGAAGAATCGAGCTGTGCCGGGAACAGGTTGGGGAGAACGAATGGTTGAAACCAAGCGAGTCTCTACCAACCGGACACCAACTCCCATACGGGTGTTGAAAAGGCCTGAACAGACTGAGAACGGGCGTGAGTAGATCCAAGGTGATCATGCAGAGGTGGGAACTGCTGGGAGGCGAGCAAGATGTAACGTGCGATTGTGGAGAGGAGCACCTGCTGGTGTGCCCACTCATGAGGGAGCCTTGTAATGAGGAGAACCTCCAGGCTGCAAGTGATATTGCTGCGACGACTGCCAGCTATTAGAGAGGGCGCATATCGATGGTCTGGACACGGAAACAGCAACATTGGACGGAACTTTTAAGGTAAGCTTTCCTATCTCAAAATTGGTCGTTCTCTCGGGAGAAAAAATAGTATTGGTTTCGTTTCAAAACAACAGCGAGACAAATAATAAAATGACGATGGTCAATTTTCAATTGAAAAGGGCTTCTTTTTTTTAATTTAATGCTCCTGGCGGCGAAGACTGTTGCTCCTGCTCTGCCCGAGTCCCATTGTATGCGTTCCTGACTTGTCTTATTCCATGTCACGAACGAACGAAACTGCTACGTGCCAAGAAGCCGAGCCGTACATAATATTATACATGTACCTATTTCCCTCCCTCTCCCTCCCCTTTACACCTGTGCTGTTAAAAACGAATCCGAACGAACATTACTTCCTTCGGTACGGTTCATCACATTCGGCCGTGTAATGTTCGGTCACGGAGCTCGAATTTTTTTACTGAACAAATCTATTAAATAGTTTATTTTTTTGGACAGGTATTTTTTATATTGAAAATCATGTGTTCAACTTAGGAGTAATTTGTTATGATTTAAATAGATCGGTCGATGGCAGAGCGGATAGCGCGCTGGGCTAGTAATCCAGTGGTCGCGAGTTCGAATCCTGCCTCGACCGATTTCGTTCACCTATAGCACAAGCATTTATATGCTTATTTTAGGGAACGTAGGAAGATGTATATGTACTTGTTTAACAAGGACATATTCATTTTTTTAATTTAAAAAAATAAAAAAAAAAAAAAAAAAAATAGTCTTATAATAAGTTCTAAAAATATTTTTACTATTATTTAAATTTTAATCAGATAGTATTCCGTACACTAAATTCCGTACATAATGTACTCTAAATGTGCGACCATAAATGACGTAAGATCTTGGCCTGGTGGCTAAAAAAAATAGAAAAATTTTCGTGTATTGTAATGGAATGTGATTAATAAAAAAAGTTTAATGACAATTCATGGAAATAAAAAGCAAAAAGCTTTTCATAGAGCCCATCCAGAACATCACGTCACAGTAACTAGTCTAACACACTATTGTCAAGAATAAATTATGACTAAAACAATAGTTTATCGACCGCTGCTGTAATAACTACAATATTCTTAGCCCACAACCAAAAGTATTAGATCTGTCTCTCCAAGCATTAAATCATATTCTTAATGTGGCTAGAAGTATCGGTTTGGGAAACGATTCTATTTCTTCCTTTCAGTTCATTTTCCCATTCCCAGTTTCCTAACCATATCCTAAATGTGATATATTTTCGTATCGACAGAGATTCCCGAATGCGGAATCGGACGCATTCGTATATTGAATGACCGGCGGCCATTATTTGTCTTAGGCCTACAGAGTAAACATCATACGTCGTGTACAATTATTGTTTTGTTATATTTTGGGTGCATATTTTAAGAAATGTATTTTATATTATTATATTTATTAAATGTGAAATTAAAGTCAAATTGAATTGGATTCTAGACTTGTTATTTACATATATAACACTAAATCTTATTCCTTGAACTCTTTCACCTGATCAATGTTCCCGTCTTAGAATAAAATGTGATTATCTTTATCTAATTTAGTGAAAAATTATAATTGGCTTTTTCTTTTATAAGTATTTAATGAATTACCTACATGTGTTAAAAAGCTGCTATGTTTCGAAATAAAATAAAGAAAAATAAAAAAATATCATCGTAGGAAAATGATAATGCATAGTTATTTAATACGCATTTAATGACAAGTTGCCACATCTTGAATGCAATAATACATATTAATCGTTTCACAAAATCAGAAATTAAAATCTGCCAGGAATTGAACCCAGGACCTTTGAGATACAAGTCAAATGTGTCACTAATGCCTGATTGGAAACAGTTATCGGAATTCCGTTTTGAATAGTAATTTTCTGAAACTAGTAGCATTTAGCACATATGATCCAACTGTTGATGGCGACAGAGTGTATAGTTGAAAAAAAAAAACAAAAAATGTTAACCTTGCTTACGAAATCTCGCGGATCTTGGCTGGAAAGTATGTCGATATGTTAAGAGAAAAAAAATCTAGAAATCAATCTTGAACAAATCGACAGTTGGAAAAATATTTTCCTTTTTATTCAAATGACTACATATTTAACACAAACGCTGTTTGAATAACATTTGACACACACATACTTTGTTTTGAAAAAAGAATGAGTTGTCAGTTTTGTTATTACAGAGTATGTAAGAACTGGTAAGAACCAACATAATATAAACGTATATAATGACGCAACAGAAAAAAATCAATCCATAAATACATATATAGTGTGTATGAACAATAATTTTATGTTTTCAGTAATGTTTTATAGTTTAAAATTTCGCTAAACGTTGCATATAACACATATTGAGTTGCCTGTTATAGCTTAATATTGTTATGCCCATTCCCATCAAAGTCATAATAAAATTCTATTACCATTCAGAGAGTATTTATTTATCGATAAACCTGATACGAGAAATAATAACATCAAGTAGATATTGTCTTATTGATGTAATGTAATTTACTCTGTACCTTGTATGTCTCATTAAGATTTTTTATTTTATTTTATGGTTTATTATATTTTAAAGGGGCAACACTTCCTTGGTGTATGTTAGTAAAATGATGATTATTATTAAAATAAAGGGAAAAAGTTTTATAGAATCAAACATTAGGCAATTTCTTCCTACCAACCAGATTACAATGTACTCATGACAAAATCATACACGTAAGTAGGTACATCAAAAAAATAATGAAATCGAAAAAACTAGTTTTTTATTCCAATTGTTGCAATTTTCTCCTTCTAATTATTTATTATTGTAAAATTAACTATCAATCTTACTTAAATATATAAACATTCTTTTTCTGTATCTTTTTTACAGTATAGCAATCAAGTGTACTAGGGTTCGAATCTTTCCTCGATCAATTTCCTACACCACAAATATTAATTTGCTTATCTTCGTGAACGTTTGAATATGTATACGTACTTGTTTAAAAAACATATTTATTTTCCTACAAAATTAACAAATTAATGTCGGTTTTTTTAATTTACAATTCACTCAAAAATAAATAATCGACCCTTGTCTAAATGCACACATACATAATTATATACTGTATATTATGTACCTACAGAGCCAGACAATTAAACGTACGTTAGATGTTAAGAAAGTCTCTATACCATGACAAAAAGAAACGAGCGCACGTCAAAGACTATAAAAGCACACGACATGTTTAGTATGATATTAATTTATAAAGACGTGACATAAGTTTTATATCTTGATCTTGCACTGAATACAAATTTTACAAATATAAGAAAGTATTGCGTTCATATATTTTGTTATTAAATTTCTCGTTTCTAAACATAAATAACAACTGATATTATATACCTAGTCGCTAATATGAATGACAAATAAATGCTATTTCGGTATTATTTACCGATACCTCATGTCCTGATTGTTAACTAGAAATAGGTACTACATAAGTTGTTATTGTATAAAAGATTGCTGCGACCAGCACTTGTATACGTTGCTGTTGGTATTTGAACGGAAGGTGTTAAGAAAAATCTTCGGGCCACTTTGTGAGAATGAATTATAGATATTATGGAGAACTTTTACAGTTAACATAATCAAATATATAAAAATACGTCGACTTCGGTGGTTAGGGCACGTTTAGCGAATGGAGGAAGGCCGAACTTCAAAGATTATTCTCGACACACACCCGGAGGGGAGACCCAAACTGAGGCGGATGGACGGCATACAGGAGGATGTAAAGAGGATTAGCGTTGCAAACTGAAGAGCGCAGGCGATGGACCGGTCTAAACCGCGAAAAATTCGAGTGAAGGCTATGGTTCGCAATGGGCTGTAGCGCCAATGACGATGATGAATATGTATGACAAAATAAATAAAACACATAATCTTCCTTTAGTCATATCTCCTTGGCCTCTTCTACGTAGATATTTCCACTCATCTCTTGTTTGGGCTTTTAACATTCATCCACTATCAGCGAACGGCACAATATCATCAGCCCACCTGTTCTGAGGCGCTATTCATATCCTATGGTTTCCGTTTCAGAACTCTGGGTTAAGTCTTTATTCCTCGTCTGCCAACGTGACCTGCCCATTGCCATTTATTTTTGGCAATCTATCACATTGACAACATTTGTCTGGCGTCTGATTTCCTCATTTCTCTTAGATCAACACCTATAATTTATCTTTATATAGATCGCTGAAAAAAAGAAAACACATTATTCTGTCAATATAAATCAACTGAACTAATAGTTTGGGATATAAAATTGACACAAAAAAATACCATAACTACATACAATACAACCATAATAACAAAAACATCACGAGTTTTTCATATTTGTGGAGAGTAAAATTATAAAGTTTACAGTTTACCGTTTTATCATTCATTCCATCCTGGCACATCTTACAATCTGATGTATCCAGCGACAGGTGTGTAATACCTTATGAAATGAAGCGCGACCCAAGAGTGTATCCTCACACACTAGTTTCGTCTCATACAAAAAGTCAAAATTCAGAATAAGCGATGAACCTCATTGCTGAACTACGAGAGATTGATTTTATTTTGAATAATAGTATTATCAATCACAGTGATGATAGAAAAAATCAGGAAGAACTTTTCTAAAACGCTGCCTAAGAGCAATAAATAAATACCAATTTAAGTTGTTTTTTTTAGAAATTCGCAATCAATATAGAAATAAGAAAAAGCACTTGCTTCATTTTATAAATAATCCCAAAATATGAAACTGTGTCGATGTTAGATCATTGTGAGGTTAAGTCGAGCTGTGCCTACATACTGTATTTACCTATATGTTAAGAAAAACTCAATACGTAATACTATGTATAAATCAAATCTAATCTTTTTTCCGGTACCATTTATAACATATATTAGTTAATTTTATGTATATCTCATATAAGATCTCTGTTAAGATTCACATGTAGTTATATTTTGAATTAATAACTGGAAAAACTTGTTTTTTTATGTACCCATCTACGTAAAAAAGAGGCCACACAAATGTCATAAGTTAGAATTAAGTACGGACTTAAGTGGTGATTATAAAACTCCGGTAGCAGTATTATTTTTTTTTAGTATTTTCTCCGCGTGTATCTAATAGCGATCAATCATGATTACCTGTCATTCATAATGAATAAACATACCGTCTACTTCATTTTTAATCGCTTCTTTAAATTTAGCTTTAATTCAATTTTACTTTATTCGAAATTGACGTGGCGATTTTTCTTTTCTCATCGAATCCTTGTGTTTATTATGATTCGATCAGCAGAGATAAAAGAAACAGTTAAACGAATATTTAAGTTTGTTTTTTCTCTCTAAAAAACAATCCACTTATTAGTGGCGAAACAGACACACGATTAGATTAAACAAAAGTGATTATCTGCATTAGGAATTGAATATATTTTTGTACAGAACCGCACAACTCTTTCATATTCCAATGTACATAGGTATATAGATCTACCAAAGTGAAAATAAAATAAAATTAAATAAAATTATAAATGTTATATTTATTTATTCACCAGAGAAATACATATAGGTGTATGTACAATATGTACATATTTTACAAGATATTTCATATTTTCGTCATAGGTTTCTGTATTTGAAGTTGTTATCTAGCAAATATATTGATGGTATGATGGCAACATAGTTGATATCTTCTGCAACACAAGAGAGGTATTTAAAAGATGAATGCTATTGATTCTGAGTAGAGAGGAGAATTTCTGTTGATGTGTTGTTAATAAGTTCATGTCTCATTGTTTTTTATTGTCATATGCACAAGTTTCATTACTTTTTACTGTAGTATATACCTATGATTATTTATGTGTAATTTATACTTTTTATTGTTGTACCTATATATGCTTCTTTATGTTTTTATAGGTTTTGTATAATTATGTCTTATTTTTAAAGTTTTTTTTATTGTTTTTATCTCGGATGCTTTAATATGTTTGTGTAAAATATTGATGAACTTTGCATGTCGTGTTCACTTTCAATAGGATATTGACATTATAAAACGAGTGGGTTGTGGCCAACGCTAAACTCCTCACTAACAAGTCATTCTATAAAGTGTTCAAATTTCGTATGGAAAATTTTCATGAAATGAGTTTGTTAAATTATTTTTTATTTAAATATTTTTTTATGAAAACTTGATAACTCTTCAATGCCATTTTATGAAAGTGATGTGCCTTTTCACCAATTTGAATATAATAATTTCAAATTTTAAGTTTCCTGAGTTTGGGGTCACTTTGAAATATTTGACAGTTTAAAAAATTGAGAAGCACTATTCAGATATTGTTCAAAATCTAATGGCGTCTAAGCGAGTATTAGATACACATATTTGCAAAATTTGAAAAGAATTGAATTAGTACTTTAGTCTATAATTGATAAAGTAAAATAAACACGCCGTACATAGCACATAGCACGCAGCACATAGCACACACACACAGATAAATTGTGATGAAACTTTTAGAATACAATCTCAGCATGATATTAGTTGATAATCTGCAATAAAAAAATAGCCTTTAAAATTGCGAAATCATAACTCCTCACTATATCCCCTTGGGTTAGTGAGGAGTAAAAAAATTAAGATATACTTTCTTGTGTGCGATTGTCAATGTCTGTGTGTAAGTGTTCCGAGTAAAATAAAATAAAATAAAAACGAGGAATATTGGAAAATGTAGCTGTAAAAGAAATGGAATTGTTTGCTTCGGGAGGAGTTAGGTCAGGGGGGCAAGTCTGGTCCAACCGGCGAAATCAAAACCCTCACGATTACCCATATCATGGATATAATCATTATATTATGGAATTCTATAATATCTTTAGATGTCATAGAACTGCATATTATGATAATTATATCCATGATATGGCTAATCACGAGGGTTTTGATTTCGCCGGTTGGACCAGACTTGCCCCCAACATTATTATTTACATTGCTCATTGCATTGAGAGTTTACAGTAAGGTACAAAATTGAAATAAAATGAGATATTTCTATATCATTGATAATTGTTTGAGAAAAAATTGAATAATTTTTTTAAAATAAACGCGATTTTACTACAATCTTACTAAAACCTTCAGCAGTGGCTACCTATGAAGTTTGAGATTATTAAATTAATTGAATAACAATATTTATTTATACAACAATTACACTGAAAAAAATATTATGGCAACCGAAATGGCTACCTGCCTTACAACTAAACTTTTGTTATCAGTAATAAAGGTTTATCTATTTATCGCTGTACTGTTTGGCTGTGCGCACAAAACCAAATATAGTTTGGTTTGTTTTAACATAATTTTGTTACTATAAACACAAAAAAATCAGTTTTATGACAATTTCATACTAAACGTCGATCATCGATAACAATTTTTATGATCAAATGTAGTCAGATTAAGATAAGATGCTGATCGAGTAGAACGTATTCAGAACGTGTCATGAGTAGTGCCCCAGAATTTAAATTCTACTTCAGAGAATATTCTGTCATCAAAAAAGTCATGTATTATTAAATTCACCAAATGTGACTTGTCCGGTACAAAAACTTTGAATGGTCACAACAAAGGGTCAGTCTTGAAAAAAAACAGGGGTTGGTTTTATTGATGGACAATTGTGTGAAAGTTAATAATATAATCCAAGTACTGCGTGGAACAGGTTTCATCTCATTGTGATCTTGCTCCATATCAATCTTTGCCTGGACCGAACTAAACTAACTTTTGTTGGTACCTACCTAATGCATATCTACGTATTATATATAATAATTTCTTTATCTGATTTTTCGATATCATCTCGGTAAAATGAGAGGGGGCATTTTGAAATGATTAAAAAAATATCCAACGAATTCAAACTTTTGAAGCAATGTCATACTGAAATGTTGCAAGTTGTGAAGTAACGATATTGTACATCTCGACTGTTTTCAACTCTGTATGTGGTTGACTGTCAGAAATTGCCTACGGCCATTAAGGCCGCCATATCTCGTATTTTTTTTTGCGTAACAAAATAATTTTATTATATTATTATTATTATTACTATCGACTTATCATTGTTTAAAAATTTACAGAGAAATAATTAAATAATGTTATATTTTTAAATATAAATATTTATTTTGCTGCAAAAATAAAAACTTCTACATTCATATAATACTCAATGAACATTGTTTGATAAGTAAGAAGACATCAAAATTTTCTTCACGTATGTACAAAGAAATTCACAAAATTCACTTTGTATGAAAAAGAATATTGTTCAATTTTATCAAAATATCACAATTTCTAATAGTTTCAGAGCTCTGCCTGGTCGAGAAGTATGTTAAAAATCAATTGCGAAATTCCAATACGGATCGACAAATAATTATGACGTTAAATAAAATCGTGTAAAAAGAATACAAAACAATTTGCTTTGGATATTCTATATAGGTACCTACGTATATAGGTATGTACATAATATTTTTTAATACATATTTTTTTTTAATTTTATATTTTTTAATGGAATTTAATTATAAATAGTTACTTATAATTATGTGTATAAAATTGATTGATTGTATGTAAAATAATAAACAAATATAATTTACTTATATCCTTTTTGTCGTACATACCTACAAGGAGATTTGTTGACCTACATGAAGAACATTAGTTACATGTCACAGAGCTGTATGAATTAGCACAAAACAAAATCTTACCCCGTCTATATCCATGAAGTATGCAGGTATATAATAAATATGTATGATGGTAGTTTGATATATATGTCATTGTTCAGTGCTATTCACTTGTGATAAAACTCTTTGTTGTCACTGAGTTATAAATGCATCTGATTTAAATGACTAAAAAAAAGTTACATTGTGTAGTATTATAGTATTTCTAGTTATAACCCGTCAAAAAATATGGAATATAACGTTATCTGCACGTTTTGTTAAAAATAATAATAAATAATTTATATTGCCCCGTTTATATGATTCCCCGTTTAAATAATTTATATTGCGCTTATATTCTGTCTGATGATGCTCTATGAAACAATGCTCTGGTCTGGCCAGAGCTTTAGTGACTTTGGAATAAAATACGTTGTTCTATTGTTTCCTGCCTGTTCTATGCACCGAATTTATTAGATCGCCTATCTCTCATTATTCAATTCAAAGAAACACATTTCTTAGTGTATTTTCTTTCGATATTTGAATTATTTTGCGATCGATACGCCATCAGCAAAATTTCGCGAACTACTACTATGCTTGTATTTATATTATATATTCTTCCTCTTCGAAGGTACTCTTTATGCGCCTGATACTTTAACAGTTTAAGATTTTAGCAGCATTACGTGAACAAACGAATTGACAAACAGATATAAATAAATATGTTATTTAACTAGTTGCATGTAACACATGAGATCCAACTGTCGATAGCGATAGTATGTATAGTTGAAGAATAAGCACCAAACTATAAACCCATAAATACAAATTATTTAATATTTTAAGATATTTGGTTTTCTATACAACACATGTACCTAGGTATGTATGTCAAGATAGAATAGTATGGAGTTCAGTCCTTTGATCCTACCTAGAAAATGAAAACAGCATGATGGTATGTATCTATGTTTGGAGATTAGTATCAAACAATTAAGTCTTCTTAGATATTGTGTGTAGGCGACTACCATACAGATTGTACGAAGCAATGTCGTCACTAAATTCAATTTTTATAAAAATTGTTAAAAAAAAATTGAGATCTGCTAGTATAATGCGTATATTTTTTATAGAAAATTAAATTATCTAGTTGGGGTGTTTCGGCTTTTTTTGATATTAATAGAAAAATTGGAAATAAAGGCAGTTAAACTCATAAATTTATGATAAAAAAAATTTTTTCTTAATAAAAAATGTTTGAGAAATCTTGGAATTTAAAAAAAAAACTTATTTGAGATTTTGTATTTGTCTATGTTTATACCAATTTTCAGCGTTCTAGCTTTTATGGTTTCTGAGATATATGGAAAAATAAATCAAAAATTCAAAAGTTGATAACCCCTGACTGAAACAAAAATTCACAATTCTGAGTATAAAAAATTTATAGGCCTATAACTATATTTATATTCTGAAATTTTGGGCTCTGTTTCTGAAATTTTGGTCTGCTTATAAGAGGGGACAGACAGACACACACACACACAGACACACAAAACTCACATAAAATGTTCTACTCCAAATAGAGTAAATCCATGTATTGGATCATATATGCTGCGAGGCCTCTAGTTGGTGTTATTAGCACGCAAAAAGTCCACTACTCCATACAAAATGTTCCTTCGTACACGCATCTTGGCTTAATAATGTCGATTCAATCAGAGAATTGATTTCTCATGAACGAATCGACTGTTGGATTACGTTGATAAACACCAACATAAAGAGTGCTTTTTAGGTCATACTTCAGACTAATATGTTAACTTTAGGAATATAATACCTATAGAAAATTTGGGGTATTGGGTATAGTCGATTATTATCTAAAATAATAATCGTGACAATTAATTGATTGTAAATTATGTTATTTAGATGTTTGAAAATAGCAAAATAAAATACAACAACCGTCATGGTCGAACATCGATTGGACGCTGGTTCAAATCCTGCCTTGACCGAAGTCGATCAACCACAAGAATTTGCATAGTTTCGGGAATATAAAAAGGATGTTTATTATGCTCTTTACAAAATTCATTCGAATTTTTTAATTTATATTTGTATAGGTACTTTTTGTTCTGTAACATGTAGAAACTATGTCAACCATTAATTTAATTTGCTACCAATATTGAGATGCCACATTCTGGAGACTAATCATACGTAGGGAGTTGAACCCGGGACTTTTCGCTTCGGAATTAAATATCTAATCAATTGAGGTACGAAGGCCGACATGATGGAGTTTCGCAGTCTTTTATTCCATCATTTAAGGGTCATAATATAAGTTTTTTACACAGATATATCCATTCCTTATTATAAAAAATGAGTGGGTTGTAGCCAACACTAAACTCTCCACACCATAGTAAGTGTTCATTTTTTCTTCTTGAAAGGTTGACAGTCTATATGTAGATGCATTTTTATGAAGTACATTTCTATTAGATTCTAAAACAAATATAAGATTCCCAGAGCACAAAAGTTTTCACAATAATATTGTCACGAAACTCATAGTATGTATTTTTTACATGATACCTGTTGAGAAATTTTAAGTAAAATTTCATTACCTACTAGCAAGATGAGCATGTATGAGACAGTGTATCAATGTTAATAGAAGATAGAAGTGGAGAGTAAAAAAATACACTTGTCTATAGAGACACATACAACATTATGAAGTTGATCACTCAATTTTCCCATACAGAAGCTATTGTACTTCTGTTATACACATTTTTCATACAAATATGAAATTTATTTCACAGTTATATGGCAGAACATAGATTTTTTTCTTTAAATTTCGACAATCCTTGAATGCATTTTTGATGAGTGTATTTTTATTGTATCAAAATTTCAAACAATATAAAAATATCTCGATTTTCCAGCCGTGAGAACATTTTGAAAATTTAGACAGATGAAATCATAGAGAAGAAACGAACGCATATATTATATGGAAAACTATGTAATCAGCTACCAACTGTGACATGGTGGTCGGCATATTCACAGTTTTGTAAAATATTGAAAAAAGATTCAACATGATACCTAGACAAACTTGATATATACATAGATGGATGCATACATCATATGAAACCAGCAACTATTCTACTAAAATATTCATAGACCACCAACGTACCACGTACTTACATAAATAAACTTTGCAATGACGTTGAGTATCTAATACTTACTAGGCGTGCATTTTCAATATTCTCTTTTATTGTCTTTTAACTGTCGGTATAATATGCTAATTATTTCATTTCCGTTCACATAAACATGATTAAATGTACTATAAAAACCATAAAATATACTATAAGCACACGTCCTTGCACCTTGTGCAAGTGGCATGTTTCATGGCGAGACTTTATTTGGAAATAGGGAAAAAAATAATAGTTGTTGTGGATTAAAAATCAAATTCATTGTTACAGAACAACATTGTTATCATGGTTAACATAAACTCCTCACTCCATAATTTGTATGGAAAATTTCAGCAATTTTATGATATGAGTTTAATTATCTTTTCATTAGTATTGTAAAAAAATAAAATCTATGTACAAAAAGCACATGTTTATAAATACCTTGATTAATTTTGGAGGACTAATTTACGCTCTGCGCAGCCATGCCATATGGTAATTTCTTCTAACTTATGTACCTATGTTTAAAGTTTCCCCTTTTGGACATTTTATAATTTTCGTTAAAAGTGAGTTATATCATGTTGCTACAACAACTGTGGGTGAACACTAATCTTACAACTTTCCTTAAGTGAAATAAAGAATATAATATTACTAATTTTATGATAATCTAGGGGTGAAATGACATAAGTAGATATATAAATGCATAAATAATATTATTCTCCCCTTAATGTGATTGGTGTTGATGAGTCGCACCCTGTAATACCGACCGACCAGTGACGTAACAGCGCATCTAAATATTCCCCAAGGACCCCGGATTTCATAAATAAAAATTTGGTTTTTTGTCCGTCAAATATAAAATATATTGACATAGTACGAGATTTTTAAATTTGTTAAAAAAAACGTAGATATATAGCAGTAGCGGAATTTCTTATAGAAGCCGAAAATCTTGGCTTGCCTACGAATATTATGTTCAAGACCTAGATGCCATTAGGCAATAAGCCCGCCTGTGTACTAATCATAATATGTACAAGAAGTTTCAAATAAATAAATAAATAATATTTTTTTGTATGTTTTATTGAAAACATACTACAAAATTAAAAATTGAACCGCATGTAGATACGAGGCTTGACAGGGCCACAATTTTAAATATATTTTGGCATGTGATTTTAAATTATTTCCATGCCCAGTCGAATGAACAACGATGCTAAAAAATATTTTAGACATTTCCCAATTTTCTTTCAGGGTTTGCCTAGTCCGAAGGCTCTAGGGACGCCCCTGATATATAGGTAATATTCGAATTTTTAATACGATAGTTAAATTTATTCAATTATTGACTTGATCAATACATTTTCAGTTACTTTAAATAAAAAGTACCTACCAGGTTCGTAAAATAATTGAGTACGTATAAATAATAATAAACTCTTCCTTGAACTCTGCGCAAGTGGCGACTTTATTGCCATATGGCAATTTCTTCCAATTAACTAGTGTTTCCAGCCCAGAGAAGCAACATTAGCGTGAGAAATGAATTTAAATAAATTTCTCATCTGCTGGGGATCGAATCCAGGAAGCCCGCACAGAAACTAAACGGCTTACCAACTGTGCCACAGCTGTCGGTGTATAGAGAAATTAAAAATTAATAACTTCCACTTTCAGACATAAATTGACTAAATAATACACATACGAAATTAACACTAAAGAAGAGAGAGTGGCACTGAAATGCATCACATGCGCATTCAGTTAAATACCCACCTAGCGCCAAGATTTAGAAAGATCGATGCTCACTGATTCGTCGCTAGGAGGAATATGAATCCATCTGAGAGAGCAGTCGCTAGGCGCTGTGCCGCCACATAATCTTTATTGTAGCAATTGGGTATCAAAGACGTGCAACTCACATAGACTACTTCAGCTGATTATGAAGGGCAAAATAAAGGACGCAGAATAGGAAGAAGTCAGATTTCTTGGCTCCGCAACATTCGTGAGTGGACCGGTATCAGAGACTTTGGCGAATCGTTTCGGACTGCGGCAGACAGTAATGCTTTCTCGGAAATGATCGCCAAGGTGGGAATAACGATGAAAAAGATACATAGAATTCGGCATACTACTGGACTTGTATAGAAAAAAAACAAAACGAAAACCCGCCCTTAATTACTTCCTCCAAATTCCAACCCCATGTTTATTAAATTTCATTACATCTGTCGCTTTAGCTGAAATTTAATTGTTTAGTTTATTTGAGTTGTCGACCGGTTGCTAAAATTTAGAAAAGTGTTTAGCACAAAGTTTTGAAAAAATGTTATTTCACATACATAGGTATCACCACGTCGTTTCTACATTCGGGGTAGGCAGAGACCCGAACCCCAGACTTTTCTATCTTGACATACCTACATGTTTTCACTAATTTACATTCATGCATCACATCATACATGATCTCTCTTTCTTCTGACATCGTATAATAAATCGGATAATATTATTACCATCTTTCAGAATCTCATTTATATGATCATTTTACGCTCTTTCTTGGACGGCCTCTACTTTTCATTCCACTCTTTTCAGCCTTGTACATTTTGTCAGTCGTTCATCCTTTATTCTATCTACATGTCCGAACCATCGCAGAGTATTTATTGTCATTCTACTCACAATTTTAAGGTATAATATTTTTTTAAAATGATGTTTAAATATCCTCTCAAAGAACGGAGACACAATTTGAGGTAATATATTAAATAAGATTATTGCCCGTGGTCACGTGAGAAAATTTCCAGGAGCTTAATGCATATCGGGTAGGTAGGTACCATCTACATATATAACAGTTAGTTATACATGTATAGGTACATAGGTGGTATGGTATCATAATATTGTTTTATTTATGAGTCCCGCTAGGGCCATCAATGTTTTGAAGGCGAGTTACATTTTATTTCTGAAACTGAAAAACTAATATTACATCCCGCAAGCCACTGATAAAACACTCAGTCAATGACAAAAATCTTTAATATATTTAACTTCCGTGCAAGTGCAGTTTCCAAGGAAAAATAAATGTTAAGCAAACTTTTGAAAGTTTCAACATAAATGTATGAAAATACAACATTGGAGATATACCTAATTTACGTATTGAAAAAAGATAACCAGGAAGCCATGTCCGGTCAAACAGTGAAATCAAACCGTTTTGATTTCCCATAAAATAATTACATAATTTATTACACCTAGTCAAATATGATTATCTTTCATGTTTTTTTCTGAATATCAAGTTAATGTATAATTTAATTTAAGAACTTTACATAAAATGTAATTACTACTTATGTCACACAACTGTGCAAATGAACACCACGGCACAGAACTTCTTAGTGGGATGTTCACTGTACATGATTTTTTATAACTAATAATTATAATAGGTGTAACTATAATAGGTGTAATTTTTATATTATATTATCTCGATTTCTCACAGGACACTTCACTTTAAAAGCTATCTCCATCGCTTCAACATTGCTCCCTCTTCCTCATGTCAGTTTTGTCAATGTCCGGACCAAACTTCGGATCACATCCTTTGGGAGTGTTCCCACGCAATTGTGTCCTCTCACAGATCGGCCTCTTCAAGGTCCCATTGGACATGCGGACTTAGTGATACCGAAGAACAATTATAAAGCCTTCAAACGATTTTGCCATAGATACGGTGCCTTATTATCCGAAGATTCTCACTGACTTGTCTGTTTCCAGAGATGTTGGTCACTTCTCTGATGCCCTATATATAATGGATCTGAAGTCGCCGACAGTCCGCAGTTGTGAATCTCAATTCGCACTTGCTGATTGTTCTTTTTGTACCATGGTAACGAGATTGCTAATCTAGAAGGCTCCATAAGCTACTCTTCGTTCCATGCATTGTTTTTTTGTTGTTGTTCATTCTAGCGTTCTGCGAAGGGGTTGTTGACAGTCCCCATATGCGGAGCGGGTGGTGGTGGGAGTAGATAACTAATAATTATAATAATTGTAATGTCGAATTGACAATGTTTAGTTTTTTTTCCATCTGACAACACTAAGAAATCTGTCACTTGCGTCGTTAGCCGCCGTCGTAGTTTGGTTTTTTTTGAAATTTGAAGTTCTTTTCGTTCTGTTTCGATATTATTTATATTTCAATTATGTACATGTGCATGGAATTTTAATTTCTATTCACTATTTCGTTAATATTCATATTTCAATTAGTTCGTTTCCGTGTCCAGACCATATATGCTGTTTTGCAATTATATAAGAAATGACTATCAATCTTACCTCAAAGTGTTTAGCGGCTCATCAAACAAGAAAATGTAAGTTTTCTCAGTGAATAATAACATCCATAATATGATTAAAATATATGTTAGGTATATTTTATTGTTTGACAAATAGTTCGGGCAAGATAAAGTCTGTCAGGTCCGCTAGTATTGTATAAATTTTAGACTTTTCTCTATATATACTATACCAAATCTCACACTCCTCCGTGCGCGTAGTTTGCTTAAAATAGGCCCGAAGTTTTTGTTTCACATACATATATAGATATTGTTTTTTTTTTAACGAGAACGATATAGATAGATAAATATATCATTTATAAATGAATACAGGAAATAAAGTCAACTAAATGTGAAACAATAAAAAGACAATTAATGTGGTTATTGTTTTATTCAGTAGGTAGCGAAAGTTGATCTATAATTATTTTCATACATAATATACCCAGCTGTATCTTTGACTCGAAGGTTGGCAGCTTTTGGTGTCTATTCATTATTTTTAATTAGTGATGGACAAAAACAAGACCATGACAAGTAATCTTATTCCTTGTTTTATACTTACAAAGACGAAAGTTTTGAAATTTAAGCATAACTTTTCGTGCATTATATGTAACTTGAATGATTTGAGTATGGATGACCATGACATGGATGACATGATTTGAGTATGGATGACCATGAGTATGGATGTATTATTTTGGAATAAATTTAATATTTTGTGAAAATAATAACATTCAAAATACTTCAATAAATAAATTTCAAAATACATTCGTTTCGGAAGATAATTCAGTGTCGATAAGAGATATGTTAGTGTTTGCTGCAAACAAATCTTAGTATTGTGACCTACATAGGAGGAGAATAGGGTAATTTAAAATACAGCATCTATCATTATTGTCAAGAATTATTAGTTAAATTAGTTTGAATGATATGTAAATTGTCAAGAATTAGTTTGACTGATATGTAGATTGTCAAGAATTAGTTTGACTGATATGTAAATTGTCAAGAATTAGTTTACTGATATGTAAATTGTCAAGAATTAGTTTGACTGATATGTAAATTATCAAGAATTATCAGTCGAATATTTTTTTAATTGCATATATACCACATTAGATTCTTTTCTCATTCGGGAGTCATATGAAATTTTATTGACAAACTTTTTAACATTTCAATAGAAATAAATTTGGGATATTATAGAATAATCAGGAACTCAAGGCACCTACAGGACTTACGACCTGTCGACCACTTTATGTGCTTACGCAACGTTCACCAATTATGCCTTCTTATTGAGTTCCCTTATCAATGTACTCTGGTAAAGTGCTTGCACTCTGGTAAAGGGAAATATATTGTATCTTATTATGTATCTTTTTATGTATTTTTTGATTATTTTATTTATGTATTAGGTATAAAATAAATAAAAAAATAAATACAAATATATGTATAACTTCACTAGTTTTTTCTTGAATACTTCTATAGGTTGAGAGGACGTATCATCATCAATGGTATTCCATAGGATTGCTGTTTTTTTTATTTTGTAAAACAACATTGAACATAGTTTTTATACATCTAGATACAATTAAATGCAAATCTTAGAGTAAGAAATATATTAATATATTACCTACTGATTATACAAACCTACTAGAAATTAATAATTTAAAAAATCTATAGCATAAATGGGAAAATGATACCCGCAACAAAACGAAGCAACTGATAATGTAACGAGATTGTTAAAACCATATTTTTTTGGTATAATGTTGAATAGGTTATATAGTGATGAATGTAGGTAAATGTCATAAAAATCTTGTCCGTATCTTTGGTCATCAAAGTTGAACACGTTTTGGACAACGATTATTTAATGAACGACATGAATAAGAGACCTACGAATGAATTATTTTTCATTCAAATATCGTATACATAATTTGGTACCGTTTCAATTCGTCAAAGTATAGACTTAATATGTGGAAATTAAATATTCATGTTGGGATGGCCGCAAATGGTCCCAACGAGAAAAGTCAGGCGGTTTTGGTATATTTTAGGTACATATGTGTAGTGTCTATATTAGTTGAAATTACCGACTACTGCCTGTACCCAAATCGTGAGAATTCCTTGTCCATTGTGGATAATATAAATTGTATTTACCAGGGATAATTACTGAATACCGGTATCAGTAGATAATTGCAGTAATTACTCATTGTCCGTTTTGGTACGAAACTAAAATATATATGTTTTTTGAGTCTATTTAGAGCGGCCTTGTTATTTGATACAAAATTATGTTTAATGAACCACAACATTAATTTCATGCTTAGCATAATATTATGTACATACATACAATAGTTACCTGTGTATATATGAATAGGTACAAGATGTTTCTTGACGTATGTAGTATCCATGTAGGTATTAATGTACCTATTTAAATAAACCTATTACATACATAAAATCACGCCGCGGCGTGTCTCTTACATAGTAGGCAGAAAACAATAGACATATTTTCTTTTATTGACAGAGAAAACTAAGCACAAAATTTCCTGTTTTTATATTCTCAATCTTGAAAGTATAATTTATGTCGTAGAACTAAATCTAATGAGTCATTTTAATCAAATAAATTTACTGTAGTTCCACAACCGTATTTCTCTTCGACAGGACAACCGTTTCCGCTGACAAGCCTTTTATAAACTGATGTGGAAGCACAATGTCCTATTCATGAGTTGTTTCATATACTCTGATCGTGAAAAAATAAGTCTAGATGTTGTATGTATGTTCAATGCCTTCTTGTTGAACCCCTTTCGAATCTTTTATATATTTCGTTTGATATTTTTATTAATTAATTTTGTTATACCTAGATTTTTTATATGAATTGGTTTTAATTTTTTTTTCGATTATCAGTACAAATGATTTTAAAAAGAATTAACTCAATCTGCCTCTTTTCTTTGTCGCTGTGATTTTACATTTAATAATGTTACGTGCTAATATTTCTATTTGTTTTTTGTTATTAATTTAATATAGATACCTACCGCCACACAATTTATGACCTCATTTTGCTTTGGTTGGTTGGAATAAAATGCCTTATGGCACTAAACTCACTTTTATACACATCATAATGTAACTATATGAAGTAAAAAAAAATGAAATAAATTTATAATTTGATATCTACATATATACCAGGGGCGTGCTTAGAACTTTCGACTAGGCAAACCCTGAAAGAAAATTGGGAAATGTCGAAAATGTTTTTTAGCATCGTTGTTCATTTAAGTGGCCATGAAAATATTTTAAAATTAAATGCCAAAATAATATTTACATTTATGGCCCTGTCAAGAATCGTATCTACATAGGTTCAATTATTTCTAATTTCTCGACTGCTAATACGTGATGGAATTCCATTATCAATATTATAAAATTACTTAAAAAATAAGAAAAAACACAATTTTTTAACTTTATTCCACTAATTTAAAGTGTTGACCACTGACGCGTTTCGCTCAAAGAGCATCTACTGAATGGTAAATTAGTGGAATAAAGTTAAAAAGTTGTGTTTTTACTTATTTTTTTTAAGTAATTTTATAATATTTACATAGGTAGGTTCAATTTTTGATCTTGAAGTATAGTAAAAATATTAGGTCTAAGTATTAGAATTTCTAGAATAGTCATAGGCAATAGGCAATCCAAGATTTTCGGCTTCTATATACATACCTACCACTGTTGTTATTCCTACATATTTGTTTTATGAAAAAGGAGTGTTTTACACACAATACATGTATGTAAAAAAAATTAAATAAAAAATCTTAAGACTCCCAAATGTGATAGCTTACAATTGAGATTGTTTCACACCGTTAATATATAAAAAAAACTAATATTAAACGAGAAGCAGAACAAACAATCTTATAAATATACTTGCTAAATATTTCTGAGAATCAGCGAAATATCTCATTTCTCAGTAAATCTGAAAACTAATTTGTTTTGTTTTTTCATATCCACGTGTATCAATGTTTCTGTTTTGTTTTTTTATCCAATTTTGTGTTGTATACAATTTATAATTGTTTTTTGTTAATAAACAATTTTAGGTAATTATAAATATATATATCTTCATAAGCTTTTTGTTGTAACTTTTAAACCATCATCAAGCCATGTCCCTCACGGAGTAGACAGAAATACCTAACCTAAAGCCATATTTTTCTATCTTGACACGTATCAATTGTCATATTTTTCTATCTTGACACGCAAATATTGCCTTATCAACTCATACACTTAAATTTTTGTTTTTCCCTTATTCAGGATGTCGTTCAATCGAATAATACATACAATTAAATAATAAACACACATACAATTTTTCATTAAAATTTATATTTATCACAGTGATTTTATATAATAACAACACTAACAAAGACAATTTTTGAAATAAATAAAAAAGATAACTAAAATCTGGCAATGGAAACTTTCTTATATAATATTGACTATGCGGAGGGTAAAATATGCGTGCGGAGACATCTTAGTAGGTGTGAGTGCGCACGCGCACACGCCGCACACGCCGCACACCTTACAGGGAACATTGATCATAATATAATATTTGAATAAAAAAAATTAACAAAATCTGATAATTTTCCATAGAAAATTTGAATACTTTGTGGAGGGACTTGGTAGTGAGAAATATAGCGTTGGTCACAACCCACTCGTTTAATTAATAAATCGTTCTTCATTCGTTCTTATTTGTATCCAAACCATCTCAATGTATCCACTTTTATTATATTAATGAAATCTTATTATTGTCCATTGTTATATTACATCACTGCATGCTTAAAAAAACTTACTAATTTCAATCTAAGCTTATCATATTATTTATGGTTTATACATAGCTTTGCGATTGATATACAAATCAGTAAATTTAATCACGAACAATTACTTGCAATTTGCACGATGAACTAAAAATAATCTAAATTAGAGTCAAATAGCTTCTTCAATAGTTGCCAAATTAGTAACAATAAGTATAAATCCAACAACAGCAATTACATATTATAACTCAGACTGTAAGTGATGTTTAATAAGGCTATATCTTATTAAATATTAATCACAAAATTTCTAATTGCTAAATGAAATTACAATACGTAATGAGTAAGTAGTGATCTATAGCTGTTATTTCTAGATACATATTACGAAATTGTATGAATAATAGAATTGGGTTAACATCATTTAATGGCTTTAATTATTGTGTTACGTTTAATATTCCATTCGGAGCATCACTCTTGAATTAACACAGGGCAGGCCCTAGCATAGGGTGAACGAAGAAGATGCGTCAGGAGCCTCAACACTGGAGGCGCTTCATGTTCTGCACAGAAGATTCATTTTATTCGTATATCGATTGTGACGTGATGGCTTCCAATTTATTTTAACATTATTTTTTGCTTAAAAATGTAACACAAAATTGACAAGATATAATTATATTGAATTATAATAACATTTTTGCAAAACCTCATAAAAAATATTAAAAATCTTATGCTTCATAAGGGAATCACTTGATAATTAAGCAAAAAATTTAAATTGAAAGTAAATAAAACAAGTTTTTTAGTATTTATTTTTATATTACTCCAAGGACAACTCACAAGTACCTACTATGTCAAATATGAATTTATTACCCACCCAATAACAAGTTGAAACATCCTGGAGACTTACGGTGTTAATCGTCTCACAGATCCCGACTGAAAACACAATTAAAAACTGTGCCTCCACCGGGAAACGAACCAGGGACCTTTGGATTAGCAGTCAGATACCATACCAACTGAGCCACGAAGGCCGACAGTTAAAAAAAAACTGAAAAAAAAGTCGCGAGTTTATTGCCATATGGCAATTTCTTCCAACTAACCAGTGTTTCTAATGGTACAATGTTACAGTGTTACAATGTAGGGTGACCAGTGACAGATAAGCTGATGTGCATTATATTATAAAAGGAGGCACGGCACATGCGTGTATCTCCACCTACCAGTCTCATCTAAAAAGGCAACATTCAGAAATCGACAATTATGGTAAATATGCAAACAGAATTTGTACAAGTATTTTTATTTTACCGACGACAGTTTCGGCTTGTCAGGCTAATCAAATTAAAATTCATAATACACATAAACCTTGTTAATTTAGTTATACCGATTGGTTACGTGGATTTCCTGCATAGGTACATGTTAGCTGAAAAAAATTAAAACGCCACATGCGTTTAAATAAATAAACAATAGGATCTCACTCATCCTGAAAGTTGCCTAGGGCCGGCACTGAATTAACCGAATAGCATTTAGTTAAATTAACCAGGGTTAATTATTGTTAAGTACGTACCTATGTTTCGTTGATTGTATATTAATAAATACACATTAGGCATCTATTTATCTGACGATAACAATATTGGTACATATTATGTATTAGAGTAACATGTTATGTGTGTGAATATTATGGTAAAATGCTTTCTTAATACGCGAATTATATCCTGTTTGAATGGTTGCCATGGGTTGATGAGACTTGAGTTAGCAAAATGATTTACAATGCTCGAACGTTCGCTGGTTAAAAATACATCACTTGGTCCTTTTCAGGAAGAAATAAATAAATTCACAGTAACAACAGTTTAATAAACCAAGCCCAAAAATTTCAAAAAAATAACAAACCATTTCAATTAAACAGTGGTAATGCGGTGATTCGCTGGTCTACTTATACAATGTACTCAGGTTCGTAACCGGCCTCGACTTATTTCGTTTGCTTAGTTATTTATTTATTTATCGTACGACATAGTGAATACATCAAAATCAAACCAACAAACACACAGTTAAACATAAATAAAATACTATCACACACTCAGGTCGAGGGCTCCGAGCCAGTCCACAAAAATGCAGGTATCAGCTCGCAAATATCCGTCTTTGGGCCTTCATATGCACGGACGCTGCATTCCTCCAATATATGTTGCATTGTTTGAGAGGGATGACCGCAATCGCATTGAGCGAATGGAACAATGCCCCACTTTGCCATGAGGTAGTTACAGCGTTCATGTCCAGTGCGGATCCTATTTAGAGAGGTCTAAAGCCTTCTTGACAGGTCGAAACCTAGGGGTACAGTCGTTGGAATACTCATGTACCCATTAACGCATTTTAGCACTCATGCTTTAAAAAATCAATACTTACACCTGCTGTGAAAAAGTGCATAGTTGTTGTTGAACTGAACCAGTGTTATTAATTCTATTCCCAACAGAGGATCGGCAGAGATCCGTATATAATTTTTATTTATTTTATTTTTTATTTCTTGGTAAATTCACTGAATAGGTATATAACATAACATGGTGCATATAATTCTTTAAATATTACGCATTCCAACTACGAATTTACACCCTGAATTAAATATCTTGTTATTTTTGGTTTAATGAACACTCCGCATTAGTGTTTTTAATCAATTCCAGTATTTTTTGACTATTTCCAAATTTTAGTGTTTTCTTATGCCTCTATGTTGAGATGTAACAGATTCTATAGAACTCCATAGTCCATAGGTTCTAGAAATATATTTCGTAAAAAAACCTTGCGTTGCAAGAAAACAAAATTGCACAATCCCATTTTGATTATTTTTACAAATATGAAGACCGTTAGAAGTAAAATAGTAGTATTTTCCAAAAGTTAGCCATATTTTCTTTACGGCGATTTTTACCATGGCCATTACGAGTTAATAATATAAGAATCATTAAATTTTCATTACTGGAGCACCTAGATCGTACGGCTAAACTTCCTACGCGTTTTCCAAATTGACATAAACTATTATGGTTCTCCGACACGCGGCAAGAACACGTTCTCTATATAATGTCTAAAGTGCAAGAAAATACCAAGTAAAACTTAGCCTTCTCTCAGAAAGGAATACCTGCAGCATTAAATTTCACGATCGACTTTTCAGTTTTTTTAACCAGAAAGCGCTTCTGAAGAAACTACGTCGAACGCATGGACAACAACAGGAGAATTAGCAAAAGGTATGGCAGAAATACCCAACAACAGAAGATTACCCGGAAGACCTGCGAAAAGATGGAATAACAGATGAACCTCTTTCTGCCAAGATCACCCTCACAAACAGGTCAAATGACCGAATTTACTATGAAGAAGTAGAAGACTTTTCAAATCTGTTTACATTTTTATGGTTTATGACAATATGAACCTGCCTAAATATTATGTTAATTTTCGTAAATCATTAATCATTTATTTTAGTTAAATAAAAAAAAAATAATTCAATATTGTAGTTTCGTATGTTATGTTTGGGCTGGTAATATGGGTACTAAAAAAATGATAGCATATTAAATAAAATACTCTGTCAAAATATTTAGCATGCCTTTTTGGTATTAAAAATTTATTCAACATAATAAATTTTTAATACTAAAAAGTCAAAAATAAAATAGTTTTAAGTTTTTATTTTTTCATTTATTTTTTACGTAAAAAAATAAAAGATTTTATTGTTCTATTTAAATTGCCTTTATTTTTATATAAAATCTTAATCAAAGATATAAAAATATATAATTAAATAGTAATACTAACACAATAAAATATAATACGATGATAAGCTTTAAGAAGAACCTTCTGTATGGTTATGGAAGATGTAAAATAAATACAAAATAATATTCATTAAAATAATAAAATAATGGTATTTTTATGTTACAAAATAAACCATAAATCGAGTTACATTTAATGTTTTCTTGATGTACTATATTTGATTTTTCCCTCATTTTGTATAATGAATGAATTTTCCTTTTTACTATACGGCCTCAACTCAATTTTCCTTCCTTCCATTTTATGCTTTTCACAGTAGTTATTCTACGAACGAAAGAACAAAACTTTCAGAGTATTTCTTCAGAACAAAAATTGTGTCCAATGATAACATAAGTTTGATTCCCATGACTTAATTTTTATTCGATCGTTTTATTGTTCAAAAGTACATACTTTGGCCACCATTTGAACGCTTTTATAGAGGCTTTTTATCGTAATTTGGGAAAGAAAAACATATTCAGATATGAATGTTTTTAAAATGATCATTACGATTATTAAAAGACGGTTATATTCATGAAAATATTATTTAATTTGACAATTCAATATTATACTTCATTTCAACACAACATTACGAGTCTATAAGCTATAAAATATTATATTTCAAAATAATTTTTATTTAAAAAACATTCTTTTCCTTATATTCACGATTTTTATAACTACATTAAAATCAAATTTTATTGCGTGTTTTATTATTATTATTAAAAAAGGGTTAGTTAATGCAAAAGTGGCAATATTTAATGGGTATGTATATACAGGGGCTTTATGCTCAAAAGTTATACCGTTTTATTCTTGTAAGGTTAATGAAAATGTTTAAAATATGAGAATATTTGTTTCGAACAATAAATGAAGACTCAAAAAACGACAGGTACATAATTGCAAACTTCTTTTAAATATATTTTAACACATGCCGTGTTTTTAGTTTAGTGTTTTCGATTTACATCAAATATCATTTTTGAAGTATTTAAATTTTTACTTACTACAGTTTTACAGTTTTTTTTTATCTCACACAATATAGGTGTAGAGATATCTAGTTGCAATGATAATAAAACTACAATTATCTCCGGATGTATAATGGACACTGTTTAGACCAATAAACATAATATGATAGTAGAGTACGGTTCGAATATATTCGAATATATTCGAGTACGGTTCGAATATAAAACATGCATCAAACTCATAATGACCTATGGAGTTGAAGCAAGGGCAGACACGGTAAAAACAACACAGCTACTCAGAACAACAGAGATGAAAACGCTAAAACCTATTTTGGGCAGAACCCTCAGATACAGTATTCCCAATGAGGAAATCTGCAGAACCGGCAATGTGCAGGACATTGTAAGGTGGAGCAGGCAAAGAAGACGATATTGGAAAGAGCGTGTGGAGAGGGTGAATCCAGAAAGGCTACCAAATATTGCAATGCGTGAGATACTTGAGGGACGCCGACTACCGGGAAGACCATCAAAGACGTGGAGGGAGAGCTGGACATCCATGTCCCAGGACCCGTAGAAACAGATCATAGGTCTACCAAAAGAGGCAAAAGAAGAAGTTTTTTATGAGTTATCGATAGAAATAAATGTTATTTATTTGAATATTTTTTAAAGAATGAATATGTCGTTGCGTACAATACACATCCTAATACATTCCCTAAATTAAGCAGAAATGCTTGTGCTATAGGCGAATTAAATCGGTCGTGGCAGGATTCGAACTCGCGATCACTGGATCACAAACCCCGCGCGCTAACCGCTCTGCCACCACCCATCTAAATTGTTTTAACTATGCATGACTCACTATCAAAAAATCTTTTTCATAAATCTTTTTCGGGCGTTGGGAGAACGCTGGATAACCTGTCTACATGGGGCTTCCTGCAACAGGGATTATGTACCAACGACATGTGACTGTGGAGAGCAGCAGACCACCGCACATCTGTGCAGCTGCCCCTCAAGTCCAGTCAACTGCACCATGCACGATCTTATGGTGGGCAATGATTGTGCTATTGACGTTGCTAGGCACTGGCAGAAAATTATTTAAATGCGTTGCTGACACGAAAGAAGAAGATACATATTAAACTATAAATAAATTTGTATGATAAAAAAAATATTGTGTTCTTATAATTTGATAAAAAATGTTATCGAAATATCATTGGGAGTAAATTACGCACATTTACAATGACAGAGGAAAACAAAACATTGAATACAATTCAATAAACAAAAATATCAAAATGTTATACAAAAAAGCTCTGTGAAATCGTAAAAATTTAGTACGCTTTTGGTCAAAATTGAGCATTTCATGCATAAATATAATATTTTGTCTAGATTAGTATGCGTGATTGAACATCGTTCTTGCATCACAAGTTTTTTGTTTTATGTATCTTTTATGACACGATCACATTTCGCTTCTCTTTTCCATGTTTTATGGGCCTGTTTCTGCCATAACAATATTTTACCAAATCCTTGAGTTTGCTTCAACTTAGCAATATATCCCTCCCACCCAAAACAATTTAATGGGAACAGAGCATTAAGTATAGGGAAACTTTCAAAACAAAAGATAATCGTCGTTCTTTCTAATAATTTATAAAACAAAATGAGCTCTTGCTATTTATAAACATATACATAATTACTAACGGCACCTATATATTATACAACTGAATAAAATACAGATAATTCGTTATCTCAATATACTTAGTTGCATGTAACACATGAGACACAACTCTCGATGGCGATAGCATCTATCTATAGTTGAAGAATCAAACCAGAACCAAACTTTTAGACCTTAAATACAAATTATTAAATATTTTAAGATATTTCGTTTTTATTACATAACACAAATAAGAGAGTGTGGATGTCAGTCATTTTTTTCTACACCGAATATATAAACAGCTCGATGGTATGTATGTACCTATATATGGAGATTAATTATCCAACTATCGAGAGTCCTCGGTTTATAGTTTGGTACGTATTATTCAACTATACCTACATAGTATCGCCATCGACAGATGGATATCATGTGGTACGTACATCTAGTTAACATAAAAAAAATGAATCTATGTATCTTCATATTAAAAAAAATATTTAATAATTTGGCTCAAAGCAGAATTATGTAGTTTGGTAAATTAAATAAGACAAAATATTACAATAAAACAAATAGTTCCTGAATTCCTCCTATATCCTTCCGTAACCTCCTCCTTTTCCTCATTACAATGATCAGTGATATTTTTATTATTCTGTGTTTTTTTTTCTCTTTTTATTATTATTCTTTTACTTATTTCTTACTTCTCGTTTTTACTTTTTTACCAATTTATTTCTCACTTAATATTATTGTACCAATTTAACTTAGGAGACTCCACGTAGCTCGGGTTGGTTGGAAGAAAATGCCTTGTGGCAATAAACCCGCCTTTGTATAACTGCCCATAAATTATAGAAATAAATAAATATTGATTAATTTTTGAAAGTACAAATTTTCCATTTGTTTTCAAAACTAAGATGTTGTTTAAACTCGATGTGTCATTAACAGACGAAGTCGAGATTGATAGGTACATATATTATATTCAAGAATTGAAGTAAGCGAGTAAGTAAGTAGTTGAAGCTCGCAGGTGTCAGAGTGAATAGGCTGTATTTGGACAAGAACCCAACGAAACGTCTAAAGTCATGAAGGACTAGTTATCTATTTATTTTAGCAGAGTCATCGCCTCCGAGTACACAACATCTTTTCCTTTGACAGCTATCATCAGCCGTTGAAAACCTTTCATCACTCTATAATGCAAAACGCATGACTTATCTCTTTTTTTAAACTAACCTTTTTTATCATTTTTTAGACTCTTTTTTTCTATAATCAACCTATTTTCTTATATAAACTTTATTTATTACTTTGAATAAACCACTTGTGTTCGTTTAGTTCGCTGCTTGTTTTGTAACTTATCACTCTTTTATCAAGTTACTTTGAAACTGAGGAAATCAGGACAGACCTATTGTAGATTGATTGCTAAAACTAGTTGCATGTAACACATGAGATCCAACTGTCGACAGCGATAGTATGTATAGTTGAAGAATAAGTACCAAACCCATAAATACAAATTATTTATTATTTTATGATATTTAGTTTTCTATACAACACATGTACCTAGGTAGTCAAGATAGGATAGTATGGAGGTCAGTCTTTTTTTCCTACCCGGAATATGAAAACAGCATGATGGTATATGTATATTGTATGTTTAGAGATGAAGTATCAAACTATTAAGTCTTCTTTGATATTGTGTATAGGTGACTACCATACAAATTGTATGAAGCGATGTCGTTACTAAATTCAATTTTTATAAAAATTGTTAAAAAAAATTTGAGATGTACTGCTACAATGTTAATATTTTTTATGTAAAATTAAATTATCTAGTTGGGGTGTTTCGGCTTTTTTCGATATTTAAAAAAAATGGAAATATAGGCAGTTAAACTCATAAATTTATCATAAAAAAAATACTTTTCTTAATAAAAAATGTTTGAGATACCCTGGAATTTTTTTGAAAAAAATAATTTGAGATTTTGTATTTGTCTATGTTTATACCAATTTTCAGCGTTCTAGCTTTTATGGTTTCTGAGATATAGGGAAAAATAAAATAAAAATTCAAAAGTTGATAACCCCTGACTGAAACAAAAATTCAAAATTCCGAGTATAAAAGTTTTGTAGGCCTGTAACTGTTTATATATTCTGAAATTTCAGGCTCTGTAAATTGAGCGGATCAAAAGTTATAAGGGGGGGACGGACACACACACACACACACACACAGACATACACACACACACACAGACACACACACACAGACACACACACACAGACACACACACACAGACACACACACAGACACACGAAATGTTCTACTCCGAATTCTGAGTAAATCCGTGTATGGAACATATATGCTGCGAAGCCTCTAAGTTGGTGTTTTTTGACTTCAAAGTTGGAAAAGCCGTGAAAAAAGTAGACCTCTCCATACAATTCTCGCGTATCCTGGCTTGATACATTGTCGATATGTTAAGAGAACAAAGTTCTCCTGAACAAATCGACAGTTGGAAGATTATCCACTGTGGAATTTATTTTTAATTTTTTTTTCTTTTATCTGGAAAGATTTTAATTCATGTTACCTAATCTTTCCTGATTAACACGTAACCTACCTTATATTTTAGTATCAGTGTGAATACTTCGTTTTTTTGCGTTATCATTTTAGGTAAAAATGTAGGTACCTATTAGTTTTCATTCAATTTCATCTACAGAACCAATTCATATTGAATGAATATACATACATACATACATACATACCATCACGCCATATCTCTTACGGGGTAAGCAGAGAGAACCCAGCGCCATACTCCTCTATTTTTTGCACACATTCCTAGCTTCCTTTATATCTATGCATCGTCTCATACATGCTCGTCGAGTTTTCAAGCTTCTAATATTTCCTTCTTTCAAAATATCATTCACATGGTCATGCCATCCCTTTCTGGGGCAGCCCCTGCTATTCACTCCATCTTTTACACCCATGTATATTTTTTTGGTCAGTCGTTCATCATTCATTCTTTCAATATGACCAAACCACCTCAAGAAATTCACTTTCATTTAACTTATAATACTCTTCTTTATCTTGAATCCTCTCCTTATGTCCTCATTTTTCATCATATATCGTTCTATTACATACTCTTCTTAGTGATCTCATTTCCATAGTATTTATTCAACTTTCAAACGTCTTTTGCCACGTCCATGTTTCACTGGCATACATCAAAGTAGGCACTACAATTGCATTATGTACGGCAATTTTGGCTTCCTTTGAGATGCTTGGATCGGACATTACTGGTCTGAGTGCTTCGTTTATTCTACTACCTTCCATAACTCTTCTTTCAATGTCTTTATTAGGTCTTCCATTCAGTTCAAACATACTCCCCAAGTATAAATATTCCTCTACTTGTTGTAGCCATTCGTTCTCTACTTTTATCATGCATGGAGTTATACTTTCAGTTTTCTCGAATACCAATATTTTCGATTTATGTACTCACATTCATTCTCAGTCCGTTCTGCAGGCATCCTTCATACACTTTATTCACTAAATACTGTATGAGCTAGGTTCACATTACTGTGTCGTGTTGTGTCGTGGCGAGACAGAATGTTATCAGTTTCATTCATTTAGTATGATTAGATTCACATTAATGTGTTGCATTGTGTTGTGGCGCTTCTGTCGTGTCGGCAATCGATGGATACCCGATCGCGCCACAGAGGTGGTGGGGGATCTGTCGCAACACAACACACCACACTAATGTGAATCTAGCAGTCAACGCGGTATACTCGATAATAATAATAATAATAATAGTAAATTTTATTTAGATATAGAAATTAATACATCTTGTATAAACAAAAAGTATATAATATTTTTTAAACAAAAAAAATGAATGTGGTTGTATAGTGTCATTCTGTTTAAAAATTTCCGACGAACTTATCGAGTAAGACAATTTAAAATTATATATGACACAAAATCCAAAGAGTATAAGGACTAAGCATAAGATAATATGCTGTTTGACAGGAAATAGCAAAGACATTAAATAAATCGGTCTTTCTTTTGTTCCTATAGATTGGCGAAACTTGCCGGTCCTTTTTTTATATCCATTCCAATTAAATTGGAACTTGATCAAATTGTATTTTAGTCAGTCTAAAATATCTATGAAATCTTTTTTCATCCCTTTCTAATTCCTAAACGAGACAGAGAAATACGCCCCTGACCCAATATATTCTTTTTTTATTTTTTAAGAAGACTCGTCTGTATCCTAGAAAAACATTGCATTTAACCACGGCTCAACTCACAATGATCTGAAAATGCGACACATTGCAACACGACACAACACAATAATATAAACATTCACCCGACACGACAGATAGCTTCCCAACACAACACAACACAATAATATGAACCCACCTTAACTCATCTTCACATTCAGCTATCACCAATTTATCATCTGCATACATCAAATCACGTACATTACCAGTACTTTATTGTCAGGCCTATATTTTCATTCTTTAGTGCTCTTATGCTGTGATCAATATAAAGATTGAATAGCCATGGTTATAATACGCAGCCTTGCTTCACCCCCTTATGAATAGGGAATCCTGTTGTCAGCGCTTCGTTGACACGAACACAAGCTCCACTATTTTCATACAGAGACGCAACAGCACGTAATAGTTAGCTCTTCACTCCATACATTGATAGGATATCCCACAATTTTTCTCTATCCAATTTATCATATGCCTTTTCTAGGTCTATGAACGCACAGACAAGTTTCTGGTTTATATGCAGAACTTTTTCTGTAGCCATGCGTATATGATAATTTTTTTTTTCAAATTGTTTAAAAGGTACACTACTTTCATAAAAAGGCATCAAGTTTTCGTAATAATATATTAAAATAAAAAATAATTTAACACACTCATTTCATGACAATTCCGAAAATTTTCCGTATAAAATTCAGATTCATTTTGGAGTGACTTGGTAGTGATAAGTTTAGCATTGGCCACATCCCACTCGTTAATTTATTGTAAATTTTCCAAAAAGCGATTAAAATTTTTATTATTCAACATTGTGTCTTGATTATTCAGCTCAAAAACCGATGTTTCCTAACGAATTGTGAAACTCGGCTTTAGAATCATTACCAGCGTAATATGATATGGCACCAACTCAAAACTTCCACACACTGTTTCTTCATTTTCCGCATGACCAGTAAATGACAAAACCCTTTTTGCGAGGTCATCCGTGTGGCAAGATTGTAGTCTGTAAATAGAAGGTACCTACTCGAAAGGGTTCTCCTTATCATCTAACAGTGTACAAAGGTTAGTTGGGGAGTATGGGGAGCAAAGCTAGCACTTCATCTACTGACAACAAATAAAATGTTCCAGTGACATTTTGCTATCTTACATTTGGAAGGTTCCAAGTCGATGATTTATGATGGTCACGATATTATAAAATAAATTTTTATGCTTTTTGATAATATGTATATCTCAATAGAGACGATGTTGGAACATAATATATTATTGGAGAACCGGGAAAACAGCTACTTACAGGTTTTGCGACCTGTCATCGGTTCACCAGGAGTCAAATCCAATGTTTTCGTATAATAACTATAAATTTCTTGTCCCTAAGATACCTGACGCTAGGAAAAATATGAAAAAAGACACTCTGAACAAAACCAATAGACAGTTGGCTTATATCCATCGGCATAGATGAATCCAATAACAAATTAATTTTATTCTAGTTTGCTCGCTTTTACTTTAATAATAATTTTTGTTTATTATGTTTTCAATTGGTTAAGTTATTGATATCTACTAATAGTATTTACATATCGGACGTCCTAAAACAGGTTCACCTAGTTGGACGTCCAATGAGACATTATAAAATTAAAACAGAATAGTATGATAAAAAAATATGCAAAAATTAATGACAATTTCAGACTAAAAGTTGAAATTAACATTTTTTTATGACTAAATGTTTAGGAAGGTTAAGATTAGATTATGATCGAGGATATATTTTTTTAGGATTAAGCCAAGATAAGAACGTATTAAGCACGTGTCTTGAGTTCATGGTTAAATTATATGTCCTCTTGGAGCATTTTGTCGGTGCCAGCATATTCCAATATTTATATGCTTTATAATAAAGTTTAATTTTGTTACACTATTGCATTATTGTTCTTTATTGTTTATGTAAAAAAGTAAATTAATTATATCATTTTTTTTTATTTATTTCTATAAAATACAATACAACAAAAACTTAAATGTTAGAATGGAATTTATTACCTCACTAGGCGAAACCTGTTCTGAGATAATACTATGTAACAATAATCATGCAATACATTTTTGCTACATAAATTTTCAATAAAGTATAAAACAAAAAATGTATAAAAATATATATAAAGAACAATAAACAACTAAACAAGTGGACCAAAAACCAAGTGTGTTTATGTGGGTGAGGGTGTGTTTGCATGTGTAAGAGGACAATGTGGGGATATGTGTAATAAAGGATGTATGAAGGCGTTAAAAATAATCTCTTTCGTAGTGGAAGTATCGTCTTAGAGCAAACGTCAATTCTCTCTCTGACTCTTCTCTCCCTCTTCGAATCAACCAATCAGTAACCAGCTTTCCAAAATTATGTCCACTCTGCTGAACATAGTCCAAGATATCAGATACAACTCCATTATTGTATATTTTGGGTGCTAAAAATGTGTAGAATTTCTGGGCAAAAGTAGTAACATCCAGGACCTTGAATTCCGAAAACAGCTTATAATAGTAGAGAGCTATGATTTTGAAAATAAAAGCGTCAATTTATCAACAGATAACACGTAGATAGTGCGAAACATGAATTTTGTATTATGTATTTGTATAACCCTGAAAAGTTATGGCTTGTCTGTGTACTGGATATATTGAAATAAAAAAACGGTGAACCTTTTTGAAAAGATACATAAATATTAAGGATGAATGCTTGCGAGGATAGAGATGCCTGACACTGGGCTCTCTCTGCCTACCCCGTTAGGGATGTGGCGCGATTATGTGATACATTTTCGATCTTAATTACTACATATTTGAGTTTAATCTGATGTTTATCCAGTTTTTTGTACCTAATGGGTAAAACTGCCTAAGCGTCGGATTATAGTAAAACTACAAAAATAACGAGTTAGGCCGATAAAGTTCCTAAATTATATTTTAACTATATGTATATAAAAATGGGTGTTTGTATAGGTGTATGTTGTATGTACATATGTTTGTATTTATGTGGCCGATGTGCTCCTATACAGTCCATCCGATTGCGATGATATTTTGGGGATTTATTTAGCGCACACCCGAGAATCTTTGTTTATTTATTTGATATCTCGCACAAGAATTTTCGAAAAATTACTATTTGGAACAGACTAAAGGGACTGAAGTGATGGAATGGACTGAACGGACTGAAGTAATGGAATGGGCTGAAGGGACTAAAAGGACTGACGGGACGGAATGGACTGAAGGGAAGGAAGCGACTGAAGGGACGGAACGGATTGAATAATAATAATGTTAAATGACTGCAATAATAACATATTTATATGTACAGAGGTAAATAATTATACATAGGCAGGACAACGTCTGCCGTGTTTCATAGTCCATTATAATATTCATCTTTTGACAATAAAACATTTACTTTTGTAATGAAAACTTCAGTTGGTTATGGATATTGTAGGCGATGGTTGTAAATTGAAACGATTTTATATTAATTTCATAAAAGTAAGTCAATTCATTTCCTAAAAGGGAAATATTTCTATTGCCGCTTTACTTGTAAATAATATGACAATATTTTCAATTTAGATTATTTAATACATTGTATTCTAGCATTAATTTCAGTCGCTAGGGGAACCATTATACTAACATTTTATCATAATAATCACAATTTATGTCTAGCAATAAACACTGTGACCATTGTAAACAAATATATGGAACAGTAGGCTTGCTATAAGAAGTCGAGAAATAATGATATTTGTAATTTACTTAGTTAATTGTTTTAGATATTGAAATCTAGTTGAAAATATGTAATATTCGTAAAATAATTGAATTTAAGTTGATTTTTTTTTAATTTTAGGATTAAAAATAAACCTATGTTTCCATTGGGAATCGAACCCTAGGCCTTTGACTCACGAGGTATACATCTAACCAACTAAGCCACGAAATATGGACATGAGATCTGGAAACAGATAAAAGGAGTGGGTATATATTTAGTATTGTTCTGAACACATGATATTGATTGTTTCACAAATCTAGACTGAAAACGCAATATAAAATGTGTCTCTACCAGGAATAGAAACTAACAGATCCACGAAGATCCGCAATCTTTGTAAAAATCATTAAACGATGGTCAGACGACGTTGTCCAGTTGGCTTGAAGAACCTCAATGCGGAGGGAACAAGATAATGACTAACGATGGACGCAGATGGAAAGGTTCGTAATCCAGCAGTAGAGGGGAAAAGGGCTTATCTCAAAACTATAGCGTACTTTAGACGGACGAGGATTTCAACGCGTTCCGGCTTTCAACGTTTAAAACAGCATCCAATATTCAGGTTCCTCCAACATCGCTTAACATGAGTATTGTTTTCTCCTTTATTTGTGACCCATATTTGGCTATCAATTTTTTCCATGTTTCATTCGCTTAATCCACGTTTCGTTTTATAAGTTTATCTTTTTCTCGTTTTCTTCGCTTGACTTGGCATTTCTCATAATTTTGGTCGAGAGATGCCAAATATCAAAAGAAAGATATCGCACACGTCAACACAAAAGGCCGCGTCGATATTTCTGTTTTACGAAAAACGACGCATAACGCGTTGAAAAATAGAACATGTTCTATTTTTTTCCCATCGCGTTGAAAATCTCTGCATTTAACAAAAACCTGCGTTCTGTTTACTGATGAAAGTTTGGTCGCAATAATATAAACCAATGCGGATACATAGTATGATACAATTTGAGTTGGATTTATGATCAACATTGGCGTGCTATGAGCCAATGAGACAGACAGGCTTCGTTTAATTTTTAAATAATTTTCGTACAAAACTATTATTATTTGTCGTTTGAGTGGTAGAAACTGCGCTCAGTCAATCTACAGTTAGGCCGTAAAATATGATTGATAACGTTAGCGTTGTATTATATACTTGGTTAGGTACATTACGTACCTTGGGTGAAATATTCCAAATAGACATAACAATAACCTTATATCGATTCTCTGACACCGTATAAAATTATATTGCACGAATTATCTGCATTTTATATAGGTACTACAATTATATTTTTATTATCTTATTTCATATTTATAGGTATCTATTTTCATGCTAAATTATTCTAGGAAATGTATATGTGTTTATATTTCTTCGGCATCGTACAAACAGATCGTAATGACCTGAAAAAATACTGCATGTTTCTTTTTTGTTAAATAATATTTATGTTTGTACTTTTGTCATTTCAATAATACAACACATAAAAAAGTAAACCATAAAATACAGAAAAAATACACACTAAAAAAAATGTGTTGCCCTTTACCAGAGTGCATGCACTCGTGTGTAAAGGAGACATTCAAAAACAAAAATTTACATCTACAGAATCATTAACTAAACAAAATTAAGTGAATATAAATTACAAATCAGTCAATATTATAAAAGTCTTTTTTACTTGTCTATTTTATAGTTGCCTGAACCACACCACCCCATTTTGCGTGTATCAGTGCGGTGCAAATCTTGTATGTATTAACGGGGTACGCAGTAATTGACCCACTATATATTGTCTATTACTCTCCACACGTACAAAGGTATGGCGTGACTTTCCTGTCTTTAAAAAATGAGTATGACGTTCCTTCGTACGTTCCTCAAATATGTATATTCCTTCAATTATGCGAGAAGTTTCGTATTATAATTATTTAATGTTTTCAGTGGAAAATCCTTGATAAAACACCAATGTAAATTAATATTCAATTTATTCGATAAAACAATGATGATGGTCAATTCTATTTCTTTCTAAGCCTTCTTTCTCCTACTGCTGGATATATGTTGTAGGCCTCTCCCATCTGCTACTATTTGTTTCTATCTTGTTCTCTCTGGATCCAGGTTCTCACAGAATATTATCAAATCTTTAGTGGGTTACTTTCACTCCTCTTAATTTTCCAAGTTTAGTTTTTAAGGTGTTCGTCAAGAATTTGACTTCCTACGGACAGTTGTTTTCATTCAAATCTATTATCAATACTAGTTACTCTAGTTTGTATCAATCAATTACTAGAAAAAAGTTCAACTACGTTAATTGATAAAAAAAATACGAATTTTCATGTAATCGGTTGAAGTTTATTTAAACTCGGTATCATACAACTGACAGGTAGGTACTACATAAGTATTTAAAATAAAAATTTATCACGCCATAACGATTTGTCCAAATTATGATAGTCTAAGAGATATCAACGTCAAAAAACAATTCATTTTTAATGGCTGTTTTTTTTATTTTCTTCCTTATTGAATATATATGTATGAAAAAGGTAAGACTGGCTTTTGGGAGTGATTGCGTTTACCAGTGCGCATCTCCTTTCTATAGGTGAATTGCAGGTTATAGTATAATTTGTATCTTTGTAAGTCCTTTTTGTGCTCTTATACCATCTATCTGAACACCCGGAATGATTTCTGAAAAAAAAAGTTTTCATCTTCTTCTTCTTTTATATATTTAATTATTTTTTATGTTTTAATAACATTACGTATATATTTCTCAAACGGACGGATTCATTATGATCTTTCTCTTACTAAGAGTTTTCAGAGTAGGTCAAACGACGAAACATTAACTTTAAGTCTAACAGATAGCAACGTCAAAAAGCAATTCATTTTTAAATAAATATACTTCTTCTTCTTCTTCTTCTTCTTCTGCTTTAGTTAGGATTGTATCCTGTTATTCTCGGAGCCTGCTCTTGTGAAGTGGACGTCCAGCTATCCTTCCATCTTTTGGGTGGTCTTCCAGGGGGTCTGCCATTTGTTATCTCCCCATCCGCTGCCATCGTCACCACTCGATGCGAACCCGCTTTCCCCATATGATCTCTCGTCTCAGAATTGTCTTCGTGTTCTTCCCCATCGCACAACATCTTCGACATCACAGATTCTTCTTATCTCCGAGTTCCTTACTCTGTCAAGAAGTAAATATACGTAGATATGAAAACGGTAAGTCTGGTAACTGGGAGTGGTTGCGTTTACCAGTGCCCAATATAGGTGAAAATCTGCAATTTTCTGGGCAAATATGTACTTACTGTTACCGAAATATGTAAAAAAAATAAAGATTTAAATCTTTCCGGGTGCGCGCTGAACAAATCAATAAGGTTTGTAGCGTTGTAATCAGATGGATAGATAGTAAACATAAATACTTACATATGTACATACCATCACCCCATATCCCTTACGAGGTAAGCAGAGATACACCTCTATTTTTGCACACATTCCTTGCTTCCTTTGCATCCATGAATCGTCTCATACAAGCTCGTCGATTTTTCAAGCTTCTTATATTTCCTACCTTCAAAATATCATTCACATTATAGCTTTCTTTCATGGATGGTATCAAGGCACAAATAGGACAAATACAAATGATAACCGAACTCAATAAGAAGGTATAATTGGTGAACGTTGCGCAAGCGCATAAAGTGATCACGTAGGTGCCTTGAGTTCCTGGTTTTTCTATAATATCCCAACTTCGTCTCCTATTGTGATGTTTAAAAGTTTGTCAGAAAAAAAATTGTAGGTAGTTAAGTGTTGATACCAGAAAGTCAAGTGTTTTACCCTTACGTCATATCCTAGTTAAGTCGAATAAACGGTGATGGTGATGTGTTGTGCAAATTTAGGCGTGCATCGAATGTCGCGGGCGCGACTCTATAAAATCGGTAAAGAGATGTGAAGAAGAAATGTTATATGTTGTGAGTGTGGTAGTTGAGCGTGCGGCGTGCAGCGTGCTGAGGCGGGCACGCGAATCGTGACCCGGGTGGGGGGCGAGGGTTTGGGAAGTGCTGTGGAGGGGGCCCGTGTGCCTTGTGACCCGAGAGGAGCAAGTTCAGCGGTCTATCCGTCACTGACAGAGACGAATTATACAATTCATAACAGGCCAACGATGTTTTATTTAAGTTATTTAATTAAGAAATATGTAATTAATGAAACTACTGCAAACACGATGAGATAGTTTGGTTAATAACGCGCGGCGAAAAACACAAATGGTATAAAGGAATATTGAAACGGAATACACCTCCCATTTCTACTGATTAACAAACAAATCATCTACTCCAAAGTCGTTAAAAATCAAGCTATCTTTTTCGACGAAAATCTTTCATGGCATGAGCAAATTTATCAAGTCGTTAATAATCTTGGTATCTTTTTCGACGAAGATCTTTCATGAATCGAACAAATTTCTCAAGTCGTTAATAATCTTGGAATCTTTTTCTATGAAGATCTTTCATGAATCAAACAAATTTCTCAAGTCGTTAATAATCTTGGAATCTTTTTCGATGAAGATCTTTCATGGCATGAACAAATTTATCAGTTCAGTAAAAATCTGTTTTATAGTACATAGTAGATTAAAAAAATCTTACTAATAATTCCAAAATCACGCTTGCCCAAACCCTTTGCTTGATTATGTTGACATCCGTTATCTGGATGCTAACGAAGAACCCCTCAATAAACTTGAACGATTGCAAAATGCATGTATAAGCTTTATTTACAATCTTAAGTGCACTTTACACGGACACTATTTTCAACGCGACCCGGTTTCCAACGCTTAAAATAGTATCCAAAATACAGGTTACTCCAAACATCGCTTTACACGCAACGCTTAAAACAGCATCCAAAATATAGGTTACTCCGAGCATCGCTTTACAGTACTTTACACAGTTTACACAATAATATGTGCAAATTTTTAATATAATATAAATAAATGTATATCGAAAAATTATATAATAATTATAATATAGTATATCGAAAGTTTAGACACTTTCCAAATAAACAAAATAAATCGCGAGCGAATGTCACACGTAAAAGTCAACTCAAAGGGCAGCCATTTTGACTCGTCGGTAACGACGACAGCGAATAATTTTACAGATTTCTGTTTTACCAAAAAGGATGAAAATCGCGTTGAAAATAGAACACGTTCTATTTTTTTGCTCATCGCGTTGAAAATCCCATCGAAAACCTGAAACCCGTTGAAAATAGTGTTCGTGAAAATATCATATTACCGAAATCTTCTTAACATTAATTTACTTTCACTCCTGTATTATATAATTAATAATATTAATTCACCACAACATCATAAGAAAAATGTTATTTTCTTGTTAAATCACTGTCTTCTTCGATCTACAGATCCTTACCACACTAGCTATTCCCATTTATTCTACTGAATTTCTATGTTTCTCCTTTGAAGTTTAATAAGCATGACTGTGGATCACCTCGAGTGATGATATCACTACGTCTCAATCAATTCAACTTTTTTAAAAAGACCTGACATCATATTTATACCAGTCTCACAGCTTTTAATTGACTGTCCTTCCCCGTCCTCTCTCAATTTCCTCAACCTCTATTTACCGACTTTCTTTATTGCTGCGATTTTACATTAAATAAGTGTTTATCTTTCTGTATGTATTTTTTTGTAAATATGGGAAAGTAAGAGAGGCGTCGGAAGACCGCAAAAAAGATGGTCTGACGACATAGCCGCTGTGGGGGGTAGAAATTGGCTGCAAGCAGCAAACGATAGAAGGAAGTGGAAGAATATGGAAGAGGCCTATATCCAACAGTGGAAGACAGAGGGCTGAAGAAGAAGAAGAAGAAGATGATGTACATACCTACCACTACACTATTTATGGCCTCACGTTACTTTGGTTGATTGGAATAAATTGCCTTATGGAAATAAACCTGCCATGGTACACATTATTGTGCACAAAGTATAACAATAATGTTAGATATTGTTGTATCTAATTTTGTATTTTTTCTTTGGTTTTATTTCTATGGTTTTCGGTTTTCAAATATTCTTGCGATTTTTGATTTTTCCTCTCCTGTCATTTTTCTCAATTCCTTGTGTGGACTCATCTGCGGTCGGTCATCACACAACGGTCGGTGAATGTACAACGATACGCTGCTTCGGTTGTATATTTCTTCGGTGATTTCGGCACGTGTAATTTCAGAGACATTTTATGAGACGGTCCGTCATTAAATGTCTAACATCGCAGTGAAATCAGTGTTGTGTTGGTGACTATATACCTCCTTGCATCGGAACAGATTGGAAAACCTCCGGAAAATATCGGTGAGTCTTCGGCTTCCTTCCATATTATACAGTCCACAATCCTTTCCGTGGTATATTAAACCTTTTTATATGACACAAGGAAATATATCACACAAATATGATATTACCTGAGATGGAGAATTTGGTATGTCCATAAGAATGTGTCCCAAAAGCAAGACACATTGCAAAAATGAACTGATCATTATTTATATTTTTGTGCATAGTATTAACAAATATACTGGACGGGTTTATTGTCATAATGCAATTATTTCTTCCAACTGACCAGGTAATAATTAAATAGATAAAATGATTGTCTATTATTATTGTGTTGTCCAGTTCACATCTGTTTCCCCTCTTCATACCTCCCCTAGCCCCCCGGGTCAGTCACGGACTGAACGCAATCGTGATGTTTCCAATCGCACAGTTCGTGAACTCTATTTTTTATTTGATTCTTTTTTCAATGTTACACTAAGTACGAATCCATAGTTTAGATATAATCTGCTTAACTCCTTCATGCCTACCTATAACTAGACTCTAACTATATTATACACACATTGGTAAATAACATGGAGCACTACCATATTCAATACTATCTACTAACATACATACATTTATATTATATTCAAGCCCACTCTAGAGGTGATTATATGCTTCGAAGATCACAATTTGTACTTAATTATACATAGCATCATTTGTGCGTGACAATGTAAGAAGATAGGTACACATAAAAACACTGTCCAAATAAAGAAACATAGATTTTCGATTGTTGATAGATAGCATTGTTGAGAATTTGTACATGTTTATCTTACTAAATACATGTATTGATAATCATGTGTTGTCGATCGTGTTATTTATTTATATATTTATTCATCTTATTTGCACAAAAGTGGGTAATTTTGATAAAATTTCCTATCACTGTCCGAGCAGAACAACCAGATATCCTTATTTACATTCCTAAATAAAACAACTAACTATAATTATTACACCCAGAATCCTTCTTTGTACCGTGCTTGCACGGTGTTCAATGCTTTCTCGCATAATTTGTTTCAATACCAAGGAAAACTGTACAACGTTTTAATTATAATTATTACACCCAGAATTCTTCTTTGTACCGTGCTTGCACGGTGTTCAATCTTTCTCGCATAATTTGTTTCAATACCAAGGAAAACTGTACAACGTTTTAATTATAATTATTGCACCCAGAATCCTTCTTTGTACCGTGCTTGCACGGTGTTCAATGCTTTCTCGCATAATTTGTTTCAATACCAAGGAAAACTGTACAACGTTTTAATTATAATTATTACACCCAGAATCCTTCTTTGTACCGTGCTTGCACGGTGTTCAATGCTTTCTCGCATAATTTGTTTCAATACGAAGGAAAACTGTACAACGTTTTAATTTTTGTGTAAACAGACATTTAAATTCACTTATAAATTACTAATAAACAAAATATTACATGTGAACCAATTATGTTTACAAATAAAACCTTGTTATATTAACAAAAGAAATTGCTTTTGAGGAAGGGAGCAGGAAAGAAAACTATGAAAAAAGAAATCAATTCAATTTTTGCCTGATATTTTAGAAAATAATTAAAATCAGCATCAGTAAATAGTAATGATAAATGTACCTACATATATATCATCACGCCGTGTCTCTATTTGGGGTAAACAGAGAGAACCGAACGTCAGACTCTTCTACCTCTTCTTTCATGCATCACGTCATACATGCTCTCCTATAATTCTGACTTCGTATATTGCCATCTTTCAAAATATCATTTGTAAGATCATACCAACTCTTTCTCGGTCGGCCCCTACTTCTCATTCCACTCTTTTCAGCCTTGTATACTTTCTTTGACAGGCGTTTATCATTCATTCTCTCTGCATGTCCTAATCATCGCAGAGCATTTATTCACAATGGTAAATGTAATGGTTTAATATCAGCTATGAAAATCATCATGACGTGAAAATGTCTGCGAGTTCTCTAAGTGCATTTAGGACAGCTGTCTCTTCTTATCTTATCTTTCCTAGTATTTTGATTTAATCAGCTGTCTAAATTTAGCGTTTTTTTTGTACAAGTAAATTAATTGTGTATTAGTTGTAAATTTTTGTAATCAATAATAATAACCCTATTAAACAATGCTTGTAGTTTTCACTGGTACACTAGTAAAGCAATGCACATTGTCTGTTTTATAAATTGTGTTTATGTGTTTACTGTATAATTCTCTATCAACCAATAAATATATAAATAAATAAATAACAATCTCTTCTTCATTGAATGTCTGCGTAGATGATGGTTTGAACGTCGAAAGCGTTCGAGCTCTTATTTTTATACTCATTACGCAAATTAAAAAGTATTTTCGTAACCCAGCTAGATCCAGCGGATTTTTCGGCTTGCTGGATCCAGCGCTGCGGATATGCTAGTAATCAATTTTCATTAATAAAAAAAATAATACACGTAAAATTGTAACAATTCTTACATGGAATCTTCATAATGTCATATGACGATCAAACCCTTTTTTGCTACAAAAAAATCAATGCCATAAAAAAAATTACAAGAAACATGGTAATTTAGGTAGGTACCTACAATATTCTATAATCAATGTTCTTTTATTACCTACAATATTCTATAATATTCAATACCTCGAATATTCTTAAATATTCAATAGTCAATGTTCTTGTATTCTTACTGCTTTTTCATTGCTATGTATCTTTTAAAATTGTTACTTTGACATGATGCTAGTGATACTCTTTACATCCATATAACATCCATTTTTTTTGCCTTTATTTTTCTTCGTTAATTCAATCTATAATATGTTTTCTCTGTACTGTTATTTTGTCGATTATTAATTTGTGACCATAATATTGTGAACAATGTAAGTAAACAATCTATGGGGAATGAAAGACTATAAACGTAATACACGGCAAAATAACGGCAATTAAGGAAATAATTGATCCTTATATGTAAAATACAGAAAATCCACAAAGATTCTGATGTATTGAAAACGCTGATGGATGGTAATCCCTAATTTTTAACAATATTTATGACTTATACGCGAACGAGAAAATATAAAATAACATACTTAATAAACAAATGTTTTATGACTATAATTAAATATCAATTCGACTTCAGATGATCATTTAACGATATATAATATAAAGGTTTCATCAGACTAATGACATATTATATAGGTATGTGCCATCTCCTCTGCTGTTTATCAAATTTTTTAATGAAGCATAGCAATATGCCATATTGTTCAAGGACTCTACTTTACGATGCCTTTCCGTACATTATGATCGTTGCTCATTCGTATAAGCTGTCTCTGAACGTTGAATTTCTTGGAATTTGTGAATGATTACCATTCTCTTTCTCTCGTAAGTACCTACTGAATTATATTTCTAGGAAATATTTCAACGCAACAATGTTAATCTCGCCGATTGCCGCTTATTGCTGACTGTCATTCTCTCGGATTGTTGATGAAGTTTGGCTTGTGGGCGCTCGTAGGAAATACACCTTCATTACCTACTCCCCTTCTTGAATCAACTATGTACACTTGTATGTTTCGTCGAAGCTTGCCCAAAAATGAAACAAAAACACTTATAAATGCATTCGTTGTGTCTCGGCTAGATTACTGTAATGGCATCTATGATGGTTTGCCAAAGTATCAGCTCGATAGATTACAGATGGTGTTTAATGCAGCGGCAAGGCTCATTTATGGAGAGGAAAAACGATGTCACATAACTCCACTACTTAACGAATTGCACTGGTTGAGGTGTCCAGAGCGAGTTGACTACAAAATCTGATTAACGGTGTTTATTGCTTTAAATAACCTAGCACCACAATGCATACAAGAGCTGTGTCAGAGAAAAGATCTCTCTGGGAGGCATCTCACACTTAGGTCTTCTGGATCACAGAGTACCAACTCCCTTAAGGAGATGGACAGAGCCAATAAAGCGGCTTACTATGATCGATGCTTTGGTGTGAGTGGTCCTATAAAGTGGAATAAATTGCCTCTAGATGTCCGCAGTGCAAATAGTAAGAGCACTTTCTCTTAAGGACTGAAAACAGCTTAGAGCAATATAATATCTATTTAAATGACAGCGCCCTTGGAATGATCTTGAATCATTAAACGGCGCTATACAAATTATTATTATTACACTTACCTAAATACCTTTTAATATAGGTTACATGATGTAGAAGTGATGTTTATTCTTTTAAGTCATAATACTTTTCGTGAATATTTTTCCTTTACGAATGAACCCAATGATATCGTAACAGAAGGCATATGACTTATCACTTATCACTACGCCACGATGGTCAACGAATATACTTATATGATACATGGCACCATAGTCCAATTTTTTTTTCTTATTATCTATCAAATCAATACAGATTTACATATATGTAAATAACACGAACATACGAACATACGAGATGTATAAATAACATTTCGGATGGTTCAGCATTGAGGTTCACCAACCATTCTGGATGCATTGCATTTTTAGATGATTCGAGACTGGTGTGTGTAACGCAAACCCGCACACCTGCCGTGATGGTATGAATGAATGAATGAAAAAAAATGTTTTAGAATCAAGCATTTTTTTATACCTACAATACCAATTATTTAGTAACTATTGCAACTAAAATAGGAACGTTCTAAAATTGTAGATTTTAGATTTACGGTCTTATTTCAGCGTTATAAAATATCAAATTGGATTAAATGGAATAGGAACGTACCTATTTTTGCCGGATTGTTCTTAAAAATTTCCTGAATTATGTAGACGTATTTTGAATAATTATGAAAACTATGAAAATTTCATAATTTTCCTAATTGATAAAAATACGTCTAATTCAGTAACTGTTTAAGAACGATCCGGCAAATAAAGGTACGTTTCCTATTCTATTTAATCCAAGTTGATATTTTTATAACGCTGAAATAATACCGTCAATCTAAAATCTACAATTTTAGAACGTTTTCATTTTAGTTACAATAGTTACTGAATAGGGGATAATAATTCGATCATTGGTATTACTAACAATTTCTTGGAAATACAGTGTACATATTATATAGTCAGAATACCGATGTGTTACAGGAATTATAAAGAAACGATTGATTGTTAAAGGTCGAGAGTTCATTTAAAGCGTGTTTATTTTATATGTGCATTAATAGGTGCCGATTGTTGCTATCAACCACACGTAGTTTGAACATTCAATTGATCATAAAAATCTTATAAGCGTTAATGCTCACCAGTTGTGTTGTCTCTAGATTTCGCAGGTGAAATACAAAACTTCTCACAAACAATAATAGATCGTTGGAAATTCGATTTGGTTTGATACCTGTGTAATAGGTACACAATTCTTTATATATATACCTACCTAAGACTCGTCCGTGAGATGTTATAGGTCGTAACTTTTAGTACTGTCAAATATTTCCATGTGCATTATATCGAATAATGTTTCATTGTTATTGCTTTTCGCGTTCTCGAATAACTTCATCTGGGTTTAGTGCTTTTTTTTTCATCTATTTTATTAGCCAATTGACCTTGAAAGGAATCCATACGATGAAAGTATAAATCATTACCATCGTCGGTAGATTTTATAATCCACTACTACATATTGTGGGTTCTCGATAAATCACTCAAAATGCTATGGTTCTTAATCAGAGTGTGTAAACCATTTAAATCAATGTTCACCCTCAAAGTCACATATATGTCATATGTAAGAAGAAGTGGTTTGGAATCCACAATGCTTATTGTACAATGATCAAATTAATTGAAAGAGTACAAAAAATAACAAATATACATTGTCCCAACTATTCTGGTCGCTGTAAACAATATATGCTCCATCCACTACAAGAACATCGATCAATAAGAGACCTTATGTATTTGCGCAATATTCTAAATTATCGCGTAGACTCCCCACATTTACTGGGAAAAATAAATCTAAGAGTTCCTACGCGATTTACCAGAAATAATGATCTCTTCAATATTCCGGCAGTACGTAATAATTACACAAAAAAATTGTTTATCACAAGAGCTTGCTCCAAATTTAATATGCACTATGGAAATATTAACATTTTTTTTAATCTTCAGGGGCATGTAAGCGACGTTTACAAAGAAATTTAACGATGTAATCAACATACTTCTAATGTATGTGTGTGTATGCGTTTGTGTCAATGTGTAATTATTATGATAAATCGTTATGGCGAAATCGAGTTCTCATGGTGGCTTGTAGTAATATTGTTAATCTTCTCTTTTAATCCTCTCCTAGATCCTTTTGATTCAGATACACCATAATTCACGTGTTTTTATTAATTTTGTATAATTAGTGTTACATATTCTGGTCCTTATGTGGGTAACTGATTTATTTAATGGATTTTTGTAATTGTGACTGTTTGTAACCATACATAAATAAATAATTAAATATACATATATAAATAAAGTCATCATTAGAAGAAGCGTCGAGGGAAACGTAAGATCCTGAGGTCGCTCAGTGACTCAGAATGACCTTGTTAAATTCGTTTCAGTGTCTTCAATTACTAAACCACATCGATCTGCTCAATACATAAAGATAGACAATTCATCTAATGGTTGGATGTAGCAGCGACCCTGAGACATGAGACCAAGAGTAAGACTATGAAATAGTGGAGTATTTAGTTTTGGCGATTCTTAAACATAATTATTTCTAGACAATCAGATATAAAGGCAAAAGGAATCCATTATTTACACATTAATAAAAGATATGCATCTATATTTATAAAAGTACTTCTCTTTATTATGTATTTATTTATTTATTATTTATTTATTTATTTATTTATTTATTTATTTATTTATTTATTTATTTATTTATTTATTTATTTATTTATTTATTTATTTATTTATTTATTTATTTATTTATTTATTTATGCATTTATTTATGTAAGTATTTATTTATTTATTTATTTATTAATAAATTAATTAATTAATTTATTTATATATTTATTTATTTATTATTTAATTTATTTATTTATTTATCTATTTTCTTTGGGAAGCTACAGCTCATACAACACACACACACACACACACACACACACACACACACACACACACACACACACACACACACACACACACACACACACACACACACACACACACACACACACACACACACACACACACACACACACACACACACACACACACACACACACACACACACATATACTCTCATTATTGAAACATTTGATTTTGAATTTTAGCATTTTTAACGAATTTTATGGTAATTTAGATATCCATATATATCACTTATGGTTTTATTCTCAAAAACTGCGGATTCACTAATTAAATGGTTTATTTTCTTAATGTACCTAATAAGCATACGATATTCTAATTGTTTGCTAACCTCATAAAAATCTGATTAAGCAAAAAATAGCGCATTATCGTTTCCTTTTATAGTAACAATAGATATATTCGATAGGTCTGATGACTTCACAATTGTCTAGTCAATATTTTCACAAAACAAATGCAAATATTTATCTATCTATTTACTCAACGATCCCATCTCTGTATATTATTTTAATATTCTGCAAGTAAAAAAATAACACAACGTTGATATAATCTGTCACCAGGTCATTTTGCTGGCCAGACACCAATGAATCATGTACCATAAATAATATAAATTGAATAGAAAATATTAAAAAAAAAAACAAACTGGTCATACCATTTTTGTCGGTGAAGTATTGAATTTAATTACTGTGACTAAATAAAATAAATACAAGTAAAAAATTTGAACAGTAAAAAAAAAATCTAGTCCGTAAACATATATTTTTTTTGTTTCTTTTCGGATAATTAACATGTACCATGTCAAATATTAATCTAACACGTACCCAATAACAAGTTGCCCAATTCTGGAAAAAAATTATGTAGGTATTTCATCTCACATATCCAAACTGATATAAAATAATTAAACTGTGTCTCCACCGGGGATCGAATCCGAGACTTCGGCTCAGGATTCATATATTTAATCAACTGAGTAATGAAGGTCGACTTATAAATCTAAATATAATATGGTATTTGTATATGAAATTGGAATTGAATATTGCAAGATGCAAATATGCAATGTCACAATAGTAAAATATCATGTATGAAGAGATGGGTGGATTTGTTAGAACCAAATAATGAATGCTGAAAGAAGATTAGACATTAGATTTCTATATTGTCACTGAATTACTCAGTAGGTAGGTATAATTATGTACATAGGACATGTTAGTATTCAAAAGCAATTTTCATTGTTATAAGGACTATTCATCGCACTCATATCACGGCATACATGTCCCACAGTGTGGGGTAACATAAACACTTACTTTTGGATATTCATTCGAAGTTTGTGTATTATTTTATCAAATATTCATAAAATCACATAAACCTTACCATACCTTAAATATTGTAGTTGAGTTATCCTATTCAATAATGCATGGAGTTTGCACTGCTCAACTAATAAAGCAATGCAATATTGTTGTTTTATAAATTGTATAGACTGCATGTACTATACCTACTCTATCCACCTCATATCATATAAAAAAATAAACACCATCATGCGGTTTCTCTATTCGGGTTAGGCAGAAAAACCGAACGCCAAACTCTTCTATTTTGACATACCTACCTACATGTTTTGCCTCATTAACATCCATATGTAGGTACATCGCATCATATAAATATGCTCTTCTATTAATCTTACTTCGCATGTTCCCATCACCTAAACATAACAAATACGTACAACTGAAATCGATTATGGTTTCTTTTGACTTCTAGTGTTTTCGTTTTATAACAAATTTCATGCATTTCTCCACTTCGTTCATTCCTATTTTGAATACCGCTAAGTCGGCATTTCTACTAATATTTTTCTGAATCGTAATAGGTATAGAGAATTCACAGTAAAATAATATATAGATACCTATGGACTGAATTTAGGTAGAGTTATTCGAACGGATTTCGATGATCTTTACGTTGTAAGTATGATAATTTGTTTATGGCTTTATACAACATGGTTGCAAATGTATGGTTGCATATATTCTGACAAAACTGACGCCCATTACTCCACACAAAATCGAACATCAACTGATTTAATTCAAAGGGGATTTTGTATTTAATAATTATTGGTTTGTGTACAGGTGACGTCACCCGAATTCTTTCGCTTGGCTAAATCTATGCATGTGCCGTATGTAATCGATTCACATTATTTTCACGTAAAATGCGTGTTTAGTATAGATAAATTTCTCAGAAATTACCGAAACTACACACAGTTTATTTATACACTATTAATTTGTTGTAAGCTAAAATTTAGCTAATGTGTACCGTTATATTTGTGCTGGATCGCCGATAGGTGTGTGTTGGGGAAGGTAATTCATCCCAGAAAATGTGAATTTTTATGACTCATAATTCAGCCCGTTCGCTGTGTAAACGTAGACATATTTTTTCTTACCTCGTGACGTAGACCGTGTGCCGAAATCACTATTATCAGCAGATAATCACAGTAATTTCTCGAAATACTCACGCTGCACCATAAATAGTGATTACTGGAATAGTTGTTTTAATGTAGAGTATGAAACTTGTTTAGGAAAATTAATTGATCGAATTAGATTCACGACCAATATGATTTACGATCGATATCATATTGTAAAGATCCAATCGAAATCTTTAATTGTATGAAATTATATACAATTATGTATCAACGCAGCTACATATCAATCAAATACATTGAGATACGTGAATCATATTTAAATACTGTTTAAATTGTGCAGTTATTTAACAAATTATTAATGATGAAAATAAAAAAAAAGTGTAATTAATTCCATTATGTATTCGATGCGTGTGTATATATTTTTTGAAATTATCAGTGACTAATACCATGTTCAATTAATAATTATTTATTAAAACAATTGATCTAGTATGTGCAGAAACATGAAATCTATGATCAAATGCGTATGAAAGATCAAGATTTATTAATTTATCTAAGTCGCAGTTTATGACTAATGTTTTCAAGGTCTGATCAAATAATGCAAAATCAGGAATAAGTGAAAATGTGATAAGATCCAGTTTATTGCCGTATGGCAATTTCTTCCAACTAACCAGTGTTTTCAGCCCAGAGAAGCAATATTAGCATGAAAAAAAATATTTAAATAATTTATCCTCTGCTGGGGATCGAACCCAGGACGCCCGCACAGAAACCAAACGACTTAAAAATTGTGTTAAGTTTAGTTTTATTATATTTATTTGATGTATTATGGAAATAAAAAAAATAAAAAAATTGTCTCAGACTAAGCGAGAAGAGCGAGAAGTAACTAATCTCAAAATACAAGACCAAAATTGAGATTAATATAAAGCACCTATGTATGTATAAGTAAAGTATTTAGGTCTTATTTATTCTAAACTAAATCAAGAAAAGTTGCACCTATAAGTATATTATTTAGGTCTTATTTATTCTAAATTAAACCAAGAAAAGTTGGTAGAAGAACTTTGGGTAAAATAAAGACAAGACTTGAATAATTTGTCAAAACACTTCTAATCAAGAATGATAATTTACCTACTATAGATAATTTACCAAGATCAAGGTAAATGACTCGAGAGAAAAATTCTATGATCATAACAAATTCAATACAAAGATTGAAAATTCAAGACCCAAGCCTAGCCAGAGCGTTTGCTCATATGTAACTATTGTTGGTGATGGGCATTGATTGATGTCCCCCCGTGCCCTTTGATAACCCATAGATATCCCATGGTTTGGTGTGACTATGGCTTCAAGTTGAAACCGGTTACGAAACTGGAATATCTATTGACTTGGAACCTATGACGAAATCAACGTTTAATAAATAGGTTCGTGTCATAGAGGCGAGATGAATAATTTGTATATGTTCCAGTAGGAACGTTATATAACAAGTAGGTACTTACATCAAGAATAATTTGTATTTGTTCCAGTAGGAACGTTATATAACAAGTACATCAAGAATGATTTGTATTTGTTCCAGTAGGAACGTTATATAACAAGTACCTACATCCAGAATAATTTGTATTTGTTCCAGTAGGAATGTTATATAACAAGTACATCAAGAATAATTTGTATATGTTACAGTAGGAAAGTTATATAACAAGTACATCAAGAATAATTTGTATTTGTTCCAGTAGGAAAGTTATATAACAAGTACATCAAGAATAATTTGTATTTGTTCCAGTAGGAACGTTATATAACAAGTACATCAAGAACAATTTGTATTTGTTCCAGTAAGAACGTTATATAACAAGTACATCAAGAATAATTTGTATCTGTTCCAGTAGGAACGTTATATTACAAGAACATCAAGTTTCTCTGAGATCTTATGGAATTCTGTTTTTACTCTTCTTTTCAACAGTAAATATATTATGATCTAAATTGTACAGCACAAATCCGCCTCTATTGGTGGCTGTGCCTTATTAAAAAAAAAAGTACATCAAGAATAATTTGTATTTGTTCCAGTGGGAACATTATATAACAAGTAGGTACATCAAGAATAATTTGTATATGTTCCAGTAGGAACGTTATATAACAAGTACATCAAGAACAATTTGTATTTGTTCCAGTAAGAACGTTATATAACAAGTACATCAAGAATAATTTGTATCTGTTCCAGTAGGAACGTTATATTACAAGAACATCAAGTTTCTCTGAGATCTAATGGAATTCTGTTTTTACTCTTCTTTTCAACAGTAAATATATTATGATCTAAATTGTACAGCACAAATCCGCCTCTATTGGTGGCTGTGCCTTATTAAAAAAAAAAGTACATCAAGAATAATTTGTATTTGTTCCAGTGGGAACATTATATAACAAGTAGGTACATCAAGAATAATTTGTATTTGTTCCAGTAGGAACGTTATATAACAAGTACATAAAAAAATCAGCACCTATTAAAATTTTCTATTAATCTATTCAAAAAATCAACAAGTTTCAATCAATTTTCAGATTGTACCAATTACATTATATGATATTTTTTATTTATTTATTCTATTTATTTAATATTGCTTCTCGGGCAACTAACAGGTACTATGTCAAATATTAATTTAACACGCACCCAATAACAAGTTGCCACATTCTGGAGACTTACGATATTAATCGTCTCACAGATCCAGACTGAAAACACAATTAAAAACTGTGTCTCCACCGGGAATCGAACCCGGGACCTTTGGCTCAGCAGTCAGATATCTAACCAACTGAGCCACGAAGGCCGACAAATTTTATTTGCAAAAAAAGAGTTTTTAACAAAATATATTGAAAAACATATCGAGAACGGGGTCAATATTTTCTATATTGTTTCAAAGGCCTTGAAAATATCAAACATATTAATCTCATGTTGAAATTTAATAACCCCAGAGCACATCAGTTGAAAAAATAAACGGCTGTTAATAATAATATGTAATGTTTTTGTTGTTTTAATGTATGATCGTTGGATGACTTTACAAAACTCCCAAGTTACATAGTGGGTATTGGGTATGTATGTATGTAGGTATCGCATAACTCGGGTGTAGTAAAACCAGCCACGGAAAAACACCGTGTCATTCGCTATCATTAATCTCTATTTAACATGTTGTACGTATTTAGGTTTGTACCTACTTAACCGGTGGATTAGCTAAATACCAGTATTTAGGCATCAAAGAAGCGCCAATATATTATCGGCTTAACAACATCGTGTGCTTGTAATTAACTGTGTTGCAATAATTTGTACAACAATGGTCCCTGTCGGATATTTACTCGCTAATAGGTATAAATTTTCTTTGCCAACGCTTAAGGGTTCTTGATGCTACTATACACAATATAATATATTATAGTATAAGAGATAGCAACGTCACAAAACAATTCTTTTTTAATTACTGGTTTTTTGATAATCCCTTCCTCATTGAATATTAATTAAGTAATATTTTTAATAAATAAAAATAAAAAACGTGTTTAAAATCAATTCCACTATTTATTAAGACTTCAATCTACCTACAACGGGTTTCGTGCTAAGCACATTTTCAAGTAGTGCACTACGAGGGTTATTATGAAATATTTCTTGGAACTTGTAAACCTTTTTAATTGTTATTTATATATAAAAGTGTACTGATTTGATTAATAATAAACAAATGAAAAAAAAAACTAATTTGGACTATGGTGCCTATGTATCATATAAGTATATTCGTTGACCATCGTGGCGTAGTGATAAGTCATTTGCCTTCTGTTACGATATCATTGGGTTCATTCGCAAAGGAGATATTCACGAAAAAATATTTTTCACTAAATGTTTCTCAGGGTTATAAATAACTAAAGATGAAGGGAAAATAATTCTAGTTATTTCTTCGATGTCTGTATATGTATTTTCATCATGCTTTCTTCTAACGCCATTAATACTACTTCTCTGGGCTTCAAACATTAGATACATAGTTGGAAGAAATTATCATTGATCCGATGGTGCTACTGCCAAAATCAAACCTTGGTGTCCTGCAACTTTCGCATTCAATTCCGCCTGTCCTCAGCCACTTTCAACCAACTTGTACGTCGCATCCCCTTTCACCTCGTGTTTCCATCTTAGCCTGGGTCTCCTATTTTCTTTCCTATTGGGTTAATACTATTTTGAGGATGCGTGTGTCTAGCATTCTATGCACATTTTAGAGGATTTTCTGTCTCCCACACCCATGGATTTCCATTGGGAACTTTATGATGCATTTAAGACCTGTTCATCTCCGGAGTGGCTACTCGTCGGACAACACAATAACCACCATCACGCATAATTATTCACACTTTTGCCACCAAGAGGCCAACTAAACCGTTAACGGAGGGCTTGCCCCCACCCCTTAGTATGGAGGAAAGAGGACACTTGTTGGCGAATTTACGCCGCGTTAAGACGAGTGACCGTCGAGCAAGATACCATGCTCTTCCATAGGTAATAATTAAAGGGGGCATCGACCTTGTGCCCAGAATCCTGGAATGGGTCTGCGGCTACCCCCAACTTAACTGGCTTCAACCATTCCCCAATTCTTTCATACTTACATATGTCCAGTGTCTAGCCCCTAATCGTCTTAATATACTAGGAGCATGGATTTATCGTACAGTTTTTTCCAAGCATGCCCCAATTCTTTCAGAACACGGTACTTACATATGTCCAGTGTCTAGCCCCTAATCGTGTTAATATACTAGGAGCATGGATTTATCGAACAGTTTTTTTTAGCATGAATATTTCCTTGTAACAAGCATGTGGCTGTATTAGTCGTGGCAGGATTCGACCTAGTGACCACTAAATTACTAACCCAGCGCGGTAACCGCTCTGCCACCACCAATCTTATCCTAATACCGCAAATGAGCCACCCATTAAACTAATATTGTTGGAAAAAAATGGTTTAAGTATAAACCTCGCACCACTTAGATAGGTACATAATGATGCATGAAAGATTTTGGAAAAATCACAAATCCTATATATTATGTAGGTACCAATATCTTTTTATGTCGTGTATAGGCATATGGTGATCACGTTTTGTTTTCTATAGAAAAAAGTAAACTTATCCATCTTTATCTAAACATGAAGTGATTTAAAAGAACTGGTATCTTTTGTGTTGAGCTTCCTTAACGATTGTGCATTATTCTTCTCTTTTAAAACCTACTTGAGCAAGTCATGAGTTCTTTAAACGTGTACCTAATTCTAAACGTCTTGAATCCAAAAGCATAGGTCGAAAAGTACGGTTTGTGTACGGAATTTTCTCAATACAATTTAAGACATGTTATCAAAGGTTGCAAAATGTGGGAACATATAATTTATTAATTTGTTTAATATCAATTAATTATTGATGAAATTTTATTTCAATAAGAACGTTATCTTAGCTATTTACCACATTTCATATTGTCATCAGCAATGGCGCTACAGCCCGGTGTGGGCCTTGGCCTCCTCAAGAAATTGCCTCCATCCCACCCTGTCGACAGCAAGTCTCCTCCAATTTGTCTGTCCGATCGCTCTTATATCGCCCTCGATGTCGTCCAGCCATCTCATCCTAGGTCTCCCTCTGCTTCTTCTTCCACATTTCATAATATATTGTAAGCACAGTAAAAGCCTGTGTTTTCAGCTTTGATTAGCTCAGGAACTAATGGATAGGCCATCCTTGCATTGAAAACACTCAATTAGAGTAGTGAGAGAATATACTTAACTTGAGATTCTCAATAATTTCTTATATGTTTCCGTTTGTTAATTATGTGTGTTGATTATGGAATTTAGGTTTTTTTATTTTTATTGTTCTATATTGTATTACTTTTTTTAAATCGTGCCTTGAAACCATTATATTTTATATCCATGTAAAAGGCTTAGAGACGTATAAATAGATTAAAAAAAACATTACTTTCTTGAAATTTATTCAATGCAACTTGTAAAATACATACAACTTGCCCAGAGAAGCTATATTTTATAGCACCCGTACTGCTTATGGGGACCAATAACGGCCTCTTGCAAAACACCGAAAGAACACATAAGAAGAGTGCGGAGAACTCTAAAACCTTGCAGACACTGCACTAACAGTGCCAAAGAGAGCCTGTTATGTGGAAACAATTGGCTCGCCGTTCACTGATAGTCAAGATAAGAGTGCACCGTATTTAAGAAAGTCTTGAAAGCCCTTAAGTTGCTCTTCGTGGCTACAAGGTCCGCATGTCAAATGGGTCAAAAAAAAAATACCTCGTATGTTGTCGTAGAGTTCTCGTCGGAAAGTTGACACGGAGAAGTTTGTGCATCCCCATAGGATATTCGCAGAAGTCTGTTAAGGGTTATTATTGTTTAGTTATCTAACATTCCGCCATTTATAATTTTTTGTACTATAACATGTTCATAATTGATGGTTGACAACTCCCCGATTCACAAAAGACTCGTACCAATTGTAAAAACCAGCCGAAGAGTGTAGAAACACGAGGGAATTGAATGAAATCGATTTTTAATGTTTTCGAAAGGTCATCTTTATCACGACTTGTGTGGTTTGAGTTGCTCCATTTAAAATCTCCTATTATTTTTATGGCTTTATCAAATCATGCATTCTAGAAATATGTAGATAATACATTTCTTTCATTTGTAAAAATAATCCGGAGAAGATTCGCAATTATATCTGGTTGTGACCTTTCAGTTTACAGCTTCAATATGTTGCTTGGTTGGTTGCATCGATAGGCGATCAAATAATTTATATAACAGTAATACACTTATCTGAAAAAAGAACGTATTATCTCTGTACTATTTCGTTCTGATGAAATTTTACTACTTAGTGTTGGTTGTTAGGTACTTTTAAAATACAATCAAGACACGAATTTAATACCTTTCGATTATTTTTATGATCTAATTTGTTCGAGATTCAGATAAATATGAAGATACGTACACCAAGATCGATACAAAAAAAAATCTGTTGGATTTAGAAAGGTAGAATTAGTCGTTTACGTAATATTACAATCAATATTTGACCGCTGTGGCAGGGACGTGCCTAATAGAAACTTCAGACTACGCAAACCCTGAAAGTAAATGGGAAAGTACCTATCTATGTTTAAATTTTCATTCTTGTAGCATGTTTTCAATAAAACGATAAAAAAATATACATATGGTCATGAATTACTATTTTTGAATTACTTACTATCATTTTTTTCTCCAAAAAACAGTTTTCTAACCTGTGATTATTTATTTTTATGTTTTTTTTCTACATAATATTATATTTAGAGGCAGGCCAATGTTTTCGGCTTCTATGTATAAGCAATCCGCTACTGCGCTGTGGTACCTACAGGTAGACTATTTGAATTCTATCCCCGCGTTCTGGATTCGATTCTCAACAAAATATACATTTATTACAATTCGCTTATTTCGTAATTATTGTTGCGCTGGACTGGAAACATTGGATAGTAAATAGTGCTTCCACTTTTCTATAATCATCGTTTTCGGGACCCGTAAGAGCCGGCTAATCGAAAGTACAACAGGCAAAATACATGTAGGTAACAATAAATTTCAGCAATGAGGTATACCACACATTCTGATTGCTGCCTTTTTAGGTGAAACGAGACTGGTGTTCTGGGATACACGCATGTGTCGTGCTTCATTTTATAATTAAATCCACACCCGCGCACCTGTCGCTGATTACCCCACATTGTTGGATATGCCCTGATAGTATATATTATGTATTTATGTAAAAATAGATATTAGGTATTTCATCTTGTTTGAGTGAATTTAAGTATCAAGCACGTGTATTATTTTAATTTAAGATTTTAACCAAAATTCATTTTGTTTTTTACTTTTTATTATGTTACTATGAAACAGAACACATCAAAATTAATAGGTACGCTAATATTTTTACTGGCTTCTCGAAGTGGGTTACACACATTCGCACACCTGTCGCTGGTTACCCCACACTGTGGTATATGCCGTGATGATAATGCCGTGCATAAACTGTATTTTTTAAATTGTGTATTATTTTGTATTTTTTATTTTGTTTTGTTAATTGTGTATGATTTTGTATTAAAATTGTGTATTATTTCTTAAATTGTGTATTATTTTGTTGATTATGTATTACTTTGTAATTATGTTTGTTGTTCTTTTTAATGCCATGCCAGTTTAGGTTTCCCTGTAAAGGCATGGCATTCTCTTTGCCAAATAAATAAATAAATAAATGATGTCTTCAAATAAATTGCATATCAGCATTAATCTTGACACTTTCACGGCATGTAGAGAGTGTCAATACAATAGGATGTAGACTGATAAATAAATGGGCTTTATGACTTAGTTATTTAGACTTTAGACAACTGACTTCTGACCTATGAACGAAAGAAAGCATCTTGGAGACGAACAGGACAAAGAAATTTAATGTCCTTTAACGTTCTCAAATAGGGTGGAGTGAGAAAAAATGCGATAATTTCTAATAACCTATGAACCTCACCTAAATTACTTTTTTTTACTGTGATTTCATACTGGGTTTGTTTTGACGATCATCAACATCAAAATCCATATAAATAGGGAGTATATGCTTCGAGACAAGAGTCAATATAATTCACAAAAACTTTGTGAATTGTTGAAAAATGTGCCATTAAAAAATAATCTAACTACACTTAATGAAAGGGCAGAAAATTTTGTTGAAAACTTAGAGTCAGCAGTGGCAAATCTTATGCCATTAAGAAAGGTTGTGTTTAAAAATACTAATAAATGGTATACGAAACAACTACAGAATCTTCGAAAACAAAGAGACTATGCATACCAATCTGCAAAAATGCAACCAACGAAAGAAAAATGGAAGAATTACAAGATACTGCGTAATACATACGGCAAAGAAATTAAACAACAAAAATGTTTATATTATAAACAAAAACTAAAAGCACAACAAAAGGATCCAAAGAAAATGTCGTTGACATTGAAAGAAATTATTAAAGGGAAACCCAAGGAAGTCTTAACAAGTGTTGTGTTTCCAGATGGAACCGAAGATCGGATGGAACAGATAATATTATTAAATAATTCAATAAATACTTTATCTCGAGCATAGATGATAGGTATAGCTGCAAGTATACCAATTACGAGTGAAAATCAACAAAATGTACCCTGTTACCAGGATGTAAATTTCAAATTCAAAAATATTAATCTATCATACTTAAAAAAGTTGCTAAGCAATATGAAATCAAAAGAGGCCCAAGATGGTATTACCATAAATATAATCAAAGATTTTCTTGATGTGTTGGGTGAATCATTGGTTGCTATAATAAATGAATCATTAAACAGTGGAATATTTCCAAAAACATGGAAGACATCAATAATTACGCCTATTCCTAAAATTGAACAACCAAAAAAGTTTGATGACTTTAGACCTATCAACTGTCTTCCTAAATACGAACAAATATTAGAACACCTTGTAAACGAACAAGTCATGGAATACCTAGAGGCAAAACAAATATTAGTAAACCAACAGTCAGGCTTTAGAAAAAAAAATTTAATGTGAAACGGCTATAAATTATATTATAGATCAATGGAAAACATATAAAGATCAAAAAAGGCACATAATTACAGTATTTTTGGACTTAAAGCACGCCTTTGAAACAATTGACAGAGATAAACTTATCAAGAAATTAAAAAGAATTGGAACATGTGGAAATGAAAATAAGTGGTTTTTAGATGACACATTAATATATATAGCGAAATCAAATCTTGGTGATGGCATAGAAAAAGTTCAAATTGATCTGAATAGTGTGGTACTATGGTTAAATGAAAATAAATTAAAAATAAATGTGGCCAATACCAAGTTTCTAATTATAAGTGACCAAGGACAAAATGACAACTTCACATTAAATATTGATAATGAAAACATTGAAAAAGTTAAATGTATGAAATATTTAGGTATATTGATAGACGATAAATTGAAATTTGATAAACACTTTGAATATATTATGAAAAAAATGGCTAAAAAATTGGTTTCTTAAAAAGAATAAGAAATAACTTAGATTTTCACACATCAAGATTAATTTTAAATTCAATTGTAATTCCCCATTTAAATTATTGTTCGTGTCCTTTTCCTCTGCAATGAAACTCAAAATAGAAAATTACAGATTATTCATAAAATGGGAATGAGAACAATTTTAAAATGTAACAGATATACAAAAATAAACCTAATGTTAAATAAACTAAAATTAATGACAGTAAAGCAATACATTATATGCAACACATTAACTTTGATTTTCAAACTAAAAAATAATATGCTTCCAAAGTATATGCAGAAGGATATATTATTCAATTCCAATGTTCACACTTACCCTACGAGAGGATGTCAGGATTTTAGACTTCCAAAAACGAGATTGACATGCACACAAAATAGTTTATACCATAAAGGTCTTAAAATATATAATAGTTTGCCACCAAAAATAAAAGTCTTGCCACCTTTCGTAGGCTAGGTGCTGAGCACATAGTTGAAAATTATTAATTTTCTCCATACTTTACATTGTTTTAAATAATTTAGTGTCATACCCTGTACCTGTACCAGAATTTATTAATGTATCAAAAAAAATGTATACTTTTTGTTTTTTTTTTTGTTTATACTAGATGTATTTTATTTTTTATTTTTTTACGTCTAAATTAAAGTAACTATTATTATTATTATATCTAAACTTGGCAACGTACTTTTCAAGAACGCGATATATATTGAAATGTGAAAAGAGACTTGTGAAATTGATCAACGAATCCAGATTAAAAATGCAGTGAAATCAATCCTTTTACACAGGAGAGGAAGGACAGCAACCCCAGGGACGGGTCTCTGGCCAAATAATTAGAATATCTGGTATATCGATAGTCGAGGCCTTAAAAACAGAAGTTTTTGGGGAGGCAACAATAGCTCAACAAGATGGACACCTTCAGCAATGACGAAAAATAAGAGATTCTGGAGTCATATTTATGTATATAATCCAATATGATATACATAATAAGGTAGAGACAAGACAGCTGAGATGGCATGTTGAACACAGACCACCAGATCACACCGTAAATCAATTCATTTCCATGGAACTTCCTCGACTAACATCCAGAGGAAGACCAAAGAATTCCTGGAACGTGTAAATACAAAACCAATTACAGAGACATGGCCTAGGTGACATAATATGTGAAATTTAAGGCTCTGAATGACTTGGCTCCACACTACATTCAATAAATTTGCCAAAAGAATGTTCCATCAGGAAGATAGCTTACATTGAGAGCATCCGGATCACAGAGTACCAAATCTTTAAAAGAATTTGAGAGTCAAATAGGCGGCTTACTGTGATCGCGGTTTCAGTGTGAAACGGCATTTAAGATGCCTCTTTAAATGAATAAATTGCCTCTTGACATGCGTGGAGCTCAGAGCATTGACACGTTCGGTAGACTTCTTAAGACTTCTTAAGACTGCCTTGTTTCGTAGAGCCTACAAATAAGCTACAGCGCCCTTAGAGTTAACTTTTATCACTAAACGGCGCGACGCTTTATCAATTCTATTTATTTTAATACAGGGCAGAAGTACTAATAATTTGAGGACGAGGAGAGCTGACCCTAATAGTCAACACAGACAAAAAGTTGAGATATAGCAAGGGAGAAGATGTATTATATCCATCTAAGTCAAGTAATTCGACTAAAACTTCACTTTTTCTTACTGACTAAACATAATGAAACTCGAAATCAGATAAATCTATATTTTGTACGTTTTAGATTCATTGATACACACAATAATAGTTGAAGATTCATAAATATCCAATAATGTATTACGAAAATACATATCTCGGTAGCAATGTCCTCGGTCCACGAAGAATTATTATTTAAGAACCGATTGAATACGCCCCGACGGACAATCAAAATATTATGATATTCAGGTTACGACCGTACCTATACATTATTATTATGTTCGTTGGTCCTTTGGTGATGGTGATGGGGTCATGACATCACTCCCTTTCAACCCCACTACCACCTCCTCCTCCTCTGCTCGCAGTCACCGCCTCATCCTCCGTCATCCTGAAATACATCTGCCGCATCATTCACTCGGAAGATGAAAAAATTCCGTCTTGTCGTATTCGTGGAGGCATACTAACGGCACCATAAAAAATATTATTATTCGTGAGAATAAAATACTCAATATTCAGTTTGCAACAAACATATAATGTGCTTTTAATTATTTTATTAATTTGTAATACCTAATTGTGATCAACAAAGAGTGCTAACATTTGAAAACAGGATATTGCGTAAAATATAAGGCCCAAGACCAGGAATTGTGGCAGATACCTGGAGACCACGAAGCAATGAGGAAATTCGTGCATTGACAGGACAACCTTTAATCACCAGCAAAATCAGGTCCAGAAGATTAGCTTGGATTAGACATGGATTACAATTTATGTTGTCAGATCAGGGGAAGAAAGAGCCACAAAACGTAGCCTGCAAAATAATCCTGTAGGCAAGAGACCCCTGGGAAGACCAAGGCAGAGATTGATGGACAATGTTACCCTAGATTTGTACGTGTTGAATGCTTGTGATGACTGGGAGTCCACTGCAGCTGACAGGAAGGCTTGGAAAGCTATTGTTCAGGAGGCTAAATAATTTTTCGGGCTTTCCAAGACGATCGTTTTGTCTACAACTGATAAGTCGATGAGGCCTTTACCGGGTGATACACCAGTTTTGTTAAAAAAATAGTCTGTTAAAACGTACATAACTGAATTGGGTAGAAACACATCGCATATCTATTCATTTTATATAAAAATATGAAATATATTTGGGAATTTCTTCCAACCAACCTGCTATTATTTAAACAAGAGGAATAAAATATATGTATTCAAATGTGGTACGATATTATAATTATTTATTTATATACCTACCTCCGTAGTACTGTGCCCCCAGGGTCGTAACGAAATGGTCATTTTTGTGGTAATTTATATCCACGAGGTCTTCTAGGTAGAAAGATATGTACCCACTAAAATTCCATTTGTATGATGTATCTTTTCTAGGGGGTCACCTTCCATATTGAATTTAATGGATGCTCAGGTAAGCAATTGTCGTTTTAATGTAGATAATATAATAATAGCTACGTGAATTTGGATCGAATCCATCACAGTCTAGAAGATTCTTACGTTTTTAATTCATCTAAATTTAATTCGACTTCCTTTTGTCGTTACTCTAATAGACTAATATTACCATTGTACATTGTACAATGCTCATTGGTATGCCCAAATTGTACTATTAGAGTCCAGGAGGTGCGGAAAGAAAGACGTTGAGATGAAATGAAGAACGAAGGAATCCAGTCAGAAATATCTATTTTAGTTTTTGCAAAAAAAAATAGATAGTATAAACAAAGAATTTCCAAATCAAATTCAAATGGGTCGGTGGCAGATGTGGCATCACGCTGGTATAGCAATCCAATGATGGCGAGTTCGAACCAGATTTCGTTCGTCAATAGCTCAAGCATAAATGTATAATTTGGGAAATGTATTAGGATGTACATATAATATGTACTTTTCACAAGGACAAATTCACTAATTTTCGTGTCTCCTTCTTGTGCCGTTCCTAACGGAGGTTCCTAACCATCACACCAAAATCATCTCGATCTTGCGCCAACTTAATCAGTGACACCACATCCGGAATCGGAACCACTGCCTGAGATTTTTAAGCCACCATGTTCCAACCATTTTTTTTAATAAAAATAATCTATTGACAGTGCAACCTTTACACATAATCAGAAAGGCTTTTGATAACCTCAAGTAGAAGGGCTATTCCACCTCCACGTTTATCGTAACGAGAAACGTGGATGATAGAAGATCCAATCCAGATGCCGCTCACTGAGCCGATGGAGAAATCTCCCCAATTCCGCTACAGGTTCTCCAAAATACCTAGCCAAAGGTACCTAAGCTGTAGGTACGATCTGCCCAAAACGTTAGGTACCTACTGCATGAGAATTATTGTCACAAATAAAAATATAAAATGCAATAATAATGTGAACAGTTTGATGCTCGAAATTTTTTGGATAAAGGACATACATATCATCACGCCATGTCCCTTACGGGGTAAGCAGAGAGAATCGAGCGCCATACTTCTCTATTTTTGCACACATTTCTGGCTTCCTTTACATCCATGCATCGTCTCATACATGGTCGTCGATTGTTCAAACTTTTTATGTTTCCTTCTTTCAAAATAATATTCACATGGTCATGCCATCCCTTTCTGGGGCGACCTCTGCTATGCACTCCATCTCTTGCACCCATGTATATTTTTTTGGTCAGTCGTTCATCGTTCATTCTTTCTATATGTCCAAACCACCTTAATGAATTCACTTTCATTTTACATCTAATATCCTTCTTTATCTTGCATTCTTTCCTTATGTCCTCATTTTTTATTTTATCATATATCGTTCTATTACATACTCTTCTTAGTGATCTCATTTCTACATCATTTATTCTACTTTCATATGTCTTTTGCCAGGTCCAATTGTATTGTGTACAGCAATTTTGGCTTCCATTGAGATGCTTGGATCGGACATCACTGGTCTGAGTACTCCGTTTATTCTATTTCCTGCCATAACTCTTCTTTCAATATCTTTATCGGGTCTTCCATTCCGTTCAAACATACTCCCCAAATATAAATATTCCTCAACTTGTTCTAAGCATTCGTTCTCTACTTTTATCATACATAAAGTAAATTATGTGAAATGCACATATCGTCAGTACCTACCTATGATAAGCAACAAAAAAAATGCTATGCGCTTCATTTTGTATCGATCATGTAGGTACCTACTTTCGGTGAAATATCTAATACATTCTTCATACAAAAATTTGACCTAATTGAATCACAGCGTGTATAATATATATATAACTTTAAACAAAATACCTTTTAACGTACGTCAACGATAAGACTTTTGCATGAATGTAATAATATGTTATACTGTTTACGTTTATTCTCTACAATTTATTTCCTATATTAAGTAGTGAGTATGTACCTACATAGGAAGGAAATAAATTCCATGTGTCAAGATCGCATGTACGTGTGCCGGCGTGTCCTTTTGAAGTTCGTCATTTAAAATATGTTCACCAATGTAGCAAAATATCATAAAATGGAAATGCAGCCGAATTATCACGGAGCCGGATCAAAAAATATAAATTTAAATTACATAAATTTACGTTCAATGTATTTCTTACAGCAAAATATTTCGTTAGGCGCAATTAAGTGATTTAGATTATTCTAACGATACGGGAATATTTTAACAATAAAAACTATTTTTTTCATGAAATTTCACACCACATGTGTATCTTAGCACGTTTAAGCGTTCACTAACCAGAGAGAAGTGTTATTTTATTCTAATTCATAAACTATATTCTACGAAAAAAATTTAAATCCGCACGCATGACTGAGTTCCACTATACCTCCAGAGACACGGTGCATGGATTTAGAATTATCATTAAGAAATTAATTTACGCTTCTATTTCATCAGTTCATAAGGCGAAACAATCGACCTGTAAATTATTCGTTATTTTTGAATGTATATAAATAACAAGTTTCAAGAGGTGGCAATTTTTTTTTTAAATAAAATGTAAAATTGAAAATAATAAAGGTTGGTACCTACCTATGTATATATAGAATCAATGAAACATTTCAGATTCAGAAAATATATAAAAAAAGATTCGCACGTCTATAGTACAAGACCAAGAGCCAGCAACAGCCACATTTACGTCATGGTATTGAAGATGATTTTGTTTTCTGTAAAACGTCAACCCTGAGTACTGGTAGCTTTTAAAGTGTTGAAAATTGGTATTGTCAGTTTTAGTATTAAGCGTTATAGAATAAAGCGTGATTTTTTTATATATTAACTACGGAAGACTAATCAAGCTTTCTATTGATAGACACTTGGTAGAAACCTCCGAAACCTTTAAAGAGAGAACAATCAAATAAACTTTATTCTAGAATTGCGGGATCTTACACTATTCGTTAACCAGTCTTCTTCTTCTTCGGCCTTCTTCCGACCATCCTGAACCAGGATGCACTAGCATATCGTTGTATATCATCATTTCATATTAGCTGCGGTCGCCCCACATCACTCTTTGTCGTACCTGGTCTTCAAGTCAGTGCCTACTCTCTTCATCCACTTATCGTCCGAGATTCTGGCTGCGTTTCCCGCCCATATCCATTTGTGGATTATATCAATAACTTTTGATCTTTTTCTCGCCGTTTCAATTCTTATTTTATCTGTTAGCGACAGATTCAGCATGCTTCTTTCTATAGCTCTTTGAATGACTCACAGTTTCTCGAAATTTAGTTTAGAAAGAGTTAGTGTTTCTAGGGCGTATGTAGCAACCGGCAGCACACACGCTTCAAACACTTTCCTTTTGAGGTTTATGGGTGTTTTCCGGTTTTCAATTTATATTATTTTTTTCTGAAGCAAGCCCAACTTTGTCTAATCCTTAATTAGAGTTCAGCAGTCTGGTTTTCTTTATACAGTCGAATTTAATGTCCCAGGTATATATTTTCTTAGAAACTTTTTATTTTGTGACCCTTGACTCTGAATCTGGAAGTATTTGTGCCCATTACTTTGATTTTTGCCAGGATCATACATAGTACCATATTCTTGGAGACCTCATTTATCACTAGCAATATTTCGGCCAGCTCTTGAGGGATGAGCTAACCAGAACAATATCGTCTGCAAATCTTTGGTGGCTTCATTTTAACTAGTTAATAAAAAAAATGGTTACATAAATTTATTTCACGACTCAGTAGATATTACCATGGTGTTACTCTTTTGATAAACCGCAGTAAATAAAATCGCGTTTATCGAATCAGTCGAAACCGAGTCTCGCGGTTGATATTTTCATTAAAATGTAACATTCAGAATACCTGATACATAACATTGTTAGAGGAATGAAATGTAAAATAATTTATTGCATTATTGCCATCATAAATACTCTTTATTTTCGTTAAGATATCATTCATAACAATATTAACAGACCAATTATATATATGGCAGTGTTCAGAGTTAAAATCTCAATGACGCAAAACTATTTCGGCAACTGAACTTACCATTTAAATTTGAATATTACGGACTATGTTTTTTTAATATTAACGAAAACTTGGAAAGTACTTTATGTACTCACACATGCGTAGTATATACATAAACACTGTATATAAAAATAATGCAGATATTTAAATTACATAACAATTATATATTATTAATAATGTTCGTTGAAATTATTTTTAGTAACACTGTGGAAATCCATAATAATTAAGTAAATAAAAATTTTGGTAACAAAAAACTTTGTTTCTTCCACTTCACATTTATATTGGATGGAACGTTTTCGAACTGTACTAGTTCATCTTCAGCATCTGAAATGTGACTGATGTGACTGACTTCAGCATCTGAAATGAGTCACATTTCAGATGCTGAAGATGAACTAGTACAGTTCGAAAACGTTCCATCCAATATAAATGTGAAGTGGAAGAAACAAAGTTTTTTGTTACCAAAATTTTTATTTACTTAATTAATAATGTGTTTTTATCATGTTACTCAATGTGTAAGACTTGAAAATCCTACAAGTTTTCATTCATAGCAAATACGAGAAATTTATCGTAAAATAAAAAAAAATAGTGTGAAAAATATAAAAAAATACCAAAAATAAAATATGACGATTTATGTCATCTTAAGTGCGTTAAACATTTTGTACTATGTCGCAAAATTTTAAATAGATACATAAATCGAAATTTAATTGAATATAAAAAAGTTATTTTGTGATATAGTAAATAATTTTTAAATGCCCATTATCGAATAAATTTCCTTATGGCAACAAACCCGCCATTGTATACACAATTGTATTTAGATTAAATAAAAAAAATATAGGTACATAATATTAATATATTTCTAACCTAAATTACAAGGTCATTGTATTTTAGACCTAGATGTCATGTACTGCGTTGTAGGTACCTACTAAGATTAGTGGTGTGTACCTACCATATGATTCACTTGAATACTTTGTTCATTGGAAATGTTTCAAATACTTGTCGTAAAATTAAAAAAAAATATTTCATAATCTGGATCATCGTTTTATATTAATACTTTTATAAAAAAAATGAAACGATTATGCTGCTTCATCTTGATTCGTAAAAAATTTAAAGAAAAAATAATTAAAATAAACAGATTTTTTACACATTTAATGATACTTACTTTAAAAAGAATTTTGTTTTTAAAAAAAAATATTTTTAAAATTAAAATCAGAAAAAATACATACCTACATACCATCACGCCATATGCCTTACGGGGTAAGCAGAGAGAACCGAGCGCCATACTCCTCTATTTTTGCATACATTCCTAGCTTCCTTTACATCCATGCATCGTCTCATACATGCTCGTCGATTATTCAAGCTTCTTGTATTTCCTTCTTTCAAAATATCATTCACATGGTCATGCCATCCCTTTCTGGGGCGGCCTCTACTATTCACTCCATCTCTTACACCCATGTATATTTTTTTGGTCAGTCGTTCATCATTCATTCTTTCAATATGTCCAAACCACCTCAAGGAATTCACTTTCATTTTATTTATAAAACTCTTCTTCATCTTGCATTCCCTCCTTATGTCCTCATTTTTTATTCTATCACTAGCTGAGAAGCTTCGCTTCGCTCAGCTTCTAAGCTAGGGCTTGCAGCCGGCTTTTACCGCTGCGCGGTAAATGACCGCCTCCGGCGGTCCATGGCACTGAGGGATCTGAAGGTACTGAACGGTCTGAAGGTACTGAACGATCTGAAGGTACTGAGGGGTCTGAAGTTACTAAAATGTCTGAAGGGATGAAAGATTCGGGAGGAAATGAAGAGGCATTGAAGGTACTGAGGGGTCTGAAGTTACTAAAATGTCTGAAGGGATGAAAGATTCGGGAGGAAATGAAGAGGCATTTACGAAACGGGAGGTACAGAAGGACCTGAAGGGACGGGAGACACTGAAGAGACGGGTGGCATTGAGGGACAGGAGACATTAAAAGGACGGGAGGCACCGAAGGGACGGGAGACACTGAGGGACCATTTTTAATTATACAGGCAATACGAAGATTGCTGAGTTTCAACTAAATCAAACGCCTATAATCCGCAAAGTGGTTAAAAAGGTTGCAAACCCTATTGTAGAAGTCAAACGAAACTTCTCTTTTAGTTTCTTAATTTGCGTTTCACAAACCATGACACGGAGCAAGCTTTATTTTTCGCTGCTGTGTTTGTCGCCTCCGCACAAAAACGTTATTCTTATAAAATATTAATTTACAAAATAATAAATTGTTTAATTTTAGAAAGATTGATATTTTAAACTCCTTGTAAATAAGCATGTAATAAATATTAATATTTTTTCATGCAACTCTCCAATAATAATTAGTAATTTAAATCCTGGCAACACCGTGGTTGACATTTGACTTGACGTTTGACAAATGACCGATAAATTATGTTTGCAAACTCAACATGTAGTCTAAATCTAAACTAAATGATATTACTTAAATGATCACCTATTGTGTGTTATGTGTATTTAGATTGTATAATTTTGTATGCTTAAATAAGGATATTCGCCTTTTCAGTTAATTTAGCAAGCATTCGCAGACTCTTATTTTAACTGCAGACATTAAAGCGGTACTATAGTTTGGTTATGGACATTTTATATTTAATTCACCAGAATTTGATGTATTTCAGATTAGCATTACAGTAGCGAGATGTATTCTAAGTGCAATTTTTTTAATACTATAATTTATTTTGCCAACTGTAACCACTAAAATATAAAATCATGTATGTTCTCTTCAGTGATAATTTTTTTTTCTTGTTTATGTTTACCTCCGTTTCACGATGAAACTTTATCTGTTACAGAAACATATTATATTATTATGTTATATTTTTCAACTTGCTACTGACAGTATAGCCAATCAGCGGAGACTTCTAATTGGCTGTTAAATTTTTATATTAGATGTAATATATATGCTGTTAGTCTTCCAAAATTTATAAACAAATAAATATAATAATTTTAGTCTAAATTTAATACTTAAACTTTGTCGTATGTCTGTTGAATAACAAATGAGAACGTATGAGGCCGACTTAAAAATTATTTACCAGTTAAGACTAAAATCACTCTAACGCGACGACTTATGTGGGCGATTCAAGGCGAACGCGAAGCGGCGCGAAAATAACAATCAGTCGGTAACTATTGAAGTGTCCTGCGTTACCGACCACGAGTAGGGTACGGTGTGACATGGCACGATGCGAAGCGAACGCGATCAATTGGTTTGATATTTTCGCGCGAATTGGAAGCGGTGCCATAGTTTTTTTTGGTAAAGTATAATGTCAGAAGCACGATTCGCGTGCCCGTAGGACAGAGCCGCAGCGTCGCACCGCATCGCTTTGAATTCGCATATATCCGTTCGGATCGCTTCGCATTCGCTTTGAATCGCCTATGTAGGATGTCGCGTAACTCAACAACACATGCTACCATTACTTGACTACGCTGACGTTGCCTACGCTGAGATTCAACTGAAGATCAACTTAACAAACTCGAACGGTTACAAAATGTCTGCATTCGATACATGTTTGGACTCAGGAAGTTCGACCACGTATCCGAGAGCAGGCAACGACTGAACTGGTTAAAGATCCGTCACCGATGAGATTCCCGTGTTCTTTCCCTTTATATATTTTGTATTTTTAATACTATAAAAGTCTTTAATTATTATTATTATTAGGTGATGTATGTATGTCGAGTATCGAGACGACAATGCGTATATGTCAGAATAGTAAAATGTGGTGTTCGATTCAATATGGTTATATAGTTTTTATAGTTCGATTCAAGTTTTTTCAATTAAGTTTTTGACAAAGATATACATTGTTAAAGATATGGAGAAAACTTACCACGTTAATAAGTTTTGTCGAATTTGATAGTAATATATTTTTATCGGATACCTACCTGGATATTAACAAAACACAATGAAAACAGAGTGGATGCCTTTGAAAGAAAAATCTTATGCAGAATATACCTATGTACCTATTAACGACTGTCAAACATGGCGTAAAAGATATATATCACCGAGCTTTATGATCTTTACCAGGACATCAGCATAGTCATGAGCCATGGGGCAGCAGAACTGGAAGGTGGCAGCCAACGATAGAACAGTATGGAGAAGATTCTTGGACACAGATAGGACCCATCAAGAGTTGTGACGCTAAGAATAATGATGATGATATTTTTATGTGAATAAATTAATTGATTGTTGGCAATTATTTAATTTTATTTTCTTAAATTTATCTTCATAAATTTGAAAGTAAATAATTTGTTAATTAAATGAAACATACAGAAATGTTTTGAAAATATAGATTTCTTCTTCCTTGCCTCTTCCCAGTTCATCTGGAGCGGCCCTTCTGGTACGACCTTTCCTTTCTTGCCCTTCGGAGACCTTTCCATCTTGCGTCATTTCTCTGGTTAGTTGCTCCTCCCTCAACTCCTTAATATTTGTCCACCAGGTGGCTTATGTACGGCCTCTATTTCTGGACTGAGTGCGTATATCCTGTGTGAGTTTAACTATATGATCCTCATTTCGTCTGGTAATGTGTCCGTACCATAGGTGTCTGGCCTTTAGTTTCTCCGGAATAGAGGCGACTCCAAAACTACCTCGGACGTATTCATTTCTAATTCGATCCTCCTTTGTAACACATCTAACTCTATCACTCATAATAATAACTCATAATTCTTTAGTGGTTCCTAAAAATTTCATTTGAAAGCAAGCAACATACATACCATCACGCCATGTCCCTCGCGGGGTAGGCAGAGAGAACCAAACGCTACTTATTTCTATCTTGACACACATTCATCGCCTCGTCGACATTCATACATTGTCCTATACATATTCATTTGTTGTTCATGCTTCTGACATCTCCGCCTTTCAAAATAGCGTTCCCATGGATATGCCATCCCTTACTTGGGCGGCCCCGACCTCTCATTCGATTCCTGTCGCAAAGTATATTTTCTTCGTCAGGCGTTCCTCATTCATTCTGCCCATGTGTCTAAACCATCTCAATGTGTTCACTTAAATTCTATTAATGACATCTTTCTTTATCTTACATTCTTTCCTTATGTCCTCATTTCTGACCCTCTCATACATCGTCCTATTATATCTTCTAACATGACTCTTAAAATACTTAATTCTATAATGGCATGCATTTATAGAATTACCTGTTAATAATGTATAAAGAGGCTCTGGAGGATATCTATTGCAGGTATGTGTACTATTCCATTGTTACAACACATTCCTGGGTTTTCTCCCTTCCATTTCAAATCACCACAATATGTACAAATTATAGACATTCTACCAAAAGTTGATACTGGCTCAGAAATAAATTGCAACTATAGGTTAATATCTATATTGCAACTATAGAAAAAAGCAGAATTTTCCTTTTGTCTCCATGATTCATGTTTCAATGCCACATCTGTTATTTTACATACAAAAAAAATAGTGTTTGGCGATATTGTTAAGCGTTTTCAATTTGACTCAGGGGCCTTATGACTTGAAGACTTAGAGGCTGTTTTATACTTTTAATGCTGCTAAGATGGCGCATTCAAGTGCAGTAATTTCTATTACTTCAACGTCTTGCATATTCATCTGATCTATTATCATTAAATTATCACGACTCCCTACCTCTATCCAATTACTTGAAGACTGAAAATCTGTATTTCCTCTTTCTTGCTGCAGAAATTGTAATACCCTATACGCCGTCATTTGTAATCTACTGGCTTCACATCTCCTTTCTTGCTGTTCTTTAGATTCGTTTGCCCTAAGTGCAACCATTCGCAACATGTTATTTTCATGTGCCATTCCTTCTGCACTCTTTAACCTACTCCTAGAAGAATGACATAACCTGTACACCGAAATACAATAATCACCAACTCATTTATGAAAATATCTTTAAACAAATACCTACGTTCTTTCCATATGTGAATGTTGATTTAAAATTTACCTAAATTCATCGAGAATTGAAATTTCAACTTACATTTTTTTGTAACTATATAGGCTAAAATTTGATTCTGAAAGAAAATAAAATATAAAGTTATTAAATATTGGAAAATAAACTAAATCAATACATATTAATTACGATAAAAATATAAAGTAGGTAACTTTCAAATATTTGACAGCTGAAAGAATGGTGGAACAACGCGAGGAAAGCAAATCTGACCCACAATGCAAAAGGGACCATTTGTTTAACGTGAATTGCTCACTCTCCCTGTGTCGGATTTTATTACTTCGTGCCATTTGAGGTCTAATTACGATAGGGACGCATATATCAGAATGTTGGTATTTTTGTCATCTTCAGGGTAAATTCAAATATATCAATTTTGGCGACTCGGCGAGTAAAGCATAAAAGCATTATTTAATTCTTATTATATAACATTTAAACTAACTTTCTTTTGAAAATAATAAAAAAAACATATCAGCTTGTGAGGCTTTGTGTTTTTATACTGTTTCAAATGTAATATTATAAAAATGTAATATTGTAAGTTTTTTACTCTACTGTAAAATTGCCGATATCCACATAGAAAGATTTCAAACGAATGTAAGAACAGGCAGCCTTGGGCAGACTGACATGAATATAGTCGTGCACAAACATTCGCAAATCCAGAACGACAATCTTACCAGGTCTACTTTATTTATATGCAGATATATCGTTCTATTACATACTCTTCTTAGTGATCTCATTTTAAGAAAAAATGTTTTAAGAATAATAACTCTAGTCATACAATTTGGTTGTATCATCCTTTTTTGATTGTCCCTTATTTTTGATATTCACTTTTTTTACAAAATTTAGCATCGATATCTAAACCGAAGAAACTATACAACTTGTTTTAAATATTTATTCGCGTAGTTATATCATTGTGGAATATACGTTATTTAAAAAATACTAGTAAATTCGCATATTTTAATGTTAAAATACTGTGCGCGGTATGTAGGTAATTGATACTCGGGTAAAGAAGAAAATTTTGCAAAAATAATTTAAAAACTTTATTGTGAGTCATAATAATAGTAAATTATATTATCAGAGTGAAATAATTAAGCGAGTACTTTCGCGAATGTAAACATGAATCATATGAATGTGGATGGGAAGTTTCATCTAATTAATATAACAAATTAATTAATAATTTATGTGTGCGTAACTATCTATTCTTCTCAAGGTAACTGCTACAATTAACTACTACAACGTAACACAGTAGTTAGTAATTAATACTTTTTTATTATGTTTACTAAAAAAAATATTGCTACATTTTCACTAAATTTGCATACTTAGGTATATATATAGAGAAATGAAACGGGACAAATGTGTAAAACGAGATCTGCTTAATACAGCAATATTAGAAATTGGAACCAAAAATTCCGGAATATGACGTGATTTAATGAATGTGTCAAATTGACTTTTGATAAAATAATGATTCTTTCGGAGACTCTCGACCCAGATATGGAGATCAAGTGCAGAATTGAGGTGGCAAAAGCTGTCTTTAAAAAATGAGATCCTCTCTTCTGCAGCGAAAAGATCAATACGAACCTAAGAAAGAGGATGATGAAATGTTATGTGTGATATGTGCTGTTATTGGGCTGTAAGACTTGGACGCTGAAGGCTGTTCTTCCCCCACCACCACCCGTTCTGCTCATGGGGACTTATAACGGCCCCTTTGCAAAACTCTGAAAGAACACATAAAAAACATGCGAAGAGTCCAGAGTACTCTAAAACCTTGCAGACACTGCACTTAATGTGCCAAAGAGAGCTAATCATGTGGAAACAACTGGCTCACTGCTCAGTGATAGTGAAGATAAGAGTGCACCGAATTTAAGATAGAAAGTATTGAAAGCCCTAAAGTTTCTCTTCGTGGCTATAAGGTCCTTATGTCCAATGGGTCCAAAGAAATTCCCTCGGACATCGTCGTAGAGTTCACGTCGGAAAGTTGACACGGAGAAGTTAGTGCATTCCAATAGGATATGCTCAGAAGTCTGTTCAGGTTTATCATAAAGCTGACATGAGGAAGAATCGGAGAAGTGAAAACGAAAGAGATAACTTTTGAAACTGCCGCGTCCAGTAACGCTGAAGGCAGACACTATGAACAGGTTTGAAGCTTTTGAAATGTGGCTACATCGCAGAGTGCTCAAAATCCTTTTGACAGTTCTGGTTATAAACTCAGAAGTCTTACGCCGAGCTAGAACAACCAGGAAACTTCTGTCTACAATAAAGGTCCGCAAGATCGCATACTTATGTCACATAATGTCGGCCTTCGTGGCTTATGTGACTGCTGATCCAAAGGTCCCGGGTTCGATTCCTGGTGGAGACACAGGTTTTAATTGTGTTTTCAGTCTGAATCTGTGAGACGATTAATATTAAGTCTCCAGAATGTGGCAACTTGTTTTTGGGTGCGTGTTAAATAAATATTTGACATAGTACCTACCTGTTAGTTGCCCGAGAAGAAATATTAAATGAATAAATAATGATGGAGAAAAATACCACTTGTTCAATTAATACTGGAGGGCAAGATAGAAGGTCTCCGAGGGACTGGAAGGAGACACAATGTCCTAGCTGTGTTATATTAGGGAATGAACGGGCTTCAGAACTGTGAAGCACATAATATGTATCAATCTGCTAAGACAATATTCCTACGAATTTTAATATGCCATGTTGACCATCCTTAGAGATTTTGTGTATTAATAACATTACCTTAAACGTAAATGATATTTTGATATTCTGTTTTCCTGTCAAATCCGTAGTTATGTTTAATAATATTGCTATTCGAATTAAATATATCTAACCTTGAGATTCACGAATTTGAGCAAATTTATAGGTATACAAATACTCATTCAAGGGATCAAATTATCTTTAAATATTTTCAATAGCTCGAATTTCCAATATTATAACCTTCTTTTTGTAATACGATGTATGGAGATATCGCGTTTTTCTCCCAATATTGGAATCAACTATTTTTATGTAGGTTTACGATCATTTCTATTCGCGACAGCTATTCACATGATGAATGAAGTAAAATTACATTTTCAAATCTCATAAATTCACTATTTACGATGCGTATTTACTAACGATATCAAAATAATAATCAAGATAGGTGGAGGCAGAGCGGTTATCGCGCTGGGTTAGTAATCCAGTGGCCGCGAGTTTCAATCCTGCCACGGCCGATTTTGTTCACCTATAGCATAAGCATATGCTTAATTTAGAGAATATATGGGGATGTAAAGGGTGTCTCAATAAGAGTGCACTATTTATATTTTGTGTCATTTTTTTTTTCGTGCAAGTGGCAACTCTGTAATTTGATATCTGTCACTTATGATTGTTCCGATTTTTAAAAATGGAGCGCTACAAAAAATATAAACGCGTTAAAATTGGAAAACCCATTACAAATATGGAGCGATTTTTCGTAAAAAAATATTCTTAACTGATGAAGAGCATTTCCATCTGAATGGCTTCATGGATAAATAAAACTGTCAAATTTGGAACTCAGATAATCCTCACGCGATCCAGGAGAAACAAATGCATCCACAACGAGTAACTGTCTGGTGCGTATTTTGGTCAGGCGGCGTGAATGGGCCTTACATTTTTGAAAATGAGGCCGGAATTGCAGTGACTGTGAACGGCAATCGTAACAGGAAAATTATAACGGTGTTCTTTAAGTCTCAACTGGACGGCATGAACCTGGAAGACATGTGGTTTTAGCAGGACGGCGCCACCTGCCACACCGTGCATGTTACAATCGATTTCAGCAACGATTTCCAGACCAAATTATCTCATGAAATTCTGATGTCAACTGGCCACGAAGATCATGCGATTTAACGCCGTGTGATTTCTTTCTTTGGGGTTTTGTTTGATCCTGTGTTTATGCAAATAAACAAGAAACAATTCCTGAGGTCAAGGAGGCCGAGATCCAACGCGTCATGGGTGAGATACAGACTCATCTTTGTCAAAAAGTCATCGAAAATTTCATGAAAAGAGTAAAAGCCTGTCATCAGAGCAGCGGGGGCCATTTGCTGGATATTTTATTTCATAGTTAATGGGAACATGTCTTCTTAACAATGCAATAAAAATATCACAACTTACTCAATGATTACGTTATTTTATTTTGAAATTAAAAAGTGCACTCTTATTGAGACACCCTTTATATGTACTTGTTACGAAGACATATTCATTCTTAAAAAAAAGATAATCATTTTACATTTTTTCAGTTGTAAATCTGAGTATACCTACCATTATACACGATATTCCTCTACATCAGAGGCTCCCAACCTCGTGCCCGCGGGCACCATGGCGCCCGCGGAACAATTCGTATTCGTATGTGCCCGCCACTATTCGACAGAGACAGAATTTTTTCATAAACATTAATTCAAAATGTGAATTATTTCAATTTATTGGATAAGTTTTAATTTTTTTGAGTGCTTAGGTTTATTAAATACGTTCGTATGTTTGCGATATTGTATGTATGAGTGGTTCCTTTGCTGACAGTAGGTACTTGTTGCTTATGAATGTTTGCTAACAGGATTATCGTCATACTCTCCTAATTATGAGGCACTGGACAACGATATGCAATGCCAAAGATCACATTGATATATTGGTATTATATTTTTTTATAAAATGTTTTTTCTGTATTTGTGTTTTTTTTACTTTGTTTACGTTTTGTAAATACATTTCTCATTATTTTGAAACATTTTTGTTTATTATTTATTAATAAATTATGAATATGAGAAAATAAATTATGGGGAAATGAGAAGTTATGAAAGGAGTTTGTAGATTAAAAATAGGTGGTGCCCACCACCCTACCGATATTTTATAATGTGCTCTAGAGTACAAAAAAGTTGGGAACCCCTGCTCTACATGATATTATTAGACAATTTTTTAGTGTGAAAGAGAAATATCAACTTTTCAGTGTAGCATACGAGAACCTACATAAGTAAACCAATCACCTTATTAAAAAAAACATGTTAATTTTCAATGTGGGTTACAAGTTCTAATTCAAAACTTGACATTATCTCTAAACAAGGTAAATTTATTTACAGATAATAAGTACCTATAATTTAATTTGAATATCATATCAATCAATGAGGGATTTAAAAATAAAATTATGTATATTTATAGGTAATTGTAAGTTATAGGGGTTCCTTGATTAAATAAAAATTGATATTTACGTATCTATAAAAAAACTATTGATACTCATTAACTACCAAAAATATTTATCTGATACCTAGTGTCATTTCATTTCTGTAATTTGTCTCATATTATACTTACTTAACATGTCCTACATACAAATTAGACCTTTCCACTCCTATACGTTGCAGCAGTAATTGCCAGGTCATTTACCACAACCAAGTCTTCCTCGTTACATATCTGCACCATATTTTGGTATATTATAGATTTCAGTTTTTATTTCTTTACAATATCATTTTTTTATCACACCATATTTTACAATAATAGGTACAAACAAGCAGACTATTAATGCCCAAAAAGGAAACCCTAGAAGTTTACAAATTTGCTGTGACAATACACTTATATATTTTTTTTTGGTACTTTGTACTAATAAATAATGAATCACTACTATAAAAAATATCAAATAGACACATAGCTCACATAAAACAGATAATATGTTCAATAAATCAGGTCAAAATTCCCATCATAATATATGTCAACAAAAACAACTCTCGGAGCGATTTTAAAACCATAGAGAAGAGGTCACATAATAATCAGTCGTCAGGAGTGTAGATGTATTTGATATGACTCGCAGGAGTCACAGATCAAATCAAAACGTATCAAACTGTATGTATTACTCAATGAGCATCTATATATCTGCACAATAAATGAATAACCAAATAAAAATATCGGTATGAGGCTCACAGTATGCATTCGCATCGTATACTTTCACTGGGAGATAAATAAAAAAATCCAGAAAACAGATTGAAAAATCAAGAGTAATGATTTTGATATCGGAATTCTAGTTCGTACATAAAAAAATTATGTAGTATAACGAAATTAGACTGAATCATTGTTACAAAGATACAAGTATGTATGATACTTCTTATTCTTCAGCCCTCTGTCCTCCACTGCTGGATATAGGCCTCTTTCATATTCTTCCACTTCCTTCTATCGGTTGCTGCTTGCAGCCAATTTCAACCCCCCACAGCGGCTATGTCGTCAGACCATCTTTTTTGAGGTCTTCCGACGCCTCTCTTACTTTCTCAAGGTCTCCATCTCAATATTTTAGGGGTCCATCTTGCGGGTTCCTGTCTAGCAATATGTCCCGCCCATTGCCATTTCAATGTATCTACGCGATCCATGACGTCCGCTACTCTGGTTCTTTTCCTAATTTCCTCATTTCTTATTCTGTCTCTTAGGCTTATACCAAGCATGGATGTTTCCATGGATCGCTGTGTGCATTTGAGCTTTTCTACATTTCTTTTTGTAAGGGCCATGGTCTCCAATGCAATGTACTTACTACTTTGATTATATAAAATTCTGCCATAAGTTTTAAATATTGTCAAACAACTCCCAATAAACCTTTACGTTCATCTTTAAATAAATATTCAGCATTACAGTGTTCAATTATCAAGTAAGGTAAAAATAAATTATGGGGAGTATTTGGTACATACCTAAACTAAGTTCTTATTGTAAATAAAAGTGTGGGACACATTCAAAAATTTGCTTTCCAAAACAATTCGAACCCATTTCTGCAATAATTTCGATTAATGGCGTTATTACGGACATGCCTGTGTCTAGACGTGAGAATGATTCGGCATCCTGTAATGATTCAATTTGGACGGTCCGCTCCCATCGCCGCGTATAATATGTATTGTATAATACGGTTGGAGTAGGTACGTATGGACCACATGGGCGGCTCAAGTCCCTATGAAATGTCCATGTCCAATGTTCAAGTCTGGACGCGTCCGCATTTCCGTCGGTCCTTCCTTCCTCACCGAGCGCAATAAACACAGCAAGGGCGGGACTAATAGAAATATCCCAATGAAAAGAGAGGACCGCTATTCGACCTAAAATTCGAGAAAACAAATAAACACAGCCAATAAAAGAAAATGGCCGGCTCACGTGTTAGCCACCACGAGCCCATATTATAATGCCTCCTAGACATTGGCGTATACCAATTACAAGACACTTAACAGTTAACTTTTAACGATTATAAAGATTGTACTAGGCAAACCTATAGATCATCCGACGTTACAGATCTATGGAGACTTTCCGGTCCCTACACTAAAACAAATAACATATTAGGTATATTGCAACTACATATGCTGACAGACAGAACTATCCTGAACTTTTCTTCTAGTGAAACAAGAAAAACTAGGAGAAAATTCAAAATCAACAAACCAAAGAAAAATACAACTACAGCAAAGAAATTACCGTCATATAGGGGAATATTATTTCAAAATTACCTGCCCGTTTTCATTTGAGAATCAGTTTTAGCAATTTATGAACCTATATGATGAATTTTTCTTGTGTATAAATTTACGATACACTTCTCTCGAACACGAGATTTTAACTCTATCGAGAGAATTTCATAATTGATATTTTGTTATATATTGTATAAATTAGAAATATTAAGTAAATTTATATACCTAAATAAAGTAATTAAAATAACAATAAACTGAGATTATTTATAATATACACTTAACGTAGTTTACACCACTTAACTATGAGTACTAACTTCTACCGGTTTCAAAAACTTTAAATGTTTTCTTCTTCAGGAAGACTTACGTACTCAAGTACCTACGTAAGTCTTCCTGAAGAAGAAAACATTTAAAGTTTTTGAAACCGGTAGAAGTTAGTACTCATAGTTAAGTGGTGTAAACTAAGTTAAATGTATATTATAAATAATTTATAATGTCGCCACAAAGTTATTTTCCTAACATTAACGAAATAAACTGAGACTTTATCTAATTGAAATTGAAAAATACTACTAAACTGATTAAATTTTTTAATTAAAAAATAAAATAAATCACACAACTCAGTTAAAAAATAAAATGCCTGGTGTCTGAGCTACTTCCAGTTCAACGGTGTTTAGAAAACGTATTTTATTACACATTAATTTGTCCCAAAACCTCTATCAAAACCAAATATTCTGGTGTTGTTTTGTGTTATTCTCTTTCTTTTCATTTTCTCATTTTCAAATTTCGTTATTTAGATGATATAGTGTTAGATTTAGCTATATTTTACGGATTAATGTGTCGTTGTATGGTATAAAAACTCTCAAAACCTTCTTTACAATACTATCTTTAATCTTTTATTATAAAAACAATTCTATATAATAAAATGAAAATAATAATCTTTTCTTTTTCACCACTTTTGAATACATAATGTTAACCAGTTTTAGAGGTGACCCGCTCCCTCATTCGAACAAGCTTAAAATTATGTACCTATAAGCCGTGTGAACTGCTACTGTTGTTGATGAGCGAAGTTTTAACTAGTAGAAGGGCTTATGGGTCAGCTCTGAAACCAGTCAAAATTAAATTTTCAAAAGTGGTGAAAACGAAAAATTATAATAGTAATAGCTGCAAGATTCAATTCCATATATTTTTTTTGTTTCTTAATTTCCAAATTAATTTATTAGACAGATCGTGTGAATCCGTTACGTCCCTGCGTGAATTTCTTTACAGTTGTGTGCTCTATTCACTAGAAATAATATTATAACTCTCTTTACTTGACTTGGCGCAGATTCAAAGGTTAATATTATTATCACACCGACATTTGTATAGAAAAACACACTACTTTATTGTCCATTACGATGACACCTTTTTCGTTGGCGTTTTGTGCCCACCTTTGTTTTATATGAAATACTGTGTGTAATAAAAACCATATATCTATTAATATATTTTTCATTTATGATTCCTTTACGCTCTTCACTGGTGGCTGGGGATTATGTCATTCCAGAGTTTTTTTTATTAGCTAGGCAATTCACACAACATAGCGTGATTTGTGTCATAATTATATTCATAGAACACTCAAACTTAAAAATTAGATTAAGTACAATATCAAATAAAGTCACTTATCATTAGGTACAAATACACATTATATCAAAAGGCACATTACAGAATAACATTATTTTAAACCGAATATATTTACTATTATTCGATTTTCATATAGATTGGAAATGAACTAATAAAACTGGCGCGGTTCGGAGGTGACACCTTTACAAAAGCACTGCCACATCATTTATAAGGAATGTTACTTTTATTGTTTATATCAATTTCTCAATAGATGGTGTAGCAAAAAAGTTTATTCTCAAGAAAAAAGGTTTTTATGAATAATATATAGAACTTTTAAAGAATGGTAGGGAATCAAAATAACATAAATCTTTATATGACGCCAATGCCTTATCAGCATTTAATATCTTAACATAATTTTAAACATGTCGTCGTACCTTACTGTAGGTACTCTACTGGATTGAGTTATAAAAAATACATAAATAAATAAACTCAATAAAAATTAATAATTGATGAACGTTGCGCAAGCACATAAAGTGATCACGTAAACCATCCGTTGACAAATCATAAGCCGTGTAAGTGCCTTGAGTTCCTGGTTCTCCTATAATATTCTAACTTCGTCACTATTGAGATGATTAAAAAAATGGCATAAATATATTATTTTATACACATCACTTTTTTTATTTTATTTTATTTATTTTGGATATCCAACAGTACAGTAGAATATAATGACATAGTATGATATTAAAAACAATGGAAAAAACAGTAAATAATAGACTACGGTACATAATAACAGGACATCATATCAAGTAATTTTTAAAGTTTTACATACAATTTTTAACAAATGAGAAAAACGAAATTAAAGGATCACACCTGAAACATACAAGGAACAGTATAAAGAGGATTATATTCTAGAATCATAACATGGGATTCTTACGTAATCAAAGATTAACGAAAAAGGTGTTGCAACCATTATGGTGACACATGCACATATTTTGTGTCACCATAATATGAGAGCAAGGAGGTGGACAACATCATGATTTTCATGGACAACAGTCTGGAGATTTCACTAAATTTATTACAAAGCTTACCAGTAGATTGGATTGGCCACGAAAAGAATAGTTGATCCAAGGTTCTTTTCTTGGGTATGGCATTCCAGAGTTAAGCCTTGCGAAATGTACTCTCTAGTGAATAACTGATATTATTTCGCATATTAAATTTAAATAAAAAAAACGTTTTGAAAGAGTACCTATGTCATTTAGAAGTTTGCACAAATTCGTAGCACATTCAAAATTTAAATCCAAAATTTATTACATTTTATTTAGATTACACAAATAATGACTAATGCGATAATCGTTAAATAACGTAAAGATGACATATAACGCAAAATATAGTGCGTTGATATGTTATAAACATATAAAAATACTTGGTTAATGTTCTATTATATTTATTGGATTATTGACGCGTTTCGTGCAAAGCACATCGTCAGAATAATGCTCTACAAGACTGAGACTAGTGGTTATATAAAAAATTTACATGACAGGTGTATAAAAATGTTGGTTTTTGAACGGTTGAAAAGAAGTTATATAATGCAAATGAATCTATACAAATCTACGTTTTAATACAATGAACGTAGTTGGGTCACTGGTTGTAGTCCCCTGTGTCCATTAGGTCTGTAACAAAAGAAAACGACAGCAGTAAAATTCGAAAGGTAAATAATATTGAATTTATTGGTTTATTGTTATCTTTTAAGTGTGGTTAAAACCAATGTATTTCATAGATATTTGGTAGTTATAATTATGAACAGCTTAATTTTAATCTTAATGCATTTAACAACAAAATAGAACATTAACCAAGTATTTTTATATTTTTATAACATATCAACGTACAATGGAGTTCTATCAAGAATTGTCGATCGACAAACTAAACTTAGCAAAATATAGTGACTGAAAACATGTTATATTAAAACCGCCTAATGCACTATGAAGTTAGGTGTTAGTAAGGGTAACTATCGTGTGCATTATAAAAGGTTTAAAACCCATACTTTGTTGATTTTTTGCATTTTAAGAACAAATCTTACTTGAAATGAAAAAAAATTACTTTATTGGACATTCACTTTGATTTTATGCACTCTATAAGCACATAAAATATATTTATTAATATTTATTTCTCTACTACACATACAAATTAATGAAGTAATTAAAGAAAATGCTGCAAAAAAGGATATTTTTAATATTTTTTTAAGGGAATTGAGACTGAATTTTGGAATTGTGTGACAAACATTCACTAGAGTAATGTTGAAAACACTAACCTTTTTACTCCTCACTAACACAAGGTGATATAGTGGGGAGTTGTGATTTCGCAATTTTTAAGGGTATTTTTTTTGTAGATTATCAACTAGTATCATGCTGAGATTGTATTCTGAAAGTTTCATGACAATGTATCTGTGTGTGTATGCTATGTACGGCGTGTTCATTTTACTTTATCGATTATAGACTAAAGTACTCATTCGATTCTATTCAAATTTTGCAAATATGTATATCTAATACTCGATTAGATCCCATTAAAATTTGAACGATATATGAATAGTGCTTCTCAATTTTTTTAACTGTCAAATATTTCAAAGTGACCCTAAGCTCAGGAAACTTAAAATTTGATATTTTTATTTTCAAATTCGTAAAAAGGCACATCACTTACATAAAATGGCATTGAAAAATTATCAAGTTTTCGTAATAAAATATTTAAATAAAAAATAATTTAACAAACTCATTTCATGAAAATGTTGGATATTTTCCATACAAAATTTGAATACTTCATAGAATGACTTGTTAGTGAGGAGTTTAGCGTTGGCCACAACCCACTCGTTTTTTCTAGAAACAAAAAAATGCACTTGATTTTGTTTATATATTTATTCTCAATGTAAACAGTTTTAATTATAAAGTAGATAAACCTATATTATGTTTTGGGTTGATTTCTGGTAACGTACTTAAATTCAAATTCTGTGTCAAATTTACTCATTTTGTGTAAGATTAAAATAACGAAAGAACATCACAAGTATTTTATAAAATCTAAATAGTTTGAAGTGATGGGTTCGGTGAACATATTTTTGTTTTTAATTATTTAAATATGTTTTGAAATAATGACGCATTGAAATAATAAAAAAAAAACATTTTAATTTTTAGCTTTCCGACTTATTTTTTTATAGTTTTCCGGGTAGCTGACAGTTACTACGTCAAATATTAATTTAAAACGCACCCTATAACGAGTTAGCTCATTATGGTGACTTATTAAGATGTTTATCGTCTCAAAGATCCAGACTGAAAACACAATTAAAAGCTGTCTCCACCGAGAATTGAACCCAGGACATTTCGCTCAGGATGCATAATATATCTGATATATCTAATAAATTGGGACACGAAGCTCAACAATAGTACAAAATTATTCAAAGTTCAACTAAAATTGATTCAGTGTCTATCTTAGTGAGATAAAATGATTTGATGTTAAAAATGATGATAATCTCACAAAATAAAAAAAAAATATAAGTTCTCGTGTAACTCACGGTAAATAGGACTATGTAAAAGATATCTCTTTAAAAATATTATTTTTCTCCCTAGAAACTGTTATTTTTGATTTAGTCCAAAATCATAAGGTAAAAATAATAATAATATCCACCACGTTTCCACGAAGCGAAAATTTTTATATCATTTTCTTCACTTAAATTGTAAGCGTGTGTATTGTTCCTTTATGGTAATAGACACGGAGCCCGTATTACGAATCAATTCAAAGATAAATGGAACGGAAGGTTTAATGCAAAAAACGACAGTCAAAAAGGAAAACGAAAAGGGGAAAGGGACTTTTTAAAATGTACCTTTGGAAAGTGCTTAGATTTTAGTTGGTAATTTGCAGAGAATTCGGCATCCCTTTGTATGAGAATCGTATGAAAGACGCGGAAGGCGTCGAATAATATAGAAAGTATTTCTTAGTGTTCAAGTCACATTCATGTAACCGCATTTTATTACGACGACTTCTCTGGGAGAATTTTCCACAAAACGGCCACAATCCTACATATATATGGAAACGCTTACGCATATGAGAAAAAAGGATTTTGTAAAAACACATACAATATTCCACAGTTTTGAATATAAAATCGAATGCGTGATTTCACACATACATACCTTCAATTTAATACAGTGGCGATACGATAGTCCAAACATTTAGATAATCTGAAACGAAATCTTTTAACTATAAGCGTATTCATACCTACGAACGGTAATTCTTCAACTTTAGTTGATTAACTTATATAGAAAGTTTAAATATGAAAAATTAATTGCAATGTGCTAGTCAGATGTCCTAGTTAAGAAAAATAATACATGAACAGAAAAATAATACATGACACACAAAGAAGAACAAAAAACAGAAATATACTTATACATAAAATGCTCAAACTGCTATGCATCTGTCATCTGGAAACCACAATATAATATTTATATATATATACAGTATAAAACGTATTAAACACATATTTTTAGACACTTAAAGCACAAATTTTGTAATAACTATTTACTAATATGAATTGGAGACTTTACCGACAAGATGAAGGAACGGTTCAATGTACATAGGTACTTTTATGACATTCTGAACATTATTTACTTCAGTATACCAAACATGCGAACAAGGCAACCCATAACGCCCATATCGCCATTGTACCGATTTCTTACCACAAATAATAATTCGGAAAGGATAAGATCCGTGGACATATTCTGTTATTCTGTATGCCCAGGACCCCTCTAAAGGAGCCACATTAGACAGGAATAATTCATTGCTTTGTTACCAGTAGTGAGAACATCATGTAACATGAAATCAATGGTGAGCTGATTTAATTACAATTTCTAGTTGCATCTTCCATATTTTAAATATGGAAGAGGCCTATATCCAGCAGTGGAAGACAGAGGGCTGAAGAAGAAGTTGCATGTAACACATGAGATCCAACTGTCTATAGCGATAGTATAGTTATAGTTATAGGACAATAACTGTATAGTTATTGTCCTATAACTATCTATATATTCTGAAATTTTGAGCTCTGTACATTGAGCGAATCAAAAGTTAAAAAGGGGAGGGGGCACAGACACACAGACACACACACGGACACACAGACAAACTAAATGTACTCCGAATTCTGAGTAAATCCATATATATATAGAGCATATATGCTGCGAAGCCTCTAAGTTGGTGTTTTTTGACTTCAAATTTGGAAAGACCGTGAAAAGTATAGAGCCTACATAAAAATCTCGCGTATTTTGGCTTGATACTTTGTCGATATGTTAAGAGAACAATTTTCTCTTGAACAAATTGACAGTTGGATTATATTTATATTGTTAAATTTTAATTTGTGTACGTTGCTCATTTTTTTTTAAATATATGAATATAAAAAATATAATCGCAGCGATTGATCATTTAGAGATTTCGCTTAACTTTAATAACACCTTGTTACAAATTTGTAAAATTATAAGATTAAGATCACAAAATACGGAAATCAGAATCTGATCATCTAATGATATCACATGACAGCCAAAGTCGCATCTTGCACAGGATGAAAGATTGTTCACAATTCCTAATTTTGAAACTATTCTAAGTATTAGTTGTATTGTGTTTAATTTATATCTTCGCATTATTTCACGGTATATGTAATACCGATGAATGGAAAAAAATATCAAAAAGAAACCAACTGCGAAACAAACAAAGAATTTATATAATACCTACACACAGATGAAATTATTTGATAAATTTGAAGTTTTATTTCATTTTATTTTCTATGTAATTTAGGAGATTGATGGCGTTGTATCTGGAAGCATCCCCTCTTCCCTTTCTATTAGTAAAAAAAGTCTATAATAATAATAAAATATTTCACTATAGCATTTATCTATTCACCCTTGAAGCGATTTGTTTCCAGTTTCCTATTAGATGGTTATTACATGAGACGAGTGTGTAAGTAGAAAATATATGGGTTTATTAAAAAAAACTTCAGAAATGTGAACCAGGCTATGGCGGTAGACATCCACCGATCAACGAATAGGGGAAGACCAAAAAATACGTGGATGCCGCAAAGGAGTTCACAATTGATGAAATAAGAATTGACATCGGAGGCGGCCCAGAACCGAAGAGTATACAGCCTGAGGACGAGGAGAGCTGACCCCAACAGTCTTCATCGACGATAAGTTGGGAAGAGGCCAGGAAGAAGATGAAGTCGATTTTTTCGTATTTCGTATTGTTTCGTAATCTGCATATAAATAAAGTAGACCTGGTAAGATTGTCGTTCTGGATTTGCGAATGTTTGTGCACGACTATATTCATGTCAGTCTGCCCAAGGCTGCCTGTTCTTACATTCGTTTGAAATCTTTCTATGTGGAAATCGGCAAATTTACAGTAGAGTAAAAAACTTACAATATTACATTTTTATAATATTACATTTGAAACAGTATAAAAACACAAAGCCTCACAAGCTGATATGTTTTTTTTTATTATTTTCAAAAGAAAGTTAGTTTAAATGTTATATAATAAGAATTAAAGAATGCTTTTATGCTTTACTCGCCGAGTCGCCAAAATTGATATATGTGAATTTACCCTGAAGATGGCAAAAATACCAACATTCTGATATATGCGTCCCTATCGTAATTAGACCTCAAATGGCACGAAGTAATAAAATCCGACACAGGGAGAGTGAGCAATTCACGTTGAACAAATGGTCCCTTTTGCATTGTGGGTCAGATTTGCTTTCCTCGCGTTGTTCCACCATTCTTTCAGCTGTCAAATATTCGAAAGTTACCTACTTTATATTTTTATCGTAATTAATATGTATTGATTTAGTTTATTTTCCAATATTTAATAACTTTATATTTTATTTTCTTTCAGAATCAAATTTTAGCCTATATAGTTACAAAAAAATGTAAGTTGAAATTTCAATTCTCGATGAATTTAGGTAAATTTTAAATCAACATTCACATATGGAAAGAACGTAGGTATTTGTTTAAAGATATTTTCATAAATGAGTTGGTGATTATTGTATTTCGGTGTACAGGTTATGTCATTCTTCTAGGAGTAGGTTAAAGAGTGCAGAAGGAATGGCACATGAAAATAACATGTTGCGAATGGTTGCACTTAGGGCAAACGAATCTAAAGAACAGCAAGAAAGGAGATGTGAAGCCAGTAGATTACGAATGACGGCGTATAGGGTATTACAATTTCTGCAGCAAGAAAGAAGAAATACAGATTTTCAGTCTTCAAGTAATTGGATAGAGGTAGGGAGTCGTGATAATTTAATGATAATAGATCAGATGAATATGCAAGACGTTGAAGTAATAGAAATTACTGCACTTGAATGCGCCATCTTAGCAGCATTAAAAGTATAAAACAGCCTCTAAGTCTTCAAGTCATAAGGCCCCTGAGGAGTCAAATTGAAAACGCTTAACAATATCACCAAACACTATTTTTTTTGTATGTAAAATAACAGATGTGGCATTGAAACATGAATCATGGAGACAAAAGGAAAATTCTGCTTTTTCCTATAGTTGCAATATAGATATTAACCTATAGTTGCAATTTATTTCTGAGTCAGTATCAACTTTTGGTAGAATGTCTATAATTTGTACATATTGTGGTGATTCGAAATGGAAGGGAGAAAACCCAGGAATGTGTTGTAACAATGGAATAGTACACATACCTGCAATAGATATCCTCCAGAGCCTCTTTATACATTATTAACAGGTAATTCTATAAATGCATGCCATTATAGAATTAAGTATTTTAAAAGTCATGTTAGAAGATATAATAGGACGATGTATGAGAGGGTCAGAAATGAGGACATAAGGAAAGAATGTAAGATAAAGAAAGATGTCATTAATAGAATTTAAGTGAACACATTGAGATGGTTTAGACACATGGGCAGAATGAATTAGGAACGCCTGACGAAGAAAATATACATTGCGGACAGGAATTGAATGAGAGGTCGGGGCCGCCCAAGTAAGGGATGGCATATCCATGGGAACGCTATTTTGAAAGGCGGAGATGTCAGAAGCATGAACAACAAATGAATATGTATAGGACAATGTATGAATGTCGATGAATGTGTGTCAAGATAGAAATAAGTAGCGTTTGGTTCTCTCTGCCTACCCCGCGAGGGACATGGCGTGATGGTATGTATGTAATGCTTGCTTTCAAATGAAATTTTTAGGAATAAACTAAAGAATTATGAGTTATTATTATGAGTGATAGAGTTAGATGTGTTACAAAGGAGGATCAAATTAGAAATGAATACGTCCGAGGTAGTTTTGGAGTCGCCTCTATTCCGGAGAAACTAAAGGCCAGACACCGATGGTACGGACACATTACCAGACGAAATGAGGTTCATATAGTTAAACTCACACAGGATATACGCACTCAGTCCAGAAATAGAGGCCGTACATAGGCCACCTGGTGGACAAATATTAAGGAGTTGAGGGAGGAGCAACTAACCAGAGAAATGACGCAAGATGGAAAGATCTCCGAAGGGCAAGAAAGGAAAGGTCGTACCAGAAGGGCCGCTCCAGATGAACTGGGAAGAGGCAAGGAAGAAGAAATCTATATTTTCAAAACATTTCTGTATGTTTCATTTAATTAACAAATTATTTTACTTTCAAATTTATGAAGATAAATTTAAGAAAATAAAATTAAATAATTGCCAACAATCAATTAATTTATTCACATAAAAATATCATCATCATTATTCTTAGCGTCACAACTCTTGATGGGTCCTATCTGTGTCCAAGAATCTTCTCCATACTGTTCTATCGTTGGCTGCCACCTTCCAGTTCTGCTGCCCCATGGCTCATGACTATGCTGAGGTCCTGGTAAAGATCATAAAGCTCGGTGATATATATCTTTTACGCCATGTTTGACAGTCGTTAATAGGTACATAGGTATATTCTGCATAAGATTTTTCTTTCAAAGGCATCCACTCTGTTTTCATCGTGTTTTGTTAATATCCAGGTAGGTATCCGATAAAAATATATTACTATCAAATTCAACAAAACTTATTAACGTGGTAAGTTTTCTCAATATCTTTAACAATGTATATCTTTGTCAAAAACTTAATTGAAAAAACTTGAATCGAACTATAAAAACTATATAACCATATTGAATCGAACACATTTTCCTATTCTGACATATACGCATTGTCGTCTCGATACTCGACATACATACATCACCTAATAATAATAATAATTAAAGACTTTTATAGTATTAAAAATACAAAATATATAAAGGGAAAGAACACGGGAATCTCTTCGGTGACGGATCTTTAACCAGTTCAGTCGTTGCCTGCTCTCGGATACGTGGTCGAACTTCCTGAGTCCAAACACGTATAGAATGCAGACATTTTGTAACCGTTCGAGTTTGTTAAGTTGATCTTCAGTTGAATCTCAGCGTAGGCAACGTCAGCGTAGTCAAGTAATGGTAGCATGTGTTGTTGAGTTATGCGACATCCTACGTAGGCGATTCAAAGCGAACGCGAATGCGAAGCGATCCGAACGGATACATGCGAATTCAAAGTGATGCGGTGCGACGCTGCGGCTCTGTCCTACGGGCACGCGAATCGTGCTTCTGACATTATACTTTACCAAAAAAAACTATGGCACCGCTTCCAATTCGCGCGAAAATATCAAACAAATTGATCGCGTTCGCTTCGCATCGTACCATGTCACACCGTACCCTACTCGCGGTCGGTAACGCAGGACACTTCAATAGTTACCGACTGATTGTTATTTTCGCGCCGCTTCGCGTTCGCCTTGAATCGCCTACGTAAGACGTCGCGTTAGAGTGATTTTAGTCTTAACTGGTAAATAATTTTTAAGTCGGCCTCATACGTTCTCATTTGTTATTCAACAGACATACGACAAAGTTTAAGTATTAAATTTAGACTAAAATTATTATATTTATTTGTTTGTAAATTTTTGGAAGATTAACAGTATATATATTACATCTAATATAATAATTTAACAGCCAATTAGAAGTCTCCGCTGATTGGCTATACTGTCAGTTGCAAGTTGAAAAATATAACATAATAATATAATATGTTTCTGTAACAGATAAAGTTTCATTGTGAAACGGAGGTAAACATAAACAAGAAAAAAAAATTATCACTGAAGAGAACATACATGATTTTATATTTTAGTGGTTACAGTTGGCAAAATAAATTATAGTATTAAAAAAATTGCACTTAGAATACATCTCGCTACTGTAATGCTAATCTGAAATACATCAAATTCTGGTGAATTAAATATAAAATGTCCATAACCAAACTATAGTACCGCTTTAATGTCTGCAGTTAAAATAAGAGTCTGCGAATGCTTGCTAAATTAACTGAAAAGGCGAATATCCTTATTTAAGCATACAAAATTATACAATCTAAATACACATAACACACAATAGGTGATCATTTAAGTAATATCATTTAGTTTAGATTTAGACTACATGTTGAGTTTGCAAACATAATTTATCGGTCATTTGTCAAACGTCAAGTCAAATGTCAACCACGGTGTTGCCAGGATTTAAAGTACATATTATTATTGGAGAGTTGCATGAAAAAATATTAATATTTATTACATGTTTATTTACAAGGAGTTTAAAATATCAATCTTTCTAAAATTAAACAATTTGTTATTTTGTAAATTTATATTTTATAAGAATAACGTCTTTGTGCGGAGGCGACAAACACAGCAGCGAAAAATAAAGCTTGCTCCGTGTCATGGTTTGTGAAACGCAAATTAAGAAACTAAAAGAGAAGTTTCGTTTGACTTCTACAATAGGGTTTGCAACCTTTTTAACCACTTTGCGGATTATATGCGTTCGATTTAGTTGAAACTCAGCAATCTTCGTATTGCCTGTATAATTAAAAATGGTCCCTCAGTGTCTCCCGTCCCTTCGGTGCCTCCTGTCCTTTTAATGTCTCCTGTCCCTCAATGCCACCCGTCTCTTCAGTGTCTCCCGTCCCTTCAGGTCCTTCTGTACCTCCCGTTCCGTCAATGCCTCATACCCCTCTTCATTTCCTCCCGAATCTTTCATCCCTTCAGACAGTAACTTCAGACCCCTCAGTACCTTCAGATCGTTCAGTACCTTCAGACCCCTCAGTGCCATGGACCGCCGGAGGCGGTCATTTACCGCGCAGCGGTAAAAGCCGGCTGCAAGCCCTAGCTTAGAAGCTGAGCGAAGCGAAGCTTCTCAGCTAGTTATTTATAAAATTGTGAATTAATATGTAATGAATTATGAAAATGTATTAAATGTAATATTTAAAAAAATTAAAGTTGAACGACTGGCCAAAATTATATATAAATTTTAAAACAATAAGGGTAAAGCCTTCAGCCTTTTTTTTTGTTTAAGGCAATTCACCCTGTAAAGAGTGCTATGTGCCAATTATTTAATGTCAGAGGAGAAAAGTTAATTTTATTATAAATTTATGTCATTCAATGAAAGGAATTTTGAAATAACGGAAAGTACACGTGAATTATTAAGATACAAAAGATGTTGGATATTAAGTGGAGATTGGTGAGTGATTTTAATTAATTGTTTGTATATATTTTTGAAGGCGGAATTATTTTTACAGTTAAAAAATACATGATCAATTGTCTCATCCTCATCACCACACTGGCAAAGTGGGCTATTTAGAACTCTAATTCTATACAGATGGGAGGCAATTGAACAATGGCCAATTCTCATTCTAGAAATACATGATATTAATCGTTTAGATATGTTTCTATTATAAAACCACTTAATGGATGGATTTTAGATGGGTCGATGGCAGAGCGGTTAGCGCGCTGGGCTAGTAATTCATTGGTCGCGAGTTCGAATCCTGCCTCGACAGATTTCGTTCACCTATAGCACAAGCATTTATACTTATTTTAGGGAAAGATGTACATATATGTACTTGTTCAACAAAGACATATTCATTTTTATTTATAATAAATCATAATAATAAAAATTAATATCTGCTCTTTTCATATTTTTTTTTACACCGACGTTGTTGACTATGTAGAATTTCATAATTATTATAAAAATTAAACGTGTAGGTTGTGGTCAACGCTGCACTCCTCACTACCAAGTCACTCCACAAAATATTTAAATTATTTATTTATTTAATATTGTTTCTCGGGCAACTAACAGGTACTATGTCAAATATTAATTTAACACGCACCCAATAACAAGTTGCCACATTCTGGAGACTTACGATATTAATCGTCTCACAGATCCAGACTGAAAACACAATTTAAAACTGTGTAAAATTATGTATAGAACATTTTCAGCATTGTCATGAAATGAGTTTGTTAAATTATTTTTGATTTAGGTAAATATTTTATTAAGAATACTTTATATTTCTTCAATGCCATTTTATGAAAGTGGTGTGCCTTTTTACCAATTTAAAAATAAAAAAATATATTTTTAAGTTATCTGAGCTTGGGGTCACTTTGAAATATTTGATAGTTAAAAAAACTGGGAAGCACTATTCAGATATCCTTTAAAATCTTATGGGGTCTAACTGAGTAATAGATATACAAATTTGCAAAATTTGAAAATAATCGAATTAGTACTTTAGTCTATAAAAGATAAATTTAATAAACACGCCGTACATATATTCTATTTTATTTTATTTTATTTTGTTTTATTTTATTTTATTTTATTTTATTTTATTTTATTTTATTTTATTTTATTTTATTTTATTTTATTTTATTTTATTTTATTTTATTTTATTTTCATTTCATTTCATTTCATTTCATTTCATTTCATTTCATTTTATTTTATTTTATTTTATTTTATTTTATTTTATTTTATTTTATTTTATTTTATTTTATTTTATTTTATTTTATTTTATTTTATTTTATTTTATTTTATTTTATTTTATTTTATTTTATTTTATTTTATTTTATTTTATTTTATTTTATTTTATTTTATTTTATTTTATTTTATTTTATTTTATTTTATTTTATTTTATTTTATTTTATTTTATTTTATTTTATTTTATTTTATTTTATTTTATTTTATTTTATTTTATTTTATTTTATTTTATTTTATTTTATTTTATTTTATTTTATTTTATTTTATTTTATTTTATTTTATTTTATTTTATTTTATTTATTTTATTTTATTTTATTTTATTTTATTTTATTTTATTTTATTTTATTTTATTTTATTTTATTTTATTTTATTTTATTTTATTTTATTTTATTTTATTTTATTTTATTTTATTTTATTTTATTTTATTTTATTTTATTTTATTTTATTTTATTTTATTTTATTTTATTTTATTTTATTTTATTTTATTTTATTTTATTTTATTTTATTTAGGAAACAAACAGCGTTACAAAGTTTATGGTATGGACAATAAGGTTATAACAATTATGCCAATAATGTGTTTCCACGTAAGTAAAAAACAATAAGTATATAAGTTTATACATAAAAATTTATAAAGAATATGTAGGAGAGAGTTGGGAATAGAGAGGAAAGATAGAGTGCAGATGGAGAGGGATATGTGTTGGTATGAATATATATTATGAATATTTAATGATTGATAAGTTTTGATTTGATAACATTTAATGATGAGTTGCATATATCTAATTCGTTTAGGTGCGTATTGAAGAAGTGTGATGCACGGTATATGAATGAGTGTTGTTTGGCGTTCGTGTTACAGTGTGAAAGGTTTAATGAATGTTGGAATCGGGTTGCTCGGGTGGGAACCCGAAGAGCTATGTAAAATAAATCATCACACACACAGATACATCACACTCAAAAATCATCACACACACAGATACGTTGTGATGAAACTTATCAGAATTAAATGTCAGCATAATACTAGTTGAAAATCTGCAATAAAAAAAACCTTAAAAATTGCGAATTTATATCTCCCCACTATATCTCCTTGGGGTAGTGAGGAGTAAAAAATCAGTGATTTTCATTTTCATAATAGCTTTATAAATCCTTTTTTTATCGAAAATTGAGTTATAAATTATTAAAAATATTTTTAGCATATAATTTTAACATTTCATCTTACTTCATTGTCTCCATGCATAATAAATTATCTTCATAATAATGTACCTACTTCTTAAAGGGATACGAATATTAGATTTAATAGATTGTCTGGATGTTTCGCATTCTAGAGCACTGTGGCGATACTACGCAATACATCCTTACTTCGCTGGCTATCATAACACGAGCCTAATTCGCCTTTTGCTTTGTTGATATATATTTTGCTAATAATTTTTAATATGATTTTATTTCTGGTATTGAAATTCTTTCCTCTACCTCGTACGCTGATAAAACTTACATTCCAAAGTTTTCAGCAACAACAACTTCATCCACGACTTGATCACACTTCTAATCTAGGCAATTCATTCACGTCCATCTGGAATTTGACGAACTTGCTCATTTTTTTGGCCTATCCCAATAAATGATTTCTGTGGTCATTTATTTGTAAATAGGTAGGTACCTACTTAGGTATTATTTTCATATTATTATTTCTAGTAAATAAAGCATAGCCATGGTAATACGGAATTAATTTCTGACCTTTTCCGTCTTGAAAGTCATATTATTTGCATAACGACATTGCACCACCCCCCTAAATTCTTATCATTTACACAGAAAACTAAACTTGTACGATGTGAACAATAACAGTTACATTATTTTGAAGTAGGAAAACGGAGATATGACATATTATATTCCCGAGGGAACGTTTTACTGCATGATCTCAAGATATAAAAGTTATCTGACGTTTAAAGATTAAACAATATTTTTATAACGGTTGCAAACACAATTTAGGTACAGCGTAAATAAAATAAGACAAATAACGCGAATAATCTTGTTTTTCTAGAAAAAATAACATCAACATTAAGGTAAAACTAAATTTTGTCCAAGGTATCCTTAGTCCATTATGGATAATGGTTTCTTCGAATTTCTCTTTCCGTCGCTTTTTTGTGCTCCTTCAGTTAATAATCTAGTCTCCATAGACAATGACCAGTCAAAGAAGGTCACAAATCAAAGATACCCATGAAAAATATTTTTAACTCTCCCATATACCTACAATAGATCAATAATATTCAACAAACGTATTTACATATAGGTTTTCGATTTCAGGCATATCTTCAAATCATGATCAAATAGTTTTTTCACACAAAAACAGCAAAAATTTGCACTAATTTGCATTTTTGTTTTCTAATAATAATAATAGTAAATTTTATTTAGATATAAAACATATATAAAAATTTAGTATAAACAAAAAATATATAAAAATACTTTTTTTAAACAATACGTATGGTAAGAGTATGACAAATAATTATAAAAAATAATTAAAACTATGGAACATTAGTAGTTATAACTATGTATTCAGCACCTAGCCTATGTTTGGTGGCAAACTATTATAGTAGCGTCTAGCCCCTGAGTTTCTTTTCTGCATTCTTAGGTTAGGTTTAAGTTTGTGTATAATAATAATAGCGACTCGCGTGAGCGAGTTGCTTTATAAATTGAATTATAAATTATTATAAATTAAATATATAATATTCTTTTAATTTTTCGCATTTAATATAAAATTTCACAGCTCATTTGACTTAACACTACGAGATCTCAACCAATCAGAGAGCCAAACGGAAACAGAATGCAAACGGGTAGATTCAGATTGTAGACTCTAGTACTATTATATATTTTGAGACCTTTATGGTATAAACTATTTTGTGTACTTGTTACTCTCGTTTTTGAAGTCTAAAATCCTGATATCCTCTCGTAGGGTAAGTGTGAACAACAATATATTTTTCGACATATATTTTGTAAGCATATTATTTCTACGACGATAATAGTAAGTTATTACTGTGACAGTGAAATCAATCATTGACGATAATGGACCAAAAGTCATAATTATGTTGACATGGCTCATTCGTTCAATTTTGTTTTAATTTGTTCAATTTTGTTTTAATTTGTTCAATGTTGTTATGTATATCTGCAAATACGTTGTATTGTTTTTTAAGAGGCTATATAGTATATTTTGTTAATCTTTTCCCCAGTACCCTCAAAAGATACGTCTTTGAAATAATGAACAGTTTACATCTTTGTTCTATTGCATGAGTTTTTTTGAAATTTGGATTCGTTTAATACTTTTCTTGTAAAATTTGCTTTAGTAAAATACTTTTTTAATTTATTATTGTAAGTAACATCAATCGAAATAGAATATAAAAAATTACCGGCCTTCTTGCTTTTTAAAAAAAACTCTAAATTTTACCTTTTCTTCACGAAAAAAATATGGAAAATCACATATTATTTGAGGATCCACAAGACATGCGTCAGACCTATCCTAACATACACCATTGAATCCAGAGCTGATACGGTCCGTATTATACCACACAACTTCTGCGCACCAGCGAAATGAAAATACTGCGATGCATAGCTGGCAAAATTATTCGTGATAGAGTCAGAAATACAGATATCCGAAGAATCTGCGAAGCTGAGGACAACGTAAGATGGGGGCGCCAAATAAGAAGGTACTGGAACGAACACGTCAGCCGCATGTTCGAAGATAGGATCTCAAAGATAGCCCGAGACAACGTACCGGAGGGGTCTCGATCACGAGGACACCCACCAAAAAGATGGCGAGATAGTTGGCAGTCCACGCAGCATAAAACTGGCCCTGGGCCTAATGAAAGAACAAGAAGAAGAAGACATATTAGGTGATTTTTCGTGTTTCATACATTAGAAGGTTTTGTGTAGGTACATCCGTATACCCTGGGTATACAAGGAGCTTAATAGTAATACATAATTATGGTTTCATATTAGGCCCTATTTTGTGATGTCATTGACTGAGATCAGCTATTGTAGATCTCAGTTGTATCTAGAACGAACAATTGTGTTTTTTTTATCCGAAAGATCTAGGATACGGTAAAAGTGTGTTTTCCATGTAGATTCTTGTTCATATGCAATAAAATGGCAGGAGTCGACAGTGTTTTGTGCTGACCGACTATTTATTCAAATTGTCCCATCAGATTCTCTGATATGTTTGTAGATAGATACACCCCAACGTCCGTGATGCTATCATATGCGAGATTGTGGTCAATTTTATGGCTATCTTCAAACACTTATATATACATAAGTACATATCAAACCTTACCTTACATAATATCTGTCTTAAGTTCTCAAGATTTTTCTAACTGGATGCAGACTACCCGTTGAGTGATTGAAAGCAGCCGCTACTCGAGTCGAGATCAAAGAAGTAGAAGGAGAATTTTAATATTTTTCCCATACTCCCATCTGGCGCTACATCCCTGTGTGGGCCCTGGACTCCTCCAGAATCCATCACCGATCGTCCCTGTCCTTCGCCGCTCTCCTCAATTTTGTTATTTCGATTGTCTTTATGTCGTTTTTTGTGTCATCAAGCCATCTTAACTTGGGCCTGCCTCTACTTCCTCTGCCCTCTGGATTGATATTGAGAACCTTTTTGGGGATACGATCATCATTCATCCGGCTGATGTCCCAACCACTGCAGTCTATGTACTTTTATGACATTTTACAATGTTGTGTTCATCGTATAATGCCTGTAGTTCGTGATTATATCGTATCCTTCATTCAAGTCCATTATAATTGGTTATGATAAAATTACTATAGAGGGTCAACTGTTTTTTTCGAAATCACAAAAAAACGAAATATCAAAATATACATTTATGTCATTTATACCTACCTATATATTTTATTATATAAATAGTGTTGGTTAAATTACCCCATAAATCAAATAATTATTCTGACATCGAAAGATAATCTCTTTCATCGCATTTTCCAATAATTGTCGTGAAAAAATATCCGCTCAACTGACCTAATAATATTATTTTGATAGTGTGTGGATGGCCATTTGTGTCCTAAAAATAGATATATTATGGACATTATACAAATCTAATCTTGTTCCGAAAGGTGATTGAGAATAACGACTGTGGTATGAAATTTCGCAAACCATGAACTATGTATGTCTACATTTGTTGAATTCACATTAAGAAGTATGTAGGTAGGTAGGTACCTAAGAATTTTGAGATATTTCTCCAAACATTATTCCTTGCTACAATTTCTTCCAACCCACCAAGTCAACGAGATACAAAAAAATTAGGTAGGTAATAAATTTGTAGAACAAACCTATGGCTAACCGGACATATATTGTATGTCCATTTTTTGATGAAATCGAGTTATGATACGCATTTTGTAGAGCTCGACTATATCTTTGATCTGTAAAAATACAGAAGGTAGTTAAATATTGAATATTACAAGCAAAAGTACCAGCATTGTGACCTTTCATGTTGAGTTTTCTCAAAACTATCAATAGATCGGTATGCCATCGAAACATACTTTTGATCGTGATTTTGGATAAGTTTTAAAGCACATTTTTACTTAATTTTCAAGATCAAAATTTGTATCATTTCTCGGGAAACTAACAAATAGTTACTTTAAAATTGTGAATTAAAACATGCAGCCAATAATAAGTTGCCAAATTTAAAAGACTTACATTATGTAATGTTGTCTTCATAAATCCAGATCGAGAATCTGATATCTAAGAGTCCGAAATATTTTCAATTAATTAATTTATTTATTTATTTGAATCTTCTTGTACATACAATTTGTACACTGGCGGGCTTATTGCCTAATGGTAATTTCTTCCAACCAACCAGAGTTAATTTTAAGTATACAAAACAATGTGTACTATGCCAATCAATTACATAATCACATTACAAAATAAATAAATACAGCAGAATAAAAGTAAAAAAAAAAACAAATAAGATAGAATAAAAGAACAATTCATAGCAATGATAGGAAAACTAAAGAATAAGGAAAGGAAGAGGAGAGGAAGATATAATCAGGTGTTGTCAGATAAATATTTTTGCTTTAGCCTTTTCTTGAAGATGTTTAATGAGATAGACGACGTAATATCAGGACTTAGGCTATGGAATAGCCTAGCCGAATGTACTTCAAATGAAGAGCTTAAAAATTCAGAACTATGAATAGGGATAGATAGTAAAGCACGTTCAGCAGATCGAAGTGGACGCCCGTGGCTTGAAAGATACATACATACATACATACATACCATCACGCCATATCCCTTACGGGGTAAGCAGAGAGAACCGAGCGCCATACTCCTCTATTTTTGCATACATTCCTAGCTTGAAAGATAAGTGAATTTATCCTTGAGATACTGAGGTAAATTTGGATTAAAAAGGACATTGTATAGTAATGACAAGATATGTATATTACGTCGTTGTCGTATCTTGGGCCAATGAAGAAGATTACGGTAATGAGAAATATGATCAAATTTTTTTAGTCCAAAGATAAAACGGATGCAAACATTTTGAAGGCGTTCAAGTTTGTTGAGATGTTCCTCGTTTGCATCCAAGTAGCTAACATCAGCATAGTCAAGCTACGGTAGGAGAAGTGATTGAGCTAAGGTTATTTTACAGTGAAGTGGAAGGAAATTCTTGAGTTTATTAAGTAAATAATTTTTTAATGGATGTTTTTTTAATATTTTCTTTCTTTTTTTACATAGGTGTGAAAAATGTATATCTGGCACCTGGGAATGATTGCGTTTACTAGTGTGCATCCTCGTTATTGGTGAAAATTGCAGATTTTAACTTTATTTCAACATAAATTATAATTGTATGTTATTTGTACCTATAAAATCGGTCCGTTTGTTAAATATGTACGTACTGCTACGGAAGTAATATTACGAAAAAAAAATTAAGATATCTTGCCGGGTGTGCGTTGAAAAAAACAAAAGTTTCATTGTAATTATTGTAATGATGGATGGTATAAGAGCAGAAAAAGGAATTACAATGAAACAAACCCCAAATACAATGATACCCCACACTCGACGAAGGACAGCTGCAGATGCAGAGAGGTACAAACAAACTCATGACGTTTGAAATCCAGAAATAGCTTCATTAAAAGCACCTCCCCGATTGAAAATTCACAAAAAAGGAGAGAGGATCTGTGGAAACAGGACCTTGGAGCGGGGCTGTCGATGCATCCACGTGAGGGTATCCCAATAGGAGAAGACCTTCCCTACTGTATATGGACTACCCTCAACAGATTAAGGGTCGGTGTCACACGATGTAGAGTGAACCTCGCAAGGTGGGGGTACCTCTCTGAAGATGACACTCTATGTGACTGCGGCGTAACCCAGGATGAGAGTCACCTTCTGATATGTCCACTTATGGGGGAAGGATGCACACCTGATGACATAATTATGGCAAACGACAAGGCGATGGCAGTCGCCGCATATTGGAGTGGCAGGATTTGAAACAGCTGGACACGTAAAGTAAAGTAAGTAAGTATGATACAAATGATACTAAAGTCTGCAATTTTCACTTACAGAAAAGGGATGCACACTGTTAAAAGCAACCATTCCCAGGTGCCAGACTTATTTTTTTCATAATAAGGTATATTGAATAAGAAAGGAAATATCAAAAAACAAGCCAGTAAAAAATTTTTTTTTTTCGTGTTGCTAGGTATATCTTATTTTTTTATTTTATTTTTATATAACACTTCTTTGTACATACATAAAATTACATAGTACAAATGGCGGACTTATTGCCTGGAGGCAATTTCTTCCAGTCAACCATCTAGGTATATCTTACGCTGGGTTGTTTCAACAAAAGTATCAGTAATAGTATAAGTTCAAATACTATGATTTCATAAAATTGTACAAAATTGCGCCGTATAGTGGCATTCGATTTCAATGAAACAACCAGAAGTTTTGAACAATTTTATGAAATTTAAGTATTTTAACTAAACTTTTACTTTAATATTTGTTCAAGGTAATAATGATTATTAAAAAACGGAATACTGCCGTTGATAAATCGATTTGAACATATCCTATTACCTACACAACCAAGAAGAACAGTTCAAAATACAGTATTATAGAGTTTAATTTGTAATTATTTGATATTTAGTACCTACTTATTGTAATTTTCAGAATGTTCCGGTTTTTATGAGGTACCTACTTATGTTAGTAAATGCTTACCCAATATTATTTGTTTTATATTGTGAATGATAAAGAGTGCTCGACCCAGATTACGACCGAATTCGTTTATTAGTAAAATGTACTTATCGCATTTCACGAAGAAAGCAATAAATTGGGAATCTTCGACGCAGTCATATAATATCAAAGTTCAAAATACAGTAATTCCATTTGAATTATCAACGCGCATTACTTCAATTCGGGGCATGAATTTTGAAATCTTGTTCATTGCCAAAAATAATGAAAATATCTCAGCCTCCGCGGACAGTATTTTTTCCTATTACATATTTTTTTGTTTTCAAGTTCAGAACAAATAACTATTTTAGGATAAAATCACATAACATATATCGTCTCGATCATACAAGTGTGAAATGGATAGATTTAAACGTGATTTTCGTAGCCAAAATGTGCCATAATAATTTGACTGCACTCTGTGTCGATTTCCCAACTGCGGTACGATTCCCATTGACAATTTTGAGGGAGCAAACGGTGAGAGACCCGATCGACTGTAGGAAAATTTGTTCCTTGTGGAATAATCCTAACGATTACTGACTGCCATTTTGCGATTTGGATATGGTCGATTCGTGTGCGATTCCCTCTATTTATTTCTTGTTTTCTCTTAGTTTGCTCTTCTTTCGCTTTTTCGGTCTTTTATTGCAGATAAAAATGGATATTTTTCGCAAAAAATCCGATTTTTAGTGGAGCATTAGGAACTTTTACGTAGCAATTCCACGCCGTAAGTCAAGATCTCGAGAAACGGCATAAGGAGAATCAAACGAAATCCGGCGTGTGACGTCATAAAAAGGTACCGGTTCGTTTTATGCGCTATATTTTAGTCAAACTTACATACTCTCCGCTTCTTTGCGTAGAGTTTTGTATAAATCAATGATTCTTTTCCCGTCTGTGAACGGTTTGACACGCTGACTGGATCATCGTATTTTACTTTATAAAATATGATAAACATGTGGATGATTTTTACGGACCATTAAAGTGACACAATATCGAGATATGAATATTTTATCAGAATTTATGTTTGGTGATAAAATAAAGGCACCGATTTCTTATGTTCACCTATGGAGACGAGTCTTATAAGTCTATGAAATAACGTCTTTCTTGAATTTTTTTATCATATAATAATACCTACTTTGTACGAGCACATATATATGCATGCGTCATACAGAAATAGTAATAAATCGAGATATTCCTTGAAAATTACCATATATATTTACTTTTATATACTATGCGCATTTAAAGAATACAGATACCATCAATACAGTCTTTGATTTTATTTTATTACTTTTGGTTTTAAGTATACACAATAGGAATATACCTTAATATAGTAGCATAGAATAATAAAAGTATAGAATACTCTTTAGCCTGAAATAAACGCGACTGCTTTATGTTGACTAATTTGGTCAACATTTTGCTACGAGCATTCAGTATCATTTGGCCGTCTGCGTGATACTTTCTCCAAATAGGGAATTTTTTAACTGCTTGCAAAATTATTTACGCAGTCATAACGAGTAGTACTATACGAACAATAACTACCAGCAAAGTCATACATATACGACACGAGCCGGCAAATAAAACTGCTTTAGTTTTTCAGCGAGGTATTGTATGGGAATGAGTATTCTATAGTTTTATTATTATTCTATGTATTAGTAAGAGCACTTTCTCTAAAGGACTGAAAACAGCTTCGTTTCGTAGAGCAATATAATATCTATCTAAATAACAGTGCCCTTGGAATGATCTTGAATCATTAAACGGCGCTATACAAATTATTATTATTATTATTGTAGGTAAAGATTACAGAAAACATTTATTTTAAAAATTCGAATATGGAGGCTTTGTGGAAATTGGTTTCATAGTCTTGCTGATTGTATTTCAAAACAAGAAGTGAGAAATTATGTGGAATGAATAGGAATAGCTTGCATTGTATAACAATAAAATAGTATTTTTCTTTATATATTGTGGTGAATTTTTTTTTTTTTTAAAAAATGAATATGTCCTCGTTAAACAAGTACATATACATCTTCCTACGTTCCCTAAAATAAGCAAATAAATGCTTGTGCTATAGGTGAACGAAATCGGTCGAGGCAGGATTCGAACTCGCGACCACTGGATTACTAACCCAGCACGCTAACCGCTCTGCCATCGACTCATCTTTAGTGTTATTAATTAATTATTATGGAGACATGATCATATTTTCTAAGATTGTAAATAAAGCGTACCTATTCATACATTTTGCAATCGTTCAAGTAGTTTATTAAGGAGTTCTTTGTAATCATCCAGATAACAGACGTCAGCATAATCAAGCACTGTGCGAAGTAAGGATTATGCAAACGTGTTTTTTGAAAATTTTTTTTTAGTCTATTAAGTATAGGAATATTATAAAACAGATTTTTACTGGCTTGAGAAATTTGTTTGTGCCATAAAAGATCTTCGTCGAAAAAATACCTAGATTTTTAAAGACTCTGGAGTAGGAGATGATTTGATTGTTAATCAGTAGAGATGGGAGGGGTGTATTTCTTAATGTAGATAGCAATCGGGGACTGCAAATAACAATAGCCTGAGATTTGGACGAGTTGACAAGAAGACCACTCTGAGAGGAGCATAATTCGATGAAGCTGAGATCTTCGTTCATAATATTAATGGCATCAAGATATTTGCTAACATTAAAGTGATTATATTGTTGAAGGTCATCTGTAAAGATATGGTACTGGCATTTCAATTAATAAGTACTAGAGATGATGAAAATTGTAAATTAAAGGGGATTCAATACTCCATCTTGCGGGACCCCTGCTTCCAAAGTGACAGGAACAGATTTAAAAATATTAAATAAATCACATTCCTTTGTTTTTTCTGCACCCACCTGAAGAAGGGGGCGGTTGTTCCCGAAACATAATCTTTGTGGTGATCTTTTTGGAAGATGTTGACCTAAAATGGATTCATTTGCAGGAACGCGAGTTTTGCAAATGAATCCATTCCTATCTTTTTTATACTCTATTTTATATTTTCCTTCATTCTGTTATCATTTTACTTTCTTTAATTGTATTAGGGACACTTACAGACATTGGCAACGGCATACTATAAAGTATAGCTAACTGATGTACATATGTAAAAGTGTGAGGTATAAGCAAACCCAAGGACTTACCAAAGGTAGCAATGCGACCCGCCATCCATTGTACCCAAGTCCACGGAGGAGGTGATAAGAGATACCTTACGCAGATTCGGTGTATGGAATGTGAGAGGAGGATTGGAAAGAAAGATGAATGAACTGTGTGATGTGATGAGAAAGAAAGAATTAGATATACTTTGCTTGACCGAAACGAAGAGGAAAGGTAGTGGCATGAACGAAAGACACGATGGAAGAATGGAACTATGGTCGGGCATAAAAGAAGATAACTTTTCATGCGAGGGAGTAGGGGCGGTATTAGATGAGAGAATTTATTAGAGAGAGAGAGAGTGTATGAAAGAGTAAGTATAAGCTAGTAAGCTCAAGACTCATGTGGATCAGATTTAAGATGGGAATTACAGGGGTGTTTCTGCTTATAGGATACGCACCTGTGACTTCTAGCTTAGAGAATGAAAAAGATGAATTTTGGGCAACTGTAAGAGAGGAATCCGGAGGAAAGATTTCGAATCAACCCTCGGACCTTACGGTGATAGCAAAGTGAACGATAACGGTAAAAAATTGTTAGATGTATGTGTGGAAATGGACCTGTTCGTGTCAAACACAGTTTTTGACCAAAAAAGGATCCATATGTATACATGGGAAAGAGAAAATGAGAGATCCATGATAGATTTTGTATGTGCTTTGAGAAAAGCGACAGTTGATACGAGGTTCTACAGAGGTGCCGAGCTAGAGACAGACAATTTTTTGGTTGTCACAAAAATACGCCTGTTCACTGGCTGGAGCTCTAAAACCAATCGTGGAAGTCTGCCACCGCGTATCAAAGTAGAGAAGCTGCAAGATGAAAGTGTAAGACAAGAATTTGCAAGAAAGATCGAGTGTGCTTAAAGGCCCCACGAAGTGACAGAGATGGATATTAGTGACACATGGAGTATTCTCAAAAACAGTGTACTCAGTGTGGCTTAAAGTGTGTGTGGCGAAGCAAAAAGAGGTAGAATGAAAGGAGATGCTCGGTGGAATGAAAGAGTAAAGAAAGTAATGAAAGAAAAACGGAAAGCGTGGAACGAATGGCTGGCATGTAAAGGATCTGGAAACGAGAAGGAAGAAAGAGCTGAAATATATATAATGAGTGCAAGAGGAAAACAAAAGCAACAGTAAAAGAAGTAAAGAATGCATTGGGAGAAAAGGAAAGCGTGAAAATCGTGAATGATTTTTCTGTGAACACAAAAATGTTCTGGAAAAGAGTAGTGCGAGGATCAAAATGTATACATGATAAAGATGGATGTATGGTTATAGACGAGGAAAAAGTCAAGGAAAGATGGAAGGAATATTTTGAAGAGTTATATGAAAGTAGACAGTGAGAAAGTCGGACGAACAACAGAATACCAATAAATGAATGTGAGAATGACAGCGAGAAAATTTCAATACAAGAGGTCAGAGAGGCAGTGAAGCATGCACGTACAGGAAAGGCTGCGGGATTTGATTGTATACCAAATGAATTAATCAAATATGGTGGCGTTCATAGACCTGGAAAAGGCCTATGACAAAGAAGACCGTGAATAACTTTGGAACGTTCTATCAGTGTATGAAGCGGGGAGCAGGCTGATAGGGGCAATATCATCTCTGTATGAGGAAAGCCAAGCCTGTGTGAGAATTGAAAACTCTCTCACAGGATGGTTCTCTATTAATATGGCTACTGTGTGAGAGCACTAAAGAATGAGAACATTGGGCTGAAACTGGAAGGTGTGACTGTATGTGATCTAATGTATGCGGATGACAAAGTATTAATGACAAAGCGTGGAAGGCTTGGAATGTTTGGTTAAAATAGTATTCGATGGATGCATGCAAAATGGATTGAGAATGAATGCAACTAAATCTAAAGTGATGGTATTTGAGAAGAGCGAAAGACGAACAAAATGCGAGATACGAGTGGATAATGTACAGTTAGAACAAGTCGATGAATATTTATACTTAGGAAGCATGTTTCAGCGTGATGAATGATTGGAAAAAGATATTGAAAGGAGAGTAAAGGCAGGTAATAGAGTGAATGGTGCATTAAGACCGGTAATGGCTGATCCAATTATTTCGAGGCAAGCAAAGCTCGCGGTACACAATGGTATCGTCGCACCGACTCTAATGTATGCTAGTGAGACATGGACATGGCAGAAGACGCATGAAAGTAGAATTAACGCGGTTGAAATGAGGTCACTAAGACGAATGTGTGGTAAAACGATGTTGATAGAATAAGAAATGAGGATATTAGACGAGAATGTATGGTTGAAAGAAATATCGTTAGTAAGATGAAAATAAATGCCCTAAGGTGGTTCGACCACATAGAAAGAATGAGTGATGACCGTCTGACAAAAAAGTATACAAGGCTGACAAAAGAGGAACGAAAAGTAGAGGTCGGCCAAAAAAAAGTTGCCACGATCACATAAATGGGATTTTGAAAGATGGTGATGTTAGAAGTAAGAATAATAGAAGAGCGTGTATGAGACGATGTATGGACGTGAATGAAGCGAGGAATGTATGTCAAGAGAGAGGAGTCTGGCGTTCGGTTCTATCTGCATACCCCAAATAGAGAAATGGCGTGATGGTATGGTATGGCCCTTTAAAAGTGAACACGACATGGCAAAGTTCATCAATACACACACTAAAAGTTTTTTATGCATATACATAATATGGACATCCACAAAAATATACACTAACACACATGAGTGCATACAAGAAAATATATCATACAAACATATTATTAAAACACGAGATAAAACATAATAACAAAAGAATTCAAAAATAAGAATCATAATACAAAACATACTAATTTATACAAGCGCTAAAATATCTTTAAAATATTTTGATACAAACAAATATCTTTTTACAAACATAACTACCTACATACAATCTCATGCATAGACATGCCTGCATGATAAATTCTCTCAAATGTTTACAAGAAAATACATCACATAAACATATTAAAGCATCTGACTTAAAAAATAGTCATGAAGTCTAATAAGTCTAAAAACACATTTATTTATTTATTTATATTTATTTATTTATTTATTTATATTTATTTATTTATTTATTTATTTATTAATTTATTTATTTATTTATTTATGTATTTATTTATTTATTTATTTATTTATTTATTTGTTTATATATTTATTTATTTACTTATTTATTTTTTTATTTATTAATTAATTTATTTATTTATTAATTTATTTATTTATATAATTATTTATTTATTTATTTATTTAATTATTAAATTATTAATTATTTATTTATTTATTTATTCAATTATTTATTCAATTATTTAGTATTTATTTATTTATTTGGTTATTTATTTATTTATTTATTTATATATATATTTATTTATTTATTTATTTATTTATTTATTAATTAATTAATTAATTTATTTATTTATTTATTTATTTATTTATTTATTTATTTATTTATTTATTTATTTATTTATTTATTTATTTATTTATTTATTTATTTATTTATTTATTTATTTATTTATTTATAAATTTATTTATTTAAATTAATAAATACATAAATCTGTGAGACGATTAATATCGTAAATCTCCAGAATGTGGCAACTTGTTATTGGGTTCGTGTTAAATTAATATTTGACATAGTACCTGTTAGTTGCTCGAGAAGTAATAAATAAATAAATACAACAGCAATACAATAAAGATTTATACCAATATAGAGAGATAATTTTTATGTTGTCAATTATAGTACCTATTCTAAAATATATTAAGTAAATATATATTTATTAACATTGAATACATCGATAAAGAAACAAAAAAAAATTGATGGGTGGTGGCAGAACGATTAGCGCGCTGGCTTTTTGTTAAAACCAAGTCGTCGCGAGTTCGAATCCTGCCACGACCGATTTCGTTCACCTACAAGCACAAGAACTTATGCTTAATTTAGGGAATATATTATGAGGATGTATATTATGTACTTGTTAAAAGATCATATCCATTCTTTAAAAAAAATATCACAGATACAATACGATGTAAATAATAATACAAAAAAAATATGCGAATGTACATAAGCTGCTTCAATAGGTTAAAAACCTGTTTTTACTTATTGAAGCAGATTTTCATGTTGTGTATATGATTTAAAAAAAGGAATCTCGATAACTTCAATGTACGCGGAAACGACTTCAAACAATTCAGAGGGGCAAGTCTGGTCCAACCGGCGAAATCAAAACCCTCATGATTATCCATATCATGGATATAATTATCACATGGAGTTCTATGACACCTAAATATACTATAGAACTCCATATAATAATTATATCCATGATATGGGTAATCATGAGGGTTTTGATTTCGCCGATTGGACCAGACTTGCCCCCCAATTTTAGAAAAAAATTGGAACTTTGAAACCGCGTACATTGAAGTTCGAGTACATCAAAATAAAATTAAAGTAACAAGGAACGGTTTATAACCAATAATTTATATTACTTCCGCGATGGCAAAAGTTGAAGAGGAATAAGCAATTAGCGAAGAGAGAAATTTCAGAGAGTCCCTTCAAAGTTGAGCAACCGCTGAGTCGCAGCTTAATAAGGCAAGATGATACACGGAATAAAAGAGAGCGAGCGCTATGTAGACGTAATTTTAAAGTTAATAAAACATTTTTCACATAAAAATCTTCCCGGCGGCGTTAGCAAAAGTACAAGTAACTCCGTAGAGCACTCGGCCCAAAAGAGTAACTTTACATTTGAATAAAAGAAGTTGGTCGCTTTTTACTGCGTTTCTCCGTCGTTTCGTTTATGATAGAAACAAATATCACTTGGGACCACGGGCCTAGATTTTCCGTCCATATCGTTCACAGTAAAAGTTATTATAATCAACAGCGAGGAAGAAACAAGGAGAAATAGCCGGCCTACTAGAAGATTCTCGATATGGCGCTAGGTTTACTCTGCCTACCTTAATAAAAGGGACATGGCGTAATGGTTTGCATTTACGGTACCTTACTGAACATTCAAAGCCTACGCGTTGCCAGTACTGTTGTATGGAGTGGAAGGTTGGACTTTTGACTCTTGAAAATCTTAACAATAAATCAAATTTAAGCATTCGAGATGTGACTATAGAGTAGGTTCAAGCACATCTCATGGGTCGATAGCGTCATCGACGAGAGCTCTAAATATGATGGAGAATGAAAGAGAGTTGTTGACCATTGTCAAGAGACGCAAAACCGTATATTTTGGACACATATTACGTGACCAAAATATGATAGATACCGTGGCTTAAAAATCTCAGACAGTGGTTCTGGATTCCGGATGTGTCGTCACTAATTAGGTGGCGCAGGATCTGGATGAGTTTGATGTTACGATGTCACCAACCTCCGTTAGGAGCGACACAAGAAGAAGAAGTTGAACATTTTTGTAATTTGTGTGAATTGATAAACGCTTGAGTAACTTAAAAGAGGGTGTTCAATCATGTTTTCAATAATCTATTACGCTTAATAAAACTGAAGGCTATATGTTTTCAATGTTTATATAAACAACATTGTGGAATGCCATTATAAATTATTTGTTCTAACCAAATGTGTGAAGAATGTTCGAATAACTACACAGTTTCATTTATTTTGAATTCTATTTAATAATTGTTGAAACATTTTCGGACTTTCGTACATCTTCAGCAACTTTCTGAAGGCGTATATTTTTCAAATATGTGTTCAATATGCGGCGAACCCGTACATTCTTCACAAGTATATTTTGCACTAGGACAAAGACAGAAACATACCAGAATATCGACAAAAATACAAATAAAATGTATTTGTATTGTTTCCTTCCATATCTTCTTCCTTAAAAAAGTATCTGTATCGAAAACATTAAAAGTACTTTTCTGAGGAAGAACGTTCGAGAAACACCATGGATATTGACCCGGCATGTACATACTCAGATAATTACCTTCCTGATGGTATAAAATAATAGACAGCGTTCGACATATCATCGTAGCTACTAATATCAACCGTGAAAACTTTTATTACGTAATTGCTCAATTTTTAATTGTTGTTTAATTAATGTGAAAGTTGATATTGTGGTACCTTTACATAATATATTTATTTCCTTAATTGTGAATTATTAAAATACAAATGTGCAAGTAACCAAATCTTTCTTTTTCTCCTCTCTCTGTGAGATCCTTCACCGCTTATCTTAATTTAAGTTTAAAGTTAACTATTTCAAAAGGTTTTAATTAATAGCTTCAACAGCGATAGACTACATTAATGCCCCTATAGGTTAAAAATATAAATAATTTACGAAGGCTATATATACATTTCAGACCTAACGTTTATTCATTGCTTCGTGTTTATTTCCATCGAGCATATTTTACATTCACCTTTGTTTCCTTTTTTCAATTATTCTGTTTCAATGTTTTATTAATATGGCTATTTCTATTTTTAATAATAATTTCTTAAAGTATTTTTATGAAATAAAAATATTACTAGTGAATATTGAAAAACTGGACAAGGAACGTTACAAACAATACATAGGGGAGGTATGCTTGACACAAAAAGAACATGGAATATATTTATATAACTTTTAGCCCTTATTTGAATCAGACTGGGGAAATAAACCAGATAGCTCGGTAGGTACAAACATACTCTTCGTATTTACCTATTTCCCCAACTTGGTGACGCTCAGTGACGATTTCAATTACCCAATATTGATTTAGTTATCACCTGCAACATTTTTACAGAAATGCCTACTTCACAACTCTGTCGTAAAGGAACGGAAATTGTTTCAAAAAAAAATTTTCAATGAGATTTTGAAGAGTGACTTTTGTAAATATATCTCTTGTAGATACCTACTCGAAATAAATAACTAGACCACCTTAGATAGGGGAGAAATAACCAGAGGGGCACACTTACTGAGAAAACCATGTTCATCAACCTAATAAACAAAATAATAAGAAGTAATAAACAAATTACTGTGAAGGGAATGAGAAGGGAGCTGCGGTGGGCGAGGAGCATAGATACTGGAAGACGGATATTTTTTCGTTTCAAAATATTTAAAATCATATATTCCATAATATCCATATCATAATATCCATATATAAATCATATATCCATATATCCATCCAGGTATATTTTTTTTTAATTAAAAAAATATATATGTCCTTGTTAAACAAGTACATATATATATCTTCCTACGTTCCCTAAAATAAGCAAATAAATGCTTGTGCTTAGGTGAACGAAATCGGTCGAGGCAGGATTCGAACTCGCGACCACTGGATTACTAGCCCAGCGCGCTAACCGCTCTGCCACCGACCCATCTAAAGTTACTGCTGTATGATGTAGATGAATCAAAAAAAGATTTTGCAGACAAAGCCCCAAGATAGTCTGATGGAGTGCATGACAGCATAGAGGGAGATGGCGACGAATGCTGGAGGTGGTCAAAGATGTTGACCAACGAATAAATAGTGCTTATTTGGTGTTCTCGCAGTAAATTTATTCGACAAAAAAATAAATTACTCACCTTTAGTTTGGAGATTTGAATGTTGCAGGGACATCGTGAAGTCAGGATTTGTTCTTGGTCTGTGGGGGACATAATTTGTAAACGGTTTTATAGAAAAAAAATATCCGTACATAAATTAATGTAGACGTTTTTATCGAATGTCTATCTCGAATATTTTTATTATTGCATATGCGCAAACATTGGATTGGATTGGATTTGGATATATAGAACTTTCAAAATTGAATTGATAGGGATCTCATTAAAAGGCATAATTGGTGAACGTTGCGCAAGCGCATAAAGTGATCACGTAAACCAGCCGATGACAGGTCGTAAGCCCTGTAGGTGCCTTGATTTCCCGGTTCTCCTACAATAAATATTCCAACTTCGTCTCTATTGAGTTAATTAAAAAATCTGTTAAAAAAGAATGTCTATCTATCTATCTGAAGCGCTCTACAACCCAGGCCTCCTGCAGAGCCCGTCTCTATGACTGCCGGTCTTGTAATGCCTATGGATGCTTTTTCAGCTATGGATGCCGATGTTGTTTGCATCCTTCAGTATTCTGTTCAGCCATCGAAGCTTCGACCTTCCAATTCTTCTTCGTCCATGTACCCGGTGCACCAGTTATAATTCGTCTTTGCTCATTCTCTGTATGTGTCCGGCCTATCTGAGTCTTCTGATTTTTATTTTATTCAAGATGGTAGGATCCTTGTACAGATCATACAGCTCCTGGTTGTATCTGATACGCTACTACCGTAGATCCTTCTCAGTACCATCCTCTCAAAAGTTTCTAGGGCACTTTTATCACTTTTAGTGATTGCCCAGCTTTTAGATTGCTTTTATCCATGTGAGAGTACTGGCCGAATAAGAGTCTTATAGAAGAGGTTTTTCTGATGAAATGAGACCTTATGTGTCTCTTCATGTAGGTTCACACTCATATTTTGAAAATTCAGCATATACATACCTATATCTTTACACTGTATGAAACCTAGATATACCAAATAGTATTTGAACTACAAAGCATCACTAAGGAACGAACGACTGATAACTCGCACGCTGAGTTCTATAAGTATCCACCAGCAAAGACAAAAAATACAATTCGGCTGATAAATCATCTTGTATTTAAATCGAACAGAAACACGATCGAACCGAATCTGTGAGTCAGTCGAGTCATTTTATCGCTTCCCGATTTCACACAGTCGCTATAAATTTCCATCGCAATCCTTAATGCATACATTATCGGTAGGTAGCCAATGTTCGACGATGCTCCGTTTTGACAAAACACATAAACCGCCTTGAGCTAGTTCCGTTCCTCTCCCACCTGGGGCCGATCGGGCTTAACGAAAGAGACAAAAGGTCTGACGGTGTTCAGCACGACCCGGCCGCGACCATTAGCGAACCAGTTAACACGCAATCAGTGTGAATACGTTACTCTTTTATACGCCATACACAAATTAACTACCAGCCCTACGCCCCAGAGTTGAGATAGCAATGACTCTTTCGAATATATTTTTTTAATTAATATAAAATTATTAAATTTATTTGATTTGATATTGTATTTTGGACAAAAATAATGAGCAAGTAGGTAGAGATTTATTTTTTTTGTATACAGAAAAAAAATTAGACAATTTTTAAATAACGTCATTTTTATTGAAACAGTTAAAACGTCCTCTATTAATTAAGTACTTACATTTCTAACCAAACTTATATGTCTGCACATTTGATTCTTTTCTTTTATTATTTTATTCAACAATTTTATATTTTTTATTACTACAATGTAATCAAACTGGTTTGATACATTTAGAAGAAATAAAAATAAGAAATAGAAACAAAAAAAAAATAATAAAACTGATGATAGCATTTAAGAACGGAAGGACGTAGGTAGAAGGGATATTTAATTATTTGACGAAGTCAAATTTTGCTAAGGAATAATGTTTTATTATTTTACTTTTTAATATTAGTAGGTATTGATTGAGATGACGTTATATCATCACTATTCTAAAGTTTAAAATTTTTCATTATAGATAGACACAATTTATTTAGGTTAAAAATTTAGATGGGTTGTGGCAGATCGGTTAGCGCGCTAGGATAGTATTCCAGTGGTCGCGAGCTCGAATCTTTCCTTATAATTTGGATGATTTACTCACCTCAAGGGCGCTGAATTATGGCCCTGGTAAGATTTGCGAAAAAGGTATGTTTTGAGATTTTTTCTGAAGGTAGATAATATATTTTTAGTCTGTCTGAAGGTATGTGGGAGCTTATTCCATGAATCTGTTCCTGCCACAGCAAATGCATGATCGCCAAAATTAGTGGTGTGCACCCTGTTTACTTGAAATAAATTTCCAACCATGGATGAAGATGTAGAACGAAGTGATGATTGTTTATCGTTAATTGAAAGAGGAATGCAAAGTTCGGAGAGGTAAGTAGGAGCCATACCGTGAAGTGCTTTGAAGATCATGAGACATAGCTTATATTCAATCCTTTCAGGAACTTTAAGCCAATGCAGATTGCGGAGATGGTGAGAGATGTGACCTTACTATGATCTCGATTTCGGTGTGAACGGGCCTTTGAAGTGGAATATATTGCCCCTTGACATACGTGGAACTCACAGCATCGGCAACTTCGGTAGACTTCTCAAGACTGCCTTGTTTTGTATAGCCAACAAATTTAATAAGCTACAGCGCCCTTGGAATGCTCTTGTATCACTAAACGGCGCTTTAGTAATTCTATTTATTATTATTATTATGAGCGATTTCGTTCACTTATAGAAATAATTAAGGTATAGTTTGGTGAATTTTTGAAGATGTACATATAATATGTACTTGTAACAAGGTCGTATTCATTATTTTTTTAAAAAGAAAGAAATAAAAATATGATATAAAAAGTGCTGATAAAATAAATTTAAATATCTGAGAATGTATGGTACCGTGGACAAAGGATCCGATGAAAATCTTTCTAGTAATAGAGTGACAAATTCCTTTCATTACCTGGTTATACAATTCTTGCTGGACCAATTTCCGTTTATCGAAATAACATGTAAAACGCCAAATTTGACCCAAGGCAATCTCATTACTTGTTCTGGTATTATTCTGGTTCACCACGGGGATGGTGACAAAAAATTTGGACCATTCTCGAAGAGAAACAAACTGTCGCGAACTGCTCCGTTATTCAAAATTAGGGTTGCAACAAATATTTTCCGGAACTGGCGTGGAATCTCACGAGACGAATTCCGAATCTGGTTTGGAATATAGTAAAACGGACGTCCATCACTATGAACGAAAACAAATATCAATTTACAAAATTTGATTAACAGCTTTCGACCCAATACATGCTTTTGATCTAAGTATATTTTTTAAATTATGTTTTATTTATTTATTTACTTATTTATTTATTGATTTATTTATTCAAATATTTCAAAAATTTATTTAAGTTTTCAAAACTCAATAAGAAGGCATGATTGGTGAACGTTGCGCAAGCGTATAAAATGATCACGTAAACCAGCCGATGACAGGTCGTAAGCCTTGTAGGTGCCTTGAATTCCTGGTTCTTCTATAATATTCCAACTTCGTCCCTATTGAGATTTTAAAAAGTTTGTAAAAAATATTATTATATCATTGTCAGCTGATAGTAGGTACCTTATATGTATAAAATATTTCCAAGTTCGAAATTTCGTCTTGATTTTTAACATCCCTATCTACAATACAAGTGACATCCAATTGCTCGGTGGCAAGTTAGAAATTACACTATTTTATGTACGATGAAAACGAAATCCAGCCTACTTCGGTTCATATCGTGTGTGTTGGTACAGAGAAAGGGAGCATTGGTCGTCGAATAAGCCATTCCATCAAGATGTTGCAAACATAAAAATAAAATGTTATCCGCAAAATTGGCACGGCGAAGGCGAAATGGTAATAATGCTGCTAATTCCAGTGCGAAATTGAGTGTGTATTTAGTAGCAGTATAAAAGCATTATGTATTGCAATATGACCACAAGACCCCAACACTAATGTTGTAATTCAATATGTTTAATAGTTCCCACTGCCATCGATGTTTTGATTGCAATTCTCATAAGGAAAACACTAACTAACCATTTTTATTGCTTGATCCACGAGTTGGACATGGAAAGGGTCTAGCTTTCAAGAAAAACATAGAAATATTACTGTATTGAACTGTAATATTTATTTATTTATTTATTTTTACATAAACAATACAGAACAATAATGCAAACAGGGGCTAGTGGCCTCCACGTAATCAGGCAAACAGGGCCTAGTGGTCTCCAACTAATCAGGATATGTTAAAAAAATTCAAACGTGTACCTTTATAAAAAAAAAAACTACTATCGTAATATTATGAATAATCAAACACATATAACCAAAAATGTGGGGTAACCAGCGACGGATAAGCGGGTGTGCATTGACTTTAAAAATGAAGCATGACTTATGCGTGTATACTCCCACACCTATAGGGGCACTACATTCAGAATGGGTGGTGAACCTGATTGCTGACTATGTGAGATGTTATTTTTTGTTGTATTTTTGACTTCTTGTAACGATGATAATAGAAAAGAGTGGAAGCACTATTCTAAGCCGGTGCCTCACAGCTTACCACAGGATCATCGTTATATTATGGATACATAATATTATGGATTTTTAAAAATAAATTAAAAGAAAAGTCATTTGAACAAAAGTCAAATAACTCAATCACTATGCCACAGAAGTCGACAAAATGGCTTCTATGGTTTCGATTCACTTCTGTGTTCATGACAACAAGGGTACGTTGAGATATATTTTTTTAAACACGTATCCTATTTTCGATCATGTCCTAATAACACATATTCTCAAACATGGTGACGTATTAAGGACAAAGAAATTTTATGTGAAAGATGGCAAAATAACAAAGTGAAAAATATAAAAGACGTTTTTAATTTTATTTTGTAATGATTCTCACCCAATAACAAGTTACCACATTTTAGATACTGATGTTTATCGTCACATAGATTAAAAAAAAATGAAAATTGCCAACCGCTGTGGCACAGTTGATAAGCCGTTCGGTTTCTGTGCAGGCGTCCTGGGCTCGATTCCCAGCAGAGGAGAAATTTATTTAAATTTATTTCTCACGTAAATATTGCTTCTCTGGGCTGGAAACACTGGATAGTTGGTAGAAATTGCCATACGCCAATAAACTCGGCACTTTCGCAGGGTGCAAGTATTATTATTATTATTATTTTAAATTAAAGCCATAATATGGCTTTTATTTTAAAACATATTATGTGGTTATTTTATCATTTCATTACTTTTTAATTTTCGTAGTTTTTATTTTAAATAGTTTTTCCTAGTTTTCATTTAAAAAGTTTTTCGGAAAATGTAAATATGTAATGTTTACATCTTCCTCTTGAATTGATGAATGATTATTAAGTATTTAAAGGTATAGAGTATATTAACATAATTTCTTAAATCATTTAGATACCAAAACAACAAAACATTTCTGTTAACTTTGATTTTATCACTTGGATAGAGCTCTAAAAATTTAAGTTAAAAATGTATTTTTTTAAATTGTGACATGTTAAATCAATATGTATATTTGAGAAGCTCTATCATAGACTAGAATGCTCCTTCACGTATGCGTATATTCTTAAATTCGACTTGTATTTTTCTTCATTGTGAATTTTTTTTCTCAATATACCCTAATATGTAAATGACGTCTAGTTTGTCAAATGAAAAACCATTTTTCAGGCCAGACTCGGCTATATGTAAATGGATATGGTCCTGATATTTGTAAATTTCATCACAATTTATGTGCGTGTTTACCTATCTTAAAACGTTTTCCACGAAAGGAATATATGTATTTTTTCTTTCGTCCAAAAATTGGATGATGCTAATATTAATGTTTATTGAAAATATTTTTCTTTTGTTGATTTTATTTTCGTATATATTGTCCGTTACCTCCGGAACATATCGTGTGCAAATATTCTTCTCTTTGTATAATATGTATACTCTATTGGAAACAAAATATCATCTTACATATTTTAAATATGTTACAGTGAAAGTTAGGAATACTTTGTTTGGTCTCATATTAGAATGACACTTTTGGTAGTGATTTTCTTCTTGTTCTTCAAAGCCGTCTCGTCTGAGGAGGTTTGCGAATGTCAGAGCAAAATATATCCACCTTGTATACTTGAGCGTTCTACAGAGATGCAGTGCTCTTCCTCAACCACTATATCAGAATACGGAGCGAGGAAATACTTCGACGCCCTGTAGGCCTATTCCAATTATTTTATCGTGGCAATATACACAAGTTTATACGCTACATGCGTTTCTTATATGAAACCTCCGCGCATTATGTCGAGAGAACTTACGATCGCCGTTCGTTACGCGGTATTCTGATTGGAGCGAAACACGTATGACATTCGACAGGTGAATTTATTCGCAAAGTTTAATGCGTATATCGAGGTGGTGTTATGTTCTGTGTAAAGAAAAAAAAAGCGACGTGTACACACATTCGTTCGTTTCACAGATTATAGTTATGAATGACAGCTCCTGATACATAACTTTCACGTTACATTCTGTAGTACGTAAATATTAGCGGAACTTATCGTAAAATATTACAGGCGAATGGGAATAAGGGTACTGGTTCTCTCTTCCCTTATATCCTTCCAGTATTTTTGTTGCAGCAGGTTTATTTACTACTGGGACGATCATTTTGGCTCATAAGGCTATAATCTCAGTTGATCTCAGTCACCTTATCAGACGAAATCCAAAAGTTAACTTGCAAGGTGAATCAATGGACATTTGGAAAACAAAAAGTACAACAAAGCCTACTAAAACTCAGTCGTCTGAATGACGAACGGGTTATAAGAGTCGATTCTCACCAGAGGGAAAATCTTTCTTCTCTGGGCTGAAATATTAGTTAGTTGTTAAAAAATACATTTTGCAATGAAAACGCAACTTGTATACAGGGAGTGAAGAATTGTGCATCACATTGAACCATCAGAAATGTTTTATAATATTTGAAGTTATAGATATAATATACCTAGGTATATTTATCATTCATAGCACAGCTGTACTCTGTCACATGCATCATACTTGAAAAAATAAAATATAAATGTACTTACCTATTTTTATTTTTTGTATAAATTTTTAATATTTTTTCCCTACCTGGAATTTTTTTCAAACAACCGATTCTCTATTTTCACTGTAACAAAATATAAAGATGGTATGTTAGAGTATTACGTACAATTGATTCAAGAAAATGGCCATAAAAACAACGATATTAAATTTATATAAACATGTAACTCCTGGCCATTATTATATTGATACAATATTTTAAAGAAATTCTTATTGGACATTATTTGACCTTTGAGTCACATAATATTATCCTTACAACGACTTTTCATTTCTAAGAGAAAATTAATTACTCAAAGGCATGATGGATAGGTGGCAGAGAGGTAGTGGGTTGGTCTATCAATCCAGTAGACCAGGGTTCGAATCCTGTCATGATCAATTTCATTCACCTATAGATAGAGTTTTGCAGTCTCCTACCCCACTCCTTTGGAAACGTTTCAGAATTCATAGCCCTATTCATCCCTGGCTATTCGATCGGCTGCTCATCGGGCGAAACAAGGAACTTCTACCAAGCATATTTCATACCAATACCCCTAAGAGTCCAACCTAAAGCGTTTCATTAGCCTATAGTACAAACATTACTTAGCTTGTTTCACGGGACAAATCTATGAAGATTTAGGTACTTGTTATTTTAACTACTCACTAACCCACAGTTATGATTTCGCAATTTTTAAGGGTATTTTTTTTTATTGTAGACTATCAACTAGTATCATGCTGAGATTGTATTCTGAAAGTTTCATCACAATGTATCTGTGTGTGTGCTATGTGCGGCGTGTTTATTTTACTTTATCGATTATAGACTAAAGTCCTCATTAGATTATTTTCAAATTTTGCGAATATGTTGACTCCATAAGATTTTGAAGGATACCTGAATAGTGCTTCGCAATTGTTTTAACTGTCAAATATTTCAAAGTGGCCCAAAGCTCAGGAAACTTAATATTTGAAATTTTTATTATCAGATTGGTAAAAAGGCTCATCATTTTCATAAAATGGCATTGAAGAGTTATCAAGTTTTCGTAATGAAATATTTAAATAAAAAAAAAATTAACAAACTCATTTCAAGAAAATGCTGAATATTTTCCATACAAAATTTGAATACTTCATAGAATGACTTGTTAGTGAGGAGTTTAGCGTTGGCTACAACCAACTCGTTTATTCATACAGCAATTGGAGCCCTGCTTTAGACACGTAAGTACCTATACATTAAAACAAAACATAGATATACTTATATCTTTTATTATTTGATTTATACGTTATACGCATGTTTTAAATATATTAATATTTTTTAAAGTATTATGTTCATTTATTATATTTGAGTGCTATATACTGGCCTTCCTGTCATATTAAAACCCTTCATATTTGTATAGACTTGGTACATACATAGTGAGTAAGTAGTGTAAATCTGACATCATTATTCGAGTCTGACGATGCATACAGATGTAATACTTGGGTGCACTCATGCAAGAGATCATAATGGCTTAACAATGTCTCGCGCCTGTCGTGCTCACATTCCCATTGTTTGTCCCGTATTTGAAACTCTCGGATACGGCGATTAGAATGGGCCAATTATCTTTCGCCCGAATCGTTTTGCCATCTCGGCGATGGGCCACGTGAGCTAGAATCAAAATTGACTATCTGCATTCCAATATGTCGATCGATTTAGATAACTATAGCGGGAGATTTTTTATTATGGATTTCCTATTAATAAAAAAGTTACCGTGACGAGAACTCTTTCGACGAGAATCATTATCATTGCATTTATTCTCCGCCAACTAACATATTTATCTACACTATCTTCAATATTAATGAAACACACCCATAATTGAAATCTTTTCACAAATCCAGGCTGTAAACACAGGAAAAAAGTGTGTCCTTACAGGGAATCGAACGTGTAACCTTTGGCACAGTGATCAGATATCCAACTAACTGAGCCATGAAATAAATCTGACATTACAATTAAACATACTACTTAATAGATCTAAGCCACGTTGGCTCACTTGTCTATACCTACATCGATTTCATGTATTCCGTGAGATTTATTAAAAACCATTATATTATACAAATTAAACATTGTTTTTCTTCGAAAATTATTTTATTGCTATCTAGGTCAACCGTTTCGCCTGGTGAAGGCCTTTTCAATTGGAAAAAATAGTAAAAACCATAATATTATTTAACTTAAGGGAGCGAAAGAAAAATCAATATTATAGATTATAATCAATTGAAAAAAAGTGAAACAAATAATTTATTTCAACAATTTTCGTTGTGTGTGCATGACTCAAAATGGAATATTGTATTTAGAAGGAAAGATGCATACGTTTGAATGCGTAGCGTATGTATGTACATGTGCATATATTATATGTATCTATAAATAAACAACGTAATAGACAATAACATAAAACTAGCTCACCTTAGCACAGGCTATGCCTAGTGAGGGGGCTAGTAACAAAGATACAAACAAAAAGATATGGCTTAAACTATGTAAGCACCAGTGAAGTGGTAAATTGATATTTATTGAAATGAAATAACTTATATTTACTTTGTATGTTAACTATGTATGAATTAGCTTATATTAACTTGAGATATTTTGTATCTCATATATACTGTATAGAAATAAATAAAAAAAAATAGATAAATTATCAATATGATTCCTCATAATGGATATTTCAATACTTATATCTAGCACGTAAGACTAATACTCGTGCTTCTTTTTATATGATATTGCATACTAAAACACGTATTACTGGTTATCTTACATTTATATATACCTATGCCATGATGAAATTAATATAATATTTGTTACAAATGTTCACCTACATGTAAATTTTTATAAATAATAATGAATAAACGACGCTTACTAAATAAATTTAATAAGCTGCGGAAATGTGACATGATTTGGCACCTTAATGAATTTTATTTTACAAATACATTCTTTATCATAATGATATGATAATGACAATGACGCTTACTAAATAAATGTAGTAAGCTGCGGAGATGTGACTTGATTTGGCACCTTAATGAATGTTATTTTACAAATACATTCTTTATCATAATGATATGATAATGACAATGACGCTTACTAAATAAATTTAGTAAGCTGCGGAGATGTGACATGATTTGGCACCTTAATGAATGTTATTTTACAAATACATTCTTTATCATAATGATAAGTTGATTTTGTTTCCCCGATTTGATACTTATCACAAGAAATCGGAATTCGATAAAAGTAAAAATAGTCCCGAGGAACGAATTAAAATGAAAGATTGGAGTCATTGGTTATACGAAATTCGAGAAACTCGGGTTTTATGTGCTCGAAAATAATTCGGTAGAGATTATATTATTTCAAAAACTTTCAAAAACATCCAAATATAGTTTTTGAAAACAGACAAATAAATCGCAATGGAATAAAGCGAGATGAACCGAGAATATGGAAATCGCATCAGTAAAGGAGGGTTGGTATTAGGAACCTACTCGATTTCACATTTATAGATGGATAATGTTTTGAGAGATACTTCGAGAAGCATGTAAATGGAACTATGAAATATATTTATCGAAAAAACATGAAGTATCATCTAAACATAGTGAAGTAGTGTTTCTATTACAACATATAGATGGTTTTAAAAAAAACTTTACACAAAAGAAAATCTCTGTGTCAAATTGACCACAAACAATATAATCTGTTAATTTTGATAATGTAAAGATGTGATTGCAAATAATGAATCAAGGCAAAAAATGTATCAAACTTCTGATGTAAAATTTTCGTAACTTTTAAAATCAGTATAGGTATAAACTAGGAAGTACAGCAGAAAAAAATATATAAATATCAAAGAAACTCCTACAATGGGGTGGTGTGGTTCAATAATAATAATAATGAACACTTCAGTTTAATAAAATGGAAGCACGACACATGCGTGTATCCCCACACACTAATCTCATTTTAAAATGTAACATTCAGAATAGGTGAACTTTATTTTTGAACTGTGGGATTTTTTTTGTAACATGAGAAATAATATTTTTTTACAAAAAAGATACTTAAGAACTACTGCTTCACCAGGTTAAGAACCTGTTCTGAAGTAGCTGATAATTATTTTATATTGTGACTCGAATTTTACGGCACCTAAAAACGACTTTAAAAGAAAACATATAATTTTTTTTTTTTTTTTAACATGTCTACGTAGGGGACGCCAGCTATTAGGATTTGGGTCCATTTTACTCTTCCGAAGAAGCGCACTACGTAGCGTTGGGAGGGGTTTGCAATCTAGAGAAGAGTTTATTAATTCGGATTTTAAAAAGACCCGGGTTGTACGAAGATGGAAACACAGAATTCGGAAGATCGTTCCACAGTCGGGCTGCTGTGTTAATAAAGGAGTTCGAGAAGCGACTTGTTCGTATATGTTGAAGGTCCACTGTGAATGGATGCTGCGATTGAGTGAAGCGAGTGACTCTGTTGCGAGTGGGTGGAGGAGGGACCAAAGATGCAAGTTCTTCTGAGCAATTCCCGTGGTAGTATCTATAGAATAAACTTAAAATACCGACTCTGCGTCTGTGTTCTAGTGATTGCAATCCATCAGTCAGTGATGGATCATCAATCAGACGTATAGCACGCCTTTGGACAGCGTCGAGGGTATTCAGTAGGTATTGGGGGGCGCCACTCCAGAGGTGACTGCCATATTCAATAATTGGGCGTATTTGCGCTTTGTAGAGTATACAGATCTGGGTCTTAGTAAAATATCTGCGCGCTCTATATAGTACGCTCAATTTTTTGGAGGCGAGTTTCACCTTAGCTTCGATGGAGCCCTTGTAGTGTAATTGGTTCGTTATAGATACTCCAAGCAGGTCGATAGAGCTGCTGTTAGGTAGGGTGCTTCCGTTGAAAGACACTTGCAATTCATTGGGGTTTCTCTTCGCAGAAATTAGACAGGCTTGGGTTTGGGTTTTTGAGACGTAAAATAATAATAAACACTTCCTTGCAACCTGCACAAGTGGCGAGTTTATTGCCTATGGCAATTTCTTCCAACTTACCAGTGTTTCCAGCCCAGAGAAGCAATATTTGCATGAGAAATAAATTTCTCCTCTGCTGCGAATCGAACCTAGGACGCCGGCCGGGCGGCGGTCGAAAATATATTGTGAAAATTGATACCGAGACTTGATAAAACTTGAAACAAATTTGAGACTGGTAACTGTATTTGATAATAAGAAAAATAATACATATCAAATATTGCCTGATTCACTTAATTTTGTACATATAGAGTAATTTTGTAAATATTTTTGTTTTGTTTTAAATGTCTCCTTTACACATGGGTGCTTGCACTACGGTAAAGGGCAATTTGTTGTTTTTTATTGTGTAGGTACCTACTGTTTTTATGTCTATTGATTTGTTGATGTCGAATATGTTATTATTATTGTACTATACGCAAATTAAAAAATGATATAAATATGAGTGAAAAAGAGGGTTAACATAATATAGAGGGTTCTTCATGGTCACAATCCTAGTATTGGTTTGTACTTCATCTCTCCACATATAACTGTTGTCCGCCAGCCTCTTCATCTATTGGTTCATACAACTGTCTCTAGGGCAACTATATATTAACTTCTCGCCGTCATTCCTTCGGCAATAGTAACAAGCAGATCCAGATACCTGATGTTATGGTCAATCCATTTGGATCGTTGATGGCCAATCCTCTAGGAGTTGTCTTATTTCTCCGACTCTGCTCAGTACTACGTCGATTTGAATTTGTTTTGACCAATGGCCCCAGATTCTCTCCGGTTGATAGTCCACGTTTCGCTGCCATAATTTTAGGAAATTAATACCTATATCAGTTTTTTGTTGGAAGCAACTCTAGTCTGTTGAACTCTACTTATGCCTTTGAGCGGCCATGTTCAGATATTATGCTGCCCGGATATGCAAATTATGTGACTTGCTTTATCGTGGTGTCACCCAGAACAATATTTGCGGTCACCTCTTCTCTTCCAGCAACCATGCACAGGCACAGAGGGTAATAAATATTATTGTTGAGATGAGGTATTTGGAAACGATCGCTGTGCGCCCGCCCTGAGGAAAAAACGGTCACTTCAACATCAGTCATCTCCATGGAGTAAGGAATATAAATTCATTCGTGGTTTAAAATACCGTTATTTATTGTAATGAATAAAACAATCCAATTCAATTATATTTTCCGATAGGTATTTCTGACGGTTCAACATTAGGTACGCATTAGTTTTATACACTGAAATTATATGTAAGTTTTTACGTATTTATGTACTAGGTTATTACTGACATGGCTTCATAAATCTACATTATGTATCAAATGCTCTTATTTGAGATTCAGAATATAAATACGTAAGCATGTATGTAATAATGAATAAGAGGGTAAGATTTATATTCAACTCCATCCAAATTGAGTCCCGCTGTGACATATTTCATTACAATACCAAGAATTACACGTGTTCTGAGCGATATGATGTTTATGACTTCACATAAGAATGTAATATAATTTAGACCTATTTCCATTATTTTGCTTGTTAAGTAGGTATGATAATGTTATATTGTACAATGTACCTACATACTTTCAAATCATCATTTCTATTCAAAATAAGTACTATCAAATACTCGAAACATTACCTACTACCATACAATTCAAGCAAAAAAGTTCTCTTGAAAGATATTTTTTCATATTTTTATATTATCTCAGATAACTCTCTTATATGAATTAAATCATTTGCTTTTTATTATTTAGCACACGTAAGTTATAAACCTTTAGTCATCAAATATTGTGTATGTAACACATGAGATCCAACTGTCGATGGCGTTAGTATGTATAGTTGAAGAATACCTACCAAACAATAAACCCTTAAAACCACTGTCCATTCTGGCAACGTGGTCACTGCAATATCTTCTGGATCTACTCCACCCAGCAAACAATGTCCTCTATTCCACATGTTTTTCTTACTTCAACATTCCGAACACGATTTCCGAAAGTTTTTCCAGCGATTGACCTTAGAACCTTCATTTTCGTTGTACTCAGGAGTCCATTGGTTCGTACAGTGTCTGCTAGCATTACCACAGCATACGTCATGATCGTTCGCACGCATGTCTTATATTTTAATGTTTATTTATTTATTTATTTGAACATAACAGAAAGAAAGCAATAATAACATCATTATAAAAAAAAAAACAAAAAACATTTCATATTAACTTTGGCCTCTCCCACTAGGAATGTCCTGTGTCGGGAGAAGCAAACTTACATATTTAAATTATACAAACATAAAATCACAAAACAAAAACACTCAAAAACATACAACAAAACATTCATATATAACACAAATCATCACACACAGGCTGGTGGCAAGCAACCCATTAACCCAACACAGCAGCAACAGACCTATTGCTATTTAAGGTGACATATATATTTCCAGACCATATTTTTTAGACATACAGACATACGTCAGATGCTTATCTGGTAGTTTATCTCCAAAAAATTTTTTGACTGATAAAAATATCGAATTGTCAGAAATAAAACGTACAATATTATGCATTCAAAGAGTTCAATAAAACAATACATTTAAGTCTGTGGAAGCAAGTACGAATACGTTAAAGTACCTACAGGATTGGCTATAAATCTTTTTTATTCCAGAACATAACATTCAAAACATAAAAATGGACGCAACGTTTCTCTCTCTCTCTCTCTCTCTCTCTCTCTCTCGCGACACGGGCGTATTTTGAATAATAATACGATTTGAATTGTGCACTTGAATGAAACGGTTGCTATTTATTCCTGCATTTCACAAAACGAACCGAATCCATCCATGGAATATGAGTGTGCTGTGTATTTACTCTGCCGTGATGTTATGTAATGTTTGGGCAGAGCGCTGTATCAGATATGTCAATAATTGTCATACATCATACATACATAAAACCATTCATATCCCTGCAATATTTTTTTATATTATTTAGATGGTATAGAAGCAGAACGGCTGGCGCAATGGATTAGTAATCAAACGGTCGTGAGTTTGATTCCTGCCTCAATTGATTTCGTTCCCATTTTTGCTAAGTTTCTGGTATTTATTAAATATGAGTTTATGTATTATATGTATTTGTTCCAAGGAAACATTCTTTAAAATAGAGTTTGTTTTCAACATCAAATGTTCCATAACATACATAGGTGAGTAGGTTTATTCCTATATCACACATCCACCAAGAATGAGACTCAAGTCCCGAAGACCAATTTGGGGAGTGGAGGAGGAAAGCTACAACACTGGGAATGAATGGAGGGCTATATATATGGACGGACTCAGAAGTGAGCAACAATAATCTGGTCCGGGACCCCACCATCCGTGTCACTGGTTTCGACCTCCCTCGCAGAGCCTGGGTGCAGCTCATCTGAATAAGAACAGGCATGGGGTGCTGCAACCATCTTTTATGGAAATGGAGAAAGAGAGAATCGCCGGGGTGTAACTGTAGCGCAGAGCTCCAAACGATCCGCCACATTGTTGAAGAGTGCCCGCTGCACAGGTATCCAGGAGAGCTGGGAGACATCCAAGGCGCAAAGCAATAGACGTTGGACTGGCTGCGGGGTTTGAATTAAAGGCTCTAACGAGCTCCATAGGCGCAGCCTTTCCTGGGCGAAGAAGAGCCTAGCCATTCGAAAAGTCAAGTCTAAACGATTGTTTAAAAATGAAAAAAAGATTAATCTTATAACATTGGATGCTCAAAAAACAATATTGTATGGAAAGTAAAACATCAATTCTACCAAAAATGAAATTATTCAAACGTAGAAACTATTTGATGACAAATTTTTAAAATCTCAATAGACGAAGTTGGAATGTTAAAGGACAACCAGAAACTCAAGACACCTACAGAACTTACGACCTGTCATCGACTGGTTTACGTGAACACCTTATGCGCTTGCGTAACGTTCAACAATTATGCATTCTTATTGATTTCCCTATCGATCCAATTTTCATGACGACATGCCATCCATAAAGATTTTTTTGTAACGCCATCTATTAATAAATTGGCTTGTAAACAACGAATGTAACAGTCTTTATGCATGAGGTGTACCTAATTGCTTTCGCACAGATGTCACCTCTCACCCGTATCAGAATTACAAGTTCATTTTTGGTTTGTTTACTTGTTTGTACCAATGTGTATACAAATCGAATATTTTTATACATAGATGCTCATATTATATTTTTGGTCAGTCGTCCACCGTTTATTCTTTCAATATGTCCAAACCACCTCAAGGCATTCACTTTCATTTTACATATAATACCCTTCTTTATCTTACATTCTCTCCTTGCGTATATGAAACATTAAAAATATGGCTGCAAAACTGTCAGATCATGGGAGTAACTTTCAAAGAAAGATCATATTCATGTTCTACATCAAGGAGAAAAAGAATTATTTATTTTAACACTAGGTTTGTTTCTAATGGGCACTGCTGGCCCCTGCTGGGGTGGGGACCGAGAGGCGACAAGAGCGACCATCCAACAGATGCCTGGACAGTTTCAAAAGATATGTTGGACCCCAGTTGACTGGAATAGCACAAGAACGGGAGGAATGAAGATGGAGATGGGAGGCCTATGTCCTGCATAGGGCTAACACGGACTAATTATGATAATAAGGTACTGTATTGTATTGAAACAGATCATAGAACTGCTAGCTCTAGAACAGGATATCCTACCTAATCGGGCAGCAGTAATCTACTTATTTTTGTAATTATAAATATGGTGTGATAAAAGGTAAATAAATAAAAAATAAAATATTGGAGGTAGTAGAAAACTTTAATTTAATTTAACTCCCTTTCCTGATACCACTTTCCTTAGCCACTTCTACTTATTGTATTGAAGTTGTATAGTATAATGTGACCAAAATATAACGCAGAATGTAGGTATCTACCTGAATATTTGAATTTTCACTCCCATGCCCTATGCTCATCAATTCAGAATCACGTCTCAATAAGGATAAGAACGAATCTTATATTGAAAGTTTAAACTTGCACAAAGCATAGACAATGGTTTATCTTCATAAGAAATCAGATGATCAATCGTTTTTACTCCATACTAGTAGTCTGAGAGATAGCAACGTTTTCGATGAATCATTTTTTAATGGCAGGTTTTTTGATTTTTTTCTTATTGAATACAGGTATGAAAAAGGACCATTACGAAAACTACGAAGGCTAGACTCATCAGGGCTCTGATATTCCCGATGTTCCTTTATGGCGTGGAAACATGGACACTTAGGGAGTCAGAGCGAAAGAGGATCGATGCTTTCGAAATGTGGTGCTGGAGGCGTATGCTGCGCATCCCATGGACAGCCAGAAGAACCAATGTGTCAATTTTAGACGAGCGAAGGATTGAAGATCGTCTGTCGACGATATGTTACAGACGTATCCTTCAATTCTTAGGACACATTGCCAGAAGAAAAACAGACTGCCTCGAGAAGCTTGTTGTGATGGGCAGCGTGGAGGGACGGAGATCTCGTGGTCGCTCACCGACCAGATGGAGCGATTTGGTTAAGTCCACAATGGGGTCTTCGGTGACTGGTGCTCTGCGTTCAGCCCAAAACAGATTGGCATGGAGGCGAGCCATACATGTGGCGACAGACTACAGCCGCTATCCTCAGTCATGAGGAAAAGGACGATTGATGATGATGAAAAAGGTAAGTCTGGCACCTGGGAGTGGTTGCGATTTCCAGTGCGCATCCTCTTTATTGGTGAAAATTGCAGATTTAAACATTATTTCAATATAATTTGTATTTTTATGTTATCTGTACCTATTAAATCCGTTTGTTTGTGAATCATGTTTTTACTCTTACTAAAATATGTAAAAAAAAATTAAAAAAGAAAAGGAAGATTTTTTTTTTGGAAATCTTTCCAGATGTGTGCTAAACAAATCACCAAGTTTCATTGTAATAAGATGGATGGTATAAGAGCACAAAATAAAATTAATAAGACCAAAATGCTACTAAAATCTGCGATTTTCACCTATAGAAAGGAGATGCGCATTGGTAACGCAACCACTCCCAGGTGCTAGACTAACCTTTTTCATACCAATATTCAATAAGGAAGAATATTTAAAAAAAAACCAGCCATTAAAAATGAATTCTTGTTTGACTTTTAGACTATAGGTACTTTGTGATTGTGCTGAGATTTACATAAACGATTTTATATTTTTTATTGTTCCAAATTCCCAACGGGTAAACATTATTACAAAAATGTAAGTTTCGTTTTGATAATTTTGTGTGCATGATGTTTCAAATTGATGTCACCTATGTATATCTTCATTCCAAAATATACCTAATTTCTTTATATTGATATCAATTGTGAAGGATGCAAAAACTTTGATCAGCGCTTCATTTCTCCTCTAAGTTTTCATCAGTTAAAACGTTCAAAATGCCCTCACGTTAGATGATGAATCCAGTGGATGCGGTGTTAGCAAAGCTTAATCACTGATTAAATTCATAGTTGCTTAATTACAAATAATTAGGTATGTATACTAGGTTTAACAGGTGTGCAATATTAATGCAGTTGTATTGTTTGTTATGTTAATTAGATCATCATTAAATCACATATTTGCTATGTATTATAATATGTAGGTACATAAGCTATGCATATTCTTACTACATAATATATCAAATAATATATAGATTATTTGATATAATATATTATTATACACGTTTTGTGCATGTCTAGGTACATCAAACACATAATTGGTATTGAACATACTAGTATACGTTATATACCTACATATTATGATAGAGTTATTTAAATATATTGTATCTATATATTAATGCATACATCCTGCATACTTTGTAAACAATTTCAATAATTGTTGATTATCCAAATAAAATATCTATTTGAATTTATTTCATGTTTAATTTAATTCAGAATATTCATCTTTAGGACGTTGAATAAACAGGTAGATCAAGATGACCTTAATTACAGTAATTATGTGACGTTCCAATATACAACTTCCAAAAAAAAAAAAATATACCTATATTTTTCAAATACGTCACTATTAACACGCTGTTACACGCTGTTTACCTGTGCCTTCGTTATCTCGCAGGTATATTACATTATTTTGATACTGTATTGTAAATTTTACAGCCAAGTATACCTACTTTCAACAAAATAATAATATCATATTATTGTTACAATGGATTTAAACTGTGCTAATTCCCATAAACCGCTCAAGACCACTGAATGCATAAAGTGCATATTGTGCATTTCTCCGTTTCACTTTAATCGTGTTAATATCAATGAATCAACTTTTATAAAAATGTCCTCTGAGAGGAGATCAAACTGGAAGAGCGATACTTGTAAATCAGGACCCCGTCCAATGCATTCTACGGACAATACTTTGCTGTCGTCGAAACAAAAAGATGACAGTACGGCAATAATCAATGTATCAGAGTTGGTTACTGAAATCCGAAAGTTAACTCTTCAACTCCAGTCAACTAATTTGAGACTTGATGAGTTCGAAAAGACTATCGAATTCAACAATAATCTTGTAGAGGAACTCAAACTGAAAGTGAATATTCTTGAAAACAAACTTACTGAAATGGACAATCTGGAATCCAATTTCATCGATCTCAAACATACTGTTATGAGATTGGAAAGTGAAAACATTCACATGGAGCAGATTAAATTGAGCAATAACGTGGAGATTCAAGGTCTCCCTGAAACCCCCAATGAAGATGTCGCTTCAATTGTACTCAAAATTGGAAGCAGTGTTGGCTGCATTATCAAACAGGAAGACATTGAGTCTGTCAATCGAATTGAAACAAAAAGAAATCACGTTGACAACAAACCGGGAAATATTATTGCAAAATTTCGGTCGAAGACAAAGGAATATGAACTCATCGCAGCTGTAAAAAATATGAAAGGTATTAACAGTAACACACTGGAAATGCCTGGAAAAACTGTTAAGATATATGTCAATGATCATCTTACATGGAAGAGCAAGTCTCTTCTGTGGGCTGCGAGAGATTTCAAGCTAAAAAATAATTACATTTTTTTATGGATCAGAGATTCGAAAATTTACATTCGGAAGAACGAGATGGCAAAAAAATCTACATTTCCAGCTCCACTCAACTGAAAAATTTAACTTAATTATTTTGTGTTACATGTATTATTTATTTTTCAATCACTTTATATTTTTTGATTATATTCCGTTTTTCTACCTTACCAATCACTTCTGTCATATCACACACATACATTTACACTCAATCATACGATTATACTCTATAGAAGACTCACATTGTCACAGACATCACAGTGGACTTTTTAGTGATGCCCAGTTTGTATCGAACCCAATTTATTATTACCCATTGGGACTATTTATTATGATTTATTCCTTCTTGCATTTATTTGCCACGTACTGATAATGTTATTATTTATATTATGTAGGTACTATTTGTTTATTATCTCTGAAATTTTATTATTTTTTTTTTAATGATTCTCACAATTTATTACCAAAATGTTAGAGGTTTGCGTACTAAAACAAATACCTTTCTTCAAAATTCATCCTCAAATGACTCGATGTTTATGCATTAACGGAGACATGGCTTACGAGTGGTATTGTCGATTGTGAACTATTTGATTCTCGTTATATTGTACATAGTCGGGACCGATCTTACGATACAACAGGTCAACGTTTAGGAGGTGGTGTTTTATTGGTTTTATTTTAGCGGTCGTTTCGAAATCGGTCGTATCACATAAGTAATTCGTAGTTACAAAGCTACCCAATCGTATTAATCTGTAGGTACTTACCTAAAATCGATTTAAATGTGCCAAAATTATAATATCTGCCAAACATAATAAAATTCAGTCATTTTTTTTCATTTAAAATAATTAAAGTTTATAAGCTGGGTCCATACCGGACGATCCATCGCGGCAAGTTGTCGCGGCCGATATGTTTCGTTGTGGATCGCCGATCCAAGATATGTCGTTCCGTGTGGACCCAGCTATTCAAAATCATTTCTACACTTAAAATTAGTTTATACATAACATAGAAAAGAATATACCTACTATTAGTACAATATACATTTTTTGGATAAACCGCCTCACTTGGCTGAGCCTGTTACGAGGTTGTAGATATTATACTATATCTTACAAGGGGCTCTGCCCCTTCCCGCTATCGCGGCCCAACCCCGAAATAGCCTTACAAAACTAAATATCGTCAAATATACCATTTAGGACATTTCACAACATTTAAAAACTAAATATCTTTACGTGAAAACGTTAAAATCAAGTAATAAAACAGAATTTTTATAGTAAAAATGCGGAAATTATAAAAAAAAATATTTTCTACAGTGTTTTGAAAGAAATGCGTCATATGAAATGCGTACGTTTGAAAATACATACATTGATAATTTGAATGTACATTCGAAATATCATTTAGAACAGTACATAACAGTTAAGACTGAATATATTTTTATACTTAATAATACAATAATAATGATAAATTATACATATATAATTAAATAATGCGATTAAACGAAAATATTATCTGTCATCTTTTTGCGTGTTATTATGACATATTGAAAGCAATGTTGTCAGTATTCAAAATGGATATTCCGCAGATTATTTCGGTTAAAATTTATTGTGAATGTTAAAAATTCCTTTTTAAACAATAATACTGTCAATTTATGCAGAAAATACATTTATGTATAATGATTAATTCAATTTTTTTTTTATTTTACATGCAAACTCATTTCTAGATTGCAAACCCCTCCCAACGCTACGTAGTGCGCTTCTTCGGAAGAGTAAAATGGACCCAAATCCTAATAGCTGGCGTCCCCTACGTAGACGTGTTAAAAAAAAAAAAAAAAAAAAAAAAAAAAAAAAAAAAAAAAAAAAAAAAAAAAAAAAAAAAAAAAAAAAAAAAAAAAAAAAAAAAAAAAAAAAAAAAAAAAAAAAAAAAAAAAAAAAATTTCCAACGTGAAAATTGATTAAGGAAAAATTATTTCACTGGCAAACCGTTGAAGGACGAAAAAATATGGTGTACAGTAATTATATTATAGATTACTGAATGTCATTCCGCTTTTCAGGTTGAATTTAATCTCTTACACAATCGCTTGGAATAATAAAAATAATTGCAGGCAGGCAGCAAGCATCCAACGAATAACGGACCCACGGAAGGTAGGTAGTCAGTACTAAAGTCACAATTAAACTTTTTGCAAAAGGAATGTAAATTTCATTCAAAAGTTTTTCACCTTGTTTATTTCTAAATTAATTAAAATGAATGGGTCTTGTTCTTGTAATGTCTTCTGTGAACCGACCGGTAAATCCTTATTAAAGGACCCACCCAATTTGTCGTCCTCCTTAATGAATTGTTTAAATACTTTAACGTTCAATATCCACCCTATGTACTTGGAGTCAAATAAAAATGAAAGGAATTAAAAGAATATTTAGTTAATATCTATTAGATTCGCTTTGTCTGTATAAGCATTTGAATATATTATACAGTAGTAAAAGTACTTAGAAGAAATGGAACGGTCATATAAGACTCAAAAGACTGAGATGGTCCAGACACGTACACAGAATAACAAGCACACGTGTACCAAAGCAGGATATTCCAGTTGTAAACGGAAGATTGGCAGACCTAGGTTGACATGAGAGGATGTCAGGAAGGACGCAAGACTGCAAGGCGCTCCAGGAGTCAGACTGGAAGACGACGGCCAAGGATAGAGGGCGGTGGAGGCTGAAATTAAATGGAAGTCAATATGTACAGTATTTTCCGCGCATTATTTTGTTTTGGCTAGTCGTTTTCGTTATTTAGAGATGAGCAAAATATTCAGAGGTGTGATCTTGGTCATACATACTCGTTCGATTCTGGGTCACGGTTTTGTTATTGCATACACAGAAGTAGAAGTTTGCAAATTTTACTGTTTATTATTCTATTTTTTATTAAAGTTTGATTGATTTACTATCCACGTTATGTAAGAAGGATTCACAGCAAATTCATCGAAAGCAAATTCATCGAAAACGAATTCATGGAATGTCCGATAATTTAAATCACGTATAAACCGTTTTTGACCCACGCGATTGCTACCCTTACTGACACGTAACTTCATAGTGCAATAGGTGGTTTCAATATGTCATGTTTTCAGTCACTAGTAATATGCAATTATATATTTTTTACGGTGTGTCGATGTACTAAATGTTTTAAATAGAAATAAAAAATAAATACCATATATTTTACTGTTGTACTAGTTAGTATTTTATCTTACATACTATAAACAATAATGTACCAACATGAGAAAACAATCATGTACCTTCTTGAAAATAATTATTTTCCTCCCATTTTTGTGAGTGATGAAATGTCTCAATGATTAAACTTGGATGGTTTCATATTCTAATGGGAAAAAGAAATGATTTCCCTGTGGTGTATCCCATCGGCACTTGGAGAAGCCAATAAAAATATTAGCCTACCAATTAATTTCGATGTGTTCATAGTAACAGAAATTAAGTCAAAAACAAAACGACTTTTGGTGAAAATCTTAAATTAAAATAATACACGTGCTTGATAAGTAGGTACTTAGATATTTATTTATTTATATAAAAGAAGATTTCCATTTAAGAGTTTTATAAAATCCGAAATATTTTTAATTTTTATTTTATTTAACTAACAGGCAATATGTGAAATATTTATTAACGACTCACCCAATAACAAATTGCCACATTCTGGAGACTTACGGTATTTATCGTTTCCCAGATCCAGACTGAATACACAGTTAAAAACTGTGTCCACCGAAAATCGAACCCTGGACCATTGGATCAGCAGTCACATATAGAACCAACTGAGCCACGAAGGCCTAAACGATATTAATTTTTTTTGCGTATACGGATTATCAATATAATTTTTTAAGTATTCTAAGCAATGGATAATGTATGCAGACAACTGGATAAAACTTCTTATTTTGCCAAGACTAAACAAAAAGTTACTCGACTTGGTGTTGCGAGATCGATTCCCAGAGGAAACAAAGTTTATCTTGTCAATTATAGCAAGTGCACCGAGATTGTTTATTTTTTTCATCAATTGGAAACAGGTAATGAACTAAGTAGTATCTGCAAGACATTAATGAGGAATCAGATCCAAACTTCTGGGAGCAAACTCGGGTATTTTTCTTTAAAACTAAAACGTGGTCAGGTAGGTCGATATTGCAACAGTGGTATTAACTTTTCATTTTAAACTTTGCTCAGCCCCATAAGAGTTTATGTAAACATCAGCAATTTGCAATGTTTTAACTTTGCCAATTCATATAATACCGCATTAAATCATTTGCAACGTTTTTGGTCTGGGATTGCTATAAAAACAACGAATAAACATTTAAAAATTATGTGTTTTTTTTCCATCAAACATTTAAAACTATATGCACTTTGTACTTTTACAACGAAACTTAAATTTTGAGATTACTTCCTACATTAAAAGTTTCCAATAACGTTACTAAAATTGCAATTTATCCTTAAGCTTTTAATAATAATAATCACTTTTTTAAAGCGCCGTTTTATGGTAAAAAAACATTTCCAAGGACGCTTTCGCTTATTTGTTGGCTTGAAGGGCCTGAAGGGACGGGTGCTACTGAAAGGTCTGAAGGGACGGGAGGTACTAAAGGGTCTGAAGGGACGGGAGGTACTGAAGGGACGGGAGGTACTGAAGGGACGGGAGGTAATGAAGGGACGGGAGGTACTGAAGGGCATGTAGGGACGGGAGGTACTGAAGGGCCTGAAGGGATGGGAGCTACTGAAGGGCCTGAAGGGACGGGAGGTACTGAAGGACCTGAAGGGACGGGAGGTACTGAAGGTTCTGAAGCGACGGGAGGTACTGAAGGGCCTGAAGGGACGGGAGGTACTGAAGGGTCTGAAGCGACGGGTGGTAATAAAGGACCATTTTCAATTATACAGGCAATACGAAGTTTGCCGGGGGTTCAATAGTTGTATATATAAATGTGTGCAGTATATTAAGAGTTGAGTAAGATTAAGAGGTTGAATTTTAAGTCTGATTTATTTTTTAAATGTAGGGGCGCTTAATAAGAATATGTCGAACTCTTGGAAATGCCTATTGTGCATATTACAGATTCTGTAGATTGTTGCATGTTGAGCATAGTTAGTTTGCTGAGTGGTTAGGTGGAAAAAAGGAGTGTGTGTAGTTCTACGAGTTTATTCCATTTGATAGGTCCGTTTACACTGAAACCACGATCAAAGAAAGTCGCTGTATTGGTCATATCCAATTGTTTTAAAGAATTGGTATTCTGTTATCCTGACGATCTCAATGTTAAGCGTCCTTCTGATGGTACATTCCTCTGACACAGTTCTCGAATATAGTGCGGAGCCAAGTCATGCAGAGCCTTTAAAACTATCAAGCACCATTTGTAATATATTCGCTCTGGACAACTCAACCAGTGCAGCTCGTTTAGGAGAGGCGTTATATGGCATCTTTCATCATTAATTCAGAAATGTCTATTCAAAATTATTACTCTGATGATTCTGCCCACGATAGGTCTTGGAATATATTTGCCTTTCATCTTTGAATACGTATGTAATAATATACAAAACTATTAAAAAGGATTAAGGAAAGCATAAAAACAAATTTATTTAGGTACTAGCATTAAAAAAAAATTAAAAAAACTACCATTCCATATATTAAATTTCTTAAGAAAAATGTTCTTCTCCAATACCGTTATTGTAGATCATATAAATTATTATAAAATAAGAGTTGTGAAGAAAATATGGTACCAAACTTTTCTGACTGTAGTATGTAAGCTGCAGCACAAACAATATTTGTGAAGGTCAAAAGAGAGATACCCGCATGAAGCTTTGTAGGGATTCTCGGAAAATTTGCAAGTAGCCGTTTAATTAAAAAAAAAACTTGTTCAAACAAAAGAATTTTAATTCAGAATCGTTTTGGATAATTCCTTGTAATAAATTAATTAATTTCGGGTAAATATTGTTAGCGCAAATAGATCCTGCTGAGTTTTGATATTTTGCACGTCGCATAAATTAAAATTTATTATTCGAATGGCAAATCCTACCTCGACCTTGAACGAAGGAAAATTATTTTACTAAGTATTATTTATTACTTTATTATACATAATGAACATAATGATAATTAATTTCTATAAGATCTTTTTCATAAAATATACGATTTTTATTGCCTTTTTTACCGGTAAATACATAGGTAGGTATATGAAATTAACTACTGCGCCACATATAATTTATTTTGCTGTATAATTACATCTTATAAATTAAAATCAAAATATATATGTTACAGGTAGAATGGTTCGCAGACCTATGGTTCCAACAAGTAGAACAAATATCAGGAAAAACTCCACAATTACACGCATATGCAGACAATATCACAATACATTCTCAGCTGAGATAGACATATTCAACGCGAAATATTATAGATTTAGACATGATGATCTGAAGGTGATGCGCAACCAATATCCTTCTGTCCTGTCCTCCTAGTCTCTCTTCTTTCCTTTCTTTTCCCTAGATGATGTATATATTATGTGTGTGTATGTATGTGTGTGCGTGTATGTGTGTGTAAGGGTGTGTGTGTATGTGTGTGTGTGTGTGAGTGAGGGTGTGCTGTGTTGAATGTTAACTGTTATTTGTTTTTATATTATGTTAATGGAATGCTTTTTTGGGCTCTAACATTGTAAAAATAATATTGTATCCTCTCCATGTCATGGGCGGTCTCACAACAACTCTGGCCTCCAAGATAACATAGTCCTTGGCCATCTACCTTCGGTTTACTTGACCACGTGACTGTCCATCTCCATTTCAGGATAAAAATGCGGTGAACGACGCCAATCATTTATGTTCGTTGACTGATGTCGTCATTTGCCACCCTGTCTCTGAGACTTGAGCGCACTTTACAACGATGAGGTTTTTAACGTGGTCCGATTTTCAACGCTTAAAACAGCATCCAAAATACAGGTTACTCCAAACATCGCTTTGCACGAGCATTATTTTCTTCTTTATTTACGACCCCTATTATTGCAACTACGAAAAAATTAAATATGTCATTTATGTGAAAAATTGCAACATAAGTTTTCACTTGTACCGCGTTTCGTTCAACATTCTTATCTTTCTTTCGTTTTCTTCGTTTGACTTTGCATTTTGACTACCTGGCATTTAACTTGAATTGGACACGATTTGATATTTTTTTTTAAAACATTGCTCTCTGGTCGAGAGATGCCAAACAAAGAGTATATAATACCTACGGATATGATGAAGATGATATGATGCCAAACGAACAAATGATACCGCGAACGTCACACGTCATCACAACACAGACGGCAGCCATGTTGACGAATAATTTTACAGATTTCTGTTTTACATAAAACGATACAAAACGCGTTGAAAAATAGAACACGTTCTATTTGTTTTTTTTTGCCGCGTTGAAAAACCTGTTGAAAATCTGAACCCCGTTGAAAACCTCGTCCATATAATTTATTTCCAGAATGAGTCTTTTCGTGGTTCTTTGAGTTATCCTTAGTCTCCAAGCCTTATTATATATGTTGCTACTGGCAGTACACTGATCTCATAAACCTCCAGTTACTGGTTGATGGAATTTCGGCGATTTTCGAGAATGTGTATTATTTCAAAAGTTGATATGCTGCCCAACTCCAATTTATCTTATTGATAAATGTTGAGTTATTATTATTTATTTGGTAGAATACGGCACAAAATCATCAGGCACCAACAGGGCTTACGACCAGTCAGTCACCATCTTGTTCAAGTTTTTCACTTAAGGTGCTTGCGCAACGTTCACCAATTATATTATTTGTTAAAATCCCGTATCAATCAAAATTTTGAAAATTTTATATAATAAGCTAAACGATAAATTAACACCGTCGGTCTTCGTGACTCCGTGTTCCATTCCTGGTGGAGACACAATTTTTAATTGTGTTTTCATTACTAGAACAATTTATTACGTTTATAAATATTTATTCTGCGGTGTCAATAGTTGATTTCGCCCAATGAGGAAAATATCAATCATATAAACACCATTTAAACTACAATGTATATGAGAATTTAAATTTTGGATAAAATTATTTTTGTAAAATATTAAAAATGTATTTATACAAATATTAATAAAAATCGTATACTCATATTTTTTAAAAAAATAACATATCGTAAGTAAATACTCTTTTAACAACAAAACCAAAAACGTTAGGTCAGAAAAAATATTCAATATCTTTTTCTAGGTATTTGATAACTTTGATTTTATTTCAAACATTTATTTAGGCATGTATATAAAAAGTTTGAATATCGTGGGAGATGTTGACGAGTGTAAAAAAATCGTTCTAAAATCACAGATACCTAATTATCACATATGTAATTGGTCTGTTTGTTTTTATTTTATAGTGTATTATTCCATTTTAGTATTTTAATACTGTATTTGTCCCTAAATAAATAAATAAATAAATAATATCTAGTGATGTGTTTTTTTCACACACGTTCCAGTGTTGGTAAAAAAAACGTTGCAATTATAATCCAGGGGGGCAAGTCTGGTCCGACCGGCGAAATCAAAACCCTAGTGATTACCCATATCATGGATATAATTATCATATGGAGTTCTATGACATCTAAAGATATTATAGAACTCCATATAATAATTATATCCATAATATGGGTAACCGCGAGGGTTTTGATTTCGCCGGTTGAACCAGACTTGCCCCCCAGAACGAATAAATATAAATGAAGTATTGAAATAAACGCGACTTCCTACGAATTCATTTAACATCCTCGTAATTTTCGAAAGAACTTTAACTGTACAAGTAACCTCAAGAAATTTGTAAAAATATTTATCAAAATACCCACACTCTGCAAAGTTGCAATGGTTTCTTAAAAGCACAAGAAACTTTTAATTGGGTAGACCTTCGTAGGGGAGAACTTTTGAAATTATTTTTAAAACTGCAAATACTCATCTTAGGGAAAGCCCTCTGTTTGCATTGAGATTAATTAATAAATTTTCCAAACTATTATTTTTGAGATACAAATAAAAAAAAAATACAAGTATATTAATTTGCAAAATTATGTTGTCTTAATATAGATATGTCTTGTTTGAAAAATTTATTTAACCAAACACATATCTTGAACCATACACGGTATAAAAAAAAAATTTTGTGTTCGAGTGTCGTGACTGGTTCCTTCGACTTTGAATCTCGCCCGAGAAAACGAATATTTAACGAAGCTCCGAACAACTACTCAACAGTTCTTATTCCTGTCCAGTCTCATACGTCGCAGATGAGAAGATTTATACTACTGAGAATGACTCCCAAAATATGGTAGTAAATCAATATCAGCTGAAAATTTAATATCACAGGAAGAACAACCCTTTGGAGAACAAAACACCAAAATGACATTTACTGATGAAGATATCATGTCATTTATTTTTATAATCATTCCAAAAATGGGAAAAAATAAATATTAAGATACATCTTATGATGTCTTTTTTGAAGATTCTCAAAAAAATATCTCAATAAAAGTATCAAAGAGGTTTGAAAAAAGGATGAGAACAAGCTCATTCGCTTAAAAAAACAATTTATCAAAACAAAACTACATTATTAAAATTTGAATAAGATGGATCGATGGCAGAGTGGTAAGCGTGCTGGGCTAGTAATCCAGTGGTCGCGAGTTCGAATCCTGCCTCGACTGATTACGTTCACCTATAGCACAAGCATTAATGCATAATTTAGAGAATGTAGGAAGATGTATATGTTAAATTAAAAGATATAACTTTGTATTAACCACGTTTTTTGGTTGAAACGATGCGACCGGTTTCGGAACTAACCGTTCCCTCATCAGGCTAACTTTCAACTGAAACAGAATGTGACGACGTGCTTACAAGAAATCTATGGGGGCGGAGGTAGAGGTAGGGTGGGGGTACTTACTGACATGTGGAGACTGCTCTGCAGTCTACATAGGAAAAACAGGACGGAAATTTGAGACTAGAGTAAAAGAACATATTAGATGTATAAACAATGATAATTTTTCGGAATTCGCAGAACACTTAGTACTTAATGATCATCAATTTAATATGCAATCGGGAACAAAAATTTTACACGTCAACAAAGTAGGTCTCCGTCTTGATAATTTAGAGTCGCTAGAAATTAAAAAGTGTATTAATTCAAAACAGAACATAATAAACAATCAGTTAAATTTATCTTTCAGTCCATTATTAAATATGTTTCCTTTTACTTCTAATCCTTCAGCCAATCGGACCCACCCTGCACAAGACCCAACCCTAAGTACCCCCACCCTACCGCTACCTCCGTCCCCATAGATTTCTTGTAAGCACGTCGTCACATTCTGTTTCAGTTGAAAGTTAGCCTGATGAGGGAACGGTTAGTTCCGAAACCGGTCGCATCGTTTCAACCAAAAAACGTGGTTAATACAAAGTTATATCCTTTAATTTAATTTGTTAAATATGAACCACAAAGTTAACATTCAAACATTTGAAAATAGATGTATATGTACTTGTTTAATAAGGAAATATTCATTTTTTATTCTAATAAAAAAAAAAGTAATAATAATAAAGTATTTATGATTACAAATGCAACCGAATTTGCTGGTATCGAGCTGGTATTAACAACGAGCATCGTCAGAATAGCGGAAATCAGTCGCTTAAGAGATAATAAATAATAATAATAATAATATATGGACAAAATCTTATAGGAATGTAAACCTGTAGGAAGTCTTCCCTAGAAATGGGAATCGACTCGATGGATATTAATGCTGGGTCACAAAACGTCTATAGAAAGAGAGAAAGATGAAGAAGACATTACTGTTTCAGTCATTGAATAAAAAATTTAAAGAAACATATTTTTAAGAAGGATGTACCTCCAGAATTAATAAACATCATAAGAGATATAAATTTGGGAAGCAGTACAAAGATAAGAAACGACAATGAATTAAGCAATTCAATCCCTATAATGACAGGTGTCCGACAAGGAGATAGTCTAAGCCCATTCCTGTTTAATCTAATAATGGATGAACTAATCAAGGAAATTAAATCGCCCCAGCTTGGGTACAGAATGGGGAAGGAAATTGTTAATGTAATTTGCTATGCCGACGACGCTATTATAGTAGCCGAAACTAACAATGACCTACAGACAATGCTGAACAGGTTACATAGCACCTGCAAACAATACAACATGGCAATTTCAATTAATAAGACTAAATGTATGACATTCTCAAAAACACACATAGCATGCAATCTGACTATAGACAACAACCCAATTGAACAGGTTAATACCTTTAGATACCTAGGAATTGACATAACAGAAGATGCTGACCTCTGTGAAGAAATTCAGAGCCAAGTCAATAAGGCAGCTGCAGTCTCGGGCGCCCTAAAATCCACTATTTGGAAAAATGAGGATATGGCCATTAAAAGCAAAGTGAGAATCTACAAAGCATGCGTAAGACCAGTGATGACATATGGAATAGAGGCACGAGCAGACACAGTCAGAAGCAAACAAATGTTGAGGACTTCAGAAATGAGGACATTGAGAGCAATTGCAGGCAAAACCCTGAGAGACCGAGTGAGGAACTCCAGAATAAGGGAACTATGTGAGGTTGACGATATCATCAGATGGAGCAGGCAGCGGAGGAGGGACTGGTATGGTCATGTCCAAAGGATGGACAGCACCAGACTTCCTCATATCGTGCTTCACAATCAGCCTCACGGAACCCGCCCTCGCGGTAGACCGCCAAAAAGATGGAGGGATAGCTGGGGGTCCACTTCGCAGGAAGAGCAGGCCTCTTAAAAAACAGACCTGAAGGTCTATTCAAAAGAAGAAGAAGAAGAAGATTTTTAAGAAAAGGTAATAGCGAACTAAACTAATGATCGTTTTGGTATGTGAATTTTGCCCTAAACCACTATATTTTGAGTCACTATGCGATATGTTTCGGCAGTGCTGTCCTGCCATCGACCGGCTAGTTGAGACTCAACTAGGGTTTAGGGCAAAATTCACATGCCAAAACGGTTAATATGAACAACCACAAAATATCCGCCGACTATTTAAACTATATTAAACTAATGATGCTTCTAAAGCTCATAATTCAGCACCTCAGGTATGCACAGTCGGAAACTATAATTTTAAAGTGATAAAGGAGTTCACATACCTCGGCTCCACAGTGACCAGCGACAATGACACACGAGAAGAAGTTAGAACAAGAATAAGGACTGCTAATAGATGCTTGTACGCCCTACAAAAGCAGCTAAGGTCAAAATAGGTTAGGAGAAACACAAAGATACTTCTGTGCAAAACACTCATCAAGCCGGTCCTCACGTATGCTTCCGAAACCTGGGTGATGACTAAACAAACTGAAGGATCAATAGCGGCTTTTGAGAGAAGGATCATTCGAACGATCTACGGGCCAATAAAAGAGAATAATGGTTGGCGTCGTCGATGCTATATGAGACCTATGAATAGCCCGATGTGATCATTTCCATCAAGATAGGGCGCTTAAGATGGCCTGGTCACATAATCCGAATGGACGACGACAACCTCAAAAAACGTCTCACACTCTCTGTGCCACAAGATCCAAGGAGACCAGTAAGACCGAAGATTCGATGGATGGACAGTGTCGATGCCGATGATTCCACAATAGATATTAGAAACTGGAGAACGAAGGCAACGGATAGACTAGAATGGAGGAGACTCCTGAATTCAGCAAAGGCCCACCCAGGGCTGTCGAGCTTATGATGATGATGATGAATAGCGTGCGATTTATATAAGTTTTGATGTTATATTCACCACTGCTGAATATATTTTCATGTTTGGATGGGTCGATGGCAGAGCGGTTAGCGCGCTGGGCTAGTAATCCAGTGGTCGCGAGTTCGAATCCTGCCTCGACCGATTTCGTTCACCTATAGCACAAGCATTTATATGCTTATTTTAGGGAACGTAAGAAGATGTATATGTACTTGTTTAACAAGGACATATTCATTTTTTTATTTAAAAAAAAATACATTCATAACGCTATCATAACGCTATCTTAGTGCCAACCATTCATTACGCTATCTTAGTGCCAATCATTCATAACGCTATCTTAGTGCCAACTTTGACGTATGCAAGTGAAACCTGGACATGGCAGAAGTCGCACGAAAGCAGAATAAATGCTGTTGAAATGAGATCGCTAAGAAGAATCTGCAATAGAACGATGTATGACATGGAAAGAAATGAGAACATAAGGAAAGAATGTAAGATGAAGAAAGATATTATTAATAGAATGAAAGTGAACACACTGAGATGGTTTGGCCACATGGGTAGAATGAATGAGGAACGCCTGACGAAGAAAATATACAATGCGGATAGGAATGGATTGAGAGGCCGGGGCCGCCCAAGAAAGGGATGGCACGACCATGTGATCGATATTCTGAAAGACGGAAATGTTAGAAGCATGTACAATAGACGAACATGTATGAGACGATGCATGAATGTTGACGAGGCGATGAATGTGTGTCAGGATAGAAAGATATGGCGTTCGGTTCTCTCTGCCTACCCCGTAAGGGACATGGCGTGATGGTATGTATGTATGTATGTATAAAAAAAAACCTTAATATTCGATTGAAGAAGGAAAGATTCCGCAGTTGTTTAGTAATACAAAACTCTATGTAGATTACACGCATCACATATTTAGTATGGGGACATTAGATCAATAACCACGGAATTCCTTTTCTGTTTATAAGTAAATATGGCTACTAGTCGTGTTACCTCAACCATAAAAGTATTTTAAATGCATCTTCTGTCACCATATCTGGTTTTATTCATCTGTTACAATAACATTATACTAATATGGATTGTCCCTCGCCTAGAAATTTTAACAGGAAGCCATCATGTTCACCCTATGTTTATTTGTGTAGAGGTAGGTGCTATAAAAGACACGGTGACTCAAATGTAATTTTATTCAATGAATAAAGTGAAATTAGCGTTCATTTGTCTATCTTACGAAATACCTACGTACCTACATGGTAATTTAACAATTTTCTAAAATCAAGTCAGTATAGGTACTTATGTAATTTTTTATAGTTTTTACTCTAAACTAACTTTCGAAATATAAAGTTTCAGTTTCCACAAAGTAATATTTTGACAACCGATAGCCATATCGGTATAAAAATTGTATACAGAAATATATTTAGCGCCCTCGAGGTGAGGTTATCACAAAAACGGCGCTATAAAAATCATCCTAATTTATTTATTATTTATAATTTGTTACACAAATACATATTTTTTTTACAATACCAATGTACATTGTATACTCAACACCAGTTGGTTATGACCCCATATGAAACGGTCGTTGTTAAGCAAAATAAATGCTTTCTGGAATAAAATGCATTCATGGTTTTTTTTCTAATTTTCATGTAATTGTCTCAATCGACAGATTGAAAACTGCTAACTTTAGTTTTGATTTCACAGTGTATAAGCGTGTTTTTAACATCGATTATTCAACGTATCGTATTGAAAGTGTATACTATGAATTGCATCATAGTAATTTTTCATAATTGTACAAATGACATATAATGTATAAGGTACTATGAATTTAAGTGTCCCATGTTCAATGTCCAGCTTAAACTGTAATTAAAATCGACTACACATTTATATTATATGCCAAGGTAAAGCGTATCAGACAAACTTAATTGTCGAAATTTAACCTGTTGTATTAATACAATAAATGGAGGAATAATTAAAAAAAAATATATTTTTTTTAATTTTAAAAATTTTGAAATGGAATACAATAAAAAAATATGTCGAATAATTAAATTTAATTACATATGATTAATTTCATATGTCGAAATTTCAAAGTGCTGTCACGTTCCAGAAGTTTCAATAATTGGTTGGAAGAAATTGGCTAATGGCAATAAGCCCGCCAGTGTTCATTATATGTGTATATCATTATTATGTACAAAAAGATAAATAAATAAAAATAAAGTAGGTATAAAATCACTAACGGAATTTTTACAAAAATGTATTCTTTAAATTTCCAAGAAAAAAGTGTTAAATTACTCGTGTAGTGAAGAGGCGAGTGTTGGTTGGTTAGTGTTATCTGGTTTTATTATGATGATGATAAATAACATAAGATATATCACCTTAGGTTGGGTTAGGTAACAAGTTGTTATAATGTAACAACATTGTAACAAAACCAATCGTGGTCAATTAATAATGCCTCGTCGGATATGTTTAAATAAACAATGTGACAATATTTCTTCTATTTTTCGGGCGAAACCGGAGGCGACTTCGAAAAAAACACACCCGGCTATTTTTTGAAAGGACCCTGGGCTATTCGAAGTCATTCGTCTGGAAATATATTGTTAAGATCTCGAGGACTCCAAATTGTTTTCTGGGGTTTGATTTTAACAACTGTTTAAGCTTTTTTTTCATTTTTGATTCGTACAATAACAGTCAACCGTCAAGTAAATGAATGGGTGAATAAATACTATGGTGCCCATAATTTTGTACATCGGATAAGTACATAATTGATTTGAAATTATTATAATGTAAATAATATTGTATTTTATTTTATTTTATAACCTACCCTCGAAATATATAAGTGTAGGTATTTAAATAGTTTAAAGAAATTTAAATCAATATTGTAAATATAGGTTCAAATTCAATTCAAATAAAACAATTTCAAATTTGAGAACTCCTTCATGTGACGAAGAGATATAAATATACCTATATTTAAAAGGTTTTTGATTAACAGTGTAAAAATAAAAATATTATATAAAATCGATTATTTTCATCACAAACACCTACAGCTTTCTTTGAACCAATAACTAAAATTTAGTAATTTTGATAACTTTTGCATTATAAAATAACACAAACACTCAAATCCGAAGGATGAATTCAATACAAAATCCTTTTTTAACTCATCATATTATACATATCGATAATTATGAGGTTTTCGAAAAATTTACTTTAAGGATGTTCAATAATTATTGTCAATAATTAAGTCAATGTAGGGAGCTAAAAATTCTTAGATATATTGTTTTTGACAGAAGGAGAGAAAGAAAAAACTAATCGCATCGGGCTCTCCTAATATGTCATAATAGCTCTCAATTAGGTATATCTACGACGCCAACCAACAGTATATCACACGAGACCGAAGTCTATTCTGAGGATCCTTCTCTCAAATGCTGCAAAAGATTATTCTAGATTCGTTAATACCCAGGTCTCAGTATCTTCTCTTCAGTATATGTCTTTGACACTAGTGGCTGTAGAACCAAAAATAGCTGAACTCTTTGATCACCACAAATCAGTGATTTTCAGGTGTGAAAGTTTGGGGATGTATGTACATATCTATACCAGGTGTATTAAAGGTATGCAATCGTCAATTTCGTTAAGGAAATATTAATGTTCTAAATATTTTCTTGTAGGTAATAAATAGGTACGTCAAAGTGGAAATGAACAGGAACATAATTGCGTAACACTTTCAAAGAAATATCATTAAATGTTATATCGACTTCAGTATTTGATACGTATATCTCCCACAAGAGATAATATGCTCTTTCTTCGAACGTGTTATTTTTTATTTCATTGTTATTGTAATTGTTTGTTAAAACATGTTTAAGCGATAAAGCATGAATCTACTTGATCATGCCAATACGTCATAAGGTACTTGTCAATCAAAAATCAGGCAAGAAGAACAAATGAATTGTTTTATTAGGTATGTAAATCTATACTATGATAATTAAATAAATTAATTGAAGAATCATGACAATATTTTAAATGGTCACTGGGTATAGTGATAATTCACAGGTTTTAACGTATTAATTTTGTAGTGTGGTTAAATATAAAAAACATTGGAAGTGATGCTACTTAATAATATCGTAGTGTTGTTAAATATTTAAAAATTTGGAAGTGATGCTACTAAATAGCGTCCTTCAATAAGATAAGATGTTCCTTATTTCACTAATTTGATTCGTAGGTAACTTAAGATTTTCAACTTACCATACACAATCCAAATAGATCAACACTTATGTATGTATATAAGTGAATGAAACCCGGATACAGCGGCATAAAAATGAAACCGTACGTATGACATGTGTTCAAACGACGTATGATCGTGTTGAAAATAATCGGAAGGGACACTTGGCTGCGACAACTTTGGTGCGGGACACTTGAGGGACACGGACGCGGGACACTTGGCCGGGACTATTCTAATCAAAAATATTTTATCAGTTTTGCGTTGAAGCGTTTCGTATATTATTTTGTTGTCGATAGAAAACAGACAACAAAATAATAAAATAAAACTAATTTAATACTAACTCTAAATTTAATAAATATTATGATTTAGAGTTAGTATTAGGGAGTAAGTATAAATTATTTTATCATTACAAGTATACCTACATATATTATTATTTTATATTTATAATAGGCACATATTATTAGTATATTTTTAAAGTCAGTTAAAAAACAAACTACTTGTTTAATTCTGTTTAAAGATATTGTTTATAGTAAATTTTAATAAAATCAACATTTTCATTTAAGCAACCTATTATAACCAACAGTTTGATTAGAATATGTTGATCATGCTTTATATGCAATTAATATTATGATATAGAGCCATCTATCTGTTTTTTGAGTAGAAAAAAATCGCGACAAAGTGGGTTCGCAGCCGGACAATTGGGTGTGTTCCGCACCCAATTGTCCGTCGTACCCAAGTAGCCGCAGCCAAGTGTCCTAGACGGGAAAATAAAGAAATAAAACAAATGTATAAGATAACGAAATATGTTGTTAAAATAATGAAAAATTCTAGTGATGTGGTTTTACCACACAAAGAGTAAAAGTCTGAAAAAGAACACAGAAGACATGCCACGATCGGAAAATATGCCACGATCGGGTATCGAGGTTTCAAGAAATGGAAATTTTTGATATCAAAATTACACAATAGATTATGAAGATAAATTAAGCAATAGTTGAAAACCAGTGTTGAAATATTTTGTTTTTTTTTCGTACCCAGTAAGGAACATGATGTAGTTATGGTATATATTATATAAAATATGGGATTGATTTAATATCTTAAGTGATACAGGAGTGAGGATGAAATAATATTACTACAGTCAAGTTATAACCATATGCTACTAATAATGACATAACATCAACACAAAATGGAGGTTGAAAAAACAGTGACCCAATTACTTCACATAATACTAAAACTACATAACATTAAATATTATGTATAATGGTGATATGCTTGTTTACATTCCCAACATCCTTGGTGATACTGTATACATATTCACTTGATTAGCACATGTTCAGCTACAATAATATTTTGTTTCTATCTAAACTTAAACGATTAAAGATATGAACACTGGTGTACTCGTTGGATATTTATTTTAGGCACCACGCTAAAATTCCCTGACGATGATAGTCTTTATGAAGATAATTCAAATGAAAATATTATTAAGAGTATTATATTATTTATTTTTATTAACAACATAATGTTGCGATGGCTGGGTTATATCGAGAGGATGGATGCGCAAAAGTCACCCAAAAGAATTCTTCCTTTTGTTGACTTCTTCTCACTATACATTTCGATAGAACGGATCTTATTTATCTTAGGTAAACTAAAAAAACTTTATTTGTCAAATAGTTCCTAAATTCCTTCTATATCCTTCCGTAACCTCCTTTTCCTCATTGCTATGATCAGTGTTATTTTTATTATTCTTTTATTTTTAAACTCTCTTTTCATTTTTTTTTCTCTTTGTAATTTTTTTTTATATTTCTTACTCTTTTATGTTATTTTTTATCAATTTATTTCTCACTTAATTAGTACTGTACCAATTTAACTAAGAGACTTCACGTTGCTCGGGTTGGTTGGAAGAAATTGCCTTATGGCAATAAACCTGCCTTTGTACACATGTGCATATATTATATAAATAAATAAATAAAATAAATATTTTGTCTTCATCTTGTAGTCTGTTTTCTTGAAGTTTGCTCCTTCTATAAGATAAAAAACTGACATGCAGTTTCAGTTATTCCAGGTCCCACCTTGGGATGTGGAGCTGATGATGATGATAGTTATGTACAAAATAAATAAAAAAAAAAGTGTATCCAAAATGAAGAACCCAAACTTTTTGCAGATCTGATTGGAAAAATGTTATCAAATTCAAATAGGATTATAATATGTACAAGTAAAAGTCACCAATGCGCAGCAGAGACAGTAGATTTTCAAATTATAGTTTCTCATGTTCTGAACGTTTACAAAGATAATATAATACGTAAATTGATATTTGAGAACGTGTAATGTTTGTTTACCTCACTGCTCCTAGATACGCAGTTGGTACCTAAATATGAACAGATATATTATGTGTACCAACACCTACTCAATTTAGTGCTGAAGTTTCACTTCATAAGTTGGTAGGTACATATGTTCCTCTAGCCGAGTAAGGAATAACACACCCATGATAAACAACACGTGATTATTAAGTTAAAGTAGCTATAGATTACAAGAACCCATGTGACTCTATACTAAACCCAAACACACATATCCAACACGAAACTTTCTGAAAGCTTTTCAAATTCATACACGCTTTATATATTATGCGGATTGTGCTATGTCGGACAGACATCTCTTATACGCGGATTAGTTGAATGGTCGACCAGGATTAGTGCAACACATCTAACGGGTTACGACTAGAGTTGGATAATATTATAATAATATTATAGTCTTGGTCACACTTGGTCTACTATGTCATACTATACTCGTGAGTCTGTAGGTAGTTATTTATTCAAATATTCCTCCACATTTTATATTCTTTAAACAAAGCATCAATACAATAGTGTTGAAAAATTGTAACATTAAATAATTTATTTAGTAATTTATGCAAATACCAAGATCATTTTTGAAAATAACATTATAAACATCAAAAGAGAATAGTTAATTTTCTGACAATGATTTAAAAGGTATATCAGAATCCAAATAGTTATTTGTATACATTTTGACTGAACGTTTTCGCCGAGGTATTATCAAAGTCAGACGCATGTCCGAAGATAGGATCCCAAAGATAGTCCGAGACAACGTACCGGAGGGGTCTCGACCACGAGGACATCCACCAAAAAGATGGCGAGATAGTTGACAGTCCACATCATATGAGGCTGATAATGCAACATAAAACAGGCCCTGGGCCTGATGAAAGAACAAGAAGAGGATTATCAAGGTCTAAAATGAAATTAATAAAAAAAAAAATGAAAGGCAATATTGTAAACATCCGGGTACCAACTTTATACATATGTTTATACCCACTTCCTTAAACTTAAATTGACCCACATATTTGGCAACATTGTAAAATCACCGTAACTCCACCCACACAGGTGGCAACGCGGTAAATGTTGTGGTGTAGGTAGGATGATATCGTTTAAATTGGTACCTCGATTTTTTTGTGGAAAAATACTTTGGTATATAATATTTGTTTATTAATTTTAAAATGGATTACCACTCTGTTAACACAAAAACAATAGAATCATTTATACATTAATTATATTATCAGAAGGTTTTTATTTAAATGATGAAATCATGATCATTGATTTCAGCTCTAAAGCTACTCTTTATGAAAAGTGTATGTATGAGAATATTAAAACCATCAGGTACATGGAGGATATTATAATATAGACTCCGAATATGTATCACAAGGATAGATAAAGTACAATTGAAGTAAATGGTCGAAGAAGGATGTATCTTGTGATTGCAACTGCCTGTCGAAACTTGGCACAGAAATGTGATGAAGAGGCATAGTTTATCCGGCGGACACGTCAAGTTAGTAAGTATCAAAATGATATTCCAAGACCAATCCTATGTTTCCAAGGTCATGACCAATGACCAAAGCTACTCCAATTTAGGTCCATCGGTCTGACGTCACTAGATCCCGTTCAGTACAGTTCTGTTTTCCTTATGGCGTACCCGAGCCAGACCCGTTTTGGGTTAATTAATGCTCGCTTGACACACAAAAGCGAACAATCCCCATTGCCATGGGACCGAATACAAAAGGTTTTACTATTTATTTATAAAACCCATACTCGGCCAAATAATATCTTCGCACAAAGTTATCTGAATTATTTTAAAATTATACAAGTTCCGAAACAATTCGTCCTAAATAACCTTTGTGGCAGTTCTGGAAACTGAGGTAATTGGAGATGTTGTTTTAAAACTATCGTTTAATCAGAAATATTTTGAGGGTATTTAATTAATATTAGATTTAACGTACAAACCTTCATCTAATTTTAGTGGAATTATATTAATAAAATTTCATCCAATACTAAACAGACGAAGAACTCGGTCGAAAAAAAAATCAAATTAGTAAAAAAAGTCAAATTGTTCAAAAAACAAACGTTAAAAAAGAATTTATTTCCATCCTTCTTTGCTGTGATCCATTAGTTTGTTCTTGTTGTATGTATTTGTTGCATTAAAGTTTGTTGTACATATAATTACCATAAGGCAATATCTTCCAACCAACCCGAGGTAGTCTCTAAATTTTGGCACAATAGAAAGTATGTATTTACTGAGAAATAAAGAAAAAATATGCAAAGAGAAAAATAAAAAATACAGTTATAAGACTGATCATAGCGACAAGGAAAAAAGGAAGGTACGGAAGGATAAAAAGGAATAAACAGGAACTATTTGACAGATAAGTTTTTAATATATTTTAAAATATTTGTAAGGATTGAGACGACATAGCATCATCACTTAGGCCATTTCATATTTGAGCTGGTTGTACTGAAATGAAGAGGCTTCACAAAACGATTGTATAAAATTATATGAGGCTTCACACAACTTATGTAGTTTGTGAAAGGTTGCCTGACGCCAATAAACCTCGCTTGGTTCGAACACAATTTTCTAAATAAATATATAAATTATCTATTTCGGATTGTATGATTAAAGTGAAGATAAATTGAACTAAAGGAACATATTATATTTTTTTTTAAATGCAACGGCTTTAAATGTCAACATGTGCGCGTGGTTTTGGTGTACAAGTATATTATCCAGAAATAAGCAATAACGCCACGAAAAGTAAAAATAGCTAACTAGGTCATGGCTCACATAGCCTTATGCACTGGACTTAAATGTTATTTCAACAGTATCGTGTCATCGAAACACTAATATTATTATAATGTGACAATTTAAAAAGCTATGTTCTTGCGAGACCTAATTAATGTATCGATTTTCCTATATTCCAGGGTAAATCGATTTATCAATCGAAAATTCGCGTTAAATTAGATTCTGTTTATTTATTATTTTTCATAAAACAAATAAGTTTAAATATCTTTTTATATTATTTATATGATATAATATAAAATCAATGTGCTATAGTAGTGGCTACACTCAATCTCTCGAGGGATGGTTTACTTTTAAATACATAATGACGGTCTTAGGCAGATCAAAAATCTTTAGAAATTGATAATCCTGCAGTGGACTTACCGTAGCAACTCGATCAGATCTGTGCCATTGCAGAAATATAGTCATTGCAATTATTATGATACGATGAAAATTCAATCTTAAAAATCAAATACACTAAATAGGCCAGGCATATTAGCAAAAAAATAGGGTCTCAGATGCAAATTTTGCTATAGTTTTTATTTTTTCACCCTTTATGTATTTCGGGTTGTTTTTTGGGCATTTTTTGACGAAATTTTGTCATTTTTTTCAGTTTTTTGCTTATATCGCAAAAATAAAGTAATTTTTCGGCAAATCATTCGAGACAAAATTAAAGAAGATAAAATTTGCTATATTTCTTGTTCATAACGTTTTTTTGTAAGACTAACCGTTTCGCCGCTAGAGCCCTCCCGAAAAGGACCATATTTTCATATGGTTTTTTGGGCACTTTTTGACGAAATTTTAGCACTTTTTTTCAGTTTTCGGCCGATATCGCAAAAATAAAGCGTTTTTTCGGCAAATCATTCGGGACAAAATTAAAGTAGACAAAATTTCCTATATTTCTTATTCTTAACATTTTTTTGTAAGACTAACAGTTTCGCCGCTAGAGCGCGCCCGAATGGGGCCATATTTTCATATGGTGAAATTAACCGATTACGCAGAAATCTCCCTTGCTGTGATACTTAAATCGCTGTAACAATTTATTAAATTATACAATTTATATGCTACAAAAGTACATTTTTCATAAATAACGTTTTTCTTTGGAAGACTGCCCTATTGATTTTCAACCACCGTGCCGTGGCATTTTTGTGTGCCGCGAAATTCTTAAGGTGTGACGCCAAATTTTAGAAATGTATAGGTATAATTAGTAAATGGGGCTATATTTCCATGTCTGTGAAAAAGGGCAGGGATAAGGAGAAGTGGAAGAATAGGAGCCACGCATTTTCTCATTGTATCATCAGTGCTGTAAGACCTAGATCCTTTTTGTCTAATTTATATGTTGGGTTAGCAGCATTCCTATAAAAATTTTGGATCCCGAAAATTATTGGATGTATTGAGTTCGCTGGGGTTTTTCTTCCACCCTAACAACAGAATCATAAGTATGTGCCGAGGGTTTTATGCAGTTCATTTAACGCAGATTATAACACTCACACGATAGATGGATACAACACATTCCATGTCATGGGAGGGATGTATACTATTGGCCCAGCTTCTGTAGTTCCTACAGATGCCACCATTTCCAGAAACAAAGATACGAGCTGCAGTGGTCTTTAGAAGATTTGGTCATTTGACATTGAAACATTTTGAGACGAAACAGGGTTGTGATGGACTGAAGGAAATCAAGATGAAAGACCTGTCAAGCGAATTTCAAACATCACCGAGCACCTATCCCTCAGCAGTTGAAGTTCTGTGGCTGTACAGCAAACACATGGAATTCGGCATTATTCCTAGATGGAGTGGATTTATGGAGCAAGCGACAAAGGACCTCCTCTTCGAAAAAACGTATACTGCTTGCCTTCCTTTCATCAACTCTCCTCCCTCTAATTATGACACAATCTACACCGCGATGCTGAAATCTGTTGAGAAGTGTCGTGCAAAAGGTCAGACGTGATGCTTCATAACATTCGACCGACCCCTGTACTTAAAGGCTAGGTTCATTGCAGCTAACAGCAACGACCCCAGGCTGAAATATGTGGTGCCTCGACTGGGCGGATTTCACCTACTTATGTGTGACTTAGGGTCAGTCTGTTACTCAATGGATGGTAGTGGATGGATGGATTTGGTTAATACCTGCTATTCGATGAATCCAATAAAAAAAAAGATGACAGGGCACGCCTATTACAGAGCAGTCAGAGCCCACATTTTAGCTCACACTGCACTGATGAAAATTGTAATGAAAACGATAACTCTCTCCCCAGACTTAAAATCAATTTTAGCTAAAGTGTTATATGATTTTGATATTATATCCCTGATCTAGAGCGATGTAGAGAAATCAGAAAGAAGGTCTTTTATCAACTGGAACAGCTAAAAACACGTGGTCCTACCGCCAAGCTATCGTATATCGAAAGGGTCCAGTATATCGAAATGGTCAACCTTGTTAAACTATTCATTCTGGCTGAGAGGACAGGAAATTGGGAGTTGCACCTGGAAGCAGTCTGGAGAATGCTGCCGTATTTTCATGCCTCATGACACTCCCGTTACTCAAAATGCGCTCACTTGTATCTCCAGGATATGATAAACTCGAAAGTAATAATGTTTCCCGATGAATATTACAAGTTTACATCTGAAGGTTTTTTACGGTATGACGGATCGCTAACAAATTTAGGTCAAGGATGTGGACTGATATGGTCATTGAGCAGTTTCTAATGAGGAGCATGAAGGTGCAAAGAGGCCTGACTCATGGACATGGGGTACAAGAAAGTATTCAAACCAGATGGACCATTTCATTTACATGTTTGTGAGTAAATAGAAAACTACTGTGGTGTTTCATTTGAGACTTCCCATTAACATCATGGCCTATCAAGTGCAAGCTCTATTCGGGATGATAAGTATTTTGCCAAGATGTATGCGTGGTTGCAGGAACACTTTCCATTCCCGGAAAGCCCAAAATTATTTTCTCTGGGTACAGGCATTCTAGGTGATGAGAGGGTAAATTGTCATGAGGCGTGGGAGAAGGGCATGAGGGCCATGAGGGGCATCGAAAGATGTGTTACAAATGTCAAATTCCAAAGGAGTGACCGAGTCCAACCTTTTACCATAATTATCAAAGATTTGTGATCAAAGTAGGCAACAACATTGTACCCACATTAAAAAAGTTGCTGAATGGTGCTAATGGCGCGGAAAGAATGTAAAATAAAATAATATGTACTTATTATAAAAACAACAGTTTGTTTATAAGGGATAAATAACAAGTAAATAATAAGTTTATTTTTTGTAATAAATTTGAGATTGATTTTATTATAATTTTTACTAATTATATACATTTCTAAAATTTGGCGTCACACCTTAAGAATTTCGCGGCACACAAAAATGCCGCGGCACGGTGGTTGAAAATCAATAGGTTAGTCTTCCAAAGAAAAACGTTATTTATGAGAAATGTACTGTTATACAAATGATATAATGTAATAAATTGTTACAACAGTCAAGTATTACAGCAAGGGCGATTTCCGCGAAAACGGTGAATTTCACTAGATATGGAAATATGGTCCCTTTTGGGTGCACTCTAGCGACGAAACGGTTAATCTTACAAAAAAAACTTTTTAACAAGAAATATAGTAAATTTTGTCCACTTCAATTCTGTCTCGTACAATTTGTCGAAAAAATGCATTGTTTTTGCAATATAGGCCGAAAACCGAAAAAAGTGCCAAAATTTCGTGAAATAGTGCCCAAAAAACAAAGTTCCGGGCAAAATTTTTGCCCGCAAACTTCAAATTCGTGTTCAGCGACCCAAAAAACATAAAAGGTGAGAAAATAAAAACTATAGCAAAATTTGCGTCTGAAAATCCTAATATGCCTAGCCTAAAATAAATAAACATTTATTGAGACGAAAAGAAGTTAATATACAAATACATAGACATATAAAAACAAATGTATAGAAAAACAACCTTTCTAACTCAAAAGGACCATGCTCAGCTATGTTGCAGGAAGACAAGACCCCAGCAGCTGATTTTCAGCATGATCCTATCGCTTATGTATTATAACTAGTTGCATGTAACACATGGGATCCAACTGTCGACAGCGATAGTATGTATAGTTGAAGAATAAGTACCAAACCCATAAATACAAATTATTTATTATTTTATGATATTTAGTTTTCTATACAACACATGTACCTAGGTAGTCAAGATAGGATAGTATGGAGGTCAGTCTTTTTTTCCTACCCGGAATATGAAAACAGCATGATGGTATATGTATATTGTATGCTTAGAGATGAAGTATCAAACTATTAAGTCTTCTTTGATATTGTGTATAGGTGACTACCATACAAATTGTATGAAGCGATGTCGTCACTAAATTCAATTTTTATAAAAATTGTTAAAAAAAATTTGAGATGTACTGCTACAATGTTAATATTTTTTATATAAAATTAAATTATCTAGTTGGGGTGTTTCGGCTTTTTTCGATATTTTAAAAAAAAATGGAAATATAGGCAGTTAAACTCATAAATTTATCATAAAAAAAATACTTTTCTTAATAAAAAATGTTTGAGAAACCCTGGAATTTTTTTGAAAAAACTAATTTGTGATTTTGTATTTGTCTATGTTTATACCAATTTTCAGCGTTCTAGCGTTTATGGTTTCTGAGATATATGGAAAAATAAAATAAAAATTCAAAAGTTGATAACCCCTGACTGAAACAAAAATTTAAAATTCCGAGTATAAAAGTTTTGTAGGCCTGTAACTGTTTATATATTCTGAAATTTTAGGCTCTGTAAATTGAGCGGATCAAAAGTTATAAGGGGGGGACACACACACACACACAGACATACACACACACAGACACACAGACACACACACAGACACACGAAATGTTCTACTCCGAATTCTGAGTAAATCCGTGTATGGAACATATATGCTGCGAAGCCTCTAAGTTGGTGTTTTTTGACTTCAAAGTTGGAAAAGCCGTGAAAAAAGTAGACCTCTCCATACAATTCTCGCGTATTCTGGCTTGATACATTGTCGATATGTTAAGAGAACAAAGTTCTCCTGAACAAATCGACAGTTGGATAAACACACTATGTACCTACCTAAAATTGTTCCTATTTGGAAATTTACAGCCTCACTAGACATATTTGTTCAGAGGCAGTACTTTTCCAATTTTGACTTAGGTCAAATGATATTGAAGCAAAATAATAAATTAACCATAATAATTATAAATAAACAGAATAGAATAAAATACAGTGACCTCTCAATTATTTGAACTCATAAAATAAAAGAAAAATAAGGGGGCTTAAACACAAAAAAAATATTTAGGTATATAATTTTAATATGAATATAAAAAACTCATTCTTTCTTAAATAAAACAGTTTATTTTATTTATTTTGAAGATTACATACAGTTTTTTACTATAAACATAAATTTTAAAAATTAATTAATAAATACAAAAACCAAGATTGTAACGCCAATTACTATGATACGTTCAAACAATAAAAATATATAACTATATATAATACACAATAATATATAACTTTATATAATTATATACCCATAACACACATTATGTTAGTATAAAAAACAAGGAAATATTACGTGGGTATTTTATATACAAAATGACAAAATATAAAAACCTTACAAGGATAAGAAACAAAAAAAATAAATAAATCAATATTAAGTAAACATATAAACAGATGCATACAAGCTAGGAGGTTTGGGACAGGACAATGGATAGGAATAGAAAAGGAAAATCAGTTTTGATCACGTCTAATAAGCTTTTGTGATAATATTTATAGACTGCTCGTAATTAGAAAATGAAAAACATTTTGAATTTTGCAGTCTTTTGACTTTTTATCAAAATATTTTTACGACCTTTAGATATTACTTATTTAACCTTAAAACTAGTTGCATGTAACACATGGGATCCAACTCTCGACAGCGATAGTATGTATAGTTGAAGAATAAGTACCAAACCCATAAATACAAATTATTTATTATTTTATGATATTTAGATTTCTATACAACACATGTACCTAGGTAGTCAAGATAGGATAGTATGGAGGTCAGTCTTTTTTTCCTACCCGGAATATGAAAACAGCATGATGGTATATGTATATTGTATGTTTAGAGATGAAGTATCAAACTATTAAGTCTTCTTTGATATTGTGTATAGGTGACTACCATACAAATTGTATGAAGCGATGTCGTCACTAAATTCAATTTTTATAAAAATTGTTAAAAAAAATTTGAGATGTACTGCTACAATGTTAACATTTTTTATATAAAATTAAATTATCTAGTTGGGGTGTTTCGGTTTTTTTCGATATTTTAAAAAAAAATGGAAATATAGGCAGTTAAACTCATAAATTTATCATAAAAAAAATACTTTTCTTAATAAAAAATGTTTGAGAAACCCTGGAATTTTTTTGAAAAAATTAATTTGAGATTTTGTATTTGTCTATGTTTATACCAATTTTCAGCGTTCTAGCTTTTATGGTTTCTGAGATATAGGGAAAAATAAAATAAAAATTCAAAAGTTGATAACCCCTGACTGAAACAAAAATTCAAAATTCCGAGTATAAAAGTTTTGTAGACCTGTAACTGTTTATATATTCTGAAATTTTAGGCTCTGTAAATTGAGCGGATCAAAAGTTATAAGGGGGGGACGGACACACACACACACAGACATACACACACACAGACACACAGACACACACACACACAGACACACACACACACACAGACACACACACAGACACACGAAATGTTCTACTCCGAATTCTAAGTAAATCCGTGTATGGAACATATATGCTGCGAAGCCTCTAAGTTGGTGTTTTTTGACTTCAAAGTTGGAAAAGCCGTGAAAAAAGTAGACCTCTCCATACAATTCTCGCGTATTCTGGCTTGATACATTGTCGATATGTTAAGAGAACAAAGTTCTCCTGAACAAATCGACAGTTGGATAAATATAAATACAAAAAATGCTCCAAAATACAATGTATGTCATATAATAAATATATACAAATACATAAATTTACATACACGCACATACATATATACACACATTTATTTATACACACCCACACACATAAATTCTTACATACTTCACACTATGATTGCGAGGCCAGAAGCATCGCTCGACAATTCTCTTTAAAAAAATAGATTTTTTCCACTGCTTTTAATGGTGGCGGCACAAGTCGGTCCAATATTTTGTTGCAGCGTAGGTATTTGAAACTGCCACTAGAAGGTTAACACCACAAAAAAGCCACTGAAGAATAAAATATTATCAGTAGTTATAAAAAAAGCTTTACAAAAAAAGTCTAATATAAATTAGTTTCAAAGATTCATTCATTCATTCTTATCCACGGCATGTCTCAGCGAAAGGTGTGCGGATGTCCATTAGGTACAAACACGACAAAAATATTATACTTCCGAATTCCTGGCCGTATAATTTTTGCGAAAACTAAATAAAACTCTTTATGCACCTACATATGTATGTAAAGCAATAAAAAATATGTATGTAAGTTATATATTAAATTAATAGGTTGTGGAGAAGGTGCGTTTGTGGGCGGCAGAGGATGTATAGACCAAATTTTTTCTCTGCGCACGGTCACAGAAAAGGTTCTGGATAAAAATCAGAAAATTTTCTGTGCCTTCATAGACCTAGAAAAGGCGTATGATAAAGTTGTTAGAGAAAAATTATGGGATATACTAGCAGTGTATGGAGTGAAGAACTAATACGCGCAATCGCGTCATTATATGAGAACAGCGAAGCATGTGTTCGTGTCAACGACACAGTGACAACGTGGTTCTCTATAAATAATGGCGTTAGACAAGGGTGCGTGCTATCTCCATGGCTCTTTAACTTGTACATTGATTTCTGCATAAGAGCCCTTAAGGATGAAAGCAAGGGTCTGAAATTGAGTACCGTAATGGTGCGAGATTTGATGTATGCAGACGATAAAGTTCTATTAGCAGAAAGTATGGAAGAGTTACAGTATCTTGTAAGTATGGTTTATGAAGGATGTATAGAGAACGGACTTAGGATGAATGCCAGCAAATCAAAGACAATGGTCTTTGAAAAGAGTGAAAGCAGAACAGCGTGTAAAATAAGAGTAGAGAACGAATGGCTCGAGCAAGTCGATGAATATGTATACTTGGGAAGCATATTTCAACGGAACGGACGACTCGATAAAGAGATCGAAAGAAGAGTTATGGCAGGAAACAGAGTGAATGGAGCACTAAGACCAATTATGAATGATCGCAACATATCAAAGGATGCCAAAGTTGCCATTCATAACGCCATCGTAGTGCCAACCTTGACGTATGCAAGTGAAACCTGGACTTGGCAGAATACGCATGAAAGTAGAATAAATGCAGTTGAAATGAGATCGTTAAGAAGGATTTGTAATAGAACGATGTATGACCGGGTAAGAAATGAGGACATAAGGAAAGAATGTAAGATGAAGAAAGATGTCATTACTAGAATGAAAGTGAACACATTGAGATGGTTTGGTCACATGGGGAGAATGAATGAGGAGCGCCTGACGAAGAAAATATACAGAGCGGAAAGGAATGGAATGAGAGGTCGGGGACGCCCAAGAAAGGGGTGGCACGACCATGTGAACGAAATTTTGAAAGACGGAAATGTTAGAAGTGTGAGCAATAGACGAACATGTATGAGACGATGCATGAATGTGGACGAGGCGAGAGATGCTTGCCAGGATAGAAAGATGTGGCGTTCGGTTCTCTCTGCCTACCCCGCAAGGGACATGGCGTGATGGTATGTATGTATGTATGTATGAGAAAGTATGGACCATTTATGTTTTCCTCGGGTAGGTATAGCCGGTCGATCACTTTGGAATGACCTTTAACTATTTATGATCACTTTCCCTTACTAACTTTTCGATTTCACTCACCGAGATATGATTTCTTTCATAAAAAAATATCGCTCAAAAGATTTCCAGTAGATATGAGGGAAATCGTGAAAAATGTTCGTATTTACCGAACGGCCTTTACCGAAATGAAATATAGACTCACTCTCACATAAACACGAAAACAGTCGAACCCGTATAAGAATTACTTACAAATAATAATACCTATAATATTATTTTTTTAAGAAAAGGTACACAATAAATAAACCCACATAAATAAACCTACACACTTTTGTCATTTTGAAAATAATATGTCGTAAAAAGTATAAAACAGATATAATTTTGAAATATTTGTATTTACCTACATTGTTTAATATTAAACGAGACGATTTGGCCAACACTCAACTCTTCGCCACATAGTAAGTGTAAATACCTACACTTTTTTCTTCTTGAACATTTTACAGTCCCCGAATACATTTTACGAAGTACCTACCTACAACATTTTTGTTTGAATTTTCGAATCAAAAAAGTTTTACACTCGATTTAAAAATTTGACAGATGACATACATAGATACGAAATAAAGTTAAAGCATTTTACACATATATGATCAATATTAAGGCGATAGAACTTCATATAGATTGGCATAGTATGGTACGCAGTGAGGACACAGAAACAAAAACACCAAACGTCATACGCCGTACACAATGTCCTATTCTGATTCGTCTAAATTTATCCGTCTGAATTTTAGTATATGAGAAATGTCAAAAAGTTGACTGCATTTGTACGCGACTCATTACGACACACCGCGCGGATGAAATTCTTTTATTCCCGGTCTCCCGTTGATTTAGACGTTTTCGTATACTGAAATGAATCAGAATAGAACATTATATACACACTATATTGAACATCGTGAAACTCTATACGTTGAAAAATTGTTTCAAAAAGGAGCTTGATTTTTAAGTTTTGCAACTCGATCCAAGATATCGACAATTTTTGTCTGGCATCTGGTTTCCTCAATTCTAATACTGGTTCTTACACTTACGCCTAGCATTTGTCTTTCAATAGATGTTTAGGTGCATTTTAGCTTATGTATGGTCCGCGCAGTTAGCGTGATAGTTTCCATAAGCACACGCAGGATACATGTTTCAAACATTTTTCTCTTAATAAAATTTTTACTCTCCACTACTATGGAATAGTGGAGTCATGATTTCAAAATTTTTAAGAGTATTTTTTTTAATCAATTTCTCAATGGGTATCATGTAGAGAGTGTATCCTTTGAGTTTCGTTGTGATGTTTTTGTGTGTATGCCGTATCCTGTATGCCTTACACATAATATGAAAATTTGTGTCCTCTGTACAGATCAAACCAAAACGCCGATGAACTTAATATTGATACCATATGTGTGAAGTATACTTAGAGCTGATTAGTCTTCCATAGACAACGGTTCATTTTTTCTCAATGTTTCTCTAGGATTTCATTTGTTAAAACTGAAAAAATGCTCTCAACCTTGAAATTTGAGACATTTTAATTTTGTTTAAACTATTTATACAATACCAATAATCTTCGAAAAACTGCATTCAAAGATGGTCAACGGTAAACTAAAAACATAAAACCGTTTGAAAAATTATGTTTATAATAATAGATTTTTGTATGAAAAATATAGGTATATAACAAGAGAATTTTTTTATGTTTGGCAATATTTAGTTATTTGATTTCATATTGATATTAGAGTGTAATATTAGCAGGGAAGCTTCATCGTGTAGTTTGCGTCGGCCACAATCCACCGTTTAGGAATATCTTAATTTTTTCAGACATTTTATTTTCTTTGATAAAAAAATGAATATGTCCTTGTTAAACAAGTACATATACATCTTCCTACGTCCCCTAAAATAAGCAAATAAATGCTTGTGCTATAGGTGAACGAATTCGGTCGAGGCAGGATTCCAACTCGCGACCGCTGGATTGGCCCAGCGCGCTATCCGCTCTGCCATAGACCCATCTGAGCCATGACCCATGTTAATGTTTCCCAAAGGCTGTCCAACCTAGTCCAGTCCGTATTGTTATTTCTGATGTCTGGTTATCGCAGGGTTGTATTGCAATTTAATAGACGAACAGATATTATAAGAATCATATCAGCGAAAACTGTTTTGGCTTTTATATATATATACTTTTACTCACTCATACACATACACATACTAACATACGACGACTTTCTTTACAGTTTCATCTGTTTAGGTTTTTGCCGTAGACATTTAAAGATATTTGAAGTCATCCAAGCGGAAGATAATAGAGATTTGGTGAATTCTATCAAAGTGAAATTTTCTTTTTGTAAAATGGAAGATATTTTTTTCAATCAATTGGAAACAACGTAATTTGTGAACAAAATATAGAAAAGCACTTGGTTTATTTACTTTTCCTTTTTGCAAGAGCCGGAGAAGCACTATGCCATATAACGTATATTATTAGATTTTCTTTCTCAATTTTTACGTTACAAAAAATATACCTACAAGGAATTTCTGTCATGTCGTCCTTCACGGATCGGTTAGTTGAATATTTGACTCCCGAGTCAAAGGTCTCTGGTTTGATTTCCGGGGAGTTTTTTCTGAAATGAATTATTAAACAAAATATACATAGTGAATCGATTGATTTTAATTGAATTTACGCAAACATAATATTCGATTTACATACACATCGGTACAAGTAGGTAAACAAGCCAAAAATGAAATAATATTTCTGGCGCAGTTAAGGGGGTGACATCTGTGCGAGAACACCGCCACCTAATTTATAAGGATTGTTGCTTTCATTGTTTACAAATAAACTAATCTCTCAATTAATGGCATTACAAAAAAGTGTTTCTTCGATACTTCGTAGATAGCAATAGTAATAATGTCTTATTTTCAGGTGATTAGTTACTCATTAATAATTAGGAACTCAATAAGAGGGCATAATTGGTGAACGTTGCGCAAGCGCATGAAGTGATCACGTAAACCAGCCGATGACAAGTCGTAAGCCCTGTAGGTGCCTTGAGTCCCTGGTTCTCCTATAATATTCCAACTTCGTCAACTAAAATAAGCATTTATGCTTATTTTATCGAACGTAGGAAGATTTATAATATGTACCTACTTGCTTAACAAGGACATATTAATTTTTTTTATTAAAAAAAAGTATAGCATGGCTAGTTCAAATGATAACTGACATTTGACATAGTGCCTTACTGTTATTTGATCGAGAAGCAACGTACGTAATATTAAAAATATGATAAATAGCTTTCAGAGATTCTTTTACACATTTCAGCAAATCTCATATTGAGTAAAGTGTCATCCATCACGTAATCGGTAATAAGTTAAAAAGGAGAAGCAATATAACTTTGCATTAAATAGAAGTTCATAAGAAGGTAAAACTTTTAATACGTTGCATCAAGTTCGATTCTTAAAACTAATAAGACAAATTAAAATCAAGTTTAGGATAAAACTCACTTCAAGTTGAAGATGGATCAAGATGAGAACTTATACAAAAAGAATTTGAATACAAGAAGAGAGGTCCATCTTTTATGTATATTGTTTTTGTGTTCGGTGATATTTTATTTCTTTGCTCGGAACCTGGATGAGAAATTCAGGTATCAGAATGACTTGCACATTCAACTCTAAACATCTCATATCCAAGCCTAATTCAATCATTCTCGTAATAATTGAGAAAAGTGATCGCTCAAAGAATAGACTCCGTAGAATACAGTATACAAGAATACTTATTATTAAATTATTTTCCTTTAGTCATCTTTGTTTTTTTTTATCTTTTCGAACTTATGTACCTACATAAAAAAAATAATCAATTTAATTTAACGTCTATCACTTGTGATGAGTGACACGACTTATTATGTTTTTAACTTGTTTTATATTGGTTTAAACTTATTGTGTTTTTTGATGAACTTGAGATAACTAAAACAAAAACAACGATATTGGTCGAAGTTAGATTTGAACCCGAAATCAGCGCACTAACTGCTCTGCCACTGAGGACCACACTACCTCTGATACCTCTGAGAACGGAAAATATTCAGATGTCACATTTTTTTCAATCTTTTTTTGAAATCCGTTTTGACACGTTGAAAATAATTTACGCCGTCTTATCCTCAGCATTTGGATAATAAAGTCCAAAAAGAGTTCGTTTTAATATTTCATCCGATGTCCCGAAAAATTGTATAAGGAAGCGGAACAAAAAAAACATTAACATAAAACAAATAAGCCAGTTTTGGATTTAATATTATCTATTTCATATTTTACTTTATTAAAACCACAAAATCCCACACAAATAAATGCCGTGGTATATACCTACTATGGGACGCTATTTTGATAATAACAATATTTTGTATATACAATATTTTTTCAAGTGTCTTGATATTTATTCAAGTTGTTTTCAGAAATATAACTCTGATAAAGGTACAAAACTTATTTTTCTTCTAACGCCACATGTTTTCCTTATATGGTTGCACAATACTACTACTACTACTACTCTATAGCCTAACAACCCTCCAGGATCAGTCGCCACCTTTTTCTATCCAAAGCGGCAGTCCTCCAGTTCACACCGAGCACTCTGCAATCGGCTGTGACTCCATCCAGCCAGCGAAGCTTCGGCCTTTCCGCTGGATTAATAGTCATAATTCTCTTTGCCGGCTCCCCGTCTCCCATTCGCTGTATGTGACCGAGCCATCTAAGTCGTGTGATCTTGACAACACGTACTGCACTTATATCACCATACAGCTGATAGAGCTCGGTATTGTGTCTTCTCCTCTAGACACCATTCTCACAAACTGGACCATAATATGCGTCGCAGGATGTGTCTTTCAAATATGTCTAGGGGCTTTTAAGCTTTTTCACCCGGCTTTGTCAAACTTCAAGTTTCTAACGCATACAAAAGGACAGGTCTTATCAGGGTCTTGTAGGGAGTGACTATGGTCTTCCGTGAAAGTAGACGGGATCTAAGTTGGCTAATAAGTCCAAAGTAGTATCTGTTGGCTTCCACTATCCGCTTACTTATCTCATCCGATGTGTTGTTTATATTATTGACCTGTGAACCCAGGAATGTAAAATCTTCCACAACCTCAAATTTTTAGGCATCAACTACCAATTGAGGGCAAGAGCTTGGTGTGGTTACAACACGCATGAATTTGGTTTTGTTTTCATTAGTTATAAGAACCATTTTCTTCGCTGATGCTTCCAGAGCTATAAATGTCTACCCATAAATAGGTTCTGATCTTGCAACGATATACACGTCATCGGCATTTTCCAATATGGTTGCACAATACATGCAGATAAGGCAGAGAGAACTGAGTGCAGAATATTTATGTTCTGGTCAAAAGTCTGTATAATTGGGTCTTCTTTGCTTTCAATCTTGAGGATTTGTTGGCAGCAAAACGATGCATCTCTTTCTCTACTCGATTCAGCCACTCTCTTCAACTCTATGTAGGAAGTACATTTCATGTGCTCGCACACCTATTCTATAGAAACTCCCGGCGGGGACGTCCTCTCCCAATTACTCCCTCAACCATTCCCTCTAAGATGATGTGTAGGAGATCCCCTTGTCGCAACACAAGGTCTATCCAGTTTGCACGCCTTTTTGATATGATTTTTAACATGAGCCTGGTTTTTGCAAATTTACTGAGAACCTCATCATTTGTATTATGGTCCCTCCAAGACAAGCCAAGTATTCGTAGGTAGGTCCACATCTCGAAGGCTTCCAATCCTTTACGGTCTTTTATTACTAATAGGGAATAATTTTCAATCGAAATAATTTTAGCTTATATTCACGTAACAATTTATCCTTCGTCCTGAGGAAGAAGCAGTCGCTTAGAATCGGTCGTAAAAAATAGCTTATTCATGCTTTTAACTAAGTGAATGATTGAGATTGTTTCAAATGTTCTATAAAGTAAACTCTAGAAATTTTAATCGTTGATGATTTTAAAACCAGAATTCGTTAATTCATTTATTAAACCATCACGGCATATTCCACAATGTGAGATTACATTACATTTTCAAATTCATTATAAATTTCTGTTTAAAAAATCGTCAATAAAATCTTCGTCACTATCTTTGTTCCTTATTTGTTATAAATCTATATTGTTCTTCATTTTACTTACACTAAAAAAAAATAATAATTTATAAAACGCCGTTTAGTGATACATGATCGCTCCAAGGACGCTATAGCTTATGCGTTGGATTTACGAAACAAGGCAGTCTCAAGAAGTATACCGAAGGTGTCAATGCTCTGAGCTCTACGTATATATTTCAAGGGGCAATTTATTCCACTTTAATGCCCGTTAACATTGAAACCGCGTTCATAGTAAACCACCTTTATTGACTCTGTCCAATTCTTTTAAAGAGTTGGTACTCTGTGATCGAGATGATCTCGATGTAAGCTATCTTTCTTGTAAAATATTCTTTTGACACAGATCTTAAATTTAGTGTGGAGCCATGTCATTCAGAGCCTTAAACATCATCGGGCATACTTTATAGTCTACTTGTTCTGGACATTTCAACCAGTTTATTTTGTTAAGAAAAGGTGTTATGTGCCATCTTTTGTCTGCTCCATTTATCAACATCGCAGCTGTGTTGAATACTATTTGTAATCTATTAAGCTTATATTTAGAAAAACATATGATTTAGGTAAAAATCAGAATTATGGTTCTAATATTCTTTTCAGTGGTCCTACCCAAGCTAGACCTTCAAAACTAAATTATAAGGTCAGTTTCATCGGATTGTAAAAAAACATTAGGTAAACCAATTATTGCAAAACCGTCATTAAGTTGATTTGTAATGTATAATTTCAATGTGACGATCGTAGAATGAGATTTCTACAAAACACTAGGGACTGGAATTGTGGAAATATTCGGTACTATTAGAAAATTAATAACAGGGTCAATTAACAAAAATTGTTAGATTTGTCGCGTGATATCTGTATTGTATTTCTATTATTTTTTCCGTCCCAAATTAAAAATAATGTTTTTTTATCACGATATTAACCAGTCGCTCTTTGTATTTAAGCGTGAAGCCAGCTCGGAGACCTCACAGAACTGTGGATCGATCCAAGTCCTTGTGATAACTAAAGGTATCTCAAGTATTTGTGTGATAACGATTTTTTTTATTGAAACTTCAGATATCACAAATAACAATTCATGTCAAAAATTTTGATTTCGTTATTATCAAACCTTGAACATCTCAGCGGGTATGTGGAGAGTGGTTGCTATGAAAATATTTTATTGATGCATAGACGCAAACATCGGATTTTTTTCCCTGTCGGGAGTCAATGATATTTATGACAAATTTTTAAAATCTCAATAGAGACGTTTTTTGAATAAAATAGGAGAACTACAGGGCTAACGACCTGTTATCGCATCGGTTGGTTTACGTGATCACATTATGCAGTTTCTCAATATATGGCTCTGGTCACTTCGTACATGGCGATGGTATTTTTCAGCTTATTTTCAAACAATCAGATTATCATGAAGAACTTTCAAACATTGGATTAATCTGGAATTCAATAAAAAGGCATAATTGGTGAACGTTGCGCAAACGCATAAAGTGATCACGCAAACCAACCGATGACAGGTTGTGTGCCCTGTAGGTGGCTTGAATTCCTGGTTTTCCTATTATATCCTAATATCGTCTCAATTGCGATGTTAAATATTTATCATAAAATTTGGTTGCTATATATTTATTTGTATTTTGAATCTTCAAAAAATTGGATTCAGTCAACAAGGCGGCTTAATATGATTACAGTTTTAGTGTGAACGGGCCATTAGTGTAGAATAATGTAGCCCCTGACAATACTTGGAGCTCACAGCATTGATTTACGATAAATAACTTAAGACTGCTTTGTTTCATAAACACAACCATTAAGCTATAGCGCCCTTGGATTGATCTTATTAATGGCGCATTATTGATTATCATTATTACCACCTCAAAGATGTTCTTCGTATAGCAGATAAACCTCTGAAATGAACATGAAGAAGAAAATCAGGAATATAAGATGAACAGAGATGTGATGAATTTGACACGTCATAGACATTTCATCACTAAAGAATGTTAAAAGTTTTATTTTAATTTGACAACCCAATATGTATGTATGTACCAAATCAATACAATTTATAAGCCCAACATTTGTCACTTGGTGTGCTACTGTTATTTGCGACTGTGTTAGTCGTAATAAAAATATGAACGTAACTCAAAAACCGAGTTACGTTTGGGTGCCAGAGATGGGACAAATTTTCCGTTTCATTCCGATCATAATATCATTCCACCCCGATGAAACGAGACGGGACGTGCTAGGCTCGGTTTGCACAAACAAGCTAGAGTTAATTGCGAGTCGTGGACTCCGCTTCCATTTTGGGCTCCGTCCATATTGGGTCCAAAACTGCCCTATAAATATTATTTTATGATAACGGTCACTTTTGGTCACCCCACGGCGCGTGATAATAGCTCTAAAGACAAAACTATGGATTTAAGAAACAAAAAATGTCGTTTCGTATCGGGCCAAACGTGCAAAAGACCCCAGAAACTGGTTATGAACGACAACGGGCGTGTCGGCCGTTTCTACACCGGGCCTCGTTCAAATTTGAATATGATTTTCAAATGAAGACACTAGACTTTAATTTTTCCTATAAAGCGAGATTTAAATATATTAACTAAATTAAATGTAAAAGCCACTGAAAAGTGTGTTTCATTACCAAGTAAAAAGTTTAATAAAATTGTATTTTAAGTGAGTGTTTAAAATGTGTTAAATGTATCTCGGTATGTAGGAACTACTTTTTTATATAGCATTATACCACATCCGTTAGTAATTATTAAGAAAGTTCATGCTAAAATAGGTACGTTCCTATTCCACTCAGTCCAAGTCGATATTCTATAATACTCAAATAATTCCTAATTTTCTTCTTCTTCTTCGTTTCCTCAATGCTGAGGGTCGCAATCTATGGGGCCGCCAATGGACAGAACTACTCGCCTCCAGTCCTATCTGCCCTCCGCAGCTCGCACCGCCGAATAAAGGTCGTTCCCAGTCATCTCCTTAATTTGGTCACACCATCGCGCAGGAGATCTGCCTCTACTTCTTTTGCCTGGTACACTTCCTGTGATAATACTTTTTTCCAGGTTACCTGGCGATGTGACCAAAGAAGCTCAATACCCGGCGGCTGCATGCTGTAGACAATCTTTATTTTATCTTGAGCTCTTTAAGGACCGAGTCATTTGTTCTTCTTGCAGTCCACGAAATCCTCAACATGCGACGCCAACACCACATTTCAAATGCGTCAATCCTGTCACGGTCACGGGACTTCACTATCCAGGTTTCGGCTGCATATAAAGATATTGGGAAGATAAGGGTTCTGATGATTTTAATTTTTGTGGAGTTGGAAATATCTCGATCTTTCCAGATCTTGTTCAGACGTGAAAAAGCATTTTTAGCCATGGCTATTCGTCTTTTCATTTCCTTCTCACACCCACCCTCGGCACTGATCCTAATTTTAGTTCACACCTAATTGGTAGCGTACTAGTTATGTATTGTCAATAGAAATATTAGGTTAGGCGACATAACGGCGACATGACAGTACGCATACGTAGTCTGCGCTATAGAAAATTTGAGTTAATATTATTATCTACGGTGCACTATTTATGTAGATTTTAGTTAAATGAACAACGTCAATTACAGAATACGAAATTAAGTTCAAATGACCTCTGTTCCAAAATTTTAGAACGTTCCTATTTTATTTTTATTGACAAACTTTAAATTTATTAATAGAGACGATGTTGGGATATTATAGAAGGCACCTACAGGGCTTACGACCTGTCATTGGCCGGTTTACGTGATCACTTTATGCGCTTGCGCAACTTTAACCAATTATGCCTTCTTATTGAGTTCCCTTATCAATGTAATTTTTGAAAGTTTTGATATTTGAATAATGTGGAACAATTAATTTGAAAATAATGCATTAAAACTATTGCCATCTATGAAGTATAATATGTGTGTAGTGTTTGCGGTTTAATTGTTAAGTTTGAAATCTCTAATATGCAGATTCGAATCAGATGAAACCAAATCAAATCTACATAATATATGTACTGATCCACACATTATGTTAACTAATTTATAAGATATTTCTTTGAATATTGAAATGATCAGATTTTAATAAACGGTACCAGGTTCATAATTTGTAAAGTACAAAAATGAAATGAAAGATTACTCACGATATTATAACAATATTAAGTTTATTTTATAGATACTACCACGGGAATTGCTCAGAAGAACTTGCATCTTTGGTCCCTCCTCCACCCACTCGCAACAGAGTCACTCGCTTTAATCAATCGCAGCACCCATTCACAGTGGACCTACAACATATACGAACAAGTCGTTTCTCGAACTCCTTTATTAATACAGCAGCCCGACTGTGGAACGATCTTCCGAATTCTGTATTTCCACCTTCGTACAACCCGGGTCTTTTTAAAATCCGAATCAATAAACTCTTTTCTAGACTGCAAACCCCTCCCAACGCTACGTAGTGCGCTTCTTCGGAAGAGCAAAATGGACCCAAATCCTAATAGCTGTGTCCCCTACGTAGACATGTTAAAAAAAAAAAACTACATTTTTCTTACAACTTTTTAGATACAGAATACAATTTCACTAAAAAATAAAGATTTGTAATGAACAGGAGAGAGAAAACATTGTGGCTGGAAAGTTCGACGCTCCCTATTGGCTCCCTACCATCGGAAATCGACTCTTCCGATTGCCTGAAAAGTTGCTGGGTGCCGTGTCGCCACAGTTTCTTAGATTCCCATCTTTTTCAATATAAGGCTAAACCAGCTTCGAGAAAAATTATTTATCTATAATATCATTTGATATCAGCAGTTGAGAATATGAATAGTTATAATATCTGAAGAACCTGCATAAAAGTATTCGATGAATGTATGTCGAGATATGAATCAGAAGCGCACGGATATCTCTGTCTACCCTATGGCACAGAATAAGGAGTTGAAATGTAAGCATAATCAAAGATGAATTTTCGACCAAGATGTGTACAAATTTTATCGTTCACGATTAACATAACATAACAAGTGATATGTGTGCTGATGGTTTAGTTTTTTTTTATAAACAGCTGATTTCCGTTATGGAATCTTGTTCAGGCTTCAGCAGGTAGAAACCCAATATACCCACGCTGAAAAAAATACACCAGGATACAAACTGAAAAGAATCTTATGAACTTCATTGACTGATCACAAAACTAAGCCTTATACTTCGACTATCTTAAAGACTATATTTCAATATCCTTCGAAATATTTTTGGCATAAAATTTCAAAATCTACTTACATACTCACTCCAACTCAATACAATCTTTGACTCCAAATCTTTGATCAATAATAAAATGATACCACAAAGAAAAAAGGATGATGTAAAGCTCAGACCAATTATCTTAAGGTAAACTGATAGAACAGTCATTTTTACTTGTTCTACGTGAAGCCGGGATCAAAAAATTAAACCAAATATTCAGTATTGACATATGTTTGTTTTATACAATAACATACGAATTATCAAAGAGATTCAATCGGCATATATTTTGAACTTCGTGGCTTAGTTGGTTAGATACCTGACACCTGAGTCAAAGGTCCCTGGTTCGATTCCCAGTGGAGACGAGGTTTTTAATTGTCTTTTCGGTCTGTGAGATATATTTTACATATATTTTGACCTTCATATAATTCATATATTTTGACCATCGTGGCTTAGTTGGTTAGATACCTGACACCTGAGCCAAAGGTCCGGGGTTCGATTCCCAGTGGAGACATAGTTTTTAATTGTCTTTTCGGTCTGTGAAACAATAAATATCATTAGTCTCCATAATGTGGCAACTTGTTATTGGATACGTGTTTAATTAACAGTTGACATAGTACCTGTTAGTTGTATGAGTAGCAATTAGAAATAAGAAATAGTAATAATATCTAACAAAACAATGAAAAACTATTTTTTTTTATTTCAAGTTAATCATTTTGTTTTTCCATGACAATAATTTGATGCGATTTCTTTCTAAGCGAAATGTTTTTCGATTATATTGTTCTGTAAACTATGTTGTTTCCAAAATTAATTTATTTTAAGAGCGACAGAGTTCCATTTTTATTATTTTGTTATTTCTGGCTATGAGGCACCGGCTTGGAATAGTGGTTCAACTCTTTTCTATTAGGTACCTATCGTTTTCGTGTGTCCCATTAGAGCCGGGTACCTAATCGAATATAGGTACAAGTGGCAAAATATTATCTTACATAGTTCAGCAATGATTTAGTAAAAAAAATGATTTAAACGCCAATTTAGATGAGGCGAAACTGGTATGCGTGGGGATACAGGAATGTGTTGCGCTAAATGCACACCCCGAACACATGTCGCTGGTAAACCCACACTGGGATGAAATGTGTAGGTAATAATAATGAACACGTCTTCACTCTCTGTGCGCGTAGCGAATTCATTGCCAAATCTGTATTTTCTTCCAACTAATCAGTAATTCCAGCTCAAAGAAACCGGCATTGCGTGAGAAATAATATAAATTAAATCCTACCCGAGATGGAAATTGAAACTAGGAAGCCAGTACAGAATTAAAATGGCTCACCACCATGCCACGACAGTCGGCAAATATATAATTTTAAGGTGCTTTTAAACGATCGTCACTAATCTTTCATCCTGTTTATCAATATGAGCTCTGTGAGTAGGTAGTGCAAAAGTTAGTCCCAACCATCTCATATATTTTTTTTCTAAATCAAGGATTGATTGCGCTCTATGTGATCCCAAGGGTAGGGGTTAATAGTAATATTTGTGCGATAGAAAAAAAATGGGATAGTACCTCCGAACGAGATGAGTTACTCTGGGGTCCGGTTTGCTGTACCTACACATACGCACATCAAGGTTACCCGCTACCCTCCGCAAAGGGAAAGGGAACGCAAAGCTTCTACAACTTTAGATAAAATTACCCAAAACACGCACACTCATATTAAATAATTGAGGTTTGTACTGTAAGAATATATATTTTTTTACTTTCCATTTTACCAACACTCGTTCTGCTTTTGGGAACTGATAACAGTCCTTTGCAGTACACTGAAACAACGCAAGAAGAGTCCGAATAACTCTAAAACATTGCAAACGCTGCACTTAAAGAGAACATATTATAAGGAAGCAGTAGAACTGAATTAACTTCTGCATTGGTGATTTTGTAGATTACTGGCCATCGATAAAATGTTTATATTGATTGAATGAATATTATTACACAGTGAGTTATGAAAGAGATACACATAATGTTATAAGGGTGTACAGTGTACAGTTATCGCCAAACATCTAGAAATATCATTTTTGGGTACGCAGAAAACTAAATTATTAAGGTTATTTGCTGGGTTGGTTGATCACGAGTAAGCGCATATCCTGCCTTACAATCACAAGTTAGCGTTATAAACTAAATTTTTTATTCTAATATTTGAACTTTTTCATTTGCGCATTGTCTAATATTTTCAAGATTACTATAGTCACAGTAACACGAAACAGCTATCGATAAAGTTAGTAAAAATGTAAAAACTAAACCTAATGTTTTAACTTTTATGAATTTAGTAAAAACTAAATTGTCTACTTTTATTAAATTATAATTTTTGATTATTTTTTTTACTTTTATTAATTAAGTATGTAAGAATTTTTTCGACAACGATACTTATTTTGGTTTTTGTGATCTGATCCTTCTAGAAGGTTCCTTTGAGAAGTGTTGGTCTTGTCCACGTCCAGGTATGGCGGTGGCATGATTGCCGTAAAAAACGGTTGAATGACGTGGCGTAAAATGAATCCCATAAATTGTTACGTCGACCTAGCTCCCCCTTCCTTCCCTTCCTACACCCTCCCACTATAACCCCCCATTGGGCACCGCCTCCTCAAATACCAAGGAACCTCGATGACGAGAATCGGCACAACTGGATGCCGTCATTACGTCGAAAGTTCTAGCCAAGATGTAGCCCAGAGTGGGCTCCAATTTATTTATTTGTAACATTCAATAAATATATATTGTAGGTACACTGTGGTTCTTATTTGTAAACGGCAATTTTTCCAACCAACCAAAGTAAATGTTAAATATACAATACAGTATGTACATTGAGGTAATCTCATGACAGAAATAAAAAGAAAATATAGATTACAGGATAAAAATAAAAAAAAGGAAAAAAAAATATTTGTGAAAAGTTCAAAACAATGTTAGGAAAACAATAGGATACGGAGAAAAATAAAAGAGATAGGGAAGATATTTTTGCGATAGCTTTTTTTTTATACCAGTATGTTTCGTGAGATAGCTATATCAAATTCATCCTTGTGAAAAAATATCGTACCTACATATATAACAGATTAAAACGATGTTTTCATTCCACTTCTTCTTCTTCGATGGCTCTACAGCCCAAATCGAGCCTTGACCTCCTTCAAAAAGTGCCTCCAACATCTTCTATCCTTAGCCGCCGTTCTCCAGTTAGGGACCTGCAGGAGCTTTTCTGCATCTCTCCGTATGTCGTCCTCCCATATCAGTCTTGGTCTCCCCATCTTCCGTTTACCTCCCGGGTGACCAACCATGATTTTTTTGGGTAGTCGCGTGTTTGGTATTCTCTGTACATGGCCAGAGGAAAAGTCGCAATCACCTACCCCACGCCAGATGTTTTCATTCCACTACAGATGAATAATTTTTTTTTTATTTGAAACTATTTTATGAATCTGTTTAAATGATGAGGGTAATCTAATGGTATGTATCCATGTGAATCCAGGAATGATGGTATTGTTATATGATTGCGTTATCTAAGATCCAACAGGCAGTGAACACCGAACACTATCAAGGACATCAAGATATGGAATGATGAGGATATTGAAGACACCCTTATACTGTGCGTGCAACACCTTTATAAGAATTATTATATAGATACTTGTTATGAACCGTCAAAAATGACGGAATTGAATTTAATCAATGACCTTCTACACGTTATGTTTACCTGGTAAATGGAATTAATTTCATTTTCCTCTTGTTTTCCGCCTTATTCTAGGCACTCCTGATATTTGAAACGTATTTATTACCTCGCATTATTCAATTGAAAGAAACAAATTTCTTAGTAATACACCGCTTGTAATAATAATATTACATACATTCTACCTACCTCTTGGTTCTCAATGTGCGCATCCTGATACGTTAATAGATGTTTTAAGCAATGTTACGCGGACACACAAACATATGGACAAATGAAATTATATAAGTTGATACCTATACCTATTATGTACCGCCTCATACTTTGCTCTCCCAGTGAGGTTTAACGATTGTCCCTTTTTGTGGTAATAACCATTTTCTTAACATAATTAGGTGCCACTTTCGTAACAGAGACATTCATGGTCTGATTACTGTGGAAATAAAAACATAGGTTTTTGAATTTTAAAACTGGAAAAATTTACTAATATTCAATTTTCATACTAATAATATTTTTACGCTTCACACTTTGGAATAGCGGATCGTCATGATTTCACAATTTTTAAACGCATTTTTTTACATCAATTTCTCAACGGGTATCATGTAGAGAGTGCACACTATGAGTTTCATCATGATGTGTTTGTATGTATGGCGTACGGATTATCCTTTTTGTGTCCTCTCTACAGCCCAAGCTATAAGTCCGATCGACTTCATATTAACATTATAACATGTGTTAAATGCATAGACATAGAGGTAATTAGTTTTCCATAGACAATTTTTAATTATTTCTATGATTTCATCTGTCCAAATTTTCAAAATACCTTCATGGTCTGGAAAATCGAGATATTTATTACTGTTTGAAATTTTGATACAATATAAATACACTCATCAAAAATGCATTCAAGGATTGTCAAAATTTAAAGAAAAAATCTGTGGAATTTTTATATTTTATAAACCTGTGTTTGTCCTTTAAATAAATAGAATTTACTGCCTCACTAGGAGCAGCCTATTCTGAGGCTATACTAATATATCTTCTAGAATGTTTTCACCGGGTGATTGCCTGGTGCTAGCGGTTGCCTCTGATTGGTAGCGCTTTTGATAGGAGCATTTTTAACAGTAGGTACATACCTATTCACTACGTAATTTGTGAGGATGTAACATATTTCAAATAAACTTATATTTTTTATTAAAATTTTGTTTAAACCACGATTGAGCTTTATTGTACGACCTGTTTTAAGCCGACTGCTCCTTCCTCGGTACGGACAGAAGTTTCCATCCGCCCTGAGGAAGATGCAGTCACTTTGAAACCGGTCGTTCAAAAACAACATTCAGTTTTCACTTAAAACAATTGATGGATGTTTAGTGAATTTATTGTTTCGTGATAATATTATTTTTTTTTTACTTTAGATAATTAGAAAAACAAAAACGCTTATATCAAAAATGTTTCTATAAAATTAAAATAAATTTTCTGTAAGACAGATTAATTTCAAATAATTTTTCGTATTTAAGGATTTCTTTACAAAATACCTAACAATTATTTTTACTAAAAAAACATTTCAAAATAATATTATTTAATACTAGTTCCAGCGCGATTATTATTTCAGTTTTTTTTTTCAAAAGACCAAAACAATTTTCCTCTTTTAACAGGGCGATGTTTTTTTACTGTAAAAAAAAGAAAACAAATCGTAAATATTATTTTAATTGGCTTCCAGAGTAGGTACTATTTTTTCGGGAAGCGAATTTGATCCTATTGTATAAGCGAGTATTGTGAGTCTCTAGAATATTTTTCCATTTCTCGGGGTCATGCTAACTAATTCTTTTGTTTTCCGAAATTTATTTGAAAATCCCCCGGTTCAAGTGGAGATTTGACGAGCTGTATTTATTTTGCCGAGTTATTTTACCTTTATAGGTTTTCAAGAAAGACTACTATACTCCCCTCCCCGTCCCACCCGAAAAGGTCCATCTAGATTTGTCTATTTTTCGGAACCTGTTTTTCTCTCTCTTTGGATATCAAATAAATACGTTCTTTGGATCCTTGTCCGTACGTAAACATGATAAGTTTGGTATTGTTTATTTAGAACGACACAAAAATATCCAGTGTATTTATTTACCCTTTGTTAAATGTTTGTGGGTTCTCTTGGAAAATTGTGTCATCTTTACGTATACAAACATTTCATATATAAAAGAGAAAAAAATGCGAGCTCTTGATGTTTTTTCGAGCTTTTTTCGCTATGAAGTACGATAGAAGGAAACACAACATAATAATTTAAAACTAGAGTCACAATAAAATTCATGATACAAAATAATACTTTGTTTCGTAAAACATATTCGTTTGACAAGATCTTGGATCTTGTTTAAACGAAACATCAAAATTAGGATAAAACAATATGTTTGACATTAGATAAAAAATAAATTAACCACATTACTACCAATCAAAAATGCAAACTAAGTAGACATACTTATATACTGAACAATAGTTTAATATCTGGTATAAAAACGGAAAATAATGTAATTTAGATATAAATACTTTGTTACTAAATATAAGGAAAAAAAAATATTACTAGATATATACAATATAAATCAAAGAATAATTAAATTCAATATTTTATATAACTAAAATATACGTCAAATAATGTGATTAAATAAAATGTAAGTAAAAATAACTACTATTTTTTAAATCACGGAGGGCAAGTCTGGTCAACCGGCGAAATCAAAACCATCCATGTTTACCTATATCATGGATATAATTATCTCATGGAGTTCTGTAATATATTAATATGTTACAGAACTCAATAATATAATTATATCCATGATATGAGCAAACATGGAAGGTTTTGATTTCGCCTGTTGACCAGACTCGCCCCCTGGGGGGGCAAGTCCGTTTAAATGGTGAGAATAAAACCCTCATTATTACCCATTTCATGGATACAATTACCATATGGAGTTCTATAATGTCTTAGGATACATACATATATCCATGATATAGATTATCATAAGGGTTTTAATTTTACCGTTTGACCGGACTTGTCCCTCTTGACGAAAAATGTACGATTATTTTATCTTATTAATTCTAAGTAGGTACTTCATCGTCTCAAAATCGTCTTCTGTTTACCTATCTCTTCCTGATACCTATTAAATTTTGTATTGATTTGCATTAAGTAATAACACTAAGGAATTATTTTTATATTGCTTCCCGGGCAACTAATTGGTATGTAAGTACCATGTCATATATTTTGACTCACTGTTAGCTTTCAAGAAAAGGTTTAGATAGCTTTTCGCCTCATTGTGCCATATTAAATATTCTTGAATGATTGAGTGCATTGTATAGGCATGGTTGTGTATCGTTAACTGTACTATTTTTGTATGTGTATGTGTGTGTATATGTATATATGTATGTGTGTGTGTGTGTGTGTGTATGTATGTGTGTGTATATATATGTGTGTGTATGTATGTGTGTGTATGTATGTATGTGTGTGTGTATATATGTATATGTGTGTATATGTATATGTGTGTGTATATGCATGTATATATGTATGTGTGTATTTTTTTTTTTTTTTCTTTCTCTCTTCATATCAAATATATATATGTTTTTTTTTTTTTCTTTTTTGTTGTTTTTGTGATTTTTGTGGTGTTATCTTCTGTACTCCTCCCCGAAGCACAAGGTTTTCTTATTTTCGGGGAGAATTCCTAATTGATGTTATTGTTTTTTTTTTGTTTATACTGTTATTATTGTATTTGTTGTTTGTGTTTTTATTTTTAATAAAAATATTATTATATTATTATATTATTATATATTTATTTAACACGCACCCAATAACAACTTGCCACATTCTGGAGACCTACGATATTTATCGTCTCACAGATCCAGACTGAAAATAAAATTAAACTGTGTCACCGGGAATCGAACCCGGGACCTTTGGATCAGCAGTCAGATACCTAAGCAACTGAGTCACGAAGGACGACAAGATACCGAAATGTCTACAAACCCATTATGATTTGTTTTTATAATTTACCCTCCAGTTAAGGAAGCGTTTTTTTCTCTTCTTGTGCGCTTTCAAAAAGACCATTTTTAATACATTGTTATTTATTTCAGCTGCAACGGAAACAACTGGATTAGGATAATGTCTTTCATATTTGTTCATCATCATCATAGTTGGCCCTTTTTTCCTCGTTCTTTACATAAATTCCACACGATACATCATCTCAGATTCTCTTGGCGTTGAATACAACTTTCAACATTGTTACTTTCTTATTGTTATTGTGTCGTGCGTCATATATTATAATAGCACAATACCTTCGAAACAGATCAATAATGTCGGGGCGATCCATCATACGTCGTCTTCTCAGTCGTTGCTCCATACAGGTTCGGTTAATCGTCCATGTTTCGATGTCATTATGTCCGTGTCTCTTGTGATTACGTCGATTACTACACCATTGTTGTAACAAATTTTAAATTGCAGTGGCCCCGCCCAATAACAGCAGACAAACTTAGCCATCGGTACTGAATCCAATTCAATAACGATATCAAGGCATAAATTAATTTAAATCAATATAACGGACTTTTTTATTTATTTAATTATTTTATCTCAGAAAGATAAGTTATTTATTATACATTATATTACTTGTATAAAAGTTGAAACAAAAATGCTTTGAGCTTTTTTTTCAATTTGAATTAATGATTATTCAATTATTGATATGTGCATAGTTAAAAGAGTGGGTTGTAGCCAACGCTAAACTCCTCACTAACAAGTAAAGTATTCAAATTATTGTTATTAATTGTTAAACAGTCAATTTTTTTTAAACGTTTTTCTTTTCTGATTATTTTATTTTTAGTTTGTTGATACTATTGTTTTAATTTGTGGATAGATGAATTGGCGCACGTTTTATTTTATGGTTTTGTATATTTATTTATTTAGGAAGCCAACAGCTTTTTAACATTTTTTTATATTACATTTTTAACATATAATTTAGAGCCAATAACAAGCTTTCACGCACAAATATACACATGCACACACACATAAAATTCGTATGGGATGGGAAGGATAAGAGGGTACGAGGGAGGAAGATTAATGGAATGGACGGATAGAAAAGTAGAAGTTGTAGTTGCTTTAGTGGTAGTTGTAGTAGTAGTAGTAGTCGTAATAGTAGTAGTAGTAGTAGTAGTCGTAGTAGTAGTATATGTCGTAGACGCACAGATTATATCTGCTCTGTACAAAGCAGAACACCACTTGGAGCGATGTATCACCTTCAATATTTCGCGACGAAACTTATCGTATTTTTACATTGAAGATGTCCACTCCGGCAGAGAACAACGTGTTATGAGAATCACATACGCGTGGAATTGTAGCATTCTTCCTGACATTTGTTCTACATACCGGTACATGTAAAAGTTCAGGTCGGCGAACCGTTCTACCAGGAACATGGATAACCATTGTATTATTTGTACCATTTATTATATTATTTTGTATATTATTTTTTTGTCGCTGTTTTCTTTTCCAAATAAATAAATAAATTATCTGGTTTTATTTTCGTGTTACGATTAAATCACGTAATGATCGTATTTTAGTAAAATTCTTAATTAGGAGATGAAACGTGTAAAGTGAACCTAAGGTCCCCCGAAGGCATTTGTTACAAATGAACTAGGTATATAAATAGTGCATTATTTAAAACAATGAGGAAGTCATGACGACTACCTGAGTACAGTTGGATGGTCACACTTACACAGGACTTGATGAAATTTATGGCGGGCGTGAAGGTATATACATAGGTATAAAAAATATATATCTGAATGAATCCATCCGGAATCGAACCGTAATTTGAAATTATATCCGGCAAAATCTAAAACCGAAACGAAAGGAACTCCATTGTCTAAAATTCACCGAAATAGTCAAATAACATGCCGATCACTCTTTGTATAATTTTCATTTGAAAATTTGTATAGTCTTCGATGTTCTATTTTTTGAACATTAATATTCAGATATTGATAGGGTTGGTAAGTGTGAATTATTTACAACTCCCGAAATTAAATTGTACCACACTGATATGACAATTATAAGAAAGTCCAGTATCACTGAGACTTTGCGACCGCTTTAAAATAGAAATATTTATTTATTTATTTAATTATTTTTACATATAATTAGTACACTGGCGGGCTTATTGCCTAATGGCAATTTCTTCCAACCAACCCGAGTAAATTTTAAATATACAAAACAATGTGTACTATAATGTGGCAATAAGTTAATCACATTACAAAATAAATAAAGATAGCAGAAGAAAAGTAATAAAAAAAATAAACACAAAAACAAAGAAGATAGCATATAAGAACAAATCATAGCAATGATAGGAAGACTAAGGGATAAGGAAAGGAAGAGGAGAGGAAGATGTAATCAGGTGTTGTCAGATAAATATTTTTGCTTTAGCCTTTTCTTGAAGATGTTTAATGAGATAGACGACGTAATATCAGGACTTAGGCTATTCCATAGTCTAGCTGAATGTACTTCAAATGAAGAGCTAAAAAATTCAGAACTATGAATAGGGATAGATAGTAAAGCACGTTCAGCACATCGAATATTCAATAAATCCATAGCGTATTTGTGTCTTCTCATGGGTCAATAGTTTCCAATGAATAATTTCTAAATATGATGGAGAAGGAAAGTTTGGTGTGATGGTCCGTTAGGAGCTACACAAGAAGAAGAAAAATATTTGTATTGATCATTGAAACTACAATTGGTATAAATAAAATCCTTATAACTTTGTTGCCGAGTTCACTTCATATCCATGACGCTGAGGAGTGATGAGTTAATTCCCATATTATGTTCTTGGAAGTCTGACCAGGATAAATAAAAAGCTGATTCTTTGCTGTGGCAAGTCCCAACCAACGTTAATTATAACACACGAGGAAGCATCTCTGTTCTTAGCATTAAAGAACAGGTCCTCAACAGTGTCATTCCTGTCCAATCTTATATGTTGCGGAACCGGAATATTTGCTTCCTGTCAACACCTCTTCGATCCTCAATATCACTCTGGATGATCAGGTGCTGCATCTCTTACAATAGCCTAAATGAATTCCGTAAAACGTTATTGCAAAGTTTTCTTTGTAGCTATTGACACAGAGAAGCTTGTGCATTCGCAAATGATACAGTTGGAAGTTGATACTGGAATATAATATCTTAAGGTATTATAGAACTCCATATTTTTATTTTATTTTTTTTATTTTATTGATTTTAAAGAACCAACATTTTACAATATGAATTTACAATAGGTATAATTATAAACAGGATAAACCTTTTAAAAGTTCTTTTAAATAGTTAAAACTAAGTACATAAATTATTTAACAATTGCAAAAATATTTTTTTTAACACAGGTATATTTAAATATAAAAAAGATAAAAAAAAAAAAGAGTAGGTATATTAACCATTTAGCCATCCGCATCCGCAACAAAAAAAACGAGCTAATACTGACCGATCAGTCAGTATTGTGTTCACTAGTAGTATATGCTAAATCCACTTTAAAATAATGTTGTTTAACTTACAAAACCAAAGACTGCATCCAATATAACACAGGGATTATCCCTAGCATATTGGAGAGCAAAACCTCTAATTGACAACCAAGCGCAAGAGAGTGTCAATGGTCTGGATGTGTATGTGTACCCTTCCATTGTCTCTGTCTCAAATATATGCATAATATTTTTTTTATATACCTTTAATATTGATGTCAAACCTCTTAATGTACAATGTCATGTTTATTATAAATAAATAAATAAAAAATATACAGAGTTTAATGCTATGTAGGTAATAATATTGTTGCAAGAAGTATGCACCGAAGTTTTACACCACAAACTATTGTAGGAAACACAGACAAAATCATGTAACGGTGTGAGAGGTCTACGTACATTTTTATTAATTTTATATGTTATATGAAAATAAAAATAAAATTTATATTATTGTATAATATGAAATGTGAAGTAATAATTAGAACGTATTTTTATTTCGTAGGATGTCGGTGAAATTTTTGAGCGAGGTATTAAATATGTCAACGTCATTGAGTTTATTATTAAAATTAAAGCATGATCTTTCAATGAAGTTATTTATTCTAATATTAGTGTTACACTTATTGATTTCGAACGTATTATTGGTTCTGGTATTTCTGATATATGATAATTATATCCATAATATGGGTAAACATGGATGGTTTTGATTCCGGCTGTTGACCAGACTTGTCCCCAGATAGACAAAATCATAACAGATAGGTAACTACTAAAACTGCAATTAACAAATTTCGTGGTCCAATAGTAAGATCTTATTATCCATGAAAATAAAATATATGCTCTTTTTTTGTATATTATAATAATAATAATAATAAACACTTCCTTGCACCCTGCGCAAGTGGCGAGTTTATTGCCGTATGGCAATTTCTTCCAACTAACCAGTGTTTCCAGCCCAGAGAAGCAATGTTTGCGTGAGAAATGAATTTAAATAAATTTCTACTCTGCTGGGAATCGAACCCAGGACGCCCGCACAGAAACCGAACGGCTTACCAACTGTGCCACGGCGGTCGGCACATGGGATATCGATATACTCTTATAATATATTTGGCTAATGAATCAAAAAATAATTACATGCCTTTATTTTCCGCCTTAAAAAGCAGTTCAGTTAAATATACCGCATTAGTCTATCGCAAATCGTATTACACTATAACGACTGACACTCGATATGACTAATGGCAGTGGCTAAGTACAAATTAAGGAATGCTTAATGCATAACCACTTCTGAGTAGAATAATATAATGTATGGAATACGGAGATAGATATATACTATACACTTTGGTAGCTATTGTTTGTACCCATTCATAAATTTACATTCAGAATGTTCAAACTGATAATTCAAATCTATACCTGCGGGTAAATATTTTTTATTCTCTCCACTTCTATTGAATAGTGGAGAGTTACTATGTATTCACATTATTTCTAAGCGTATTTTCTAAAATAAATTTCTTAACTGATATCATGAAAAAGTACAAACATACTGTAATCTCGTCACCGTATTTTTATATACAACGTAATACTTTGAAAAACATTTGTTCAGAAGTCAGATATTTAGCTAACTGAGCCACTTATTTTTATTTTTGTAAAAGTTAGCTGGGTATTATAAAACAAACTTACAAACGAACCATCACGCTATAACCTAACGGGGTAGGCAGAGAAACTGAGCGCCGGCGCCGTATGGCGTATAGGTACCTCTTTCCTTGCAATCATTCTAAGATTCCTTTTGCATTCATACAAATACAACATACCATAGTTATAGTTCAAGTTTTTAATATTAATGCCGAAACAGTCGTGTCAATTTTCTTTTGGTTTTCATTGTAAAGATATTTGAGTGAATAATCTATAGGTATTAGTTTTTCCGCATTTCTTCAGAATGAATTTAAATTACGTAGGTACATACATTTATAATTTGAAGATATTTATTCATTTTACATCATGTACAATAATGCGTATAATGGAGGTTGATTTCTGAGATCCAACAGTATAAAACTCTCTATTGATGGGTGTGTAGTAGAACTGGTGTCCCGTACTAAATACTTTGGTGTACTTGTTAAATGACGAGCGGAACCCATATTCCGAAATAAAGACCAGGGTTGAGATGACTAGATCCACCTTCTACAATATTCAAAAACTGACGTGTAACCGACATTTGATTAAGTACAAGATGGAGAGCTATTAAAGCGTATGAGTTGCGAGTACTATTGTACGTAGTGGAAGGTTAAATCTCAACAATTAATAAAATTGAGGTATTTCATGTGGCTGTTCAAAAGATTGATGCACTCCTCATGGATTGATAGATTCTCCAACAAAAGAGTATTAAATATGGTGGAGAAATAGAGAGAGAGTTGTTGACCACTGTCAAGAGAAGCTAAGCCATATACTATGGCCACATATTCCGTGGTGATAAATATGCCCATCTACATCTTATAGTGGAGGGAAAGACAGAGAGAAAACGGGGTATGGGGCGTACAAAACATTATGGCTTAAACATCGCAGGCAGTGGTTTGAGATTCAAGATACAATATAATTAATTAGGTTGGCGCAAGACCATGGTAAGCTTGGTGTGATGGTCGCCAATATCCGTTAGAAGCAGCACAAGATGAAGAAGAATGTCTAAAATATATCACTAAATTAAATTAATAAAAAGTGCATTAACTTTGAGCGATTAATTTTGTTAGACACCCATTCATATTTTCTCAAATCTTTTAGAATGCTTACATCATCATTGAATGCTCTCAGTTTTACTTAAATAATGAATACCTACAAAAGAAATGTACTTACTCCATAAAAATGCATTTAAACTACTCCATAAAAATGCATGACGGTTTCTTTCATGTTGAGAATTTAGTGATGGCTACAATTCATTCATCTTCAAGATAAGTTCTTGGACAAGGCAATTATTAATATGTATATTATATTATTTTAATTTTGTGTTCATATAAATACAATTATTTTTAACTCACCTCGATATAGACGCTTTTCTGGTCTGTTTGGGATCGAACCAGAAACGAGACATCGCATTCTATGACTATCAAACTACAAGTAAAAATTGTCTGTAATAGCCTTGTTGATGAACCCTTATTTGTTAACGCGTCACTCACTGATTTTGTTACGACGTTGCTTAAAAAATTAAACAGTGAATTTATTTCTTTTCCTTATTTGAATATCAGGGTGAAGTATCGTTTACTCGTCGTTTGTCACATCGTTTTAAAATTTTTGGTGGGTAATAATTTGATACAAAGTTTAGAAGTGATTGCAAAGAATTTTGATTTTTGAAAATTTATAAATATTTTTTTTGAATAATCGTATATTTGTAGTATTTTTTAATGTTTCCATTTGGCTATTAGAAAGTCGTTTACAGAAGGCGTCTAAGGATTTTATATATAAGAAAGTTAATTCAAGTAATCAATGAATCAAATAATTATAGACTATAAAGATTAATCCATACCATACCATCATGCCATTTCCCTATTTGGGATACGCAGAGAGAACCCAACGCCAGAACTTCTATCTCTTGACATACATTTCTCGCTTCATTCACATCCATGCATCGTCTCATACAAGATCTTCTGTTATTCTTCTTTCAAACGTCTCCATGTTTCAAAATTTCATTTATATAAACGTGCCTACTATTCCTTGGTCTTATGTACTTTTTTGTCATCGCTCATCGGTCATCGCTCATTCTTTCTATGTGGCCAAACCACCTTCATCTTACTAAATATGTTTCAATTATACATTCTTGTCTAATATCCTCATTTTTTATTCTATTGTACATCTTTTTACCACATATTCGTCTTTGTGACCGCGTTAATTCAACTTTCATGCGTCTTCTGCCATTTCCATGTCTCACTAGCATACATTAGATCCAGTATGACGATCATTGTCCTTAATATTAGGTATGTATATATTGTGTTAATTTTGAATGTGTTGTATCTTAGAATGTGACATAGAACAATTAGCTGTGAGCTGCAAGTATATAGTAACTTATTGCCTCCCAACTATGAGAAATACCAACTGGATCCAAGTTAAAGTTGTATTTTAGTAGAATTAACTTATCTACCTAAAATTGATTAATAATTCCAGTAGCTTGTATTTAAATGTTGATTGCAAGATTACCTTCTAATGCAATGTCAGTGCTTTAAACTGGACTCAAAATCGTATTATTATGATTCGTTACGTCTTCTCATTTAGTAATAATGAATCTCGTTCAAAGCTACGAATCGTTTAGATTATTGCCACCAACTTTTTGAAATTGTATCGTTGAGTCTCTAATGACAAATTCGAAACGATTAGATATTTCGAAATCTTTCGTTGTAGTTCAAAACTTTTATGTTCGTACCACAAGTAAGTACTTATTTAAATAGCAAGAATCTCATGAATTCAGAAAATATCTGTTGAACGAATTATTTTTTGGAATCGATGATTCAAAATGAACTAATCGTTTATCTCTGCATCATTACACCTTAATTACATTCCGTTCTCGTTTGAAGAGTAAACAAATCTTTATTGTTTACTCATTCCCTTCTCTGATTATTTGTGATCCATTAACCTCAACTATTAATGGACTACCTAATGTACAAAGATTTGTGCATTTTTTTGATTTCATAGTCTTGTACGAATTATGGTTAGTAATCGGTGATTGTAATCTGAATTGTATCGAATACATTATGATGATTTTGAATGAAACCGACCCGAAATGTTAGTGTTAATTTTTTTATTCAAAATATATCAGATTTCTTCTAATTATTATGGGAACAATTGAAAATTATCTATATGGCCTACTTTTTAGCATATCAAAAAAAAACTCGGTGGAGTTTATCAATGAAAAAAATTTAAAATATTTTTTTTCGTGCTTGATCCTCTGATATAAAAATGTTACGGTACTGATACATTTAATATTATATACCTTTAATTGGATTATGAGAAGCGAATCAAATATTTTCCTGTAGGTAGGTAAATAATTTATCTGTGATTCAGAGATAATTTTTGTCATAAAATAAAGTATCTATTACTATCTGCAAAGTATATTTTCAAATTAGTCATAGATATCAAAATATAATTATTCATAATGCTGCGACATCAATACAAACTCCGCAATACAAGTATTTATTGTGATTATTTTAGATACCAAAACGATGATCTCATACCTTCGTGGATTTCAAAGATTGATGAACTAAATAGCAATTAATATGCAGTGCAATGTACAGAATGTTTTTTTATTGTAGCAAAAAATCTTTCGAGGCAGGATTCGAGCCCGGTTCTGCTTACCTGCTGGTTTTCTAGTCCAGCGCACTAATCGTTCTGCTGCCGACCCATCTTATAACTTATTTTCATAATAATCATTTTATTTAATTTATTGAATTTTAATTTAGTCATCAGTTTATAATTATTATAAAGATTTCAACTGTTTTTATATTGAAAATATGTAAAATTCATACCATCACGGCATATCCCACAATGTGGGGTAACCAGCGAAAGGTGTCCGGGTGTGCATTACCTACCTTATAAAAGGGAGAACAACACATCTATGTATACCCACACACCAGTCTCGTTTCACCAAAAAAGGCACTACATTCAGAATGGGTGGTGAACCTCATTGCTGAACTATGTGAGATGTTATTGTTGCCTGTTGTATTTTCGATTACCCGGCTCTTACGGGACACTCGAAAACAATAATTTAAAAGAATGGAAGCACTATTATAAGCCGGTGCCTCACAGCTACATAAATAATAATAATAAAATAAATAATAATAAAATTATAATGGTTGAGTATTGGTGATTTGGACGCGGATTTAGAAGGTTTTATAATAGCGATCCAGGATAGAGTAATAAAAACTAAAAATTATCAAAAATATATAATAAAAGACATAAATGTAGTAGATGATAGTTGTAGGAAATGTTTGGCTTTTCCGGAAACAATCGAGCATATAATATCGGGCTGTTCTTTTCTCGCGCAATCAGAATATACATTTAGACATAATCAGGTAGCAAAAATATTACATCAAAATTTAGCTATTAAATATAAATTAATTGACGCGATAAACATAAAACCATATTATGAATATGATCCGATTTCATTTTTAGAAAATAATAATATTTTCCTTTATTACGATAAAACAATATTAACTGACCGGTCAATTCAACATAACAGACCCGATTTAATAATACATGATAAAATTAAAAAAATAACATATATTTGCGACGTGGCTATTCCAAATTCTAGTAATATTATAAAAACTTTTGAAGAAAAAATTAGAAAATATACCGCTTTAGGTAACGAGATTAAAAGACTTTGGCATTCTCGTAAAATAATAATATTACCGTTCATTATTTCAGCCACTGGCATTATTCTAAAATCGTTAATCCGTAATTTAGAAATTATAGATTTATCGAAAAACTTAATAATAAAAATGCAAAAAACGGTAATAATGAATACATGTAGAATTGTTAAAGTTTTTTAAACGTTAATATTCGGGAATCAGTAGGGTTGTTAGGTAGTATAGAGACCTCCTCAGAGCCTAATCCTTTGATATGTTAAGTATCTGGATGGGTGAACTATTCCCAATTGAAAGCTTGATGATGCGTTTGTTGCATTTTATTTTGCTCTTTTAAATGATTTACAATTTACGCATTGATCTGCTAATTCTTTTGAGGAAATGTATAATGGTAATAATAATAATTGAGTGTTATTATTTGTAGTGCTTAATTGTTATTAATATCATTAGTAAATCGGCCAGCGCCGTATAATAAAAAAAAATACATATAATAAATAATAATAAAATTAATATTTTATTTACGCTCAGCCGGGAACGCATAGCTTTGTTTACTTTATGTGAAATTGATTATTTTATCAAAATATAACATTGTCATAGGGGATAGTTATGTACACAAATTACAAAAGTTTCAGTGCTCCAGCTGGTCGGGGAGTGAGTTAAAAATCGATTGAAAAATTACAGTACAGACAGACAGTAATAAAATCACGTGAAATATTAAATACCTATGTGAAGGAATATTAAGGTGATAACACAAAAGCGGTCGTACATACGATAAGTTTATTTATTTATTAAGAGAAAAAACAATTATACATCACACATACACATTTTTGTGCAATCGCAATATTTCCCATAGAGAAGTTACAATGTAAACATAGACGTGCTTAGAGATTAAGATAGAGATAAAAGTATTAAAATATTAAAAATCAATACTTATTGTAAAAACATCTTAAGAAGTATTGTTTGGAATACACAATAATGACATCATATTACATCACTTCCTCAACAGTGCATTCCAGCCATACCCAGATCCTAAGAGGTTGTATCAGTGATCTTTTTTAAAATTTCCCTTTTGAATTCAGATGCAATAAAAATATCAATATGGTCATTGAATCGGTCATTAAAATATATACATATTCTATAAAGCGATATCCTGGATCCTACATTAGTTCTCGGAGAATTTGTGAAAAATAGTTGGCGCTGTCTCGTTATTCTAGATGGAATTTGTATTTGAAGCATAACATTTAATTGAATGCAATCGAATTTATTATGGGATATTTTATATAGTGTTAATGATTTTCTTCTGTTGGCAAGACTAATAATGTTATACCTTTTAAGTAAATCGTTGTATTGGGTCTGACGTTCATACTGCATACACCTAAGGATTTTTTTTTGTATCCTTTCAATATCATAAGAATACCTCGCATAAATGATGACTCCAAATAACACTTGCATGGAATGGCATATGAGCTATCCAATTATTTTTTAATTTGAATTCATCATTTTTATTTTTGTACTTTCAGATTGAAAACCCCCATTGATCGAATCTGAAAATCCATATCATACCATGTAATGGAATCTAAGACTCATCCACATAACGAAAATGTATTGGTACAATTGGGCTCAAACGCATTCTATTGCTGAGCAGGGAATGATCATCGTAAAAAAATGGCTAGATAATAATTTACTGACATTAAATATCGGAAAAACCAAATATATGACATTTAGCATAGATAATCGACAACAACCTGAGGAGTTCTCTTTATCTATTACTATCCATAATAACTGTGATTTGCCTCTAAACTGCTCCTGCCCCAAACTACTTAGAGTTAGTAGTTATAAATATCTTGGCATAACAATTGACAGAAATCTTCGATGGACAACACATGTGGAGATAACTGCGAAAAAAATTCGCCAACTGATATATGTTTTTAGAAATATAAGAGAAATTTTCGACCTAAATACGTTAAAAGTGTTGTATTATGCTCTTGGACAAACGTCAGTCTCTTATGGGATTATAGGTTGGGGTGGTTTAGCTAAGACCAACCTATTTCCCATCTCAACCGCGCAAAAATCACTACTCCGGGTCATTTGTCGAAAACCTTTCAGATATCCATCAAATCAGCTTTTTTCGGAATTCAAGGTCCTTGATGTTAGACAACTCTATATTAGAACAATAGTCATCCAACTACATAAAAACCCAGCAATATATAAACCACAATACACCCTTACTTTTAATACAAGAAATAGACATTTGCTGCAACCGACTCATACACAGACTACTTTTGCCCAGAGACACTACACATTTTTAGCACCCAGAATATATAATATGGTTATGTCTGATATCTTGGACTTAGTACAGCCGAGTGGGCATAATTTTGGAAAGCTGGTTACTGATTGGTTGATTCGGAGAGGCAGGGAAGAGTCAGAGAGAGACTTGACGTTTGTCCTAAGATAATTTTAATATAATTTACAATCAAAATCTTTTTCATACACCCTTTTACACATATCCACACACGCAAACACATCCTCACATTAACAAAAACACAAAGACACCGAATAATTTATTTTCATGTACCTACAATTGTATTTTATATTTACTTTTTTATATTTTTTTTATGACTTAAAATGTGTACTTTTGTGCTTTATTATTTGTATTTTTTATTTTTTTTTGTGCCTTAGATATTAAGAATTCACGTAGCTGAAATTTATGCTTACTTATTGCCTAGTATTACCTCAGAACAGGCTTTGCCTAGTGAGGTAATAAATTCCATTTATATATTTCATGAACAATGTTTTATATTTTACTTTATATTGTATTATGGAAATTAATAAATAAAAATAAATAAAAATAAATAAAAATAAACATAATATGTACAATAACAATCCCTCACTGAATCGATCATCGTCTTTTTGTATTAGTTTATTTATTTTCATGGATATTTTTGACAAATTTTAACATCTCAATAGAGACGAAGTTGGAATATTAAAGGAGAACCAGGACCTCAATGCACCTACAGGACGACCTGTCATCGGCTGATTTACATGTGATCACTTTATGCGCTTGCGCAACGTTCACCAATTACACCTACTTATTGAGTTCCCTTATCATTGCAATTTTTTTAAGTTCTATATATTTTAATAATGAGAAACAGATCGTTTGAAAAAAAAATTTATTATCGCCATCTATCAAGTAACGAAGAAACCATTTTGCAACGCCATCTATTAAGAAAATAGATTTTTTTTACTCAACATACTAGTGATATGTTTCAGTAATACATTTATGTTAAAACTTCTCATTTCTTATTCTATCAAAAATAGTTTTTTCATTCGTCTCAGAGATCAGACCCGTTAATACATTTATCGATTTTGCATGCCTTTATTGTCAAAAAGTATAGGAGACACAGCTTTTATTCCTAAGTATGTATTTTGAGGTTATGTATATGGATATAAATGGACAATATTTTAGTTGAACAGCAGGTATCGTTTGAAAAATGCCTTAATTCCGTGCGCAGAAGACAAACAGAAATAATAAATAACTGGCCGAGTCAAAGTCGCCCTTTAATATTCATGGGAACAAAAGATACCACATTTACGAGGGTTCAGATCTCAAGGGATGTATCACGTGTATTCGTCTTGGCTTGCCTTGCCTTGGCGAGGGGATGTTTTGTGAACCTAGTGCATGGTTTTTCGATCGCATTAATCAAGTATTTTTTTTATAATTTCAACCTGTCAAATATTCGTAGAAAGTGTCTGTAAAATTAATATATGTATACACAAACTAACAAGACTCTACGTGACCGAAGAGGAAACAAAAGAGAGAGATATTCAAAATATGGAATAACACACGTCTCTTTGAGTCTCAGAAAGAGACATCAAGAGAAAATGTGGAATGAATGGACTTCCAAAGACTACGACACCTTGTCCTACGCAAAAGACGAGAGGGAAGAAGAATATCTGGAAGACCACATCATACTTTGCATCAGCAGTATAACGACGAAAATATACAAATATACCATCATGCCTTTCAAATGAAGTGTTGGAAGGCCTCAAAAAAGGTGGTCTGGTGATATAAGATGAGTGGCTGAAGGCGGATGGATGGGGCCTGCCCAAGATAGGGAGCTGTGGAGGTCTCAGGGGGAGGCCAATGTCTGAATTACTGGACGAAGGAGAGCTGAAGAAGAAGAAGAGGAAGAGACCACCATATATATGGTTGGATAATTTATATAGCGCCGATTTCGTGAAAACTCACCTCAAGGGCGCTTTGTAGCTATTAGTTTTACATGTTAGTATAAGCTTAAAATCTAGGTTATTGATCTTAAATTAAATTAAAAATAAACATAAAAACTATGTATACAATAGTATATTCTATTTAATTGAATCAAATACCGTGAAACGTTGAGAAATGTCACGGAGCAGTTAATTAAGAGTGTTATTAAGTTGGTTTCATTGCATTATAATCAAATTCAATTTTGGGAGGTGTTATTGTGTGAAATATTAAACAGGTGTGTCTTTAGTTGTTTTTTAAACGTGTTTACATATATTGTCTATTTGTCTGAGTCGGTATGGAAGTTTATTCCATGAGGATGGACCAGCAACAGCGAACGCACGATCACCAAAGTTTGATTTGTGCACTCAGTTAACTTCGTTTATTTTACCGATTGCTGAGCTTTGAGCTGAACGGAGGGATTTTTGTCTGTTGTTTGAGGTGAGTGGAGTGCACATTTCGGATAGGTATTGCGGGGCCAGACCGTGTATTGCCTTGAATGTTGTTAGGCATATCTTGTACTCTATCCTTTCAGGGCACTTGAGCCAGTGAAGATTTTTTAAGTGGTGAGAGATGTGAGAGTATTTAGAAGCACCAGTGATAACTCTAGCAGCGGTATTAAATACAGATTGGATTTTTTTTATTTTTTTGTTTTAGGAGATGAGCATATATGCTATTGCAGTAATCAAGTCTTGAAATAACATAGGCGTTGATGGGAGATTTAATAGCGTCTATTGGAAGATTTCTGCGAATTGAAAAATGCTGCTCTAGTTGTGCAATTTATTTGTTTTTTGAGAGTCAGGCTAGAGTCTAGGTGGACTCCAAGGAGTTTTACACTGGAATTAGGGAGAATGTTTGATTGATCTACTTTAAATTCTGATTTATCCAGAAGATGTTGACGCCTTTGTGTGGCTGTCCAAAGAAATTCAGTTTTAGTCGGGTTCAACTTGAGTTTGTTTGATGACATCCAGTCATTTATGTCTTGTATGCATTTGATTGTTTTGTCTTTTAAAGTCGCTGTGTTTTCTGAAGAGCACTGTGAGTATAGCTGCCAATCGTCTGCGTAACAGTGGGCATTTAGGTCATGTCCTTTTATAATATTAAATATTTCTTTTGTGTAAAGGATGAATAACAGTGGACCCAGTACGGAACCTTGTGGTACTCCCTTCTTCATTGGTGCAGGTTTTGAGGTAGATTCGTTGATTTTAACAGTCTGAAATCTTTCCGTTAGATATGACTTAAGCCAATTTTATGGCAGTGCCATGAAAACCATATGTTATTTCCATTCTGTTTAGTAAAATTTCATGGTCAATTGTGTCGAATGCAGCACTCATATCTAAAAAAGACACTAGTGTCTATTCCTCTCATTTCAGAACAAGCGCGAGAACAAGCGAAACAATTGTTGCAAAGATCGTTGTTTAAGATCCTTGCGCAGTTAAAATACAATAATAAAACTTTGTAGTTTCTAAATTCCAACGTAAAATCCGCTCTCCCATGTACAAAATCAAGTCGGATGGGGTGATTGCTTGCGTGTGCTTCAACTGGTATAATTATACTAGGATTGCCTGTTAATAATTCCGAGTGTGATCGATGTTGGAAGGTTACACGTTTGTTAAGAGGACAAATATTAATGCTCTTGCCTCTTGTTCACATACATTTACAATCAACCTTTTGCAGAAAAAAAATACACGAAAGTCTACTTAAAATAAAACAATTAATTTTTACACCTTACTAACCCTAGGGGATGTTGTGGTGAGTTATGAATTCGCGATTTTTAAGGTTATTTTTATTGCAGATTATCAATAAGTATCATGTTGAGATTGTATTCTGAAAGTTTCATCACATGTATCTGTGTGTGTACTGTGAACTATATACGGCGTGTTTATTATACTTAATCGACTAATTCAATTCGATTATTTTCAAATTTGTATATCTAATACTCGCTTTGACCCCATTACATTATTAAGGGTATCAGATGGGGCAAGTTTGGTCGATCAGTGAAATCAAAACCCTCATGATTATCCATATCATGGATATAATTATCTTTTATAGATTTATAATTTATCTAAATATATTCTACAACTCCATATGATAAAATAAGGAGAATCTGTGATGTCGAAGATGTTGTGCGATGGGGAAGAGTACGAAGACGACTCTGGGGACATCATTTGGGGAGAGCATGTTCGGATCTAGTGGTGAGGATAGCAGCGGATGAGGAGAAAACAAATAGCAGACCCCTGGAAGACCACCCAAGAGATGGAGGGATAGTCGGACATCCACCTCACAAGAGCAGACTCCAAGAATAACAGGACACAGTCCTAACTAAAGCGGCAGCAGCAGAAGAAGAAGATATGGGTAATCATGAGGGTTTTGATTCCATTTTTTGACGGAACTTGTCACTTATGATGGTGTTTTTCGTTTTTTTTAACTGACAAACAATTCAAAGTAGCCCCAAGCTCAGGAAACTTAAAATTTGATATTTTTAATAATCAAATAAAAAGGCACATCACATTCATAAAACGACATTGAAAAATGATCAAGTTTTCATAATAAAATATTTATAAAATATTACTTGATGATGAAACTGAAAAATATCCATACACAATTTGAAAGTTTTGTAGAGTGACTTGTGGGTAGTGAGGAGAATTTCGTTGGCCACAACCCACTTGTTTGTACTTCAGTTCAGTTCAGTATAGTTAAGTCAGCTAACAGGTAGAAAAATACGTATGTCAAATATTAATTTATTATTATTACACTCTATATAGAATGTAGATGGGTCGATGGCAGAGCGGCTAGCGCGCTGGGTTAGTAATCCAGTGGTCGCGAGTTCGAATCCTGCCTCGACCGATTTCGTTCACCTATAGCACAAGCATTTATTTGCTTACTTTAGGGAACGTAGTAAGATGTATATATACTTGTTTAACAAGGACATATTCATTTAAAAAAAAAATGTAATCACATTTTGGAGACTTTTTATTGATATTATTTGCTATGAGGCACCGGCTTAGAATAGTGCTTCCACTCTTTTCTCTAATCATCGTTTTCAGATGTCCTGTAAGAGTCGGGTGGTCGAAAATACAACAAGCAAAATAACATCTCACATAGTTCAGCAATGATGTTCACCACCCATTATTAATGTTGCGTTTTTAGGTGAGACGAGACTAGTTTGTTGGTACACGCAGTTATAGTTCGTATGTCTCCAGAATAGGGCAACATGTTATTAGATGCATGTTAAATTAATATTTGACAATGGTACCTGTTAGTTGCCCGAGTTGGTTGCATTATACATACATACATACCATCACGCCATGTCCCTTACGGGGTAGGCAGAGAGAGCCGAACGCCACTTACTTCTATCTTCATTCATCGCCTCGACAACATTCATACATCGTCTTATACATGATCGTCTGTTGTTCACGCTTCTAACATTTCCGTCTTTCAAAATACCGTTCACATTGACGTACCATCACTTCCTTGGGCGGCCCCGACCTCTCATTCCATTTCTGTCCGCCAGGTATATTTTCTTCGGCAGGCATTCCTCATTCATTCTCCCCATGTGGCCAAACCATATCAATATGTTCACTTTCACTCTATAAATAACATTTTTCTTTATCCTACATTCTTTCCTTATGTCCTCATTTCTGACCCTGTCATACATCGTTCTATTACAGATTCTGCTTAGCGATAACATTTCAACTGCATTTATTCTACTTTCGTGCGACTTCTGCCATGTCCAGGTTTCACTTGCATACGCCAAGGTTGGCACTAAGATAGCATTATGAATGGCAACTTTAGCATCCTTAGATATGTTGCGGTCATTCATAACTGGAAGCATTATAAAATAAATAAATTAAATATTGAATCGATTGAGACGTCATTATATCTAATATTCTCACTTAAGTTGTTCCATAGTCTTGTTGATTGTGAATGGGGATAGCTAGTGTAGTATGATAGCTAGTGTAGTATGATCATATTCACACACACACACACATGCAGTTATTGTTTTCTTGGACAATATTATGGCAAGGAACTCTTATATTATCATAAATGAGACAAGACGTGATAAGAAAAGCGATCTTGGCAAAACACAAATCATCATTATCGTACAAAGATACCTAATTATTACGAATCATCATCATCGTCAGTCAATTGTCATTATAATAATACAACCTGCGCAATAAGCTCTTTGTTTTTTCACAAGTACCTATCGTATCAATTTATTTTTCGTTGTCTAATGAATTATTATAACAGATAAGAATGTTTATCTAAGAAAAGATCAAGAGTCTCACGGGTTCCTGAACTTCACACTTACTACTGCTTTGGCAGCAGAGAGGACATAAAATTTCATGGTACAATTTTCCAGAACAAGAGGGCATTATGAATATTTTGACAGATGGAATTATAGTGAAGAAATTAACAGTACAATAATTACAAAAATAGGATAAAAATAAAGAAATTTGAGACTATGATAATGACCCAGAAAATTGCCGAAAAACTCAGGATCACCCAAAGAGCCATGGAAAGAGCCATGATGGGAATAATTCTGGGAGACAGGGTACGAAACGACACCATCAGGCAAATAACAAAAACGGTTCATTTCGTTCACCGCATTCTTACCCTGAAATGAAGATTTACTTACCCTGACCGAAGACATATGGCCAAGAATAATTTTATGAACGCCAGAGGTGTTGGGAGATCCCCAATAGAGTGTCGTAGAGTGACTTGGAGATGATGAAGGAAGCCTTCTCCTAGGAGTAGACAAAATTAGGCTGAGAAGAACTCTTCAATATTCTATAGAAGTATTGAGTAAAACAAATAACATACACATACATACCATCATACCATGTTCCTCAAGAAGTAGGCAAAGTGAACCTATTGCCACATTTTTCTGTCGCATTCACTGTCTCGTCAATATTCTTACATATTCGTCTGTTATACACGCTTCTTACATTTCCGTCTTTCAGAATGTCGTTCACACATGGTCGTGCCATCCTTGACTTAGGCGCCATCGACCTCTTATTCGGTTCCTGTCAGCTTTGAATCTTTATGATAACAAATATCCATACTTATGTTGAGGTAAAAACATTGATGTCACAGAAAGAGACAATATGGAATGTACTGAAATAAAGGAAAGATAACAGGTAGGTATGTAAAAAAATAAAATGATTTTGACTAGTTTGTATCAATAGATGGGTCGAAAGTAGAGCGGTTAGCGCGCTGGGCTAGTAATCCAGTGTCGCGAGTTCGAATTCTGCCTCGACCGATTTCGTTCACCTATAGCACAAGCATTTATTTGCTTATTTTAGGGAACGTAAGAAGATGTATATGTACTTGTTTAATAAGGACATATTCATTTTATATTTTATAAAAAAAAAAAATAATAATAATATGCAAATAAATTTACCAAGTTTGCTATCGTCCACTAAAATCAATTGATTCTTGATTATGGCTAATAATAATCAATTTTGATAATCTCTCATAAAGTACAATGGAAAGTTTTTAATCTTAATTTATTTATTTATTTATTAAAAATAACAAAGAAAAATACACAATACAACAATATATACAATTTTTAAAAAGATACATTATAATTTTGTTTTTTTTATGACTCAACTTCAAAAAGAGTTTTCTCGTACTTTGAAGTGAGTCACATTTCACAAACCTACAAACTATCTAATCTATTTATATACATACATCTTAATCTAGGCACTAATCTATTTACAATAACATACATATTTAGATACAAACATACATAATATTATATATAAAGAGAGAAAAAAAAATACAAAATTGGTCTGTAGAATAAATAAAAATACAAAATTGGTCTGTAGAATAAAAAAAAATACAAAATTGGTCTGTAGAATAAATAAAAATAATAATATTAATAGTCTTATTGTTTATACATATATCATCCATTTTATTTATCACATATTTCCTTATAACCTATAAGGTCTATTATGGTTGGATAAGTCATTTTAATGTTTATATTTTTGAATGCCTACATTATCATATTATGCAACTACGTATTTAATTTCATACATTTGTGAGTATTTTTAATATTATTTTGTCTACTTGTTAATTATAGGAGCTCTACGTGCTGCAGTTATATATAGTCGTACATAATTTTTACACGAGCACGAAGGTTGGAATGTCAAAATAATAGAAATTGAAAAAAGTCAACTAAACCAATTCAGCTCAAATAAAATGTTATTTTCTACAACCACCACCAGCTCTACACAGCACGAACAGTAGCTCATGGCGTTTTATTGATAAGTAATCTAGAAACCATTGTGAAAAAATCTACAGGTTCAAATTAAAGATCCTTCTGATATTGTAGCATCAAATCAATGACAGAACCATTAAAAACGATTTGTAATTATTGATCAAGAACTAATAGAGGTTCAAAGATGCCCCACTCTCACAGGATTCAAAGGAATAAATGAAGATACACTTCATAGACATAGTATGGAACTTTCATCCCATGATATTGACTCGCTGAGAATCTAACGTCATTTTAGACTTCGAAACCATTCAACTTTAGCGTACATACTTTATTTAATTTGATACAAAATAATCGAAAATCGAAGTATGCATATTTTTAATAACGAGACAATAATAATACAATATTATTTCTATTATAATTAAAGTCCGAAGTACATAAACTCATTGTTTCCAACTACCTGTCTTAATACCAAATTAACCTAGTTTTGTCAAAATCGTATCGATTTGTATGAAATAAAAGAAAATAATATCAATGTATCTCGATTCCTTTACAATATTATCTTGCCCTATTGTTGTATAAACACGATGTCTAAAGGATGAGTAAACATGAAATCGTAGATAACACGAAAGTCAAAACAAAAGATAACCTATTATAGCCATAAGCTATTTAAGAACTTATTGTTATTATTGTTGAGTAGGCTTCAACAACAATAATAGTACCTACCTATTTTTTTTTCTACAAGAAAACGATAAAGAAATACATCCCACAAACAATAAGTCAGCTGAAAGAAGTTAACAGAGTTAAAGATTTATGACTTTGTGGCTACCTGTAATATTTGAGCTTCGTATTTTCGTCAAGATTCTGTAAAAGCTAGCTAATGATTGGCCCATGGAGCACCTACCTGGTCATTTTGCTCTCATTTCGTTTAAATCATTTGTAAACTTTAAAACCCTTTACAATACAACACTGTAGAAAACGTGTCAGGTGATCTCTTGTTAAGTTTAAAATCACGGAGAACAAAAGTACCCATAGTAACTACTATTTTATGTATCAACAAAATGAGATTAGCACAAACACAAAAAATCCCTAATATAAAGCGAAATAATTATGCAATTGTAAGAGTATGTATTTAAAAAATAAATGATTTTTAAAATATGAAAAATTTTATTCTCTACAAAGCGCAAGTAAGCCCAATTGTTGAATATGGTAGTCACCTCTAGAATAGCGTCCCCCAATACCTACTGAATACCCTGGATACTGTACAAAGGCGTGCTGTACGACTGATTTACGACACATCGTTGACTGATGGATTGCAATCACTAGACCACATAGACGTTAGGTCGGTATTATAAGTTTATCCTATAGATACTACAACGGGAGATACTCAGAAGAACATGCAACCCTGGTCCCTCTTCCACCTATTCACAATAGAGTCACTCGTTTGATTCAATCTCAATATCTGTTCAAATCTTCAATATATGTACACGAAACAATCGCATCTCGAACTCTTCTATCAACATAGCAGTGCGGCTGTGGAACCATCTTCCGAATTCTGTGTTTCAACCTTCTTACAACCCGGGTCCATTTAAAATCCGATTTAATGTTTTCCTGGGCAGATTGCAAACCCTTCCCAACACTGCGCAATTTTGGAAGAGTATAATGGATCCAAATCAGAATGGCTGATGTTCCCTATGTAGCCATATTAAAAAAAACGTGTGATTGTTCTTATTTAAGGTCGATGATGATCGATGCACATTCTTTAGTTAAACTTAAACTAAAATCAACTTTAACTGTACGCCTATCCAGTTATCATGAATCATTCAACAGTTCCATGTAGATTTTGGATTTGGGACTAAGGTCTAGTTGTAAATATGTGAATGTATATTTTAAGCTAAATTAATATAAGATGAAATGTTTTAAGTTGCAAGTGGAGCCTGTAGTTATATATATTTATGATATATGCAAATGCTTAGATACAAACAGTAAATAAACAATATTTTGATATTATAACAATAAGCAAAAAAATATGCTTAATTTCACGTTCATAAGTACCTATCAGACGAAATTCATTGAAGCACCATACGGTATTTTGAGAAAATAATAATAATTTATTTCAGTGGATTGATATATGAATATAATTATTATCTTTATAAAGGTATCTACCAACTTTAAGTATTCATTATGGTTTGGACACGCAAATAACATATGGTATAAACGTTAATGTTTCGTTGTCTAGACCAGTAGTGCTCAAAGGATACCCCTCGGGGCATGAATACCTTGTTCTGCAACTTTTTGTTTCAAACATAGAAACTACCTAATAGCAATATTTTGGTCACATAAATAATGATTTATGAACGTCTGACATACTTATTAAACAATAAGAATTGAAAACTTATGTTTCATTATTTTTATGTGAATTAATAGCCTAAGGGTGCTAAAAAAATAATGGTGTCGTTATGACTTTGGAAAAATGTAGAAGACGAATAATGACAATTAGGTACGCCTTATATTTAAGTGATTATTTTTGCAATAATAGCAAGTTTAAACAGTGAACCTCTCAGAATTTACAGGGAAGCTATAGAAATATATAAGAGAAGGGATATAATGAACAATCGGGACGACGGAGTTCGTTTGCCTAGTACCTGGAAGAACATTTTATATGACAAACAATACAATAATAATATTAATAATACCATAGCGAAAATAACCCCAAAACACAACAATAATAATATTAATGTCACAACTAAAATTAACAATAAATCACAACACAAAAATAATGATAAAATATTATTACCAACGAACACGACAGCAGGTGGGCGTGTCACAAGGAGCCAATCACGTCGCGCTAACAATATTTGACATAAGCGGCCATCTTGTACGCTACGAGTCACTTGACGGTGAGCTTTCAGTGTGAGTAGACGTGTGTCGCGCGCGTGCTTTTCGTTAAGTCCTTGAAAATGCCTGGTGATATTCAGGCGAAACGTCGGAAGACAAATGGTCTTAGTCAAGACCTACTGACACGGGAAAACCGAGATAAAAATATTATAATATATATATATATATATATATATATATATATATATATATATATATATATATATATATATATATATATATATATATATATATATATATATATATATATATATATATATATATATATATATATATATATATATATATATATATATATATATATATATATATATATATATATATATATATATATATATATATATATATATATATATATATATATATATATATATATATATATATATATATATATATATATATATATATATATATATATATATATATATATATATATATATATATATATATATATATATATATATATATATATATATATATATATATATATATATATATATATATATATATATATATATATATATATATATATATATATATATATATATATATATATATATATATATATATATATATATATATATTATAAAACGAGAAAACCGAGATAAAAATATTATAACATATTTCACCCGTGAAAACATCAAATATAACATATATATATATATATATATATATATATATATATATATATATATATATATATATATATATATATATATATATATATATATATATATATATATATATATATATATATATATATATATATATATATATATATATATATATATATATATATATATATATATATATATATATATATATATATATATATATATATATATATATATATATATATATATATATATATATATATATATATATATATATATATATATATATATATATATATATATATATATATATATATATATATATATATAATATACCAAGAAAGGATCGTGCGGGCTGTTAGTCCTATTATCCTAGATTCATACGAAAACTTTGTTGTATTACTTATTTAAACATTTGCTAACCTAAGCTTATATAAATTAAATTACCTATGTATGCAAATATAGACCTTCATTATCATCAACAGCAATGACGCTACAGCTCGGTGTGAGCCTTGGCCTCCTCAAGAAACTGCCTCCATCCCGCCTTGTTGACAGCAAGTCTCCTCCAATTTGTCTGTCCGATCACTCTTATATCTCCCTCAATGTCGTCCAGTCATCTCATCCTAGGTCTCCCTCAGCTTCTCTTTCCTTCAGGCTTTCCTTCAGGACAGGTGTCCAATACTTTCTTTGGGACCCGGCTATCCTTCATTCTACAAACGTGTCCGAGCCAACGTAGACGTTGTATTTTGTTGTAGACGTTGTATGTATTGGACAACGTTTGGTTCGTCATACATTATTTCTAGCTCATGGTTAAACCGGATCCTCCAAGATCCTCCTTCACATAAATGTAGATCTTAATAATATATTATTTAATATCATGAGAAGTATACAAAGAAAGAACTTCACAATTCTCCATACTTTTATACTTACTTAAACAAACATTATTTGCTCCTTCTACTTTCATACAACGTCTTTTATACATAATGTATGCCTGCAATGCTGTTATACTTATTTCTTTTATTTTTAACCAAAAAAATAAGGATATCAATTAAACTTCATTTTTTTTCCATGCGTCTTCTACTATGTATATACATGTAACTCTTTAATATTTAAGCTTACTTAATTACTTACTTCCGATGGCCATACAACTCCGGTAGAGCTTTATTAGCCTCCGGAACAATAGCTTTCCAAGCCTTCCTGTCAGCTTCAGTGGACTCCCAGTCATCACAAGCATTCAGCACGTTCAGATCTCGGGTAACATTGTCCATCAATCTCTGCCTTGGTCTTCCCAGGGGTCTCTTGCCCACAGGGTTATTTTACGGGGTACGTTTTGTGGCTCTTTCTTCCCCTGATCTGACAACATGACCCATACCATACCATACCATCACGCCATTTCCCTATTTGGGGTAGGCAGATAGAACCGAACGCCAGACTCCTCTCTCTTGACACACATTCCTCGCTTCATTCACGTCCATACATCGTCTCATACACGCTCTTCTATTATTCTTATTTCTAACATCACCATCTTTCAAAATCCCATTTATGTGATCGTGCCAACTTTTTCTTGGCCGACCTCTACTTTTCGTTCCTCTTTTATCAGCCTTGAACACTTTTTTTGTCAGACGGTCATCACTCATTCTTTCTATGTGGCCGAACCACCTAAGGGCATTTATTTTCCATGACCAATCCAGGCTAATCTTCTGGACCTGATTTCGCTGGTGATTAAAGGTTGTCCTGTCAATGCACGAATTGTCTCATTGCTTCGTGGCATCCAGGTATATATATTAAGCTTATTTTAGGATAATTGGGTCAGAGGATTTAATTCACCATTCTGTTTTATATTCGAAAGAAATAAATAGATTGTTTATAATTATAGTTTTTTTTCTTGTATGCATCTTGGGTTTGGGTGAGTATTCGTAATCTATTATTAAAACATTTATCAAAATAGCATGGAAGTAAATAAGTGTATTCAGCTCTGGGCAATGATTAGTAACTTGAAAGCATTGACGTGTTAAGGGTCCGTTGAATAATAATAATATTGTATATTTATATGGATTCTATTCAATGTTTTTCCAACTGTTGGGATATACATGCATACGTACCTTCAATAGCAGGTATATTTTACCCAGAAAACTATACGGATTTCTTAAGAAATGTTTGGGCTACCCCATAAACTAGAATGATTTATTGATAACACATTCAGGTAGGTATTATACGCAAAAAAGTACCATCCACAGCGACTGTATCAGTGGAACGTATATGAGCTGTCGGTTGTTTTATGAAAGTTGATGTAATTGTTATGCGCATGGTCGTGTAAGATGACCCTAATGGGAAGCTACCTACCCTTGAAGTGTGGATTCATTAATTTTCTTAAAAAATAAACATTGATAAATCTTCGGAAACTAATTTTGAATATGTATTTGTCGAAACTATAGTTTTGATTGTAATTCGAACCGTATACAAAAAAATGGAATACCTACCCTGATTTGACCCATGACCAAGTGACAAAAATGCAATAAATTGCAACACAGTTGTGAGGAAAATATACCACACTTATGGAACTACTGGTTGAATTTACAGAGTGAATTGAGTATTATTTATTAATCCTAATTAATTTTATCATAAAAATAAAATTAATTAGGTATAGGTACTCGGTACGTCTCTAAATGATTTGGCTACTCACTATTTATAAGAAGTCTCAATAATAGTCTCACCAGGATAATACATGGAAAAAATCTGTATCACAAAGTAGTAATTATATAAGGGAATTGGACAAAGTAAATTATGTGGCATATTATAATCGTAAAAGAACGATGTATGACAGGGTCAGAAATGAGGACAGGATAAAGAAATATGTAATTAATAGAATGAAAGTGAACACATTGATATGGTTTGGCCACATGGATACACTTAAAAATTCGTGTTGAATTCGAGGCACGTGTCCTCCAAATACACATGGTTAAGCGACGAAAACTGTTCCTGCTAATACGTGTTCAATTCGAAGCAATTAATTATTGAATATGTATAAGACGATGTATGAATGTCGACGAGTCGACATTCATGCGTCGTCATCGAGACATGGCGTGATGGTAAGTATGTATTATAATCGAAATTTCCTTGAAAATTCACACTTGTTTAAATATTCAGAATGATTTCGATACGATTTTTGGTATGAGACAGTTTTTGATTAGGTTCTCAGTCTGTATTATCTGTGAGACAATAAATATCTTAAGCCATAATACCTGTTAGTTACCGAAAATTAATACAAAATGCAATAAAACATTATATATTATTTTTAGTGGTATTCATGAATCTGCATGTTTTGGCTTGTCTGGATCACAGAGTTCCAATAATTTAAAGGAGTTGAATTAATGTCGAATGGAACTCTCGACCACTGGATTACTATCCCAGCAATAACAAGTAAATAAAAATAAGCAACGTAATTATCATGGGACTTCTAACACATTTGTTTCCAACAAAAGATAGGTCGTTCAAATTATAATTTACATACAATAAATAATTTATAATCGTTTCGTTGAAAACTTGTAGGCAAGATGTGTGTTTTGCCTAGGGCACTATACACACCTATCATCCTCGTTCATTCTCTTTAAAAGATTCAGGTAATCTCAAATGAATGTTTGTAAGTGTATATATTTTACTATGCGATCTCTTAACTTAGGATGCATTTTAGGCCATAAAAGACTACCTACTTAAAAACACCCATCCCTGAATTATAGAAAATATCTACATCAAACAATATTATAAAAACGTTTTAAAAACTTAACACGCTTGAAAGAATGAACGATGAACGAGTGACCAAAAAAATATACACGGGTGTAAGAGATGGAGTGAATAGCAGGGGTCGTCCCAGAAAGGGATGGCATGACCATGTGAATGATATTTTGAAAGAAGGAAACATAAAAAGTTTTAACAATCGACGAGCATGTATGAGACGATGCATGGATGTAAAAATAGCCCGAAATGTGTGCAAAAGTAGAGAAGTATGGCGCTCGGTTCTCTCTGCTAACCCCGTAAGGGACATGGCGTGATGGTATGTATGTAACACGCTTGACTTGCTTGTATTTAGTTATGCAGATTGTAGTGGTGTAGTCGTTTTCACGAAAACTCACCTAATGGGCGTTTTAAATTAAACTTTAAAATAATAAGTTACAATCAACTACATATACGAGTAGGTACTTTGTTTATCAAAATAATTTTATCTTATAAAAACATACCTAAATATTAAGAGGGTGACTGCTGCCAACATACCTATTTTTTCAATTTGATATACCATCATTATTACTAAACGAATCATTTTGAAAAAAATAACCTTGTTAGTTTGGATATTAAGAAAGAGATATATACCTTAACTTTTTGATTATGTTCTGTATATATTCTTGTAGAAAAAATATAAGCATACCCCGATTTTAGACATTTACCTTAAATTTATAAAAAAATATAAGGCATAGAGCAATATTTTTTTTTATTAATTAAAGAAGAACAAAATACCTGGGAAAATAAGATATGACGTTGCATTAACGCATCAGGTTAAGTAAATAAACCAAAAAAACTTTTATTACGCAATGGCGCTGAATGGAAAATAAATGTTTTTTAGGTTTATTTACTAAACCTGAAGCATTAATGCAACGTCACATCATATTTTTCTAGATATTTTTGTCTTCTTTAATTAAAAAAAATATATTACTCTACGCCTTATAGTTTATTAAAAATATATGATAAACGTTGAAAATCGGGGTATGCCATTATTTTCATACAAGAATTTATACAGAACATTATCAAAAAGTTAAGGTAAATTTTTGTTTATTAATATCCAAACTATCTAAATTATTTTTTTCAAAACGATTTGATAAGAAATAATGATGGTATATCAAATTGAAAATAGGTACGTTGGCAGCAGTCCCCCCCTTAAGACAAACTGAACATTATCTCAATACTATGAAGGAATACAGACAACATTTTTATGTTGATTTCATAGACGATAATTTGAATGTGTCTTTTTTATGTCATACAGAATATTTAGAAGGCGTATAACGCTAAATCTTGTGACTGAAAATATGATATAATATTAAAGCCGCCTAATTCACTATGAAGTTACAAGTAAGGGTAACTGTCGGAATATAAATAAAATAAATCGTCTGAATAAACAATCGGAAAACCAAAATTTGTTGATTTTTTTCGTTTTAAGAAAAAACCTGACTTGAAATGAAAAGATTATAATGAACATAAGCTTCGATTAAAAGCGGTCTTTAAGCACATAAAATATTTAGGTATTTCGCTGTAAAAAATGGATATTTTAAATATATTGTTTGGGGGAATATATGGTGCATTTTAAAATTCACTAGAGAAATGTTTAAAATACTTATGGTATTTTTTTAGAAACACACTGTTTAAAATTTTTGAGAAATTTGATATCAAATTGGGGAGTTTAGGTTTATATTTTCAGTTAAATAAACAATAATTATAATTCTTTCGTATATTTGTTCATTAATTTTCTTAATACATTAGAGTCATTAGAGTCTAATGTATGCTAGTGAGACATGGACATGGTAGAAGACGCATGAAAGTAGAATTAACGCGGTTGAAATGAGGTCACTAAGACGAATGTGTGGTAAAACGATGTATGATAGAATAAGAAATGAGGATATTAGACGAGAATGTATGATTGAAAGAAATATCGTAAGTAAGATGAAAATAAATGCCCTTAGATGGTTCGGCCACATAGAAAGAATGAGTGATGACCGTCTGACAAAAAAAGTGCACAAGGCTGATGAAAAAAGGAACGAAAAGTAGAGGTCGGCCAAGAAAAAGTTGGCACGATCACATAAATGGGATTTTGAAAGATGGTGATGTTAGAAGTAAGAATAATAGAAGAGCGTGTATGAGACGATGTATGGACGTGAATGAAGCAATGAATGTGTGTCAAGAGAGAGGAGTGTGGCGTTCGGTTCTCTCTGCCTACCCCAAATATGGAAATGGCGTGATGGTATGGTATGGTATGGTAATTTTCTTAATATCGAATTTATGAAATTTTTTCAGCTTATAAATTCTATTGTTTTTTTTATTTTGAAGGAGTGTGTCTTCATGTGAACTGTAAGTTCAGACGAAAAAAACTGTCTTAAAAAGATATAAATAATATGGATTTTTAAAATGACAATATATACATCCTGCACTTATATATTTTTAAAATGAGATTATGTATTCAAACGCGTAAAAAAATATTTATACTGTAGCATACGCCAATTATTTTTAAATAAAAATATTCAATGTGCGCATTGTGCATACCGTGTTTTTTTATTTATTTCTTCAATACATAAATTAATTTTAATACAATTGTAAATTGAAACCTGACTTGTGGCTTCTGAAGTTTAAATGATTAATGATGTTGTATTTCTTGTTATGCTGTCCATCAGAAAGTTACAGGAACATAGCTATCAACTTGTCTTGTAATGTAGGTAACCATTTTTGATATAGGTTTAGCTTCAATACAGGCTAACTTCTTCATCTTTTATTTTCTATTTGCATAATATTTCTCTCAATCATTTCATAATAATAATAATAATTTAAATAACGATAGAATAATAGTTTTTGATTCAAACATATATTACAATAGTTTAAATGTAAAGTATTATTATAATATATATGTTTTTCCACAGCACTTGAACATATAATATAATCAAAATACACACCATTACGCCATGTCCCTTACGGGGTAAGCAGAGAGAACCGAGCGCCATACATCACTATTTTTGCACACATTTCTGGCTTCCTTTACATCCATGCATCTTCTCATACATGGTCGTCGATTGTTCAAACTTCTTAGGTTTCCATCTTTCAAAATATCATTCACATGGTCTAGTCATTCCTTTTTGGGGCGAGCCCTGCTATTCACTCTATCTCTTACATCCATGTATATTTTTTGGTCAGTCATTCATAGTTCATTCTTTCAATGAGCCCAAACCACCTCAAGGCATTGACTTTCATTTTCATATAATATCCTTCTTTATTTTGCATTCTCTCTTTATGTCCTCATTTTTTATTCAAATATAATCAAAATTACTAGAAATAAAATCAAAAATAATTCAAATATGTTATTTTTAGGAAAATTATCTTAAAATCGAATTATCATAACGAATGAATACAAATGAGATGTCAAGTGCTCAATGTAAGCTTATTATACAATGCTCGCGGCACACAATGGTATCTTCGTATCGACTCTAATGTATGCTAGTGAGACATGGACATGGCAGAAGACGCATAAAAGTAGAATTAACGCGATTGAAATGAGGTTGCCACGACGAATGTGTGGTAAAACGATGTATGATAGAATAAGAAATGAGGATATTAGACGAGAATGTCTAATCGAAGGAGATATTATAAAAAAGTATATTAGGCTGATATAATATGACAAAAAGTATTATTAGGCTGATAAAAGAGGAACGAAAAGTAAAGGTCGGCCAAGGAAAAGTTGGCACTATCACAGAAATGGAATTTTAAAAGATGGAGACGTTATGAGTAAGAATAACAAAAGAGCGTTTATGAGACGATGCATGAACGCGAATGTAGCGAGAAATTTATGTCACGAGAGAGTAGTCTAGCTTAAGGTTCTCTTTGCCTACCCCAAATAGGGAAATGTCATGATTGTATGGTGGTATATAAGTAATACTTTACAAGTATTTGTATACACATACTAAGTGTATTTTTCAACTCTTACAATTTCCTTACCTAATCTTAAATGTAATGCTGGTTTTATAAAACATTTTTAAGAAAAGGTTCAGCAAAGTGCATGGACAGGAACAGAAATAAGATAGGTACATTTAACTATACCTACCTTAAATTTTAATTTTCTACTTCTTGCAAAAATTCCCTACTCGAAGAATGAATTACCTACCTTTATTAAATCGCAGACGCCATAGTTATCTTATATAGCTTCTCGGGCAACTAACAGGTACTATGTCAAATAATTATTTAACACGCACCCAATAACAAGTTGCCACATTCTGGAGACTTACGATATTAATCGTCTCACAGATCCAGACTGAAAACACAATTTTAAAAACTGTGTCTCCACCGGGAATCGAACCCGGGACCCTTGGATCAGCAGTCAGATATCCAACCAACTGAGCCACGAGGGCCGACATACAAACACTCATGTAACACTCATGGCCGACATACAAACAAATTATGTAAGTACAAACACTCTTTCAAACTTATTTTAACTATAACATGAAATTTTGTTGACTTTTTCGATCGACAATACTTGATGGAACTCCATTATAATATATTAAAATAAAATACTGTTTTATAATTTCCTTCTAATTGATTTAATAGACTATCTGATTTCGATCTAGACGAGCATCTTCAGAGTAGTGAAAAAAAATTGTATTACATGGAGTATTTATGTAAATTAATACAGCGATTGACAACCACTGGTAAGTGAACAAGAAGTTATATAAAGAAAAACAAAATTATTTTAATATCCAACTCTAAATTATATATTGCAAAAAAAAAATTGAATTCATAAGTAATATAAAATAGTATGCCTTTAAAAAGCTAAAAATTATAAAGTATATAGGTATGAATAAAATCTGTGTCTTGCATGTGGTTATTATGAAGGATACCAGGTGGTGTAAGTATAAAGTTGATATGTCGACAGAGCGATGTTCTTTACCTTATTTAAATACTTCATGTAATACAAAAATTTCTTCACTACTCTGAATATGCTCGTCTAGAGCGAAACTAGTTAGTCTATTAAAAGTATAAATGAGGTGGAAGAATATTTTAAATCAGAATTTTATTTTATATATTACAACATGAAAGGTAAAATGAATTACGATTCTCACAAAAGTCTTTTCTAAGTGTCCCGTAAAAGCCTGGTAATCGAAAGTACGAGATGCGAATTAACAGAAACAACGAGGCTATAACCACCCATTCTGAATGTTGTCTTTTTAGGTGATACGTGGAAAAACATGCATGAGTCGTGTTATAAGGCAATAAACAAATGAATAAGACAAAAAAAATATTTAAATAAATTCGTAAAAAATCTACTAAGCAAATCAAGTATTTCCAGATAATATCTACATTAATCGGTACCATAATTTCATTGTGACTTAGTCACGTTTGAAGAATGCCAAAGAACTGAATACCTACCTGTACAAAATTTAAAGTCTCAAAACGATTGAAGAAAGTTCTTGGAATATATCTTCGGAATGTGATTCAGCGATGACTCTAAATAATCCGTGGGAAATGAGGAAGCAAACCCATCATTGAATGCAGTTGGAAGTCTTCAAGGATGACATCAAAATACCAACTTCTAATTAAATATCTATGAATCGTGGAATAGGAAGTAAAAGACATATTTTCTGATGTCTTATTTTGAGTAAACTGCTAAGCGATGTCAATATATTTAATTTATAAATTAAAACATTTGTGTAAAGAAAACAAATATAATTTGTAATTATTCATTTTTTTTAGTTTAAGGCAATTTACAGGGTGAATTGAAAAAAAAATTATGAATAATTACAAATTATATTTGTTTTATTTACACAAATGTTTTAATTTATTTTGAAAGTGAAGTCTACCAGAACTGTTCTACTCTCACCTAAATTAAGATAATGCAAAGTTAAAAGATGCAAAGAAAAAAAAAACAGCTATCATCCGGGAGGGGGTTTCAGGAGATTTGGAAACTTATAAATATAATGTTTACAAATCTACAAATAAGGAAATAGTAATAGTAACATCAAACTCCACAATTTCTCAGTACTATGGTATCAAATCTTGGTTTGTTTGTAGAGTGGATAGTAAGAAAAAAAAAGTGGATAGTAAGAAAGGTTGAGGTATCACAATATCTACTTTTTAGACATTAAAATTTATTTGAAGCAGGTGAAAAACTTATAACATCTTCGTAGTGGTTGGTAGTTTGAAAGTAAACTAAATTTCATATTTTAAGTATTTCTTTACTTTCTTCTGACATCAAACCAGAAACCTCTTCATTATTCACGGTGAGTACTAGGAACATGTTACTTTTTCTTCAGTCCTCCTTCGTCCAATAATGGACATAGGCCTCCACCAGAGACCTCCTCAGCTTTCTATCTTGGGCAGACTGCATTCATCCTCCTCCAACCACTCGTCTATGTAATATCATCAGACCAACTTGTTTGAGGCTTTTCAACACTACTTTTTTACTTCTTCTTAAACGAAATTAACTACCAGTTTCATTTTCGTTTTCCAATGAATAAAATCTACTTGACAAATCTAAAGTCAAATTGTTTAACAAAATAAAAATAATACAAACGAGATACGGGAATCTCGTAGTACTATTTTAATTAAATAATTATCTCTATGTATTGAATTGTGTTTTTATTATACAAAGCTATATTGATACAATCGATTCAATCCTACAGCGCAGTTAGTAATTGCTTAATTCAATCCAAAGTCTCTGATTGAGAAGATAAAATCTAAACCTTTTAATTTTTGTATTTAAAACGAGCTCCGACATTTTTAATAGCGTGTTTAAGATTCCCTAATCTCGTGTCAAGCCCGGTAGCTTAGTTCTCATCAATGATCTGTCTTCGTGTCTGTGTGTTTTTTTTCATCAGTATCTCGATTCGGTTCCGAGAAATACGTATTAAGTTTTGATTCCGAGAAACGAAAAGCTGGGACAGGTCGTCCAATAGAACAAGTTGTATATAATATTATGTTTAAGGAGATTATTATCAAAATCGACCAATCTCTTAACTGATGTAATCCGCGGGGGAGTGTCTGAGCACCGTATATTTTGTCTATACAAATAAAAAACTTTCTGGATGTTTTGGCCGTTGTAATTTTTAATGTAATCTCTAATTTAAACGATTTGTCATGAATAGGATTATTATTTTACTACACACAGATCCAAATAAGTTTGACAAAATGGTTTTTTCAATGGCTATTTAAATTAACACACAAAAAGCTACAGCAGTACCAACATATCTAGTAGATTCAATTTTTTTTAGGATAACAGGGGGTTACTCCTGACACGTTAAATCAGTACTCGATTATAATCCAATTTTAATTGTTTTATACATTTGATCATGAAAATGTGTTAAAATCATCGTTTAGTATGAAATAGTCATTAATTATTGTATAAATTAATATTATTATTCAATTAATTTAGCCTCAAAATTGCTAGAGTACTAATTTTTCAAGAAGTTAGTGGCTTGCTTTGATCGCTTATTCAGTAAAAGCGGGCCTCAAAAATGGAATAAAATACTCCCTGAAATACGTATAGCATATTGGCACAGTAGTATCTTTAACTTCACTAATGTGTCTGTCTGTAGGTACTGGAATTTCACAATTGATTTTTAACTAACTTTAATGAATGTTAATATTCAGCTCGATTCAGTTTGATGTTTTGATAAATTTTAACAATTTTGTATTTCCTACAAAGAAAAAAACTAAGCTTTTTCAGCTGAGCTTTAATAAAGTTTTAATTTTATTCGGTGAGATGCAATTATAATATTTTACTGTTTTCATATGTTTTCAATGTAAAAACAAACAAAATCATTTATAAACGTGATTTAACTTAATTAAAAATTATGGAAAATTTAATTAATTAATTACATAGATTATTTAGAAAATATTTTGTTTTAAAAAACCTTGTTTTGTAAAGCTATCAATAAATTAAAATCTTGACTTGTAAAGTTTGCAGTCAATGAAAAATTAATTTTATTCTAATTCATTGCTTTATATAATTCATTCACCACACTGAATTTTTCAGCTCTTCCTTAGAAGTACCTACGTTCAGCAAGACTCTGGAATGATTTGAGTCCTGATATAAGCTCGTCAAACTCGCTTTCCATTTTCAAGAAAATACTAAAGCAGGGATATCTCTCCGAAAATACCTGATCCCTTTCCTTTTCCTTCCTTCCTTTTGCTACGTAATATTTACGAAAGAAGGAATACTCATCCCTAAACACCTAATCTCGATGTTTTCTTCTTGATCTTTCCTAATCCTTTTTTTTGCTATGATGTATATTTTCTTTGTTCTTTTTTAGCTTTCATTTTTTTGTTGATGTACATATATAATTCTGTCACTCTATAAATTGGTTGGTTGGAAGAAATTGCGTAACGGCAACAAGCCCGCCAGTGTGCATTACATTTGTTTATTTATATTATGTACTAAAAGTAATTAAATAAATAAATTAATTAATAAATAATATACATACATTCTTTACCATACCATACCATCACGCCATATTATTTTTTCTGGTTGGCAGAGAGAACCGAACGCCAGACTCCTCTCTCATGACGTACATTTTCGCTTCATTCACGTCCGTGATTCGTATAGCTCTACTGTTCATACTTCTAACACCTCCATCTTTCAAAATTCCATTTATGTGATCGTGACAACATTTCCTTGGCCGACCTCTACTTTTCGTTCCTCTTTCGATCAGCCTTATATACTTTAATATGAGTATACATTCAATAAAACGATGCTTGTACCTGCTATTAGTTTATTCAAAAAGGGTCTTGGTAGGATGTGAACCCGAGAATCACTAAATCCACTAAATTGAAATCGTACAAATTTGCATATCTGATACTCACTTAGACCCCATTAGATTTTGAAGGATATCTTAAAGGATTTTTTTAACAATTAAATATTTCAAAGGGATCCCAAGCTAAAAAATTTAAAATTTGATTTTTTTTTTCAAATTGGTAAAAAGGCACATCACTTTAGTAAAATGGCATTGAAGAATTATCAAGTTTTCATAATAAAATGTTTAAATAAAAAAAATATTTAACAAACAAAATATTTGCTGAATATTTTCCATACAAAATTTGAATACTTTATAGAATCACTTGCTAGTGAGGAGTTTAGCGTTGACCACAACCCACTCGTTTTATTTATATTATTTTAGTTTAGGTCTTCGACTCTCATGACTTGAGAATTTTTATCTTCTTTATTCATTGCGAATATGGAGACAATAGTTAATTCACTGAAATGGTATCAAAAATTGCAATTATTATTATCATTAAAAAAGTACATATTATCTGGATTGGCTCCATCTTGATTGCAATAATGACGACCAAATATATATACCTACATCTCGTTATTTTTGTTAGCTGCCTGTCAAATATAATATATAATAAGATTATAATCCCTCGTGAAATGTTACGATTGGTTACGACTTTTTCAATCATCAACGTCTCGACTGCAAGATTAAAGCGCTTATAAATTACTTGAAAGTTGGTACGGGTTTAACATGCCCAATATACGGAAGAAAATATTAACCGAATCTTATTTGTGTAAATATAATATTTTTAAAAACCAATGTAATCATACCATACCATCACGCCCTTTCCCTATTTGGGGTAGGCAGAGAGAACCGAACGCCAGACTCCTCTCTCTTGACATACATTTCTCGTGTGTACCTACGGTATAATTTTTTTTGTCAATTTATTTCTATACCTACTTTTAAACACTGGTTAGTTGGAAGAAATTGCCATATGGAAATAAACTCGCCACTAAAATAATGAAGTGTTCATAATTTTATACATTTTTTTTAATTTAATTTGTTTGTAATTCTTTTTAGTATTGTAACACTTAAATGGCTAATGTTGTATATTGTGTAAATAAATAGATAGTCAAAACTATTTCTCAACCACAGTAATTACAAACTTTAATAATCATTCTAATGCAGACAACCACTTCATGATTTTTTTAAACAAATTTATGTACATTTTTAAACTGAAAGTCAATTTTGAGGAACTTGAAAGCGTCATTGACTAGTTTTGACAGATGAATCATAGATAAAAAATACAACGTTGTCTATGGGAAATATCAAAGAAAGCCAAATATGTCATTCACACTACAAGTGTAGTGCAGAACTTTACGTACGTCTGTTGGGACTTGGACATAATGCAAAAAAAGCAAATTTATCTAAAATTAATAAATACGGCTGAAATGAGATCGTTTTAGCAATGTGTTATGCAACAACAAATTATTGACAATTAGAAATGAAGACACTAAAAATAATGTTTAGTCATCATTTGAATGAAAATGAACACAATAAGATGGTTAGGCCATAAAGTTGACAGGGATGAATAGAGGTTTGAGTTGTAAACAAAAAAGTATATCCTAGAAGCGGCGAACGTTAGAAACAAAAAAAAAATGTATGGGGCGATGTATGTTTGTCAAGATAGAATAATGTGGTGCTCGGCTCACTCTGTCCGCACCATAAGATAATGAATATAAGAATAGACACACTCTGACTTTTATGACCAATTCATCTGAGGATTCATATATGAAAAAATGGTTAATGTAAATTGGTTTTTTCTGCCTACCCCTCGAGGAACCAGGCAAAATGATACATACGTATATATTTAGGTACTATCTACAATAAAATAAAAATCGATTAGAACGAGGTCCAATATAAATAGGTAGTTGTGTGTGTGTATGTTTTGTCCGTATTTTTGTTGGATCTCAAACCTGTCGTGAGGTAGAAAGATGGATGAGAAGAAATACTTGAGATAGATGAATAAGGATCTCCGATGGCTGTACAAAGGGAGGAATTTATGAGGCAAAAAAGGATTGACTATTATTAAACGTAGCCGAGATTCCAACACTCGCTCATTTTTGTGTTACCTTGGAGAGCTTTGCTTAAGAATTTAAATGAAACATGTCTAAGATTTATAAAATCACCAGGAATTCAATTACATTTGTCAAACTGAAAACGTTTTGTAAAAAAGCAACCACTTTAACTAAACACGAGATTGTTTTCTTAGTATGTCATCTTATATGAGATATTTTTTATCTTATAAAAAATGTTGACACAAAATATAAATAATATATCAAGTTTATATAGTCCGTACTGGATTTCGATATCAAAGAGAAATTCTTTATAATGATTTGGTACATATAATTATACTTTTTAATTATAAGGGCTTGATTTGGTACCTACATATAATTATACTTCTAAATTATAAGGGCTCATCGACCTGCTACAAAATATTTTGCAAAAATTTCTAACAATTGCGTTTAAAAAAAGGTGCGTAGTAAACTAATTCATAATCTAACTCACTCGCACGAGTCGGAATACTATAAACAATGTAAAAAAAATACATTTTTGATATTGACTGTTAGCTTTAGTGTGGTTTTTATCTCACGCTGATCATCAGCGCTGACAATTATTTAGACTTTGATTGCAATGAAAGGAGTATGTATACTTATATTATCAATATTTTTTATGAAATTAGATAACCCACTTTTGAAAGAGTGATTTTTGAAACATAGTTAATAATCAGTTACATATATTTGTTATCAGATTAGACATAATTATAAGTTGATACACATGGTATTTAGGTAATAATATTATATTAGTCTATCCGGTCGAAGCAGAGATTCTGCTTCAAAACCATTATCATCATCCTCAGCATCACAAACCTCGATGGGTCCTAACTTCCTCCAAGAATCTTCTTCATACTGCTCTATCGTTGGCTGTCACTTGTCAGTTCTGCTGCCTCATAGCATGACAATCCGTGTGTGAGAAAACAAACCGGTTGTGTGAAGAACTTTTTGGGAGCTACAGATTTCAAATGTCACAACCAGCGCTGTCTGTTAATACGAACAACGGTACGTTACGGTAAGAACTAAACTAAGTTGATATTCTGGTAAAGATCATATTAAGAGCTCGGTGTTATATCTTTAACACCATGTTTGACCGTCGTTAAAAGGTCCATATATTCTGTGAAAGATTTTTCTTTTCAAGGCGTTCTGTTCTGTTCGGTTCTGTTTTCATCGTGTCCCAGGTCTCCGAGGCATACCTATGTTTATACTGATCTACATGAGTGTCTTGTATCGTGTTATTTAAGTTTTTCTGGACATTATTGGCGTGATTTCAATTGAGACCAAAGTAACTCCAGTAAGCTGTAAGAATCCTTTTCCCAATCTCAATGCTCATACCATTCTCGTTCTTGAAGATAGAACCGAGGTATGTAAATTGCTTCAAATGCTCTAAAAACAGATAACGTTAAATACTCATTAGTTATTCAAAAAAAGTAATTTACATACATACCATCACTCCGCATCCCTATAGGAGTAGGCAGAGAGGACCGAACGCCCGACACCTCTATCTTGACATACATGTTTTGCTTAATTTACATCTATGCATCGCGTCATACATGCTCTCCTATTATTCTGACATATATATTTCCATATTTCAAAATCTCATTTACATGATCATGCTAACTCTTTCTCGGGCGGCCACGACCTCTCATTCCACTCTTATTAAAAAAGAAATTTGTTTATTATAAGTTTATAAAATGGTACATAGAAATTCACCGAGAAAATGTTTTGATCAATAAAACAGAATTTTGTACATTAAAAACATTTTGAATTTTTTAACATAATTCTGTTTTTTTATTATGTTTTTATTTATATATCAATGTAGCTGCAACGTAGGTATGTATGCGTTATTAATCATAAATAATTTCATATAAATACGTCACAATTCACCCTCAATCGTACGATTTGACTGACACCATAGAGCAAGATGATTCAATATGAGAGCGAAGATTTGAAGTAAGACAGGCAGGCAGGCACGTTCATAGGGAGGATGATAAATGCACGGTAGGATGAGACAGAATGATGTTCTGGTCTGCTCTGTGGCAACAACAGGTACAAGACACCATTATGTTATATATTAAATATATACGAAACAGCTGCTGAGGGTTATATACACATACATACCTACGCATTATCCACACAATATCGATCTGAGTATATAAAGAATGAAGAGCATTATATACTGCAGTCAGCTGATTTCAATGGGGTCCGATACGTCATATCCTGATGTATAGAAAGCTTGAGGCATTTTTACACGCGCCGATGTTTTAGGGAGAGATTGTAAATTACATATTAAAACCATGTACCTACTTAACAATGTGCATTGTACTGTACAATGTAAATGCATACCTACTGATTTTTACTTTCCATTATGTACTTTTGTTTATAATGGTTTGAAGATGTAGGTAAATGATATAGACATTTTCAAGGCTTTTTTCGTACTGAAAAATCTGGTCGGGTATCATATACAGATTTTTTTTCCAATATTTAAAACTTTGTACAGATTATGTATTAATTTGATATTAATTTTAATTAGATTAAAAGGAATAAATTAGTAGGGATTCAATTTTTTTTTACATTTTTCTTTCAACGAATGATGTAACATTTAGACTTTAGATATTTGTTTTGTTATATTTAAATATGTTTGATAATATTGATATTATATTTTATTTGTGATTAACAATAGAACCTTTTTTACATGATCAATTTGTATCATTAATATTCTAAACATCTTATTCCCGTTCAAGTAATATGCTCAATTTTGTTACAAATCACCCATAAGCGACGCAATTCCATGGAAAAAATCATAATACTTTTGTTGTACATAATAATAATTATTGATTTGAAAAATGTAGATATATACAAATTTCATATGCATATACCCAAAGAGAAATTGAAAATGTCTTATGAAAAGGAATAATTTTTGTACAGCATTTTATATTGCTTGGTTTTTATCAGTATTCGGAGTCATAAAATCTGAATCGCTAAAATACAAAAAAAAAATATGTATAAGTACTTTTATTCTGATGTATTTTTGAAACCCTCCAGTTTAACTTAAATTGATAGATTTGATAATTTTAAAATATAAGAAAAACACAATATGTTAAGTTTTGTGTTATTGTGTTTCAATTTAAAATTATTGGAGAAATAACATCATCTTAAGAAAACATATTCCTTTATATAATATTTCGGAAATTCTGCTAGGAATTGATTAAATGTATTGAGAATTTAATTCAAATTAACACATCGATCTATATAACTTGACTATGATAATATTCTTTTAATACGAAAAACAAATGTTTAGTTCTGTGTTATTGTGTTTTAATTATTTGAGAAATTATTTGCCATGAGAAAACATATTTGTGTTTATTTTGGAAATTCCTCGAAGAATAATGAATTAATTATATAAATGTATTTTGAAACTTTTGGTAAAGTCGTGTTTTTATACTTTAATAAAACTAACTTTATTAAAATAACATCCTTTAGGATTCAATAGCTTTCTTTAACAAAACAAAATTATTGATTTTTACGTTATTTATCATAATAATAAAGTGAACGTTAATTTGAAAAATATTTCATATTTTAAGGCGGTACCTCAACTAGATTGCCTAGTAAAAGGGCTGAGAGTTACTTGAAAAAAGATTTTCTTCATCTTTTCTCTTCCTTGCCACTTCCCAGTTTAGCTGGGGTCAGCCCTCCATTTCAGTAGTCTCCACATCTTTCTATCTCATGTCATCTCACTGATCAGCTGGTCCTCTCACAGTTCCAACACAATATTTGTCCACCAGGTGGCTTGTGGACAGCCTCTAGGCCCTAGGCCCTAGGTGGTGTGAGAATGTTCAGATCCAGCTTGATCTCGTGATCGTTTCCCCTTCTATTTACATGCCCATACTATCGGAGTCTAGTTTCATTGAGTTTCTCCTGGATAGGCGCGACCTCGAGCTACCACGAATGTACTCATTTTTAATTCTATCAATTTGAGTGACTTTCGCGGACCATCTTAGCATTTTAATTTCGGTCGTGTGCATTTTGTATTCAAGCTTTTTCTTTGTAGTCCTGCACTCCGAGCCTAGAGCGAGGATACTATAAACAGAATAAAACTACACGATAAAAATTATATCCTGTAATCCAATGAATTCGAATCCGGACAAGCCGGAGGAAATAGCGATATTCAGTGACTGCCTCTAGACGTTTGTCTGAAAAATAAAACGTGCTTTCGCTGTAAAGACACCGAAATAACGGAATAATTTACCATCAACCATCAGAGTATACACTAAAGCACCCTGAGGTGAGTTCACAAAAACTATACTACATATATTAGTGAGACATTATTCTTTTTCAAAATTTCTGTTAGACTCATAACAATCATCAACGAGCACAAGTTATTTGATTGTAGGTATGCTAGAACTATATTTTTGTTGTATGAAATAAAAAATACGGACTCCCTCTCTAGTCTTGATACCTAAAATTTAATAATTTATTAAAGAAACAACGTTTAATAAAATATTCTTAACATTCCTTCCAGAAATAACAATATCTTTGTATTTCTCAAACTCTTTATTATACTATACCCAATTTAAAAAAAAATAAGAATATTGTTATGTTGGTTTATTATTTAAAAGTTAATTTATTGACTTAAGGTTCGTAACAATATTTTGAATATTCTGAAGTAAATCTACCTTTACTCTTGATTCGGTGAAAAATCTTTAGTAAATTATACCAAGAAATAAAAATATATAATGTAGCTACTATCTTGTACTCTTGTGTTGTAGTAAATGTTACATAAGGCTGTGTTTCTCGAACAAAGATAAAAGTAAAAGTATAGTTAAAATACTTTGATTTCATAATTGTTCAAAACTTTTGGTCGTTTCATTGAAATCAAATGCCGTTAAATGACGCAATTTTGAACAATTTTATGAAATCTTAGTATTTTAACTATAAGTACCTGATACTTTTCTTGAAACAAACCAGCCTAAGTGTTGTATGTAGCTTAATCAGTCCATCTTTTATTTCATGCTGGATGTACTTCACTGCTGGTAACAAAACAATGAATATTTCCTGTCAAATGTTGCTCCTGCAAAGCTTCCTTGGCATACAGAATATGTCCATGGACCTGATCTATTCAAAATTAGTACATGTGGTAAGGCTTCGGTACAGTTGCCAATTCTGAGCGGCGCGTTTTTTTCCGTCTAAAAAGAACGTTGAGGTGTGCCTTGTTCGTCTGTTTGGTATGTTGAAATTAATAATTTTCAGGTCTGTACTGTCAATATTGGAGGGTATTATGTCATAAAGGAACATTAAGTCTGAGGTCCATCGTCATGTCTGTAAAGTCTGCAATTCATGTTTGTTGTTATAAACTTATAACCAAATTTGTACTTCACGTGTTTTAAAAATATGTGTTGAATTGAATATTTTTTTAATTGCATATACACAAACATTGGATTTTTTTCCCTTTCAAGAGTCAAATGATATTTTTATTCTTCTTCTTCTTTCTGTGCCGAATCAGGTCCCCCCGACGTTGGCGATCACTTTGGAGAATGCTTTTCTGTCCTGCGCCATTCGGACCAGCTCTCCTACCTGCGTTATTCCAGTCCACTGTCAGATATTGCGCAGCCAAGACATCTGCCTTCTCCCTACTCCACGATGACCCTCAATCTTGCCCTGTATTATCAGCTGCAATAGTTGATACTTTTCTCTTCAACTTGTTCGTTGGATATTAATATTTTTATTGACAAACTTTTTTAACATCTCAATAGAGACGAAGTTGGGATATTGTAGAAGAGTTCCTGGTTATTCAGCAATATCCCAACTTCGTCTCTATTGAGATGTTAAAAAAGTTTGTCAATAAAAATATGTGTTGAAGTCATACCTCATTTGTAAGATATATTTAAATCGAACACGTGAATGAATTAATTTTTTTTAACATGTCTACGTAGGGGACACCAGCTATTAGGATTTGGGTCCATTGTACTCTTCCGAAGAAGCGCACTACGTAGCGTTGGGAGGGGCTTGCAATCTAGAAAAGAGTTTATTAATTCGGATTTTAAAAAGACCCGGGTTGTACGAGGGTGGAAACACAGAATTCGGAAGATCGTTCCACAGTCGGGCTGCTGTATTTATAAAGGAGTTCGAGGAGCGACTTATTCGTATATGTTGAAGGTCCAATGTGAATGGGTGCTGCGATTGAGTAAAGCGAGTGACTCTGTAGCGAGTGAATGGAGGAGGGACCAAAGATGCAAGTTCTTCTGAGCAATTCCCGTGGTAGTATCTATAGAATAAACTTAAAATACCGACTTTGCGTCTGTATTCTAGTGATTGCAATCCATCAGTCAGTGATGGATCATCAATCAGACGTAAAGCACGCCTTTGGACAGCGTCGAGGGTATTCAGTAGGTATTGGGGGGCGCCACTCCAGAGGTGACTACCATATTCAATAATTAATATGGTCAGTAAAATAAGTCGATACAACAATTATAGAAATGTATTAAAATAATGTGTTTGGGATGAGAGCTCTCATGTGATTGTTTGCACATCTTACACTGTGATTTTCTGAAAAACGGAAATGTACGAATCCTGAACAACAAACGAACACGTATAAATGTCGACGAGGCGATGAATGTGTGTCAAGATAGAGAAATATGGAGTTCGGTTATCTTTGTCTACCCCGTGAGGGACATGTCGTGATGTTATGTATGTATGAATAAATGAATAATAACAGTCCCTTCGAATAATACATGATCTATAATATATCGATGAATTATTTTTATCAATATTATAATACCACGTCCGCCAAAATCAATGGGGACAGGACCTGATGGTGTTTGTTAGTAGGTATGTTGTATTATAGCTATAAGTTAAACCGTCAAGATATATAACACATAATTAAGCATGTTTTATAGACATTATATTAGGTATGTCATGGTATGTCGGAGCTCTTTCAACGTTTGTTTTAAGTTTTTTTTCTGTATATTTCCTACGAACATTCGTGTTGGCGGTATGTTTGACTTGATTTAATTAATTATATCACAGCAACATTGCTTTGAATTAATAATATATACATCTGTATGAACTCGTACAATAGTTGTATAAAATAATATTATGATATGTGAACCAACGAGTCTGTGGATCATCATTACTTAACATATAAGAATTGTTAAATAAAATATCTGAATTTTCCAACGCAAATTATTTCCTTAATAGGACCATCGTTTTAACTAAGATGAATTAGTGCAAAGTAGGTACCGTCAACATTTTACAGAATAAAAATATAACTCTGTTTTGTTATGATCTTGTCTTAAATTGATATGTGTAGGTATTCAGTCAATTAATAATTTAATATAATTTTTATATTATTGATTTTTATATAGTCAATTAATAATTTAATATAATTTGTATTAATTTGCCATTTGTTTTTCTTAAGTACTTTATGTTTCAATTGTATTTTCTCCTCTTGTTTTTACTATGTTTTATTGTTATTTTTATTCTTGAGACATGTAACATTCAATGTTGGATGAAATGTCTTAAAAGGTAGATAGTCTCAGTAATAAAATTATATGATCTAAAATAATCCTTCGTTAGTCTTACGTGTCCGAGTTTTGCATTCGGTTCCTTCGTGTATAATCACATAAGAGAGAATCTTCACTGGACATTAATCTTATTTGGATTACACATTTAAGTGTTATTAATTTGTCGACCACTTTGGTATAGTGGTAAGCCATTTGGCTTCTGAGTTGAGATTTCTGGTTCGATTTATTCAAATTCATATCTCACGTACCTAATTCTTGCTTCTATGGACTGGAAACTCCGGTTAGATAGAAGAAATTGCATTTTTGCAATTAACGCGTCACTGGCACTAGACGGAAGTGTGAAATAAATAAAAAGGTATAGTTGTCGCCAAATATCTTGAGCCATTTCGCCGAGAAGGGGGGCGATTTGCACTTATACCAACGAAGCAAAATGACACAAGTTCGTGCTCTGCGCACCCGGAAACCGGGTTCAAGATATTTGGCGAAAACTATACCTACCTACACACTACACATCCATCTCAAATTTTTTTATTGAATATGTACAGTTAAAATATTAATAGAGAAATAAGCTGAAGGTACTCTTCGTACATACATAAAGTACGCATTATTTATTCCTATCCTGAGCTACTTAAAGTGTAAACATTACATCTGCCATAAACATATGATCGTCAGTCGCACGTGTGTCTGTGAGCCTTCGACAGACGCTCACAAAAGACACGAGATCTTCGGTCATCCCGTTCTGGCCATCGAGAATTATGTGTGCATAAGAAAAGGATGCATATGTTTTGGTTGGTGATGGGCTCTATGTAAAGTGTGCGACAAAAAACACAACTGCGTCGATCCACACACTGACGTCTCGCACAGCTGTAGAATTACATAACTCAGAGGTTCTAAAACTTTTACTGTTTCAGATACATTAATATATAATAATTTTGAGCATTAATTATATTTCTTTAATATTCACAATAGTGAATATAACCCAGCAATCAACACAATAGTGAATATAAACCAGCAATCAACACAATAGTGAATATAACCCAGCAATCAACACAATAGTGAATATAATCCAGCAATCAACACAATAGTGAATATAACCCAGCAATCAACACAATAGTGAATATAACCCAGCAATCAACACAATAGTGAATATAACCCAGCAATCAACACAATAGTGAATATAACCCAGCAATCAACACAATAGTGAATATAACCCAGCAATCAACACAATAGTGAATATAACCCAGCAATCAACACAATAGTGAATATAACCCAGCAATCAACACAATAGTGAATATAACCCAGCAATCAACACAATAGTGAATATAACCCAGCAATCAACACAATAGTGAATATAACCCAGCAATCAACACAATAGTGAATATAACCCAGCAATCAACACAATAGTGAATATAACCCAGCAATCAACACAATAGTGAATATAACCCAGCAATCAACACAATAGTGAATATAACCCAGCAATCAACACAATAGTGAATATAACCCAGCAATCAACACAATAGTGAATATAACCCAGCAATCAACACAATAGTGAATATAACCCAGCAATCAACACAATAGTGAATATAAACCAGCAATCAACACAATAGTGAATATAACCCAGCAATCAACACAATAGTGAATATAACCCAGCAATCAACACAATAGTGAATATAACCCAGCAATCAACACAATAGTGAATATAAACCAGCAATCAACACAATAGTGAATATAAACCAGCAATCAACACAATAGTGAATATAACCCAGCAATCAACACAATAGTGAATATAACCCAGCAATCAACACAATAGTGAATATAACCCAGCAATCAACACAATAGTGAATATAACCCAGCAATCAACACAATAGTGAATATAACCCAGCAATCAACACAATAGTGAATATAAACCAGCAATCAACACAATAGTGAATATAACCCAGCAATCAACACAATAGTGAATATAACCCAGCAATCAACACAATAGTGAATATAACCCAGCAATCAACACAATAGTGAATATAACCCAGCAATCAACACAATAGTGAATATAACCCAGCAATCAACACAATAGTGAATATAACCCAGCAATCAACACAATAGTGAATATAACCCAGCAATCAACACAATAGTGAATATAACCCAGCAATCAACACAATAGTGAATATAAACCAGCAATCAACACAATAGTGAATATAACCCAGCAATCAACACAATAGTGAATATAACCCAGCAATCAACACAATAGTGAATATAAACCAGCAATCAACACAATAGTGAATATAACCCAGCAATCAACACAATAGTGAATATAACCCAGCAATCAACACAATAGTGAATATAAACCAGCAATCAACACAATAGTGAATATAACCCAGCAATCAACACAATAGTGAATATAACCCAGCAATCAACACAATAGTGAATATAAACCAGCAATCTCTTTGTTATTCTAAAATCTTTAAAAAAACATATTATTTAACGCTTGTTAAAAACCATTACCAGGGGGTCAAGTATGGTTAACCGGCGGAATCAAAACCATCCATACTTACCCTTACCATGGATATATGATATGGGTAAATGCTACATTATTATTATTACACATCAAACCAATATCACTGTGTAACAAGTCAAATTATAAAAACTCACAATTAGTGCATTGTAACAAAACTGCACAAAATATTCATGATTTTCAAATAAAGTGCTCTCACACATTAAAATATGGACAAAAATCATAGAATATGCAAAATGAATTATACGCACATACCATCACGCCGTTGCCCTTTTTCCATTTGGGGTAGGCAGAGAGAATAGAACGCCAGACTCTTATATCATGACACACATGTTTTGCATCTTTTACATACATGCTCTCCTGTCATTCAAACTTCGTACATTACCATCTTTCAATATCTCATTTATATGATCATGCCAACTCTTTCTCGGTCGCATGAATAATACTATTATTTTTAAATAAAGCCTCTGCCAACTTCTGTACAACAGATTTCGTCAATTTTTAATGAATAGTTTTCATCTGTTGAAAACTGGGATTAAAAATGATAAATTATTCCTACAGTAGGTAGATACCTACCTATGAAATGATAATATTGTTTCCTTCATATTATGAACCGGTGGGTTCAATTGCGATAGCGAATTAAAATTTGATTAAACATAAAAGTTATTAAATACAAAAATGTGTTCACCAGAACTGCCACTTTATTCTATATCCATTTTATAATACTCTAGTGATGTTCTTTTGTTATTTCAATCGTATTAAACTTCCATTAATTTATTTAGTCTTCAGAATAGCATAAACTATACAAAATTAATAAACTTGAAATATCATTAATATTTTAGAATCGAACCCAATATCACCTAAATTTAAATAATAATAAAGTAGGCACTTAACTATGTACTTTCAGCAACACAGTTTGAGAACGATGGACAGACACATGACTTTACCAAAGTGATCTCGCATCTCAGCTGTGACCACACCATGGAGGGCAAATTAATATTTTTTGTTTTCCAAATTACACCTAGGTACCTACCTTCACACAGACAGGCAGATAAGGAAAATAACTTTTGAATTTATTGACATGTCCTACAAATTAATATAATATAATATGTATAGCGGTGATAGCCCAGCGGTAAGGTTATCGCCACATGCGTGAGGTCGACGGTTCGAATCCGGGCGGGGCACGCACCTCTGCATTTTTCAAAATCTTTGTGCGGATTTATATCACTAGCTATGTGTAGCCATGATCCAATTTGTCTGGTTCCCCTTTCTAAGGGTTACAAAGGTCAGATGGCAGTCGCTTCAATGTAATAGCCAGACTCGCCAATTCCAGGATCATGGTCAAAGCGTACCCCGATAGAAACGGGAGAAAAGCGCTAAGTCAAATATGTATACCATCACGACATTTCTCAGAATACACAAAGGAATTGATCGAAAGGTAGTACATAGCTTATTTTCATAAAATTAGTCTCTTACCATCCACTCATGTATATTTTATTATATTTTATTTCATGTAGCTTCTCAAGCAACTAACAGATGCTATGTCAAATAATTATTATATGTCAAATATAATTATAACACGCACCCAATTACAAGTCGCCACATTCTGAAGACTTACGATATTTATCGTCTCACAGATCCAGACTGAAAACAAAATTAAAAACTGTGTCTCCACCGGGAATCGAACTCGGGACCCTTGGATCAGCAGTCAGATACCTTACCAACTGAGCCACGAAGGCCGACTGAAATAACAAAGTATTTCATATGCTCTAAAAGCTATTTGATAATATTGTTTCGATACCTAATTATTATTCATTCATTCATACCATTTTGACATATACCACAATGCGGTGTAACCAGCGACAGGTTTGCGGTTGTGAATTGCCCACCAGTCTCGTACACACGAGTCCCATTTCACCAAAAAAGGCAGAACATTTATTTATTTTAATTCATTTCTCACGCAAATTTTGCTTCTCTGGGCTGGAAACACTGGTTAGATGAAAAAAAATGTCATATCGCAAGAAACTTGCCCAGGGTGCAAGGAAGTGTTTATTATTAACATTCAGAATATGCGCTTAACCTCATTGCTGAACTATGTGTGATGTTATTTTTACTTTTGTATTGTCGATTACCCCACTCTTACCAAAAACGATAATAATAGAAAATATTGGAAGCACTATTCTAGCGCGGTGTATATAACAAAAAAATAATAACAGAAGTGAAATAGTTTCTGAATGAGGAAATTAAGATACCTCTTAAGCTGTAGCTTCTGGTCTATAATGAACCCAGACCTATTTATAAAAGTAATAAGGTGAAGGTTTCGATTCCCAGTAGAGGAAAAATTTATGTTTATTAATTTCTCACTCAAAAATATCTGTTAACACTGAAAAAAGTAGAAATAATTTACTGGCTACTTAAACGGAAATGTTAAAAGTAAACACATAATAAAAATAAAATAAAGAAGCTCTAGGTGATACCTACTGACCCAATATATTTAAAATTGTATTAACTTTTGACCCAGTAAGGATCCAGTATTTACATCTAAGAAAAGTAATTATTGTATAATGCTATGTCTTTTATACATAATTATATAGTTATTTAAACCATACATACATACATACATACATACCATCACGACATGTCCCTCACGGGGTAGGCAGAGAGAACCGAACGCCACATTTTTCTATCTTGACACACATTCATCGCCTCATCAACATTCATACATCGTCTTATACATGTTCGTCTGTTGTTCATGCTTCTTACATTTCCATCTTTCAAAATATCGTCTAAATGGTCGTGCCATCCTTTTCTTGGGCGCCCGCGACCTCTTATTCCGTTCCTGTCAGCTTTGTATATTTTCTTCGTCAGGCGTTCTTCGTTCATTCTCCCCAAGTGGCCAAACCATCTCAATGTGTTAACTTTCATTCTGTTAATTACATCTTTCTTTATCTTACATTCTTTCCTTGTATATTTCATTCCGAACTCTATCATACATCGTTCTGTTACAAATTCTTCTAAGCGATCTCATTTCAACTGCATTTATTCTGCTTTCGTGCGACTTCTGCCATGTCCAGGTCTCACTTGCATACGTCAGGGTTGGCACTACGATTGCGTTATGAATGGCAACTTGTGCTCCATTCATTCTGTTTCCTGCAATAACTCTTCTTTCAATATCCTTATCAGGCCGTCCATTCCGTTGGAACATACTACCCAGATAGACATACTCGTCGACTTGTTCAAGCCATTCATTCTCTACTTTTATTTGACACACTGTTCTGCTTTCACTCTTTTCAAAGACCATTACCTTTGATTTGCTGGCATTCATTTTAAGTCCGTTTTCTATGCATCCTTCATATACCATACTTACAAGATACTGTAACTCTTCCATACTTTAAACCATTATGGGCCTATTAAAATACAGATCATATAATGTTTAAAATCTTTGTTTATTTATATGTATACATACATACATATACCTATTTAATATATTGCACATAACTTCATCAAATCAATAACTACATATTATATTATAGACTATAGCTTTATATGCGTCTTGTACCTACTAGAAATGACATCATCTATCCGCAAATTCAAGGATTTATCTTCCTTCTAACCTATTTAAATCTACTATTGAATTATTGTTTGACAATTGCAGTATCTCACGAATGAGCTTAATTTTTTAATGTCTTGTGGTCACTTGCAGACAGGAGGAAAAGAAGCGATGGAGGCATGGTTATCGTCCCACTAACACTATCAAACCACAGCTGTTTTTAGTAAATATGCCTAAACTTGTAAGATCCCTGCAAACGCCCAGTATCGAGCCATTTGTACCAAAATCAACCGTGAACATCTCAAAAACTCGACATAAATGCAACATCTCTACTAAGTGCCCACATTTAGTTGAATTTTTAAGCATCAAGTTATAAAATTGAGTTTATCCTTGAGCCTTGACAACTAGCTACAAATATTTAATTCAGTAGTGCACTTTTGTAGCAAGGTTCCACGTTGATCACAAAGGCGGGGAAGTGAGATAATGTTGTTTCAAGAGTCTTTCGAATCGTGGGTAAATTTACGATGGAGTTTCCTTAACTTATTTCTAGGTGCATCCTGTACAGCTGTGTAAAGAAATGTGATGGTGGCGTAAAGTAAGGACCGCTATAACATGTTGAAGGAACAGGTACGATCAGCTGGTATTTTGATACTGCGCCGATATGACAGACGTACTATTTACTAATTTATTATAAGATAAAATTATGTATCTACATTCAATCAAATACTATATTTTCAAACACGTATTAAATTTTTGCTTCTAAGATGACTGTGTAACAAAACAATCTATGATAGAATAAGGAATGTGGATATCAGACGAGAATGCAAATTTGAAATAGAGATATTGTGAGTAAAATGAAGATAATGCTCTGCGATGTACAGAGAATGAACGATGAACGCCTGACAAAGAAATTATAGAAGGCTGAAAAGAGTTGAATGAGATGTTAAAGCATGATACAAGCTAGAAGAGTTTGGCATTCTATTCTCTCTGCCTACCCCAAATAGGGAAACGGCGTGATGGTATGAATGCATGCTTTTGACCATGCAGTAAATAATTTATTAGGTACCTTCATTTGTTCAAATTCAAATTCAAGAACACGACGAAGAATACACTTGCACATTGCATTATACTAAATTGACAAAATAGCATAAAATATAAAATAGAATTTCTTTTTTTATAACTTTAGTGGTTCGTGGTTACTTTCTTTCAAGAAAAAATCTTTGTCGATAGTGAACAATCATGTCGACGGGAGATTTTCCTTCTCTGTCGATTTATTAAAGTTTACTTCGAACACCGCGGTTATTTACGGATAAATTGATTGGACCGTATAGGACCAGTATCAAAACATTAAGGAAAGACAGCCGATTTGTTGACTACTAGTTGTAGCAATGTTCACCAGGTGGATTCAAAAACTGAGTTTGTATTCTCATATCACATTGACGCCCATGTTTTGTTTTCGTTAGTAAAAGGTCAGAGGGGTAAGTCTGGACAACCAGCGAAATAAAAACCCTCACTATCACTCATATCATGGATCTAATTATTATATGGAGTTCTATAATATCTCAATCAATTGTTTTTTGTCTTATTCTATATATTTTTTTCATCAATATGTGTTTTTATCTATGTATGTAAAAGGCATTTATGCCGTTTGTAAATAAATAAATAAATAAATAAAATAAATAAATAAATAAATAAATAAATAAATAAATAAATAAATAAATAAATAAATAAATAAATAAATAAATAAATAAATAAATAAATAAATAAATAAATAAATAAATAAATAAATAAATAAATAAATAAATAAATAAATAAATAAATAAATAAATAAATAAATAAATAAATAAATAAATAAATAAATAAATAAATAAATAAATAAATAAATAAATAAATAAATAAATAAATAAATAAATAAATAAATAAATAAATAAATAAATAAATAACTAAATAAATAAATAAATAATTAAAGAAATCAATAAATAAATAAATAAATGTTTTTATTTCGCCAATTGACCAGACTTGCCCCTCAGAATAGTAAAAATGAGCATTTAGGAAATGTTTTTATTCTTCGCACACTATAAAATTGAAGTAAATTAAAGAAAATTTATATTTTTACATTACATACTTCATTTGCTCATGAAATTATGACAATGAAGACAAAAGGAAAGAATGTAAAATGAAGAAAGATGTCATTAATACAACGAAAATGAACACATTAAGATGGTTTGGCCACACGGAGAGAATGAATGAGGAACGCCTGACAAAGAAAATATACACTTCGGACAGGAATAAAATGAGAGGACGGGGCAGCTAAATAAAAAAATGGCACGATCATGTGAAAGACATTCTGAAACACGGAAATCTTAGAAGCGTAAACGATACACGAACATGCATGAATTTTGACATGGCGATGAATGTGTGCCAAGATAAGAAAACGTACTCTCTGCCTACCCCGCGAGGGACATGGTGTATGTACTTATGAAATTCTCTTCGAATAGGTTCGATACAGTCTCCGTAACAGCAATATCTTCAACTTTTAGTAGGTATTATATAGATCGACGCAGCGTTCTAGTTGTATCATGGCTGTTTTTACATCAGCTGATATCCCATGCGGTGTTTAGATTTTATTTCGTTTTCTGGCCACCATACGCTGGGGAGAGGTCCAGGGGTGAGAAGGAATGGAACTCTTGCTTCAATAATACTCGAATACTATTTTAAAAACTGAAAATCCAGCAGGAAACCTCACCAAAAAGTCTTATCCACCAACTGAAAAATCATCAAATCTCTTCAAAAATCAAAATACGTTTTGATTACGGTGCGTCATTTTGAGCTTTGAACGCTCGTCCGCATCGCGACAATTCAATGCAAACTAAATACTATGGACAAGTTGAGAATTTAGATAAGCCGTCGAAACACCACGTAAAAAATGACGGTCGTGTGTAGAGGAATGGTTATATGGCCCAGCGATATGTTTGGATCTTTTTGTTTCTTGTGTTTAAATTTGAGACGCATTATTTTGTTCGTCCACTGAAGACATCCCTGAAGGTACTGAATAGTGTTTGAATGCAACTTGAACACTCCACTACTTGTAGGTATACACGTTACCTTCCATAAAACACTTGTATGCGCTTAAGTTAAACAAATGCACTATACAACAATATAATGGCACATAGAGTACATAAGCTTTTTATGTGATTTAATGCCCTCGCAGTGCGTTCTGAATATGCCCGGATTAGAGCTTTCTTATATGGTCATGGGTATTGTAGAGTATTATTATTATGAAAAGAATGAGTACGTGCTCTGTACAGACGATGACACAAAGAACAAGACATATTGATGTGATAGATTGAACGTTCAATGGGTTTATTCTGGAGCATGACTAGCTCTCGTTTATTTTTAACTCAAGGTCGTTATAACCTTCCGATAACATTAGGATCTCAAGGATCCGATATAAAAACATACAGCTAATCACACATGTCCATAACACATCGTAAAACATCTCAACCATAATGCGACAGTAAGTTTATTACGTTCATAAATATCATCACGCCATATCTATTTAAAAAAATATAAATGCTTCCCAACTAGGTTAAAAAATATTTAAAAAAAGAATTCAAATTTATTAATATCATACATGTATACCGTCACGCTATGTCCCTTTCGGGGTAAGCAGAGAGAACCGGGCACCATACTCTATTTTTGCACACATTCCTAGTTTGCTTTACAACCATGCATCGTCTCATATACATGCTCGTCGATTGTTCAAGCTTCTTATGTTTCCTTGTTTCAAAATATCATTTACATATTCACACCATCCTATGTATTGCGGGGTGATCCCTGCTATTCACACCATCTTCTGGTTTCTTTCAACTAAGACGATTAAAGTCAATCCGAAGGAGTATCCCAGTTGAAGCCATGAAATCTTTGGTAAACGCCTTTGTTGTCTCCCGTTTGGATTATTGTAACGGTATATATGCGAATTTACCAAAGAAAGAAATGAATAAAATTCAGTCAGTTTTCAATGCTGCAGCTAGGCTCATCACTAGAGCCTTCAAAATTTCTCACATCTCTCACCATCTTCGCAATCTACATTGGCTTAAAGTTCCCAAAAGAATTGAATATAAGCTTTGTCTCATGTTCTTTAAAGCACTTCGTGGTATGGCTCCGACTTACCTCTCCGAACTGTGCGGAATCGCTTTCAATAAATGACAGACAATCATCACATCGTTCAGCTTCTTCATCCATGGTTGGGAAATTAGTTGAAATAAACAGGGTGCACACAACTAATTTCGGTGATCGTGCGTTTGCTGTAGCAGGACCAAATGTATGGAATAAGCTCCCACACACCATCAGAATAATATATTTTTAGAATACTATAATTGGCTATATAAAAATTATCTTTGTATATTTGTATTAATCTTTATTGTATTGCTGTTGTATTCTATAAAATAAAATAAATAAATAAAAAATAAATAAATAAATCTTACCAGAGCCAAAATGATACAACGTAATCAATTTTCAGCGCTCTTGAGGTGAGATAGATATTTCACAAAAACGGCGCTATACAAATTATCCAAATTTATTTATTATCTTATTATTATTATCTCTTACACCGATGCATATTTTTTTAGTCGTTCATCGTTCACATGTCCAAACCACTACAAGGCATTCAATTTCTTTTTTTTTATGGATATAATTATCATATGGAGTTCTATGACATCTAAAGATATTATAGAACTCCATATATTAATTATATCCATGATATGGGTAATCACTAGGGTTTTGATTTCGCCGATCGGACCAGACTTGCCCCCCTGGTCCTCCATTCCGTTCAAACATACTCCCCAAGTATAAATATTCTTCTATTGGTCTAGCCATTCGTTCTCTACTTTTATCATACAAGCAGATATATTTTCAGTTTCAAATTAATATCATGATAGGAATTATATCGGAAATGGAATCTAGGCGCTTATTATAATCGATTTATACAACTCACATCTGTTTAAAAAGTCCGATATCTGATTTGTTTACCCATTTACACTTTTCTCACAGAGGTATATTTGGGGTAGGAAAAGAGTACCGTACGCTTTATTTTCTCCACTCGGTAAACTCGGTAACATCCAATGATTTAGTTAATGAATGCGTAATTTGTTTTTCGTCATCGTCATCGTACATTTTGTGTGTGATGCTTGTCGATTCGTTAAATAATCTATTATATTGAATACGTCTCCCTCCACAATCTGTACGTGGTCGTGGCCGCTTAGCATGTGCGCGTATTGCCAGTAAAATAATTTTACCCAATTTTATTTTACGCATTCTAAATATTTCTCCAATATAAAAAATAAATTGAATCGAAAAAGTACAAAATTATCGTTTAAAATGTATTTTAAATATCAATTGACAATATTATTGTTCAAAAAGGAATTTTAAACATCAATTTTATCAAACGTTATTAATAAATCTGCGGAATACGTATTTAAATTATGGCACCATTCTGTACGAACTCTCTATGGAACGCGACGAAGAGTGGAAAATATAACGCAAGAACAACGAGATCGTAGGAATGCAAGAGAACGTGTGGAAAATATGACACAAGAACAGCGAAATCGTAGGAATGCTAGACGAAGAGTGGAAAATATGACGCAAGAACAAGAACAGCGAGATCGTAGGAATTCTAGGCGAAGAGTGGAAAATGTTATGCAAGAGCAGCGAGATAGAAGTATGAATGCAGGCAGAAGAAATTCTGTCACTTATTTTAAGTGTGCAATTATTAATACACCTCATAATTTTCTTCTAGATCAGCATGATATGGGTCGCATGGACAAGCTGTGTACAGTGGAGAATTGCAGAGCGGTTCATTTTAATGCTGAAAAGGGCAAACTATTACATAGTTGTTGCCACAGTGGCAAAGTGTCACCTCAAGTACTGTCAACATATCCGGAAGAATTGAAAGCATTATTGTTAGGAAGCTGCAATGAATCCAAAAATTTTAGAGAATTTATTCGTCAATACAATAGTGCTAATGCTTTTGCATCCTTTGGCGCTCAGATTGCAGACGTACCTGGTACCGGACCATACTGTTTGAAAATTTCAGGTGAAGTATATCATAGAACTTCAAGAAGTATGCAGATTGACGGAGAAACTCCATCTTATGCACAGCTGTATGTTTATGATGCCGATGAAGCTGTAAGGGTACGTATGAGACACCCATCAAATGCAAGGTGTCAACAAAATATTATGTTTACGATTGATAATGTCATTCGTCGTGTAAGTCCGTATGCTCTCCAGTATAAAAGGTTAAAAGAAGCTGTAGAAGAAGAAGAAGCTCGAGTTGCAATTAATGGCGGCCCAATGAGAGATGTTAGACTCCTATTCACACGGTCAGAAGCAGATGATCAAAGAAGGTATAATGCTCCATCTCACAATAGTGACATTGCCATTGTATATGTCGCAGATCATGAAGGTCAGATACCATTTGATGTAGATGTAGCTGTTCACCCAAGAAATATTGAAGGCCTCCAGCGCATAAATATGTTATCAAAACATCTGGACCCCATGGTTTTTCCATTGTTATTTCCCTCAGGCGAGTATGGATGGACGACTGGTATTCAGCATCATCCAAATTTTCAAACAAATCGTCGTCAATCTGTAACAACTATGCAATTTTATTCGAGTAAAATAGCAGTACGTAGGGAGGTCTTCAATCCAATACATTTTGCTGGCAAGCTTTTCCAACAATATATAATTCATGCATACATAGTTTGTGAATCACTTCGTTTAAAGTACATAAGAGAAAATCAACAACATTTGAGAGTTGAATGCTACCAGGGTCTACAGGATTATGTACAGAATTTGGCTATTGAAAGTGGACGAGCAGGTAATATAATAATTCTTCCTTCTACATTTATTGGTGGGCCACGTCATATGAATAAACTTTACCAAGACTCTATGGCTATGGTTAGAAAATTTGGTCGTCCAGATTTGTTCATCACTTTTACCTGTAACCCAAAGTGGCCAGAAATCCAGAATGAATTATTACCAAATCAAACTACATCGGATAGGCCTGATTTAGTGGCCTGGGTTTTTCAGTTAAAAGTGGAAGAGTTTATAAGAGATATGACTGAAAAACATATATTTGGTAAAGTGTTGTGTTGGGTTTATGTTATAGAAGAGCAGAAACGAGGTCTTCCCCATCTTCATGGAGTATTTACGTTGTGTGAGCAGGACAAATTTCGCACAACTTCAGATATTGACACAGTTGTGAGTGCTGAATTACCCGATCGAAGTTTTCATGGTTTGTATGACATAATTTTGAAACATAATATTCATGGACCTTGCGGTATACTAAATCCAAATTCAGTGTGTATGGTTGATGGTAAGTGTTCTAAAAAATTTCCAAAGAATTTCAGAGATGACACCAATAATAATGTAGGAGGGTATCCAGAATATCGGAGACGCGATAATTTTTCTGGTAATCATATTGTTCGAGGAATACGTATTGATAATCGTTTTGTCGTTCCATATAATCCTTATCTTAGTCAAAAATATAATGCTCACATTAATGTAGAAATTTGTTCTTCGGTTCTTAGTATTAAGTATATTCATAAATATATATCAAAAGGGTTTGATTGTGCCCGGATACAAATACATCAAAATGTTGAACGCAATGAGACTCTGGTATATGATGAAATATGTGAGTATATTAACTGTCGATATGTAAGCGCACCAGAAGCTGCATGGAGAATCATGGAAAATCCAATATATGGTCATTCTCATGCAATTTTGCTTTTGTCAGTACATTTGCCTAATGGTCAGCCTATATATTTTTCAGAAGGACGAGAAGAAGAAGCTCTTAGAGCAGCAACCTCAAGAAACACAACTTTAACTGCGTGGTTCCAACTTAACCTAGAAGACACCGATGCACGCACAATCAAGTATCAAGATATCAAGATATACCAAATTTTTATGTGTTTTCAGTTAATAAGAAATGGACTAAGAGACAACGTGGTGGCGATAAGATTATTGGGCGCCTTGCATCAGTTTCTCCCAGAAACGTAGAATTATATCATCTAAGGCTTATTCTTTTACAGGTGACTGGCGCTACATCATATGAATCATTGCGGACTGTAGGTGGTAATTTACTGCCCACATTTCGTGATGCAGCTCGAGAACTAGGACTAATCCACGACAACAGGGAATGGCATAATTGCATGGCAGAAGCGTCATCATATATGATGCCTAGAGCTCTTCGAGATTTATTTGTATTATTAATGATTCATTGTCTCCCAACAGATCCATTGGAGCTGTGGAATGATTTCAAGAGTTTAATGTCTGAAGATTTTGTCCAGCGAGGAGCTATAGAAGAAGTTGCTGTTAATTGTTCACTTCTGTACATACAAAACGCACTAATGAAAGAAAATTCTTCTTGCAGTTTACAAGGGTTGCCGGAACCAGATAGCAGCAGTGATTTTCATGAAATTGAAGATTTAAATTTTATGTTAGAGTTTTCTTTAGGTGCTGAAATGGCGAATAAGCTTAATGATGAACAACGCAATGCATTCGAAGTTATTTCTTCCAAAGTATTTTCAGATGAACGTGATGGAAATAGATGTTTTTTCATCGATGGTCCTGGTGGAACAGGTAAAACTTTCCTATACAAGACTCTTATACATACTTTAAGAGGAAGAGGAAAGAAAGTTTTATCCGTTGCTTGGACAGGAATTGCAGCTATTTTACTTCCAGGTGGAGTGACGTGTCACACAGCTTTTAATTTACCTCTTGATTTACAGGATAATACTACTTGCAGAATTACCTCAAAGAACCGTAAAATTATAAAAGATGCTGACGTTATCATTTGGGATGAAGCACCGATGGCTCCCGTAGTAGCCTTAGATATTATTGAACGTACTATTCGCGATATAATGGGTAATGATTATATTTTTGGTAATAAAGTTATTGTTTTAGGTGGAGATTTTAGACAGATTCTTCCAGTTTGTCGTAGAGCCTCTCGAGGTCAATTAGTTGCAATGTCCATTAAAAATAGTAAACATTGGAGAAAATTTATTACCTTCCATTTAAAAACCAATATAAGAGCTTTAGAAGGGGAAAGCATATTTTCACAGTGGCTTTTAGATTTAGGTAATGGACAGCTTCCTTCTGTTGCAGGAAAGCAAGAGTCATCGGTGCTTATCCCAAATGATAGTGTTTGTCAAAATGTTATTCAAAGCATATACAATGAAAGTCATTCAGTTTCAGATGTACCAATAATGTGTAAACGAGCAATATTATGCCCTAAAAATGATCATGCTCGAATGGTTAAAGAAGATGTACTGGGAAGGCTACAAGGTACAATGCATACATACCATTCTTTAGACTATATTATTAATGACAATGGTCAATTAGATGTAAATGAGCAAGTTAATTATCCAGTAGAATTTTTAAACAGTATAAATCCAAATGGTTTTCCGTTACACTCTTTAAATCTTAAAATTGGAGCAATCATAATCCTTCTCAGAAATTTATCTATCGGAGATGGCCTTTGTAATGGAACAAGAATGGTTGTAAAACATATGAGTACTAATATTATACAAGCAGAAATTGTAACAGGTGAAAAACAGGGAACGATACATTTCATTCCTCGCATTTGTTTAAATACAACATCTGATAAAACAATACCTTTTAATATGTGTAGAAAACAGTTTCCTATTAAATTAGCATATTGTATGACCTTGAATAAGTCACAAGGACAAACTTTTGATCGCGTTGGACTTCTACTGCCAGAACCAGTATTTACTCATGGACAATTATATGTCGGGTGTTCCAGGGTACGCTCACAATCTGCATTAAAAGTACAAATTATAGAAGGTTCAAAACAAGGAATTATTTCAAATGGATGTTATACAGAAAATATTGTATTTAAAGAGATTTTAAATTGATTTATACACATTTTGTACTCTCATATGTATGCTTTGAACAACATTTTGACAAATAAGTATGTACATTTTTACTGATGCCATATTCAAATTTATTTATTTAGAAAAACTTTTTTGTATAAAACACTTTTTCATTATCTGCGAGGAATAGGAAAAAAAATTAACTGTTGCATGGACAGGAAACATTGTTTACAAGGAAATATTATGATCTGTTTTTTTCTCACTAAAATTATATTTTTGAAGTTTATCAGTTTTCTTTGTCTGTTCTTTCTGATAATACTAATAGAACAGACGGATTTTTGAAATAAAATAATATTCATATAGAAGTCATAACTGGAGAAAAGCAAGGGACTCCACACTTTATTCCTAGAATTTGTCTAAATACCTCTTCTGATGTGTCAATTCCATTTAATATGTGTCGTAAACAGTTTACAGTTAAATTAGCTTTTGCTATTACAATAAATAAATCACAGGGACAGACATTTCAACGCGTTGGTTTTTTCCTTCCCGAACCTGTCATCACACATGGTCAATTATATGTAGGTTGTTCTAGAGTTTCTTCTCAGAGTGTATTACATGTTCAGATTTTTGAAAGTGCAGAACAGAAGAAAATTAATGAATCGAATGATATTTACACAAGAAGCATTGTTTACAAGGAAATATTATGATATGTTTTTTTCTCACTAAAATTATATTTTTGAAGTTTATCAGTTTTCTTTGTCTGTTCTTTCTGATAATACTAATAGAACAGACGGATTTTTGAAATATCACCTAATAAACATTGTTTTATTTTATTGGTGTACAGAACCATCAGTACATAATATATTTACATAGGTACATACATTAAAAATGTATTCAGATATAAAAATATCTTTTAAGAGTTGTAAAAATATCTTTTTAGTCTTTTAACTGTTGGTTCTATAAAATCAATAAAATAAAATAAATAAAATAAAATAAGAGTTCTTTTAACTAGGTAAAACTAAATAAGTAGGTAATGTGTTCAACAATTGCTAGAAAAAATATACCATATTATACTCAAAAACATACCAATATGGAAGACAGTAAAGTTGTTTAAAAATAGAAAATATTTGATAAAATTTCTATATTTCATTTATCAACCTAATTTTTTGAAAGAGATATAAGGTGAACATATTTGTGGCGTTATGTTCTCTTTGTTAGAGACATGGTATGTATATGTAATACAAGTATCCTACAATTTGAGTTCACAAGTTTCATTATTCAACTCCAACCCCGGTTTTAACATACCCTCATTTTACGTTTTCCCTTTTTTTGCGTATAATTTCTACTCATTGTAATATAAAACTAGGGGCTCCGTCCCTGGCCGCTTCGCGGCCCGTCCTCGGTTTGCGTGGCGTAAAACAAATGGCGCGTAGCGCCTAAAGAAATGCGCGCAGCGCACAAATAAAGGCGCGTAGCGCCAAAAAAAATGGCGCGTAGCGCCAAACCGGGGTTGGGCCGCGAAGCGGCCAGGGGCGGAGCCCCTAGTATATACCTTATTGGAGACCAACGATAGATGTCTGCGACTGCAAGAGAGCAAATCAATGAAATTTATCATATTGTTTTGAATGGAAACAATAAAGCGACCCGAGTTTAATAATACGCCATTGCTACAACAGACAGTTGTAGTTAACAAAAAAATCTGTTTTTAGCAACGTTGATAAATTTGGTTTCACGTCTGTAAGTAGTTGACTTTGTGCGCCACTCTTTTATATATTTTTAAACATTCATCACAGCGTAAACCAAAATTTGGGGTAACCAGCGTCAGGTGTGCATTACCTTATAACATGAAGCACAATAGTCACCAGTTTTTGAAATACGTATATAAATCTTGTTAAAATAATATTATACCTGTTTCAAGCGGGCTTTTCATATTGGCTTATTCATTTCTTTTTAGTTTATAATTGCTTTGTTAAAATATTTTAGGTAGATATATTATCTGCCTTTATTTTATTTTACAACGTTTAAATTATTTTTGAATTCAATATTTGTTTAAAGTGTTATTGTCAAATATCTTAGGTAGTAAAGTAATTAAAAACTGTCCTATGTTATTTTGCGTTAGGTATGCATAATCCAGTTGATAGTTTTGTGATATTTTTCACGTTAGGTACCTATGCATAATCCAGTTGATAGTTTTGTGATATTTTTCACGTTAGGTATGCATAATCCAGTTGATAGTTTTGTGATATTTTTCACGTTAGGTATGCATAATCCAGTTGATAGTTTTGTGATATTTTTCACGTTAGGTATGCATAATCCAGTTGATAGTTTTGTGATATTTTTCACGTTAGGTATGCATAATCCAGATGATAGTTTTGTGATATTTTTCACGTTAGGTATGCATATTCCAGTTGATAGTTTTGTGATATTTTTCACGTTAGGTATGCATAATCCAGTTGATAGTTTTGTGATATTTTTCACGTTAGGTATGCATAATCCAGTTGATAGTTTTGTGATATTTTTCACGTTAGGTATGCATAATCCAGTTGATAGTTTTGTGATATTTTTCACGTTAGGTATGCATAATCCAGTTGATGGTTTTGTGATATTTTTCACGTTAGGTATGCATAATCCAGTTGATAGTTTTGTGATATTTTTCACGTTAGGTATGCATAATCCAGTTGATAGTTTTGTGATATTTTTCACGGTTAGGCACCTTCATGATACAAAAATCAATTGAGTGATCAAATACATAGTATTATGCTTAGGTATATTTTATTATCAAGATGAGATTTTTTCGACGAAATTAAATTCAAAAATTGACAGTTACACCTTTGTCTCAGTAATTTTGTTACATAAAAATGAAATTTTCTGTAAAACTTATACTGAAAAAAAAAATACATAGAATGAAAGTGAATACATTGAGATGGTTTGGCCACATGGGGAGAATGAATTAGGAACGTCTGACGAAGAAAATATGCATTGCGCGGGACAGGAATGAAATGAGAGGTCGGGGCCGCCCAACGAAGGGACGGCACGTCCATGTGAACGGTATTTTGAAAGACGGAAATGTTATAAGCGTGAATAATAGACGAACATGTGTAAGACGATGAATGAATGTTGACGAGGCGATGAATGTATGTCAAGATAGAAATAAGTGGCGTTCGGTTCTCTCTGTTTATCCCGTGAGGGACATGGCGTGATGGTGTGTATGTAGTTATACCGAAATCATGAATTCTGAATCCGATTTTCGGAAGACTGTGCCACTTGGCAATAGATTCGCAACTAACCAGAATTTATTTATATTTTTTGTCAGCCATTATCACATACGTGCTAATCATAATATAAGTAGGTACCTACTATAAAACTAGATGAAACTTGTTAAGTAAAAATTTAACATGTACATATGTACATATACACATGATCTCGAGACTTTTTCTATATTCCTTGTTGCATGTTAATCTTGAGTTTTCTCAATTTATTAAATTTATTTACTTTATTGATTTTTGTTATATATATCATTGTTAGACTGCATGCCAACTTATGGCAGCTGCTAATTTCATTAAAATTGAGAACACATTAAAAAATGAAAACGATGCTAGTGCTGCCACATCAGCATTGTTACAACATAACACAAATTTCGCCAAAATGTAACGTACAACGTTGTTCGAGCACATGCGTCAATTATTGGAAAACAAAACGATATATTTTTATTTAAAATTATTAAAATGAAACCAATTATTCCACTTATTTATTTTGTTGACTTCGACAAGTTTCGTGCAAAGCACATTTACGAGTAGTACATATACAGAAGTACATAAGTGGAATAATTAAACACAAAATAAATAAATGGAATAATTATATATTGGTTTCATTTTAATAATTTTAAATGAAATTTCACCAAGAATTGTCTGTCAATAAATTAAATATAATTATTTTTATTTAGTAATAATATCTATCGAAGTATACGTATTTAAATTAAATGTCCGTACTTTTCCTGACAACATCCGAAGTAACTACGATTAGTAGTAGGATTTACCAAAGCCATTAAAAATACAATTTTTAACTGTCGTGCAAAGAATGGACAATGTTTTGATTGTAAAATATAAAACAAGGGACCCCCAAAAAGAGGTCTCCGAGATCAACAACAACACAAAATGAGCACTTTAATGTGTCTGTCGATTCTAAAAACGTTTTCTCAGACCGGTGAGTATATTATGGCTTCATATTGTTATTCGTCTGGGGGCAAAAAGAGCGCTCCTTGGATCTCTTTGAAGAAATTCAAAGGCTGACTGACGAAATAGATTTAAGAAAAGAAAAGAAAAAAAAGTGTTGCCTGAATAGGCCTCGAATTGTGCTGTGCAGGGGTATTACAACAGTATTGTCCGCCAAAGGTATTGTAGTAATTTTGTTATTTTTTTTTTGCATTTCATAAAATATTATTCATAAAGATCACGAAAAGGAAGGAGTGGGATGAGGCTTATTCTTAACTAAACACGTTGCGTAATAATAACTTTGGATAATAAAATGACAGTAAAAAAATATGAAATGTTTTGTCATATCAGAATAAAAATATGGATAGGTATAAGTCCGTAAGTTTCAACTCCTAAGACAGGTAAATGATAAATAATGAGTTTTTTTAACATGGCTATGCAGGGGACACCAGCTTTTAGGATTACTCTTCCGAAGAAGCGCACTACGTGGCGTTGGGGAGGGTTTGCAATCTGCTCAGGAAAATATTAATTTGGGTTTTCAACACAGAATTCTGAAGATCGTTTCACAGCCGACCTGCTTTGTTGATAAAAGAGTTCGAGAAGCGACTGGTTCGTGTATATTGAAGGTTTACTGTGAACGGGTGTTGAGATTTGTCATGTTACTGTGATAATTTTGCAGTATTTCATCGAGAATATTAAAATCTGGTGCTTGCCGGTGGATTCTCATGATAATTGATTATATTTTGTATCTATGTAGTTTTTTCTTACACAACTGAATTATTTATAATAAGGTTTTGAATAAATGTAATTGATCTGGGCGTGGCTATATTTTTTATATTGTGTATCACCTGTTTAATTGTCACGTCATTGTTTGTGTACTTTGAATAAAATAATATTAAGAATAAGTATCTATGAAACAAGGTACGGTATTTAAAAATAAAAATGAAACAGAGCTCTTCGAGTATCTGTGAGTAATATGAACTATATGACATATCAAAAATAAAACTATTTAATACTCAGAATTATATGTTGTTTATTGTCTCACAGATAAAAAAATGCATACCTACTAACAAACCCTTTGTACCGAAACTTGTTTGTTCAAATATTCAATAAATAAATAAAGAAACACCACCGAGAATAAAACTCAGGACTTTTGGTTCAAGGCCCTGTTTTTGAACTAACCGATGCACGAAGGTTGACATGGATATAACTATTATATGGAGTTCTATAATATCTTTAGATGTCATAGAACTCCATATGATAATTATATGCATGATATGGGTAATATGGGTAATTATATGCATGATATGATAATGGGTAGATTTCGCCGGTTGGACCAGACTTGCCCCCCAGAACAGGTAGGCACTAAACTCAGCGAGGTAGTTTTGGTATGTTTCTGATAATATCAAAATCTTCTAGTTTTAATTCTGAATAACCTGTTGACGCCAAAGTAATATTATTTTTTTAGGCATAATATTTTATAACACATAATCAAATTTGATAATCAAAAAGGTTGTCGATCTCACGTGTGTAGGTTGCTGTAGGGTTTCAGACAGGTTGGGGAAAACTATCAGTCAACCGTCCTTGATTCTCTTTTGTGTTGGAGGGTTTAAGAAATCTTATACGTTCTTACATTGATTGAAATTATTTCCTTTAGTCAAATTGTACAAGTAACCACCTACCTATGTATATCCAATTCTTATCTTTATATATATAATTCTTCTGTGAGTGGTCCTATTAAGTGGAATTCACTGCCTCTAGATGTCCGCAGTGCTCAAAGCAAGAGCACTTTCACTAAAGGATTAAAAACAGCTTTGTTTCAGAGAGCAACACAACATTAGACTATCAGCGCCCTTGGTATGATCTCGAATCACTAAACGGCGCTATACAAATGACTTATTATTATTATTATTCTGTACGTGTGAATGTCACTGAACTCCTCCTAAACGGCTGAACCGATTTTGATGAAAAATTTTGTGTGTGTTTATGTGAGTCCCTGAATGGATTAGATTCACAAAAAGGAATTTAATAAAAGAACAATAAAAATGGAAATCGTTATAATTATTTTCGGAATACGCATTTTGAATAGTGGGAACATTGGCTTCCGATATGTCATAATATTATGCAATGTTGGTTATTACATTAAAACTAAATGTTTTCTCGACGCTGTCTGCGATATTTGTTTTCATATTTTTAATATTTTATGAAATTATTAAGTTATTTGTATATTTTTATTATTATTATTGTATAAAGCTATTTAGTTTTTTCCAAGTAAATTCTGTTTTAAGTGGTATTATGACGATAGGTATATCAAAGTCATCTCGATGTAATGTTTCGTAATATTTTCGTTTAAATATTTCAATTAATTTATGAATATTATATTAGGTATAAATGAAAACACTAATTAGTTTTAGTTTCACTATATAATTTTAACACTGGCACTGACCGGTATCGATCTGAAGATCATCGTCAGAGTGCGCGAAAATGAAAGTAAACAGAGTTTAAATAGATATGACTGAAATATTGGTACACAACCTTTTTTTTTTTTTTTTTGTAAAGTTCTATCAGTTCGATTAGTATTGCCAGAAAGAACTGATGAAGAAAACTGGCAAACAAAACAGTATGGTAAATATGTGTGATGTATACAAAGTTTAGCAATGTTGAAGTAGAAAGAAAAACTGATTTTACATTATACAATATAGAAACGAATTATAAGAAATATAAATATTATTGAGTATCCAGAGGTTGTGTATCCATGTAGTGAAGACCAAATGTGTGCAGGTATCTGAAACAAAGAGAGTGGCCGGCAGTAAAATTCTTTATATCGAAAGTAAACAAACAATAAAGGATAAGTGTTGGAATAACCCCACATTAACTGTATATAATGTAGATTGTTTAAAATATCGGTTTTAATAACGGTGAAGGGGAGAAGTCTGTCTGTAAATTTATCAAAGTTTTGCTGTTATCACATTTCAAACGATTTATTTCTAAGATCTCCAAACGATCTAGTTTTTTACCTTTAGGGTTAATATGTAAAATTTTGGTATTACTATCGATGGAGAAGTCATGACCAAACTCGTTAAGATGTGCAGCAAAGTTGGATGAGTCCTGATTAAGTCTTTTACAACGTAAATGTTCATTAATACGGTAATTTTGGTATTACATCGATAGTAATACCAAAATTTTACATATTAACCCTAAAGGTAAAAAACTAGATCGTTTGGAGATCTTAGAAATAAATCGTTTGAAATGTGATAACAGCAAAACTTTGATAAATTTACAGACAGACTTCTCCCCTTCACCGTTATTAAAACCGATATTTTAAACAATCTACATTATATACAGTTAATGTGGGGTTATTCCAACACTTATCCTTTATTGTTTGTTTACTTTCGATATAAAGAATTTTACTGCCGGCCACTCTCTTTGTTTCAGATACCTGCACACATTTGGTCTTCACTACATGGATACACAACCTCTGGATACTCAATAATATTTATATTTCTTATAATTCGTTTCTATATTGTATAATGTAAAATCAGTTTTTCTTTCTACTTCAACATTGCTAAACTTTGTATACATCACACATATTTACCATACTGTTTTGTTTGCCAGTTTTCTTCATCAGTTCTTTCTGGCAATACTAATCGAACTGATAGAACTTTACAAAAAAAAAAAAAAGGTTGTGTACCAATATTTCAGTCATATCTATTTAAACTCTGTTTACTTTCATTTTCGCGCACTCTGACGATGATCTTCAGATCGATACCGGTCAGTGCCAGTGTTAAAATTATATAGTGAAACTAAAACTAATTAGTGTTTTCATTTATACCTAGTATAATGGAGTTTCACCACGAATTATCCGTCGACAAAATTAACAAATATTATATTATTTTTTTTAAATCCTCCGTAATGTAAAATGAGGTTATAAATATATATTTTGTGATTGAAACGTCAAGATCAAACAACAAACGTAGGTATATTAGAGTGAATTTTCTATAGTGAAAAAATGTACAACTACGTACTATAAAATGAAGTTATAAATATATATTTTGTTTTTGAAAGATATATATGTAGATAGGTATTCTAATGGCATTTTTTATTTTTTTAAATGATAACTAATTTAAGTTTCAAAATTCAAAATATACTAAGATTATTCTTTTTAATGTCTGTCTCCAAACTTCTCAATATTCAACTCAAATAAAAGAATCAATTATTAGGGGTTCTGAATCTTCGATTTTTTTGTGACTAGAGAGAGGAAGAGGGAGAGAGAGAGAGTGAATATTAGTGTGTGGCCGGGTAATCGAAATTATAACAGGTAACAAATACATCTTACATATATAATTCATTACCCATTATGTATGTTGCCTTTTTTATATGAGGCAAGACTGATATGTGGGTATACACGCATGTGCAAGGTAATCCATCCTTTTTATGTTTGTTAAACCAGCTAATAACAGGCAAGTCAACGTTCGTGCAGGACAACGTCTGTCGGGTCCGCTAGTATATTATACAAAAGATACAAAATATAATCTTAAAATAACTCAGTCACTTTAATGTAAGTTTAGCGAAATGATTACCATATTTCGACGACGGGAGAGAAAACATATACCAAATATACACAATCATCCACAGGTATGGAAATGAGAACATTAGGAAATAATGAAAAATAAAGAATGATGCCATTAACAGAATTAAAAAGTACACATTGAGATGGTTTGGCTAAACGAAAACAACATAAATATCGAGTTTAGATAAAGCACGCCATATTTTTCTATGCCAATATAGGAAATATTTATTTTTAATTATTTATTATATTATAAAAATTAAATATTACAATACAATTACATACTATAAATTGCGTGTGTGTACATATGTATGTGTGTGTCTTTGTTACTAATAATACAATTAATATCGTAAGTCTCCATGTGACAACTTGTTATTGGGTGCATGTTAATTTGATATTTGACATAGTACCTGTTAGTTGCCCGAGAAGCAATATAAAAATAATAAGAAAATAAAATAATTCTTCGAATATTTTTATTATTGCATATGCGCAAACATTGGATTTTTTTTTTCCCTGTCGGGAGTCAAAGATATTTTTTAACAGATTTTTAATTATCTCAATAGAGACGAAGTTGGAATATTTACTGTAGGAGAACCGGGAAATCAAGACACCTACAGGGCTTACGACCTGTCATCGGCTGGTTTACGTGATCACTTTATGCGCTTGCGCAACGTTCACTAATTATGCCTTTTTTTTAGTGAGATCCCTATCAATTCAATTTCGAAAGTTCTATATACCTACCTATTGTAATACTGAAATTCTTTTCGCTTGAAAATAAGGAATTTTTACTACAGCCATCTTTGTGTGAAATTAAATAGATGGCTGTAGTAAAAATTCCTTATTTTCAAGCGAAAAGAATTTCAGTATTACAATAGGTATATAGAACTTTCAAAAATGAATTGATAGGGATCTCATTAAAAAAAAGACATAATTGGTGAACGTTGCGCAAGCGCATAAAGTGATCACGTAAACCAGCCGATGACAGGTCGTAAGTCCTGTAGGTGCCTTGATTTCCCGGTTCTCCTACAGTAAATATTCCAACTTCGTCTCTATTGAGATAATTAAAAATCTGTTAAAAAATAAAATAAGTCTGTTATTGCAATGGTACAATAATCACCTCACTTGGAATAAGGTGTTCATTTGTAATTTGATTTGTGTAATTTAATTGTGTTATAATATGGGGTTCGGTTTCCTCTGCTTTCCCCATTAGATTACATGGCGTGGTGGTATAATTATCAATTATAATATGTACAATTATTTTAAAATACTGATATTTTTGAAATTAACTTTGCGGCATACTTATACACTTTCTTGAATACCTACATCATGTATAACAACGAGTTAGTTTGTTTGAGTGTTGTGTGCATATAAGACTTTGCATGAATGAGTGTAAATTAGGAAAGAATTTTAATTTTATTAAAGGAATAATTATCTAGTGACATGTAAACTTCGGAGGGACCTGATAAAGTTCTAGAAGGAGAAGCAGAATTGAATAATTAACTCTGCTAACTCAGAATATAGATACATTGAGCTAGTATTTTTATTTTTGTATAATTTATGTATAATAAACATGATATTTTTACTCGAATATTTTTATTATTGCACTAGCTTTTATGTCCCGCCGTTGGCCAAGAATGTAAAATTGTGAAGGAAAAAGCAATCGTTTTTATAATATTGTCACCCAATTATTTTGCAAAATCGGACTATGAAAAGTGGTTTGAAATATGATTGAATTTGATTGTAAAATGTTCAAGTGATGGCCACAACCCATTATTTTTTATATATTGCTATAAAGTGTGAATGAAGTATAATATACAATTTCTTCACTATTCGAAATGGTTTTAAATATGACTGTTTATCAACATTGTAAAGAGATTGGTTTGGCCACAACCCCCATTTTTAAATATTATCATCGAAAACAAATTGTAATATGTACTTACCTATTGAATATTTAGTAATTTTGGATGTTGGGATGTGGTTAAAATTTGATTAAACAAATGTACTGAAAAGATCCAGTGTTGGTCACATCCCATTCGTTTTATATTTTTTCATCAAGTGTGCATTATATTTTTGCACAATTAGACTGATGAACTTAAAATTGACACAAAAGTCTACATTAACGAAGAAGAAGAAGACTTAAACTATGGTAAATAATTTGAATATAAACGTTGTGAAGAATTCAGTAATGGCCACAGCTCCCTTTCTTTAAATATTGTCAACGAAATCAAATATATTATGTAGGTGTTAAAAATTATTTAAAATAGGATGATATAAATGGTTTAAATTTGATTAAACAAAAGTATTGAAAAGATTCTAGTGCAGGTTACATCTTCACATCCCACATCCCATTCGTTTTTACATATGTATTTTCATCAAGTGTGCATATCGTTAATAATATTTCTGCACAATAGACTATTAGACTTAAAACTAACCCAAAAGTCTAAATAAAAAAGAGAAGAATAAGTATAAGACTATAAGAAATAGTTTGTTTAAAAAATCCCAATGGTCTACATAAAATAAGAAAAAATACATAAAATAGAAGAATTAGACTATTGGAAATAGATTGTATAAAAACTGAGCAAAAGGTCTTCATAAAAGAAGAAGAAGATTAATCTATAGGAAATAGTTTGTATTAAAACTGTCCTTAAAGGTCTACATAAAATTAAGAAGAAAAATAATTAGACTCCAGGAGCCGTCGCTTCAGACCCTTCAGTACCTCCCGTCCCATCAGGCCCTTCAGTACATCCCGTCCCTTCAATCCCTCATCACGTCCCTTCCAATCAGGCCCTTCAGTACCTCCCGTCCCTTCAGGCCCTTTAATACCTCCCGTCCCTTCAGGCCCTTTAGTGCCTCCCTTCCCTTCAATTACATCCCGTCCCTTCATTCGGGTAAGAAAAGTTTAAATCCAGAAACCATCCTGGAAGAACCGCGAAGAGATGTAAGCACCGTCTTCTTTTCCCAGGATACTCCACCTTTATAGGTAAAATGACCAAATACACGATGAAGAAGAAGAAGAAAAAAGTTTAAATCCAGAAACCGTCCTGGAAGACCTGCGAAGAGATGGAGGGACAGTCGGACCTTCTTTTCCCAGGATATTCCGCTTTCATTGGTAAAATGACCAAATACACGAAGAAGAAGAAGAATAAGAAAAAAGTTTAAATCCAGAAACCACCTCGGGCACACGCTCGACAATTCGCCAAAGTTTCATTGTAATCGGACATACGGTTTAGGAGCACATCGCTTGCATACATTCATAAATAAATAAATAAAATAATTTTCCGATAGGAAATCAGTATATTGTTGATTTGTAAGTAAATAATAATAGGTAGGTACCTACCTACAACAATGTTCTAAATAAATTCGATTCATAACAAATTTTATTTGAATATCAGAATCTTTCCGTTACCATAGTAACCATTCCAATACGTAAAAAATATCAAATGGTTTGAGACATTTTTTGAATATGTAGGTACCTACATACATTGGTTTGTTCGATGCCATAAAAATGAAAATTGTCAGAAAAATCAAATATTATTTACAAATTATGCAATTTTATTATGCCTATATCTTTACTAATAATAAACACATTTTTACAATATATGTCTTAAAACTTGCTGTAATGTCTTGTGTTTCATTTTATTATTTCATAATTACATTTAATTCAAAGGTTTATTATTTTCAAGAACATATTCATTCGGTAGGAAAATGAAATATTGTATGAAAAGATATTAAAATGGCGGCGTTCATGTACAAAACGCTTACATTAAAAATAAGTTAAACATTATAATTATACAAAATATTCACCATGTTTTTTTTTTTCGTGTAAATACGTACTTCTAACTTTTAAACTAACAGATATTTGCGTGCAAAATGTACACTTTTTTGACAGATACGACTTGGAAAATTTTGTATGAAAAAAATAATTATTGAAATATTTTTAAAATTCAGCATTTTTATCGCATTATTTTTAGCGTGACACTGCATCAGGTATACAGGTACACGTTCGCACATAAATTAGATTTTTAGATGCTCTTGGTTTTTCAGAAGGCGTGAGACAAACACACACACACACACATACACACACACAAACACTAACATTTTGATTGCTTTATTACTTTAGATATGCGCAAACATTGGATTTTTTTCCCTGTCGGGAGTCAAAGATATTTTTTAACAGATTTTTAATTATCTCAATAGAGACGAAGTTGGAATATTTATTGTAGGAGAACCGGGAAATCAAGGCACCTACAGGGCTTACGACCTGTCATCGGCTGGTTTAAATATTCGATTACTTACACATTGGTACAAGTAGGTAAATAAGACAAAAATGACCTTATAAGTCTGGCGCAATTCAGGGGTGACTTCTATGCGAAAAATGCATTGTCACCTCAGATATAAGAATTGTAGCTTTCATTATTTACAAAAAACCAATTCTCTCAATAGATGGCGTTCCAACAAAATAAATAAAAATAATAAGATTGTTGTTCATAATTTCACCCATAGATGGCTGTAGTAAAAATTCCTTATTTTCAAGCGAAAAGAATTTCAGTATTACAATATATAGAACTTTCAAAATTGAATTGATAGGGATCTCATTGAAAAGGCATAATTGGTGAACGTTGCGCAAGCGCATAAAGTGATCACGTAAACCAGCCGATGACAGGTCGTAAGCCCTGTAGGTGCCTTGATTTCCCGGTTCTCCTACAATAAATATTCCAACTTCGTCTCTATTGAGATAATAAAAAATCTGATATTTTTACAGTAATGGTATGACAGCAACAGTAAAGGAACAAAAAATAAAGCATTTAAAACGGAGACAATGGAATGGTGCGAGATTTACATAATGTATGTATGTATGCAGACGATAAAGTTCTATTAGCAGAAAGTATGGAAGAGTTACAGTATCTTGTACATAAGTATGGTATATGAAGGATGCATAGAGAACGGACTTAGGATGAATGCTAGCAAATCAAAGACAATTGTCTTTGAAAAGAGTGAAAGCAGAACAGCGTATAAAATAAGGGTAGAGAACGAATGGCTCGAGCAAGTCGACGAATATGTATACTTGGGAAGCATATTTCAACGGAATGGACGGCTTGATAAAGAGATCGAAAGAAGAGTTATGGCAGGAAACAGAGTGAATGGTGCACTTAGACCAATTATGAATGACCGCAACATATCAAAGGATGCCAAAGTTGCCATTCATAACGCCATCGTAGTGCCAACCTTGACGTATGCAAGTGAAACATGGACATGGCAGAAGACGCATGAAAGCAGAATTAATGCAGTTGAAATGAGATCGTTAAGAATTTGCAATTGAACGATGTATGACAGGGTAAGAAATGAGGACATAAGGAAAGAATGTAAGTTGAAGAAAGATGTCGTTACTAGAATGAAGGTGAACACATTGAGATGGTTTGGTCACATGGGGAGAATGAATGAGGAGCGCCTGACGAAGAAAATATACAGAGCGGAAAGAAATGGAATGAGAGGTCGGGGACGCCCAAGAAAGGGATGGAACGACCATGTGAACGATATTCTGAAAGACGGAAATGTTAGAAGTGTGAGCAACAGACGAACATGTATTAGACGATGCATGAATGTGGACGAGGCGAGAAATGCGTGCCAGGATAGAAAAATGTGGCGTTCGGTTCTCTCTGCCTACCCCGCAAGGGACATGGCGTGATGGTATGTATGTATGTACAATGGAAGGGTACTCTTACACAGTAGGTACACATCCATGCTATAGACACTCGGTGTCAGTGTTTTCGCTCTCCATAGTATGGATAGGTACGTAAATTACTAGAAATAAAACCTTATTGAATACAAACTTCAAACTTCATTCTGTCCATGCAAATATGTTTGATCTACGTCATCTAGAGTTTAAAATTTGTTTTACTTCATGTTTTTTGTCTGCCATCGCAAATATGCTGGTTTGTATTTGAATAAAAGTCATAGGTTCATTCAAAAAAATATATACGGCATGACGGGTGCAATTTAAAATCATGTCGGTGAATTTTCAAATTCATACGGCGAACGAAAAAAAACACATAACCCCGTTCAATTGAAGTTTTTATGCGGTTTTTTTGCAAAGCTTTTTTACCGTTGCGAGTGTGTGGGTGTGTGCTTATTTGTTCTGCGAATTACCATCATCACGTTTATATGCAAATCTCGTTTTTTTATATTTTAAAACGAAAATACAAAATGACTCTATCAACGTGCAACAGCAGAAAAAAGAAAAGTAAAAAGGGAAAAAAATACGTATTTGAAGATTAACAAAAGCATTAACGTTAGTCATAATTAAGTTGACTTTACGGCATATTGAAATTTTATCATTAAGGGGTGAGCTGCAGTATTTAATAACGCACTTATAATATTATTATCGTTAAGCATAATTCGCACGCACCCCTCAGGATGGCAATATCGAACGAACCCCGTGCAAAATCCTTTTGATCTAAATTTTTTTAACCATTACGAATTTAAAATGAAATCACCCTTTTTTGTTGGAATTCGCATCACATGGAAAATGTTGTGTGAAAATTGGTTTTATCTTATCTAATGAGCGACCATATCAGTGAAATGCCAGCTCGGAATGTTCCCTTATATTATTTCAATTTCGGATCCCGTAGGAAATATCTACACTTTCCCATGGAACGGATTTAGAAAAATAAGAAGTATTGTCTATTGAGTGCTAATGAAAATTGTAAAATATAACAATGTTTACTGTCGTATTTTTTTCTTCAATGGGTCTATAAAAAATGTTTTTTTTTCGTGATAACGAGAAAGTTAGATTTTTTCGAAAGATAAAGCAAAGTTGGAATATAATAAAGATATTCGATGAATACTTCTTCTTTTTCATATCGTCTTTACCTACTACCATTAGGTGTCAAATTGGCCATAGTTTATTTATTTACATACATTATAAAAAAAATACTTACTGTAACTAGAATGTCGTGCAATAGGTTACCACAAGTTTTATAATTTTCGTACTTTCAACTATGAATGCTAATCAATAATAAACTTTTATTGAAATAAAAACTGTTTACATACTAAAATAAGACAAAACGCAAGAGTACATGGATGAACAACATTATTTATTATTATTATTATTATTAGTATTAATACATGTTATGAATAATCCAACTGCTGATTTGTTCAAGAGAATTTATTTGTATAAAGTGTGCGTTTATGTCCGTCCCCCGATAATATAATTGTTGATCCGCTTGATGCGCAGAGCCAATATTTCAGAAAATTATAGAACTACAATTTTTAAACTCAGAATTTTATATTGTTGTTCTAGTCAGTGGTAATCAAAATTTAAATTTTTATTTTATATTTCCATATATCTCAAAAACCATAAAAACTAGAACGCTGAAAATTTATATGAATATATAAAATTTCAATATTTCAAACCATGTTTATGAATGAAATATTTTTTTATTTACTTATTTTATGTAGGTAGCTTCTCGGGCAACTAATAGGTAGGTACTACCTATGTCAAATAATTATTTAACACGTACCCAATCACATGTTACCACATTCTGGTGACTAACGATATTAATCGTCTCACAGATCCAGAATGAAAACACAATTATACACTGTGTCTCCACAGGGAATCGAACCCGGGACCCTTGGATCAGCAGTCAGATACCTAACCAACTGAGCCACGAAGGCCGACAATATATGAAAAATTTATGTGTAAAACTTTTCAATCTTTAAAATATCGAAAAACGCTAAATCTCCCATTGAAAAAATCAAAATGTTTTTTTAGATAAAAATGAACCAATCGGGTCAAAGTTATCCCCTTTAGTTGGAACCCACGGATATTATACTTACTATATATACTAACATCGTGACACGAGATTTTAATACATTAAGATTAAGAAATTATGTTTAAAATATTTTCCAAATATGAAAATAAACAAAAATTGGTTTAAAAAGAATAGAATCCAATTGGATTGGACGGTATTTAAATTATCTAGTTGAAAAACCCCACTATACAATTTGATTTCATATAGAAAATCATTTCATATGTTATGTATTTTAAATTTACGTGAACTATTTATATAAATTTTATTAGCACTAAATATGTATGTATACAAATCAAATAGGTTCTTTCACATATATTCCAAACTAGTTTTTTTTTACCCGGCGCTGCCCGGGAAGGTAAATGTGAAGCAATCTGCTAACTCAGTAAGAGAATCATTTTTGTAATTTTTATCTGTTTATTTGTTATAATATTATTTCAGAATGTAAAAAATATCAACACAATAAATAAAAATCACTATACATTTGCAAATTTAAAAAAAAATCAGTCCCCTCTGTCACTTCCCTTTCCCTTCAGTCTCATATAATGGACTTTGGGAAATGGTTTGAAATTATATTTAATATTAGCATATTAAAGAGCGTTGTGTTGGTCACAACTACTTTAGTATATAAGGTCTTTGGTCACAACCCAATCGTTTATCTAATTCGTCATCGAAAACATGTGTGTGAGTATACATTAAGAAATGGTTCAAGATGTAATAGAATAAAGTGTTGGAAAGAATTTAATGATGGCCACAACCCGTCATCAGAAGCAAGTGTGCATAAAATAAATAAAATACTAGCAGTCTTAGGGTCCTTCAGTCCTTCTTGAATGAATTCTAAGAAAGAATATAGAAGTAAAAATAATCATTTATAAGATAACTAATCAAATAAATGAAGACGTAGATAATTCATAAATAAATTTAATAAAAACGTGAATTTCTTGCTTGGTACAAACAAGTAAAAAAAATTAAAAAGTTGATTTTTTTATTTATCGACAACCTTCACAAGTTGTGAACAAAGCAATGTGCAAAAATATTTATCGTTTAAAACATTCTCGTTTGTGATTGATCCTCGACGGAAAAAAAAATGACACTCGCATATGAATATACATACGTATTACCTACTCGTCAATATATTATGGTGGGGATAAAGCTATCGGCTACATCAAAAACGATAATGAAATTGGAAGCCCAAAGGGAAACCATGAGGCCCATATTAAAATGTCCATTAATAAATAAATTACTAAACTATGTGCTTTGCCATTTCATTTTATGCTTTTCGTGACACGATTATAAGTGCCATTTTGTATTTAAAATGTTTATTTATTTACGCCACAACTGCTGATAATGTCATCGTACAAAATGATCGGCTGTATATTTAAATAAGGGGAATATTTTAATAATCCTAAGCCTATAAAAATTATATATTTCGTTACAAGCTCACTCCATTTTTTTGCTGTCGTTTAAGACCATAATTATATTTTATGTGCTCTGTACTAACATGTACCTATGTAGATATTATAAAAATCACGTACTGTATTTTCAATCTGCTGAACACTTGTTTTTCTCATTCACATTATTGAAAATATTAGCTCTTGTTTTTTGAGCAAGTACAGGGCCACGTTCATATTGAACGCCGAGTTCACTTAGTGACGCTCTAAGCCGTACAATATGAGCTGAAACAGACGCTCGAAAGACACTCTGTGTCGCCTTCAGATTGAGTGTAACGTCGAATGTACGCACCAAACGCTCGGTAAAATTATCGGGTGAAAAACGCTCTGACATTAAATTTATAGTATCTGTTGAATTCTATTTTATCTGTGGAATGATGTCTTCTATTTGTTGTGTCAGTTGAAATTATTTATGATGACAAAATGCATTTACAAAGAGGATAATTTATAAAAATATCATTCAAAAATTTACACTAAAAGGTCAAAGATCATTATTTACTCTACTGGCCAATTGTTGTCTTTTGATGAAAACATAACCTAAAGAGAGACAAGTACGATAAATGACATTTGACATTTAAAACGCCCGATGCTGCGTTCAGATTTAAACGCTGCTCGAAAGCGTTCAGTGAGATTGGTGTGAATAACGCCATAATCTGCAACTTCAGGTTCATCCGACGCCCTTCATAGAGCGTTGTATCTGAACATAGCCCAGGATTACCTACCACGAAATAACTTAATGATGGTTATATTTCGTCTCAATCTGTATTAATATTTACTTGCCATTTTTATTCACATAATGATGTTTTACGATATTTCCTCCAGTACCTACAATCAATAGCTATGGATCTGATTATCTATGTTTTGTATCATTCTATTTTCTCGTTATTTAGTTGTTGTTTTTAAAAAGACTATACAATTGAATTGATCAAAATGATTTGTTACACCTACCTTATAGCAGGTTAAACAAACATATAAGCTAATCAAATATGGAAGCGATATATTATCTTTTCACTCATCGGGCTCATTTGCAACTTTCCCAGTAGGAAGTTCACCAAAAAACGTGGTTCAATAAAATTTCAAAACAAACTCTTCCTAAAGTAACATTTTCCTTAATAGAGATCAGATGGTGACCCTATGGGGATACAGAATCGGTTGACTTTATAGTTTCAAAAAGTTTGTTTATCACCCAAAAAGGTGCGGATGTGCACGGAACATTGGGCGCGGAACGATGACTATGGTTACTGAACATCCAACTTTGCACAAACCAAAATCAAACTATCTCAAATAACCGCTTTCATAAAAGAGCACCATTGAACAGCTCCAATATTATCGGTTTCGATACTAAAGCATGCCACTCGGCGACTATCTGGAGCATTTACTGGCCGATGTAGGAAAATGAAAGCTCTTCGATGTTCACGTAGCTTACCGGTAATTCTAAAGAGTTTATGATATGAATATTAAGGATTATTCAGACATAGTTGAACGACGAACGTTACATATAATTTATGTTATGATATTAAGATATCCGCTCTATGAAATATTTAAATCGATTATATGAATTAAAATGCTTCAATACTTACTTAACCGAAACTGCAGTGAAATACTTAATAGTGCTTAAATACATACATACATCAGGATAAAGTAGAATAAAGACTAATGTCTTGTTATTTAATTGTATGCTGATACACAAGAAATCAGCCCTATTAATTATTTAATATTTTGTTAACAAGTTTTTATTTAATGATCCAGTTACGAATGCAAGAAATAGACCATTGTCTAAGATGAAGAAAGATATGCTGTACGGGGCGTCCTGGGTGCGATGCCAAATGACAAATTTATATAAAATTACATATTTCTTTCGCAATTTTCTATCGCTTCTCTGGACTTAAAACTCTGAAATTTAAAAGGTTGCATGAAGTCGTCATTTGGGATGAGCTGTCAAAGTTGATATTAAACGCGAAAAATTTCTTGACAAAATATAATAAGTAGTATATATTAAAAATAGTAATGGGATCATACATATAATTTACTTGAAAAATGTGATCAAATGCAAAAACTTATTCCTGACCTCAAATGACAAAGGTGATGATAACATTTTTCCTTCAAACGATTTCCATTCAATTTCTATATTATTTTTAAAGACTGAGCCTAACCAAAAATTTAATGGGAATGGAGATTAACGTACACATCATACTATTATTTCTTTGTCGTATTTTATTACATCCCCAATAATTTTCAGTAAGGTTTAGTTAGTCTTCAATGATAATAACGACTCGTGTGAGCGTGCTGCTTTATTATAAATTGAATGGAAATTAGTTGCCCTTGAGGTGACCACGGTTGTCACTAAACGGCGCTTTATAAATTGTCCTTATTATTATTATACGTAGATTGATCTCGGTTATGATCCGGTAATTTCCTTCACAACGGAGCGTACTCAAGTTGTGAGGCTATGTGTTTGTGTGTCTGTGTGGTTGTGTGTAGTTTTTTAAAGTGGTACCTGTAGAAATTTTCTGACTATTGTGCATGTGTTGATAATTGAAGTTTTTTGTATGTTGGTGATTACGTATGGGGGTAACTTTAGTATGTCTATATTTTTTTGGAGAGTTTTTGGTATGATGCCTGTAGACGATAATATTATTGGGACTATTGTTACTTTTTCTTGTTTCCACTGTGATTTTATCTGTTCTGCTAAAGGTATGTATTTATCTATTTTTTCTAAATGTTTCTTTTGTAGATTTGCTGTATTTGGTATCGATATTTCTATTAGATATGTGTGTTTATGTATTTTGTCGATTAATGTAATGTCTGGTCGGTTATGTAGGTTTGTTCTGTCTGTGATTATGTCTCTATTCCAGTATAGTTTGTAGTTATCATTTTCTGTTACAGCTGGGGGTGTGTATTGATACCACTTGGGGTGTGTTTTGATAAGTTTATGTTTGTGGGCTAGTTCCAAATATATGTGTTTGCAGATGTTATCGTGTCTTATTGTATATTCCGTCGGTGCAAGAGTTGAGCAGCCACCTGTTATGTGTTCTATTGTTTCTTTTTGTAATTTGCACTTTCTGCATGTGTCGTTTGTTATTGTATTGTCTTTTATAATATGTTTCGTGTAGTTTTTTGTTTTTATTATTTTGTCCTGAATAGCTATGATAAATCCTTCTGTTTCTGCGTATAGGTCTGAGTGTTTGAGCCAATTATTACTAAGGGCTTTATCAATATGTTGTTGTTGTAGATGACTTGGGTGTATTCCATGTAATGTTTTATTTTTCCATGTTTCAATTTTTGCGTCATGTGTTGTTATTTCTAGATTGCGTTCGTTGTCGTTAAGTGTAAGTGGTGAGTGTGTGTGATCTATGTTTATGATTTCGTTATGTATTGGGCTATTTCGTTTTGTGTAGAAGTATTGTCTTAAGTTATTTATTTGTGTATGGTGTAGATTTTTTATGTCTATGAGTCCTCTTCCTCCTTCCTCTCTTGGCAGTGTGAATCTTTCTATTGCTGAATGTTCGTGGTGAATTCTATGTTTTGATGATGTTGTTCTGAGTTTAATGTTGAGATCGTCAAGTTCCGTATTGGTCCATTTAATTATTCCAAATGTATATGTTAGTACTGGTATTGCGTATGTGTTTATTGCTTTAGTCATATTTTTTCCATTTAGTTGTGTTTTGAGGAGGATATTTAGTCTTTTAAGGTATTCGTTTTTGGTGGTTTCTTTTATCTTTTTATCTTTTATGCTTGGGTTCTGGAGAATTCCCAAGTATTTATAAAATTCATCTTCGTCCATTGCGCGTATTATTTCATTCGTATCCTTCAAGGTGCTTCCCGTGTGTTCCTTGGGTTTACCTCTTACTATTGAGCATGTGTTGCATTTATCAATACCGAATTTCATTTTTATGTCATTACTAAAGCGTTCAGTTTTATAAATTAGTTGTTTTAGTTCGTCATTATTTTTGCCATATAGTTTTAAATCGTCCATGTATGGTCCAGGTGGTTGATTTTTATAGGATTGGTATTTAAGTTGTGTGTTGTGATTTTGTAGCCAAGTTTGCTTTTGTTAAGCATCTTGGAGAGTGGGTTGAGGGAGATACAGAACCATAGTGCGCTTTGGGAGTCACCTTGAAAGATTCCGGTTTTAATGTTTATTTGTTTTGATTTTATCATTTTGTTGTTTAGTTTTAGGTATATTGTCGTGTTCCAGGTGTTCATTATTTGTTTTAAAAATTCTACAAGTTTTATGTCAATTTTGTATATTTCTAGAACTTTTACTAACCATGAGTGGGGGACACTATCAAAGGCTTTTTGGTAATCTATGTATGCACAGTACATGTTCCTTTTCTTCTTTATCGCCTGATTTGTTATTGTCCGGTCGATGATGATTTGTTCTTTGCATCCTCTGCTTTGCTTTCTGCATCCTTTTTGTTCTTCTGTTAATATGTTATTTTGTGTTAGGAAAAGATCTATTTTTGTAGTTATAATTGAGGTAAGAATTTTGTATATTGTGGGTAGACATGTGATTGGACGATATTTAGATGGATTTTTTGTGTCTGTTGATTTAGGTTTGAGATATGTGATACCTTTAGTGAAAAAAGATGGGAGGTTTTGGTTTTCCGTTACGCATTTGTGTAATAGTTCGGAGAATTTTTCATGTGTTACAGGGAGATATTTGTACCAGTAATTTTGGATATTATCTATGCCTGGTGTCTTCCAGTTGTGTGTCTTCTTTATAGCAGTTTTGAAGTCAGTTATATTTATTTGTATTGTGGCCATGTTTTGAAATTGGTTATTGTCATTTTCTTCCTCTGTTATCCATGTGGCATTTTCGTTGTGTTTTTTGTTTTCAGACCAAATGTTCTCCCAGTATGATTCTATTTCATTTAATTTAGGTGCGTCTGTAATTTCTATATTGTTGTTTTTTAGGTTGTTGTAGAAGCTTTTTTGGCTTGTTTGAAAATTGAGATTGTGTGTTTTCCTGTCATAGCATTTTTTGTAGCGTTTTAATCTATGTGATTGTGCTGATAACTTTTGTGTTAGCGTATCAAGGAGTATAGTTAGGTTGTGTTCATTGTATTTGTCTTTAATCGTTTCAATTTCCCGTATTTTTCTTGGATTTTTTAGATTATCTTTAATTTTTTGTGTTACTTTGCCTATTTCATTTCTTAATGAGTTGATTTTGATTTGTATTCTGTGTTGCCATGCTGGTATAGTGCTTCTGTGTGTTCTATGGGAGTTTTCTGTTTTATTGTTTATATTTTGTTTGTTTAGTGTAATAATGGTGTATGCACTACAGTAAACTAATAGATGTAATTTTTCGAGTGTTGTTTCAGTGTTAATCATGTTATGTAGAATTGTGTTGATAATATTGATCATGTTAATGGTTTGTTTGTTGATTTTGAGCTTTGGTAGGTGTGGTCTTGTTGTGGGGTCGCTATCTTTATATATTTCGATTGTGTGTTCTAGTGTGTTTGCGATTTGTGTTTTTGTGTCTGGGTTATTATTATTATATGTAGATTGATCTCGGTTATGATCCGGTAATTTCATTCACAACGGAGCGTACTCAAGTTGTGAGGCTATGTGTTTGTGTGTCTGTGTGGTTGTGTGTAGTTGTTTAAAGTGGTACCTGTAGAAATTTTCTGACTATTGTGCATGTGTTGATAATTGTAGTTTTTTGTATGTTGGTGATTACGTATGGGGGTAACTTTAGTATGTCTATATTTTTTTGGAGAGTTTTTGGTATGATGCCTGTAGACGATAATATTATTGGGACTATTGTAACTTTTTCTTGTTTCCACTGTGATTTTATCTGTTCTGCTAAAGGTATGTATTTATCTATTTTTTCTAAATGTTTCTTTTGTAGATTTGCTGTATTTGGTATCGATATTTCTATTAGATATGTGTGTTTATGTATTTTGTCGATTAATGTAATGTCTGGTCGGTTATGTAGGTTTGTTCTGTCTGTGATTATGTCTCTATTCCAGTATAGTTTGTAGTTATCATTTTCTGTTACAGCTGGGGGTGTGTATTGATACCACTTGGGGTGTGTTTCGATAAGTTTATGTTTGTGGGCTAGTTCCAAATATATGTGTTTGCAGATGTTATCTATTATTATTATTATTATTATTATTGCAGGAAAATATTATCTACACCTTTGTCATTTGAGGTTAGGAATAAGTTTATAATGAATTCGCATTTGATAACATTTTTCTATTAAATTATATTTCTCAACATTCTATTTATTAACGTAGTTGCATGATTTGTACGTTTAATGTTAACTTTGAAAGTTCATCCGACCTTTGTAAAAATGAGATGTGGTGTATTTTAAGGTCTAGTCGCGCGGACATCGTATTTAGGAATAGCATTTTGAGGGAAGGGATTCTACAATACACCACACGATGGATTATCTACGAATGTTTGATGTTAGGTGATCTTTGCTATTCTCATAGGGACAGTGCGTGATGGTGTAAGTTAACATTGACATTTGATATTATGTAGATCCATATGTGCCTATTATAAATAAAATAGTTCGGTATTTTTCTTCTCCATATTATTGTTCAATTTGACATTATGCGTGTTTGCATTAATTTGGAGACCCTTGCGTTTTCATTTATCTTGAGAGAAACTTTGTTTTTCGCATTTAATTAAAAGTTTTCCTGTGCCAGAATGGGGTAGTGCGTGTGTTTCTGTATCGGGGGAATACGACAGTGTTCGGGACAAGTAATAAATAAATAAATAAATTATACTCGAGTTCTTACAAAGCATCTACACAAATATAATATTACGTAGGTACATTCATATATACCTTCCTACTTATATACCTTTTAAAGCATAAAGTATTTGAATTGTTAATTATATATTTGTTACATAATTATATTCTACTTTCTAGGTCTCGTGACTTAGGATCGCAGCAATACTCAATCAATCGATGAATGGTCTACCTATGTCCATATAGGATCGAATATTTTTATTATTGCATATGCGCAAACATTGGATTTTTTTCCCTGTCGGGAGTCACTTATTTTCAAGCGAAAAGAATTTCAGTATTACAATATATAGAACTTTCAAAATTGAATTGATAGGGATCTCATTAAAAGGCATAATTGGTGAACGTTGCGCAAGCGCATAAAGTGATCACGTAAACCAGCCGATGACAGGTCGTAAGCCCTGTAGGTGCCTTGATTTCCCGGTTCTCCTACAGTAAATATTCCAACTTCGTCTCTATTGAGATAATTAAAATCTGTTAAAAAATATCCATATAGGATGATATCGGGGAGATTGAAGCGCTTCAATTATTGAAGATCCTAACTTGGATAAATCAATCCGTCGAGTATTCAGTTGAATCAAACATAAAATCTGTCTTGGTATTTTTTAACGTGCCCACGTAGATGACAACAGCTTTTAATATTTGGTCCATTATACTCTTGCGAAGAAGCGCACTACGTAGCGTTGGGGAGGGTTTGCAATCTGCTAAGGAAATTATTAATTCCGGTTTTAAAAAGACCCGGGTTGTAAGAAGGTGGAAAGACAGAATTCGAAAAATCGTTCCACAGCCGGGCTGCTGGTATAATAAAAGAGTGCGAGAAGCGACTGGTTCGTGTATATTGAAGGTTTACTTTGAATTCTAATATATAAGCTCATTTCTTGTTTATTTAAGAATAGAGACTCAGAGGTCTCTCAAAACAAATTCACTCGTCGAAACATTGATAAGTTAAATTAAGAAGTATTTTTAAATGGCAGTTACATTATATTCTTTATCATTCAAATTTTATTTGACGTTTAAAGTATCAATGCTTTAGTAAACTTATTTTTTTTATAATTTAAAAAAATATGACGATGTTAATGCATGATTGATACCGGTGTACGCACATTAAGTTATTTTAACTATAAATATAACACAATTAGGTATAATTTTATATTTGGTATTCATACCTTCTTGTATTAATTATATAAATTTATTTTTTAACAGATTTTTAATTATCTCAATAGAGACGAAGTTGGAATATTTAGTGTAGGAGAACCGGGAAATCAAGGCACCTACAGGGCTTACGACCTGTCATCGGCTGGTTTACGTGATCACTTTATGCGCTTGCGCAACGTTCACCAATTATGCCTTTTAATGAGATCCCTATCAATTCAATTTTGAAAGTTCTATATATTGTAATACTGAAATTCTTTTCGCTTGAAAATAAGGAATTTTTACTACAGCCATCTATGGGTGAAATTATGAACAACAATCTTATTATTTTTATTTATTTTGTTGGAACGCCATCTATTGAGAGAATTGGTTTTTTGTAAATAATGAAAGCTACAATTCTTATATCTGAGGTGACAATGCATTTTTCGCATAGAAGTCACCCCTGAATTGCGCCAGACTTATAAGGTCATTTTTGTCTTATTTACCTACTTGTACCAATGTGTAAGTAATCGAATATTTTTATTATTGCATATGCGCAAACATTGGATTTTTTTCCCTGTCGGGAGTCAAAGATATTTTTTAACAGATTTTTAATTATCTCAATAGCTCTATTGAGATAATTAAAAATCTGTTAAAAAATATCTTTGACTCCCGACAGGGAAAAAAATCCAATGTTTGCGCATATGCAATAATAAAAATATTCGATATAAATTTATGTATCAAGTAAGAATATTTTTAAATATGATTTTATGACTAAAAGGGAATGTCAACAGATGACGCTGGTGCGTGTATACTTAAATGCAAATTAGCATAGTGAATATTGTAAGTTTAATATTATATACTTTTCTACTATTAATATTGGGGCAAAATAAACTAGGAATTAATACACCTGGATTATGTCCTAGATCTATACATGGTACTCTTAAATAATCTGATAAAGGGGGTTTTCAGTTCATCAATTATTAAATTGAAATACTTGACACTTTTCAATTTTAAAGTGTTTATTATTTATTTATTTTTATTAATAATATTAAGAAGAACAATGGCGGAAAATCTTATATATTAATAATAACATAGCAAAATTAATTAAAAAGAACATCCCTGACACAATCTCACCAGCTTTCTACACTAACAATAGACTAAAAAATGTAATTTTAAACAATAAAGATAAAATCAACAAATTAGATAAGTCGGGAGTTTATAAATTATCATGTAAAGATTGTAATCATTTTTATATAGGCAAAACTAATAGAAACGTTCAAACCAGAGTCAAAGAACACTTACGTTGCTTGAATAGGTAATAATAATTTTTCGGAATTTGCTGAACATATCATAGAATTTAACCAACATTTTGATATAGACACGGGATTACAGATTATGCATACAGGTTACTCAAATTTAAAATTAGCAGATCTAGAAATTTTAGAAATAAATTCCCAAACAACCCGATTCTAAATACATTCCCGATTAATTAATAAAATAGAAAATATTTTTATAACTAACAAAAAAAAATTTGAACCACCCAGTGTCACTTATGTTTACCGTTCCGCCCCACTACTTTCTAAAATTGACTCCTCCCACAACTTAAAACCTAACAACAGTCTATATTTTATTTTTAATTTTTAGTAAGTAAATCTTCCTGACCGGTAGAAGTTAGAAGAAGTTACATTTCAATTACATACTAAGTAAGTATATGTGTACATAAATATAAGTGTGTGTATGTGTGTTAAGTGTGTAATTGCGAGGGTGCAACGAACACCACACTAAGAAGTCCTGCGCCGAGGTGTTTATTTGAACAGTTGTGTGACATAAATAGTACATTATGTGTAAAGTTTTTGAGTTAAATTGTTATTGAGAAAAAATAATGTGAAAGTTAATTAATTAGTATGATTCAAATGATCGTCATTTTGCTAGATCACAGTTACACTAACTTTATCCTCCATGTTCCATTTTCACAGACAGTTCCGAAGATTCTCCTCAACATCTTCTCTTCAAAAACCAGAAGCGCATTTTCGTCTCGTTTATCCAAGATCCAGCATTCAGCTCTTTACACAAGTACTGGTCTGAACAGCATTTTACGGAGGGAATATAATAATAGATATGCAAAAAGTAAAAATAGTAGAAGACCATGCATGAGACGATACTAGGACGTGAATGAAGCGGGAGATTAATGTCGAGAAAGAGGAGTCTGTCGTTCGGTTCTTTCTGCCTATTCCAAATAGGGAAAGGGCTTGTTGGTATGTTATGGCAATATTAATAAATGGGTACTTAAGTTTGTTTAAATGAATATGTCCTTGTTAAACAAGTACATATACATCTTCCAACAATCCCTAAAGCAAACACAAACGCTTGTACACAGGTGAACGAAATCGGTCGAAGCAAGATTTGAACTGGAGACCACTGAATTACTACCCTAACGCTTTAATAACTCCACCATCGACCCATCTAAATATAGCACCTAATATTCAATACTTGTTTTCTCCCATTCACCAATATCGCTCTTCGTCGAGCATCGTGAAATGGCTTGAACATTAGAAAAACATTAATATTCCTTATTTTTGTAGATAAAATAAGGAACTGACTGTGTAGGCGTTATTGTTTTTTTTCACACCCACATTACTTAGCAAATATTCAAAGAAATCAAAATAAAATGAATCATACCAATGACATTATTAAAATTCTTTTTTTCCCCGTTTAATATTTATCTCGTTATTTTTGTTATTAATTCTGTATTTTATTTTTTTGTTGTTGGGAAATGAGGTCTGAAGAAAAGGTATAAAGGAAGTCAAGTGAATAAAAGAAGCTTGAACATAAAAGAAGTATTATTATCAATGTGGAAATAAGAAAATTATCGAATATAATTAATTTTATATCAAAACTTATTTTTTATAATAAAGACCATATTGATACTAGAGTTTTTTTCGTAATGTAACCACTGTGATATGATTTCGTAATGTGTTGGAGCAAAGAAACTTAGATGTAATTTTATTTAAATTTGTGAAGCGTGGTAGAATGACCGGCAAACATCTTGAATAATGGCGTCGTTGCGCAGAACACATATTTTGAGATTTTTTCTTAGTTGTGTAGATGCGCAAATATTTATTTTATTTATTTTTTATTGGTATTCTACAGTGAGTTTAAGATTTAAGATTAAACATTAATTGAACACAAATTAAAAGGTAACGAACTGAGAAATTATGTGGGTTTTGAATGTCTGTTTAGGATTTGAGAAGATATCGATATTATACATAAGATGAAGAGAGTTGTACGTTTTTATTAAGCGAGGAATGGGAGAGTAATTACCAATATTTGTACTGTAGAAGTTTTAGTGAAAAATATTCCTAATTATGGTAGTTCTAATATCAAATTGTCAAGATTTTTGTTGATATCGATAAGAAGAAAATTCTTCCATAGTGAAATTTTAGTAGTTTTTAACTAATTGTAATTAATTGTTCCAAGTTTACTAAACGTAATGAATTGGTCTAGTAACATGACAACTTTTAATATGCTATAATGTGATTGAATATTGCTATCACAGATTCGCGTGAATAATGAATGTCTATCAATTAAGGTGCGACTATGATCCAATATGTACGATTTGTCACACGTTGTTATAGATATACTTACCTACGATATTTTTCCGTGAAAATACAAAAGTGTTATCTCCATTTTATGGTATAATTATTGTTTTGAAGTTGGTACGGGGCAAAATGCCCGGGGTGACATTATATTAATGAAATGACCGAGTAATAAATTGTTATATTTTTCTCACAGTTATTTCATGAAACCATTATTTTTTTCTGACATCGTTTGTAAACAATATTAATAAATGTGGACAGACGTTGGTCATATTCGCGTAAAGTCGAATGGGCGGGAATTTATTTTATATATTTATTTGTATTTATTTAAAACAAACATACAGCCAATGTAGTACATAAGACAAACAGGCAGTTATACGACAAATAAACCAAAAATGTTTGATGAATATTAATGGTTAAAACATTAATTTAAAAACGATACATCCTGAATAACATAATTTTTTTGCTGTATGAGAAGGAATTTGGAAGGAAAAGTAGGGTTATGGGAATCTTGCGTGAGACGAGAGGACGTGGCCAAAATGGATCGCTTAAATCTTCTATGAGTTGAGATAGATCAAAGTCATGGAAGAAAGAATCATAATTTCTGCATTTATGATGTTAGGTCGTCCCAATTTGTAGGTAGAATTGTGGACAAACTCCTTGAAAAATCACGTTGGCTTCGCAGGACAAAATTTTGGATTTTTTATTTCTGTAGTAGAAGTGCAAACCGTCTCACTATTTTTCAGTACGTCATAATATGTGTTTTGTAAGATGTAAAATTAGGCAATTATTTCATACATTTTAGTGCATTTTCATAGTTTTAATTGTTTTAGTTTCTTGTAATGAGGTCCCTAAGACGAATGTGTGGTAGAACGATCTATGATAGGATAAGGAATGTGGACATCAGACGAGAATGCAAGATTGAAAGAGATATTGTGAGTAGAATGAAAGTAAATAAACTACGATGGTTCGGACATGTGGAGAGAATGAATGATGAGCGCCTGAAAAAGAAAGTATACAAGGCTGAAAAGAGTGGAATGAGAGGTCGTGGCCGCCCGAGAAAGAGTTGGCATGATCATATAAATGAGATTTTGAAAAATGGTAATATACGAAGTCAGAATAATTGGAGAGCATGTATGACGCGATGCATGGATGTAAATGAGGCAAAACATGTATGTCAAGATAGAGGTGTCTGGCGTTCGGTCCTCTCTGCCTACCCCAAGTAGGGATACGGCGTGATGGTATGTATGTATGTATGTATAGTTTCTTGTTTTCATCGTAGCTGATTTTAGGCTATGGTGCCAAGGCAGCCACTCTAAAAGACTCTAGAAGCTATTCTTCGTAGCTAAATTGTTTTCTGGTCACAGTTACCATGTGCGAAGTGGGTGGTATTGAAAGTAGAAAAATTGTCAACTAAAATTAGAAACATACTTAAAAGAACTGTTATTAATAATTATAGTAGATATTTATGTTTATACGTAACTATTCATCTGAACGTACCTACATTAATATTTGACTTATGTGTTCAGCATAAATTACCATCATCTTCGGCCGTGTTTCCACTGCAGGAAATAGACCTCCCCTTTCCTATTCCACTCCTCCCGTTCCTGAGCAATTCCCATCCACTGGGGTCCAACGAATCTTTTGATGTCAGATGTCCATCTTTGTGGTCTCTTATCGCCTCTCGTTCTCCACTCCACCATTCTTTTCGTCCATCCTTTATATTTTATTCTTGCTATGTGTACTTGCTTTCCATGTCCAAGGTCATCTACTTATATTATGGACTTCCAGTAATTTGCAGCCATAATGTTGAGCTGCAGAGGGCTGCAGAAGACTGAACGAAGTGGAAATCGAGATGTAGACTTATTATGCAAACCAATCCGTAAGATTGAGACTGGATAGAGAGAGAATTGCATTTGCTCGCTATAGATCTTCCTCAGAGCGCCCATGAGCGGGCAATTCAGCCGGTGTGACATGTCTTGCGTCTCCCCACACTCGCATGCCATGTCCTGCTCAGCCTCTAGCATTCCCCATCTGTCCAGGTTTACCGTGCACCCTCCTACACGCATCCTTAGTCTGTTTAGGGATTTCTAGGTTTTCCTGCTAAATAAATAAACATTATATTCGTGTGTTGAACGGGTGTGGATAGGATCGAAATTTTACCATATAAATAAAATGTAAAATTCGTGTTGTGTGAGTTAGTGTGTACTAAACCATATTTTAATGGCTCGCTTCCCAGATAACGTCTTAATCTAGAATCGAAATTAAATCGCAAACATTAAATTATGATTTTTTTATAAAAGCGTTTTTTTTGTTTATTATTATTATATTTCGCTGCCTTCCTACACAAGCCGAGAATTATACTACTATTTTTTGCGTGACTAGTTTTAATTGTTCTACAAATTTTACCTCGTAATAATTTCACGTTTGCTCGTTTGCAAACGAATCACACAACGCTAAAATTCGCCAAAGAAATTCGCCAAAGAAAAATAATTGTAATTTGCCTAGGCTTGCCGGCGATTATAATAAATAACTTGCCAAACTTGTTGGGTACCTACCTTACGTGAATTATTATAATTTTAGATAATTATACCTATTTTTATGGGCATTAGTAAAGCACTCGTTTCGTTGGGGTTTGGGTTCACAATGACATAATATGATATATGTAGGTACGTATTATTTTCTCACCTATTTGATACTGAAACTTTACTGTTAGACCAACAAAACAAAATCTACACTATCAGAACAATAATTTACATTATCTACAAGATACTTACATGTTTATATTATCATGATACTTATATGAGTATCTTCATTGACATTTTGAAACTGCGTTTATACCTATTCTATGTATTCTCCATCTCTACTAAATAACAACCAACTCATTCCCTACTTCAAAGTTGCAAAAAATCTTGGTAACTATATTAATGTACATAGTAGGTACACAATTTGTTGAGAGCGATTATCAAAATATCAAAAATTTTATTGAAGATTTTTTAGTTTAAAAGTAAAAGGGATTAAAAATTCTTAGATTTAAGAAGCTGATGTTTTTTTTTTAATTTCCGATCTTATAATTAATGTTCATAGAAAATCACTGCGAATAACATTATTTTTTGTTGGTATTTATATAGCACATTCCATAAAGATACAATTAAAAATTTCAAGTTTATCGAATATTAAAAATTTAATCCCACCGCCGACCGCCGTGGCACAGTTGGTAAGCCGTTCGGTTTCTGTGTGGGCGTCCTGGGTTCGATTCCCAGTAGAGGAGAAATTTATTTAAATTCATTTCTCTCGCAAATATTGCTTCTCTGGGCAGGAAACACTGGTTAGTTGGAAGATATTGCCATTTGGCAATAAACTCGCCACTTGCGCAGGGTGCAATGAAGTGTTAATAATAATATTTTTTTGTTTATTGAAAAATAATAAAAAACATAAAATATTACAAAAAAAAAATAATGTTTCTGAGTCACGCCAAGTCTAATTTCTTGACTTCTCGGAGTGTTCTCAAAACAAAATCTAAGTATATTCTAATAATAACAGACAACAATAGGTACCCTACAGTAAAAAAGCGTTTGGTACAGTTAAAGACACACACAAAGATTGTCTCCCAAACCTACATTCATTCGTATGTTACAAAATTTATCTATTTATAATTCTTTAAATGAAATGAAAAGAAAAATCGTTTGAGATCTGTTGATTAAATATAAAGCCACACCTCAATAGCCATTCATTGATAAGTCTATTTACGTTGTTTTTGCTTTTGCATTTCTTAGTAGATGCCGGCATCATATTAAGCAATATAGGTAAATTATATTCCAACGTTCTCTTACCGTATTTATTATTATATTTTGAAACTACTTATCCGTCGTTAAATTTAAATCTAGTGTAATGCGTGTGTTGCGGTCTGTCATTATATTCGTCCTTTAAAAACTGGTCAAGGATTGTTCTTTCCCAAAACAATCCTTGACCAGTCAATAAACAATTGTTTCCAGTCAACCAGTCAATAAACGAGTATTTTTTTTATGAATTTATTTCGAAGAAAACTTTCAAAAGAGAACAAAATACAATATATTTCAATTTTTTGAAGCACAGTTGCATTTTGATCCGCAGCGTTCATACATACATCTGCATATAAATAATTATCAATAAAACGTAAATATTCCACAAAATGACCCAATATTCAGTGTTGTATGAGTATGTACTAAGTTATCAAAGTTAAGTACATACATAGGTATACGTGCATGGTTGGTTGTATGTAGGCTACGCATTCTAACTATCCCAAGTTAAACACTCGATGGTTATGGTTTAAGTTTCAACTACTGTAGAGGTACCTTCTGATTAAATTTAAACTCTAGATTAGCCAACACGCAATGTGACTGCGGATATAGCTCCGATACTATGACACACTGAAGGACTTGCGTTATATTATAAACCTACTCGTACATATATACTTGTATATATTATAGACAGTAAAATGCTAACGTGTCTCTACAAGATACACTTACATAAGAACACGCAATAATGAATTCAAACCATATTTTATCGAATTTTACAACGACACGATTGTCCCAAAGGAATAGCTAGAAAGTACCTACATATATTATTAGGCTATCTAAAATCTATATTAAATAATTACTCGTTAAATATACGTAATAACGAGTGAGTTGTGGCCAACATTTAAATCCTCACTACGAAGTCACTCAACAAAGTATCAAAATTTTAAATGGAAATTTCAGCATTTTCATCAATAGAGTTTTGTTAAATTATTTTTTATTTTAATATTTTATTATCAAAATGATGATTCTTCAATGATGAGTCTTTTTACCAATTTGAAAATAAAAATATCAAAATTCAAGTTTCCTGAGGTCACTTTGACCCAAGGCTTATTTGTTATTAATACTTATTTGTTATTAATAATAGCAGCGAAGGTAAAATTTGTAAATGTATGTATTTTTGGGTGAAAACCTATAAAAATAAAAAATCTTCGTTATAAAATATTACATTAAGATCTCTATAACAGTGTCACCTATCGGACTTAAAACTTTCCTTTCTTACAAGCTGGAACCAACGATATATTAACGATACAAAATTTTATTGGAGACTAGCGGACCCGACAGACGTTGTCCTGTCCGAACTATTTGTGAAACAAAAAAATATGTTACATATTTTTTTTAATTTTTTACTTCTCGGGCAACTAACAGGTAGGTACTATGTCAAATATTATTTTAACATGCACCCAATAACAAGTTGCCACATTCTGGAGACTTACGATATTAATCGTCTCACAGATCCAGACTGAAAACACAATTAAAAACTGTGTCTCCACCGGGAATCGAACCCGGGACCCTTGGATCAGCAGTCAGATACCTAACCAACTGAGCCACGAAGGCCGACAATATATTTGAATCATATGAATGTTATTATTCGCTGAGTATACTTACGTTTTCTTGTTCGATGAGCCGCTAAACACTTTGATGTTAGATTGATTGTCATTTCGTATATAATTGCAATACAGCATATAGGTATGGTCTGGACACGGAAACGAACGAATTGAAATATGAATAATAACGAAACAGTAAACAGAAATTAAAATTCCATGCACATGTAGGTATATAACTGAAATATGAATAATACCGAAACAGAGCGAAAAGAACTTTAAGTGTCAAAATAAACCAAACTACGACGCAAATGACAGATTTCTTAGTGTTGTCAGATGGAAAAAACTAAACATTGCTTATTCGACATTAGCGTCACCTATTATAATTTATAGTCATAAAAAATCATATTTTTATTTTCTTTTTATTATATTATGAATGTTTAAAACTCCAATTTTTTAATCTAAACCATCCAGGGACTCACACATATACACACAAAAAAATTCATCAAAATCGGTTCAACCGTTTAGGAAGAGTTCAGTGACATACACACGTACAGAAGAATTATATATATAAAGATTAGCGTCTACGAACATCGTGACACGAGATTTTTATATTTTAAGATTTTTATGTTTATTTTTTGGATCGGTGTTGGTAATTGTGTCCATAATTATTAACGTATTTGAGTATTGCCTACTGCTGTCGTTTCCAAATTGATATTTCCTGAATTTACATTCTGCTAATCAGATTACGCTGCTGAATTATTATTAACGTTTTATTCCCCATTATTAATACCAACATCTTGTTGGTACCTATCTATAATAACATAGATATATGCTGTGCAAGGATTACTATCAAAACGTTGTCGAACACTGCTTGTTTGTAATAAATTTAATTTGTCAGCGCGATTTATTTACCTGCGGTTATACGTATAGTATATGCCTTGTTCACATTAGTCGAGTAGACCTGCCAGATTTTTCGTTGAAACTGTCCGAACACACTAGAATGTAATGAAAGGGTCAATGCACTCCCAAATAATAAATAATAATAATGAATTTGGATTATTTTTATAGCGCCGTTTTTGTGATAACCTCACCTTAAGGGCGCTTTGAATATATTAGGGGTTATTGTAAGACTCGCGGAAGAAGTGAGTTTTAAGGTGTTTCCTGAATAGTGCTAAGTTGTCGATTTGCCTCAGTTCAGGTGGTAGTTTATTCCACGAGGCTGGTCCGGCCACAGCAAAAGCACGATCACCGAAAGATGAAGTGTTGACTCTATTTATTTCAGTCAAGTTGCCAATCACGGATGTGGTGGCTGACCGAAGTGTTTGTTGTCGCTCGTTTACGGTGAGAGGGATGCAGAAGTCTGAAAGATACGTGGGAGCCATGCCATGGATCGCTTTGAAAGTCAACAAACATAATTTGTACTTGATTCTCTCTGGCACTTTAAACCAGTGAAGATTTCGTAGATGGTGGGATATGTGTGAGAATTTCGCGGCTCCGGTGATTAGCCTAGCAGCAGCGTTGAAGACGGATTGGTTGAAGACAAATGGCATACGTAATGTCGGATAATACGTAATGACGGATTGGTTGAAGACAAATGACAGCGTTGAAGACAAATGGTATACGTAAACTAATACGAAGGCGAATAATTAAGATTTTCATTAGATACTCTTCCTAACACTTTTCTTTTTTTATATTTTAATATAACTGTGTTAAAAAAATATTTTTGCAATTGTTAAAAAAATTTAAGTAGTTAGTTTAAACTATTTAAAAGAACCTTTAAAATGTTTATAACCTGTTAATATAATTATACCTATTGTAAATTCATATTGTAAACTGTTGGTTCCAGAAAATCAATAAAAATAAAATAGATGAATTTATTTGGAATTGTTCAATTACCGTGTTCCTTTTCATACACTTGTGGCGGCACAGCACCTAGCGACTGCTCTATCAAATGGATACATACTCCTCCTAGCGACCAATTTGCGTGCATCGATCTTATTTAACGATCTTACTGAATGCACAAGTGATGCACTTCAGGTACCAATCTCTCGTATTTCTTGAGTATTTCGTTTGTTTATTATTCAGTGGATTTATATTGTATGTCTGAAAAGTTGTCACTAAAATATAGTATCGTGAGTTATCTTTTATTTCTCTATACTTTATTATTTTACGAACCTCATAACTTTCATTTGGTAATAAAATTTTGTTTGACCAAATCAATAATTGAATAAATTTAATTAATATCTTTTTAAATAGTTTAACATCTGTAAGTGTCAATATATGAAGATTCAATTGGGTTCCGACTTTATTGAACTACATATTATAATTCTACACCCGAGTGAATCTTAATAATATAACACTCATACATATAGGGAGCACGGAAGGAACCTCCACGCGGTGCCCCCTGGTAACAGAAATTCTCTGGCCAATCCTTCCACCACAGCAACGCAACAATGCGTTGCTGACACGAAAGAAGAAGAACTCATACATATTACATACTGGCGTATTTTATATACTTTTTATTCCTCACTTCTCAATCAGTATGACATAATATTTACAATTTGCTATTTTGAAAACATCTACGTTTGCTTAGACATCTATTATTAAATGAAATTAATAATGTAATTCAAAATTTTACGAGTTTTTGGTATCCTTTATTATAAGATTCTTTGTGTCTTCAACTATTTTTCTCGATCTACATAGGTAGAAAAAATAGTTGGCGGATGTATAAGAAGTTAAAAGTTCAAAATAAATACAACGGAATTGTCAGAACTTGCCCTACGTACTCGATCAATGTAAACTAGACATAGCAAGGGCATACTTGAGCCAATAGGATCATTATGGCGAATGAACGTTTACACACTATTACGCAATATTTAACACACCTAATTACCTTTGTTGGCCTAATTTTACTACGCATTACTAAGTAGTACTGCGATTTCTATTTTCACTATTTTGCGTTAAATTTTGCAGTTTGCAAAGCAAATATTGCGGAACATTGTTAGCAGACGAATGAGAACCACTACATCAAACCACTGAGATTTATACATGCTAAATTGGCTTTGACTTGGTGTACAAATATACTGTGAGATTATCTATGAAGACATGACATGTAATAATTGAAAAATGTGCATACCAACAACAAAACTCTTAACATGGAAAAAATAATTAAATAAAAAAAATATACAAATATCATTTCAAATCTGCATGCCATTTCCTCTTATCTTAATGCCTGTGTCTTCATTGACATTGTTTCACCGTACCAAGCACCCGGAATCAGTGTTTTTGAATGCTTTAAACTTGGAAAGTCTAGGGAAGATCTAAGGGCTTCAATGATTGAAGATCCTGTATAGGTGCCGCCAAACTCCTTGACTCTTTTCGCCGTGCATGGGGGCTATTTACACATACCAGCCAAACAAAATGACACAAAATTTGCGAACTCGCACGAACGTGATGGGTTCAACTTTTTTTACAATAGCTATTTTTTATTTATTGTGTAAACAGACAGTTAAATTCAATTATTTTACATTCATAATATGACAAGTGAACCAATAACATAAGTATACAAATATTATCATTATTATATTCACAAAATTCTTTGGTCACATCACCAGGAGAGAGCCAGGTAACCTGGAAAATTGTATTATCACAGGAAGTGTACCAGGCAAAAGAAGTAGAGGGAGATCTCCTGCGCGATGGTCTCCAAATTAAGGAGATGACTGGGAACGACCTTTATTCGGCGGTGCGAGCTGCGGAGGGCAGAGAGGACTGGAGGCGACTAGTTCTGTCCATTAGCGGCCCCATAGATCACGACCCTCAGCATTGAGGAAACGAAGAAGAATTCACAAAAAGAAGTGGTTTTGAGGAAGGGAATAGGATAGAAAATTAGGAAAAAGGGGAACACACGTACACCACCTAACCGCGGAGCAGCAACCTAGATATTGAGCATCTAAATCTGTTTAAGGAGTTATTGAAAAGGTCATTAAAATTAAGAATCTAAATCCGTTTAAGGAGTTATTGAAAAGGTCTATTTCATTAAAAACTATAACAAACTTAACGAGGTTACTCCATCGGGACGATGAGCGATCTCTGTATCTTACTCTGCGTGCTTCCTATAATACGACAAGCTTCTATAGTTTATCAGGGGCCCTTTTGACAATATGTACATGTAAAATATAACAAAAGGATACAAACTGCATACAAGTAAACTTTTCAGCGATGTGGAATAATTATCAATCATCAATCAAGAGTTATTGGACAGGTATAATAGATAGTCTTAAGTTGTTGCCTCAAAGAATCCAGAATTGTGTGGGACTCACAATAATTGTAAAACGAAATACCCAAATACATATTTAATCATCTTACATCACAACGTGGTGTTTCAGAACGGCAAGGATTCATAGTAATGTTCATAATTACAGTAGTTATGAATTTTGATTATATAAACAGCGTTCAAATCGAACGAAGAAATAATAATTTGTCTGTCATGAATTTATAAATTTAAATGTGCATCAGTTATTTTGCGCAGCAGTTGAAGCTAATGGTGTCAACGCTACAAACCTCTGTATGTAAATCCATGTAAATGAAAACATAATATGTCGTATTATTTAATTTTTGGTAAATGATACCCCAAAATAATAAATTAGTAGGATACACCTGTATAACGGTTTTTTATAAGCCGTAACAATCTTCACACATGATACTTACATTATATTCACCTGTCATGTTCTCAAAATGCGACATTAATATTCGTAACAATATTTAATTTATCATTGATGGACAAAAAACTCGATAAATCTTCTTCTCTTTCTTCTTCTTCTTCTTCAGCCTGTTTTTATCCATTCTTGGACATAGGCCTCCCCCTTGATCCTCCACAACTCCCTGTCTTGGGCACACTGCATCCATCTCCCTCCGGTACATTTCTTGATGCCATCAGACCACCTTGCCTGGGGTCTGCCGACACCTCTTCGGCTTGTTCTCGGTCGCCATTCTACGATCTTTTTGGTCCATCGTGAATCCTGGCATCTGGCAATTTGATGACCCTTTCCGCTACATCGGATACTTTGGTTCTTTGTCTTATGTATAATGTCATGATAATAGTCGATAAATATTCCGTCTCTATTGGTATTTTGATAGGACTGAATTTTTTAGTGTACTAGGTACTTATCATTAATTGAACTATATTTAACTCAAATTTCATTTTATTCTAGTTGTTCACTAATTAATTGATTTTTGAATATTTTTATAATTGCATAAACGCAATTGGATTGTTTTCCCTATCGGGAGTCAATGATATTTTATGAGCCCTGTAGGTGTCTTGAGTTCCCGGTTCTTCAATAATATTCCAACTTTGTCTCTATTGAGATGTTGAAAATTTGTCATAAAAAGCAGGTATTTGCAGACTTGAAAATAGACGAACAATAATTGACATGATGTACCTTCACAAAATTTTTCACAGGCGTGTAGACTCAACTTACTTACTTTCTAAAGTAAACTTTTACTGCCCATCAAACAAAGTTCAGATCTTAGTTTTTGTTCTTTGTCGACCGATGTTACACAAACTGCTCACAAAACAATTACATTAGACGGAGTTGTTCCAACTTCAATACATACTTTAAACATTTCGATAATATAATATGTAATACCTAAATCATAAGCAGAATTCAAAATATGTATATAACAACAATTCGATAAATAGTATATACCACAAACACATTCATCCATAATAATATCTCGCATTCATAGGTACATACAATTTAACACATATCAGCATTATACCATTAAACACATATACACTTGTATAATATATGTATGTTACATATGGTATTATATTTGTCATTTTATATGAAATTTATATTTGCTAATCTTATGTGAAAACATATTATTGGCTGTAATGAACTAATCATACTTTTAATTCTATCATATTATATTCTTTACTTATAACATTTTGTCCTGTTTGTTTTCCAAATAAATAAATAGAATAAATATACATTAGTAGGTACCTACTAATTTATCACCATCATCCCGTGTTTGCCCACTGCAGCTAGGACATGGGCCTCTTTTCTCTTTCTCCACCCCTCGTAGTAGAGTAATACGTTGAGTAATTTGTTTTTGGAAGTTGAATGAACTCAAACATTTAGTCTAAATAATTTTGATTCATATATGTAGGTATATGATTTAAAATTTAGGGTATTGCTTTGTATTTGTTAGCAAAAAATAAGCAGCGTTTAAAATTTATATACATACATACATGTTAGACAACTTATTATGTCCTTAAATATATACATAATATTATGTCTAACACATGTCTATTACCGATCACCTGTCCACAGTTGAATGACTCACAATGTAATATGGTGTTTAATGTAACATTCCATTATAAACCAATCAGTACATTTTGATTCAATTTTGGAATTCAATTACAGTGTAAATTCAATCAAATTCCAATATAGTTTCAACATAATAGATGTTTGGTTCAACCACTGATTATACAAAGCTAACCTACCTAAATTTTATATACCTAGATATAGGTATATATTATGTAGTATATACCATATTGTATCTAAGTATTTCCAATGCCTATATAGAATTTAGATACTTATTGACTAGTACATGGATTGTCACTAACCACTAAGTATTCATACAACACGACGCTCTTTTTTTCAAGAACTTACAACCAGCTAGACGGTTATCCTACTTCACCATTCAAGAGACAAGGCGTGATGGCGTGTAAATTAATGTAGTTTATTTAAATACAAATGTATAATTGTCGCCAAATAACTTGAAGAGGGGCGATTTACACGTAAATCAATGAAGGAAAAATACACAAATTTGCGCTCTGCGCAACCAGACGCTCGTTCAAGATGTTTGGCGAATATTATACAAAAGTGTCATAAAGCGAGTTCATTGCCCGGAGGCAGATTCTTTCGATGAATGAAACAAACCAGTAGATACATAAATCAAAATCTTAAATACACGTAAAAAGTACCTAAAAATACACAATAATAAAAAATTCAAATGAATAATGAATTAAGGGCTTTACCAGACGGAACGATCATCGTATAAAAATAAATAAAATCTCGTAGTATATCAATTCTAATTAGTGATTTTACCATATTATATAATAAATTGATAAATTTTGGAACTCTACAATCTATGGTATCGCTGTCAAATCACTAAAATGAATATTTTTTTTTCTTATTTTGTCGGCCACCGTGGCTCAGTTGGTTAGGTATCTGACTGCTGATCCAAAGGTCCCGGGTTCGATTCCCGGTGGAGACATAGTTTTTAATTGTGTTTTCAGTCTGAATCTGTGAGACGATTAATATCGTAAGTCTCCAGAATGTGGCAATTTGTTATTGGGTGCGTGTTAAATTAAAATTTGACATAGTACCTGTTAGTTGCCCGAGAAGCAATATTAAATAAATAAATAAATAAACCTACTTAATATGTAGGTATCATATTCAAAATATAATTACTTTGACCCCGACAAAAAATCTACTCGTATAGGAGTCCGTACCTATTGAAGCAATGAATTTATTTCAACAAATATTCATCGATTGGCAACACATCGATATTTCTTAGAATTATAACCCTGTCTTTATAAAAAATAATCTTGTGTGTGTTCTTTATTATAACTGCTTTTTTTTATTAATATTACTTCAATCAATGCCTTCAATTATTACCATTGTCTCGTACGCTATTGTTGAGGTATCCACCTACTCAATTTATGACATTTTAAATATTAATCTTTGTCAGTATTAAGTATTGAATGACGAAAAGTTTTATACCAAAAGCATATTGACCACCAAGAAGAACCGCAAGGTATAGTTTTGACAGTTGAATACTTAATAAGAATAACGTTTTGAGAGATCATATAACGGACGATTGGATAGTAATGTATTTTGAATGCAGCTATATACGAGTTTCTTTAAACATCGTTTGTTATCTTTAAGGTTGAATTTCAGAGCTTTCAAGATCTATTGTCAAAAATACGGTACTTTCTCATCTTAACTTTCAGTGCCTAAGTTCACATTTTTTTATTTTATTATTTTTACTGTAAAATAACATTGAAAACATTTTTTATATATCTAGCTATAAAATAATGTAGAATATAAGAATAAAGATAAATACTTATAATAATAAGATGCGAAATAACTAGATGTGCAATTTAAATAAAAAAAAATATTTGTCTTAACGTAAAATAAATAATATGAATTAAATAAATGAACACCAAAGTTTTTCCACAAAATTCGTTTTTCTTCATTTTGGACCTTGATAATGCCGAGTCATCTCAGCGAAAACTTTCGGTCATTGTAATCAAATTTTGTGTAAAAATAACTTTGGTTTATTTATTCATTAATTTTAAAATGGAATACCACTCTGTTGACACAAAAACTTTAGAATCATTAATACTATGAATTTTATACCAAACATGTATCGAAATTCTTGTTAGTTATGACCATGTCCTTCTTGTTTTATTTAACTTTGAAACCAATTTATTCTTAATTTATATATTTGTTTTATTTAAATGCAAAACCAATTTATTATTAATATAGTCACTAATTTATCATAGGTACGTAGGGATATTTTTATTGCCTGGTTTAAAGGCTTTTTATACTTTTCAACATTATATGCAATATTTTTACTTTTTACGATAATTTTCAAAAGGTATATGTAGATACCACACATAATCATGATCCAGAATGTTCAATTATCTGCAAGTATGTTGCGTTTTGCAATACACATTCTTCTGAGAGTAACGTACATACATACAATGAGTGGTTCAGTTTTTACGAGACACACAGTATTAAATCACCAAAAATATTGCTTCATTGTATAATATTTTACGACTGTTCTCATTTGGTATTTGGTCGCATCCGTATATCTCTGTGCTATACATATACTAACCTATATAAAACACAAAAATGGTTTTTGTAGCATCCAATCTTTAAAACTAAAATTAAGACAAATTTAAGGGCCCAACAAATATTATCACAATAATAAATATTTTTTTTATTTCTATAAATTTATTTATAAACTCCCAATCCCATCCCAAAACTTCAACATGAGTATATCTGTAAACAAAACGAAGAGTTTAACGATATCCAAGCATCCAAGAATATGCAAGCTGGTAATAGATGACATTGCAGTGGAGCAAGTTATGACTTTCAGATATCTGGGTGCGGAAATATCGAGCCATAGTGACCTATACTCAGAGCAATAAAGCAGCCGCTTGTTCAGGATGTCTCAAAAATATCATCTGGCATAACAAATATATAAGAACGGATAGTAAGATCTGAATTTATAAGACATGTGTTAGACCAATCATGACATATGCGGTGGAGACAAGAGCCGACACGACCAGAATCAAAAACCTCCTACGAACATCGGAAATTATGGTTTTAAGGTCTGTCACAGGGAAGACGCTTAGTGATAGAATTTTCAATGACGACATTAGACGGATCTGTGAGACCGAGGACATCATATGATGGAGTAGAGCTAGGAGAAGATTCTGGAGGGACCATGTCAACAGGATGGACGCATCTCGAATCCCATCCATAGCGGCAAACGAAATATCACCAGGGCATCGCACTCGGAAGAACACCAAAGAGGTGGAGGGATAGCTGGACCTCAGCTTCACAGGAATAGCTTTCTCGAAAAAACAGATCTACGATCTAATATAAGAAGAAGAAGAAAATTCATAAACAAATCATATTTGTTCGACTTATAAAAAAAATTCATACTCTTTTATACACCACATAATAAATGAATACAGTCAAAGGGTCATATTACGGGTGTCCTTTAAGAAAATTATAAGAAATACATGAGAAGTTCTCGTTAAACGAGACCTTATCATTCTCTTTTATCTTTCTTAGTATAACACAAAGCCTTGACACTGTCCTCGTAGTAGGCACAACTAACTTAAGATAACATTCAATATAAATGTACCTACAGTCAAAAGAAATTGTTTTACTCATTCGAAGTTCTACTAAATATCTAAATAATAACACACATATTTATCGAAAAAATTAAAATATGAAAATCGGTAATAATGAATACATGTAGAATCGCTAAAGATTTTTTAAACATTACTAGTCATTAGAGATGATAGGTAGTATAGCGACCTCTCCTCCTCAGAGCCTAATCCTTTGATATTTTTAGTATCTGGATGAGTGAATTATTCCCAATTGAAAGCTTGATCTGTGGGATGGTTGACTTTTATTTTGATCTATTAATTAATTTATAATTTACGCATTGATCTGCTAATTCTTTTGAGGAAGTGTATAATGGTATAATAATTTATTTTTTGTAGTACTTATTGTATTAATTTGTTATTAATATCATCAATAAATCGGCCTTCGTCGTATAAAAAAAATACCCTTTGCACTTCAATATGTCTGCAAGTATCTGGATGTGTGAATTATTCCCAATCGAATTTTAGAAGTCAATGCTTTTGTTGTATTTTATTTTAATCTTTTGAGTAATTTTTCGACATGGCCGCCGCTATTTCTTACACAAATTGTCATTCTTTTTCTTAAATTACTATTAAACATGAATTATAAAAATATTGTCGTTTTTTTTTGTTTTGTTTACGTATTTTAGCTACTTTTTCATCAAACTAAAATGTCCCCTCTACTACCTTTACTGTTATTTGGTCAATGGTTTGACTATTTAATAGCAGGTGTTATAGCTTTTTGAATAGCTATAGAAACGTAGAAGTTTTTACAATTATTTGCAGAATAAGTTCCATATTTTTTTTTCAAACAAAGAGTTTCAAAGTTCAAAACACTTTGTGATAATTCTTTAATTCTAACTGTTGTCGTGCTGTCTTTTTAAGCTGTTATTAGTAGGTTTAGTTTTTGTTAATCATTTGTATTAATTGACATTCCCTCTAACTAGATACATAAAAAAACGGACCCTAAGACCTCTTATCCGTAAAAAATTGATAAAATAGCCAATTTTTTTTTTAAATCTTTAAAATTCAATTTCTCCATAACGGTTAAGCTTCGGACCTAACATTTAGCATCAAATCCATCAGAAATGACCTGAGTAATAACGTCCTTTAATATTCTGTACGACAAAACCTGTAACCCTATATATACATATATTATTATTATAATTTGACATTCGGTTGATGTACCTGACGATAAATGAATAATTCACTTCCTTTGATGGCACGAGCCACGTAGGCAACATTTTTAATTTGCATCTTAAAGCCACCAAGTCATTAAGAGAATACAATACACTCATATATACCATATACACGAATCACTATGTAGGCACATTATTTCTTTACGAAACTATGATGTACACTGTACAGTAAGTAACAAGTAGGTGCGGTCCATCAACAAATAGAACTTAATATTAACATGCCGGCTGATACACCTGGTCCAGGTGATGTTAAATGAAATATATATAAAACATTTTGTGCCTATAACGGTAGGAACTACCATGCAATGAGCAAATAATATATTTATAAATAAATGAGAACAGATCATCACAATTTTTAGCAATAATTTAGCCTCATTAATTTACAGTCTCCAATTACTGGCTGCCGCGTATTTTTTCAGTTATTTGAAAAAATATTTTGATGAATTAGGTATTGATCGAACGATACAACAGAAACTATTAAATAATATGGAGTTTAATGGTGTTATGTATATTTTCTTTGATCTTTTGTAGCTTTCATTTATTGTTAATGTACATGTATAATTCTGTCACTCTGTGATCTGGTTGGTTGGAAGAAATTGCCCAATGGTAATAAGCCCGCCAGTATGCATTATATTTGTTTATATTATGTACAAAATGTTAAATAAATAAAAATAAATAATTAATATTTTATTCTTATTAAAGAAACACTGTTGGTAATTTTACAATATGGTATATGTCTGGTTAAAAACCATATTAAAAGTATCTTAAACGTTATTTACTTTGTAATTTTGAAATCAATTCATTCATCTATATGTACATAAATAAATCAAATTCAGGTTAGTTACACCATTTACAAATCAAGAACGGCTGGACCAATTGGAATGATCTCTTATTTGTTGGATTCGTCTCCGCCCGAATAGTAAAATACATAACTATTAAAAAAAGAAATTTAATTTTTAAAAATAATTTGAAACGCACCGCAATGCGTGCGTGAAAGTGTAATTGAATAACACATTTTCGCTCATGTTATTGAAAATGTAATTATTAAATCATAATGAACTATTGAACAAAATATATTTTTTTAATTTTATTATGTTAATATTATTCTAATAATATTATGAGAATGGCAGTCAGAGGTGTCGGAAGACCACCAATGAGATGGAGAGATGACATCAGCCGTCATGCTGGTCTCAATTGGTTGCTCAGAGCACAAGATAGAGTGGCGTGGAAGGAGATGGAGGAGGCATTCGTCCAGGAGTGGACGGGTTTAGGCTAAGAAGAAGAAGAAGAAGAATATTATCCATAATCAAGTTTAGCTAAAAGTTAATACTTACTACATACATTGATACCTTTGGGATGTGGTGTTGGCAGAGAATACTGCGAATACCTACCATGGACTGCTAGGAAAACCAATATGAAGGGCCCCAGATAACCTCGAGAGACTCGTCATTACGTAATAGGAGACGTGGAGCGTTGAAAACACAGGGGTCACTCACCGACCCCAAGGAGTGACCTTGTCAAGTTTGTTACAGGATCGTCAGTAACTGAAGACCTTCGGTCTGCCCATGACTGTCCTAGATGGATGTGAATCGATTGGCGGGTGATTGAGCGTAGGCACCATCCTCAGTCACGAGGCCAAAGAGGAGAAAGAAGATGAAGAAAAACATCCTTGTAAGTTTAAGTGATCTACTATCTTAATATCGTACATTTATTAAAGTCATATCTAACTATTTAACAATACATTTATCAGATGGCATACGACTGTCATGTTTCCTTCAGGTAATGTATGTAGGTTCCACCTTGAAATGTCAAATAACAGCTGATCGCCTCGGGCTGTTCAGAAGTCAACATGACATATGGGCTAACTTTTGATGAACAGACACTATCGGACTCGCTTCGAACATCGTCGGCCGTTATTTAAAATAATTTCTACTTCGTATTCGACTTATTCAAGACAAATTTATGGTTATTGTGACATGGCACCCGTGCCAAAGAATTGAAAAAAAAAAGCAACCGACAGATGGCAGTCCTTTTAATGCAAGCGAATATACAAGGTGTCTTGGACGGGTTTCAATGAATGAAAGCAATGGGTCTTCGTTAAATGAGAGCTCAACCAATCACCGTAGATCGAGGTGTGGTGTTACTTCGCTGGGGATAAAAATATGAATGAAAAAAATATACATCTATGTATGTATATAAAAAAGGTAGCTTCTATGTAATTAGAGTATGAATGGAAAACATACCAACAACTAAATTTCAATGTACTTTTTTTTATTTATCGTTACTTCATAAGGTAATTGGCTAATATGAACCAACAATTACATGTAACTTGTTAATTATAGGGACGACTTCTTTAATCGATGGTTTCGTACGTTATGTTAGGTTAGATTAAATGTATTTGTTGCAATTGAAGAGAGCAAATTTTAATACAGATTGAGTGAAAAAAAGGGATTAAGAGAGTACGACATTTACAACAATATATATGGTTTATAATATTCATTTATTATTTAAACAGAAGATGATCGTTTCGTCTGGTGAAGATCTATCAGCAGCGGAGTGATGTGATTAAATTTTGATGAACACTTAATCAGCCTGGCAGCAGCATTGAAAACTGATTGAAGTCTATCTAGTTGATTCTAGGGTAGACCGGCGTATACAATATTGCAGTAGTCCAGTCTTGATACAACAAGTGCGTTTATTAGCATTCGTGCTGCGTCTATTGGCAAATATTTTCGAACTGATTTTAATTTACGTAGTTGATAGAAACAACTGCTAACAGTATTGCTGAATTTGAGATTAAAATCTACGCTGCTTAATATTTATTATTTGTAAAATACTATTTATTAAGATAAAAAACTATTTTGATCAATTCACATAATTATATAATAATTTAGATTAAAATGTAGGTACCTACTTACCTACCTAATGAGTAAAAATTTATTAAAAAAAAATCGCACAATCGCAATCGGTTTTCATAATTTGATGCTTACAGGGCATATAAATTTTAATAATTATAACTGAAACATTATAACATTCCACACATTTCTACTAAATGTTTTGTCAAAAGGCATAAAATTGTGTCAGTGGTGCGCAAACCCTGGGTCGCGACACCCATTTGAAAGCCACACGTGTCATGAAAATTCACATCTGCAAATCTTTTGATTTGGAAGAATAAACAACCATAAAGCACCAAGATATAATAGTATGTCATCGGAACTATTTAAATATGCTGGAAAATACCTAATTAAAGTTATGCATGCGATACTTCTGCAAATATGGTCCGATTAACAACTGCCTGAGGCATCATATATTCGCTACAATTACAGAGGGATAACACTTCTAAATTCTACTTATTAGGTGCTGTCCAACAATTTACTAAGTATAATTTTACCATATATACATAATACTTTATTGATAATTGCCAATGTGGATTCCAACCACATAAGTCTTGTACTGACCAGATCTTCGCACTGTGCCAAATACTGAAAAGAACACAGGAATATCACATATAGACTTAATGACCGCATACGACAGAATCAACAGAAAAAATATATATATAGCTATGAGAGAGCTCTCAATCCTAGACAAGCTAATCACCTTGGTTAAATTGACTATGTCCCATGTCCGGTGTAAAGTGAAAGTACAAAAATACCTGTCAGATCAAATTGAAACCATCAGCGGCCCCCGACAAGGAGGCGCCCCAGCTTGCTTGCTCTTCAACATAGGCATGAAAAAAATTGTTTGTGAATCAGGTGTACTTCTTGAACCATATTCTAAAAACTCTGAATCCATATTCTGTTCAACTTTTATCATATGCGGACGATATTGACAGTGTATTCAGAATTAGGCATGATCTTATGGAGGCCTCTACAGCCCTCAATACCACGGCTTGGAATATGGGTCTGTCAATCAACGAACAAAAAACAAAATGCATGTTTTCATACTCTGCTGTCCGGCATAGTTCTCCGCCACTACCACTCGCAGTAGACCGACAAATCTTTGAATATTTAGAGCAATTTACATACCACGGTTCACTAATAGCCAGCAATAATAACATCAGTGAAGAAGTCAACAGAAGAGATATTGCTGCTTACAGATGCTACTTTGGCCTACAGAGACACATGAAGTCCTGGTAGTTGTCCAAGAAAGACCAAACTGACACTGTATAAAACTATTGTCCGATTAGTGTTGACATATGCCTCCGAGATCTGGACACTTAACTAAAAGAGATGAGGATTAACTTAGTACATTTGCAAGAAAGATCTTGCTACGAATCCACGGAGCTGTTTTTAAGGGTAGTGTGTGGAGAATTAGATAAAATCACGAGCTGTACCAGTTTTATGATGATGTAGACGTCAGGGTATTTATTAGGATTGGGAGACATTGACATGTCAAAAAAATGAGTGAGAAACTGCCCGCCAGACGAATCCTTCACCATAGGCTCTAAGCGGAGGCGCAAGCTGAGATGAATGTACTTTTGGGCGTGGTCAATTGAAGACAAGGAGTCGCTGACAGATCGAAATGGCGAAAACTTGAGAAGCCAGGTCCCATATTGGGATGTAGAGCCGATTATTGGAATGGAACTCCTTTGACTCAACATTTGGATTATTTCCATTGCACGACGGTGCCTAGATTACAAATCTAGAGGGCTCCGTGATATACTTTTCGTGTATTTGTTGTAAATATTTTTTTTCTATTGAACTCAGTTTGCCATAACCATAATTCGATAGTCAATAATACCAAAGATTCGTAAAAATATATTAAATGGAAATCTCCGTATACTTATAGTATTTTTTTTAAATATGTTTATCCCAATAGAAGAAATTTATTTAAAATTATTTATCACGAGAATATTGGTACTGGGCTGGAAACACTGGTTAGTTGGAATAAATTTCCAAATTGCAATAATGTCGCCACTTGCGTAGGGCGCAAGGAAGTGTTTATTATTATTGTAATCATATTTATGAACTCTCTAGTAATAGAGAGTTCATAAATATGATTACAATAATAATTGTCTAATTTCTGAATATTTATGTTCAAATTTCCAATTTTGCCTGTTTATCCATTTTTATTAAAAAAAAATCGAGGAATAAAAATGAAAACAGTTTTGGCACCACTATTGATTTTAATACAATTGTAACAAGAAGGTTCCGAAACAATTCTCGAAAACAACCTTGCCGATGTTAAGTGACCTGTGTTAACCGCAAAAAATGCAAATGGAATTTGAGGAAGTAGAGAGACTGTAAGAAATAATGCTTTCATACAGTCATTCATATCTTCACCTGCTCCAGGTGATGATATCAATGAAGGTATATTCCTGTTATTGAGGCTAATTATATAACCAACTGATAGTACCTACATATCTTCTTAGAGATGGACAAATGTCTTGCAAGTCTTACTGTCTCGAAGACCATGACTGCATACCTATATATGTCACTGTTCAAGGCCAACACTACTAATACTATGTACTTATAAAACAATTTTCAAAATATAAGTATAATTGACTAATATTAGGTCCTTACATATGAAATTGGCGTTTTGCCGTACTGGCAACTTTGATCTCAAATATCTTCTCTTTGGTTAAGAATTCCAAAATAAAATTTATACAGCTATTTACTCATGTATTTGTGTTTCGAAAATTATAATTCATTTGTTTTTTTTTTTCAATTGTTTTTTTGATAACTTGAAATATCGCATTATTTACGAGTACGAGTTCCACCGTGGCACCAGTGCTGCAGAAACGGCTCGAAGGATTAATGATGTGTATGACGATGGTGCCGCAAAAGAAAACGCAGTGCGTTTTTGGTTCCAACGTTTTCGTTCTGGAAATTTCGACCTGCAGAACAAGCCCCGTGGACGGCCGGAGACCAAAGTTGATAATGAATAATTGAAGGCTATTGTGGAAGCCGCTCCATCGCAAACAACGTCCAAGTTAGCTGCAGGCTGTGGTGTTAGTGATAAAACTGTTTTAATTCACTTGGAGCAAATTGGGAAGGTGAAAAAGCTTGAAAGGTTGTTACCTCACGAATTGAGTGAAGCAAATCAACAAACGCGCGTTGACTGCTACTTTGCATTACTCAACCGGCACAATAATGAAGGGATTTTAAATCGAATCATTACCTGTGATGAAAAGTAGATCCTGTACGATAATCGGAAGTGCTCATCGCAATGGCTGAACCCTGCCGAACCAGCCAAACCATGCCCCAAGCGAAAATTGACTCCAAAAAAGTTACTTGTGAGCATATGGTGGACTAGTGCTGGTGTCGTTCACTACAGCTTTCTCAAATCTGGCCAGACGATTACGGCAGATGTCTATTGTCAGCAACTGCAAACCATGATGGAAAAGCTAGCTGCTAAACAACCGAGGCTGGTTAATCGCTCTGGGCCACTGCTGCTTCATGATAACGCTAGACCACACACTGCACAACAGACGGCTACCAAATTAGAGGAGCTTCACTTGGAATGTCTAAGACATCCATCGTACTCTTCGGACCTTGCCCTAACAGATTACCATTTTTTTCGAAATTTGGATAACTTCTTGCAAGGGAAAAAATTCAACTCCGATGGGGCAGTCCAAACCGCCTTAAAAGATTTTATTGACTCCCGTCCGAATGGTTTATTTAGTAAAGGGATCGATGAACTACCTATGAGATGACAAAAGTGCATAGATAGCAATGGTACATACTTTGATTAAATAAATAAATTATTTTATTTATTTATTTATACATCTTTTTGTACATAATATAAACAAATATAATTGTACACTGGCGGGCTTATTGCCATTAGGCAATTTCTTCCAACCAACCAGATTACAAAGTATGACAACATTGTGTATGTACAACAGCAAATAAAAAAGAGTAAAAGAAATCAAAGAAAATACGTATAACACTTAAATACTATTAAAACAAAAAAAAAATTATAATTCATAGCAAGAAAAAGGATATGGTAAGGACAGGAGAGGAAATCGGGATCAGGTGTTCAAGGATAAATATTCCTTCTTTAGTTTTTTCTTGAAAATACTAAGTGAGTTAGACGACGCAATATCCGGACTAAGGCTATTCCATAATCTTGCTGATTGTACTTCGAACGAAGAGCTGAGAAATTCTGTATTATGGATAGGTATGGAAAGTGTTGTACATTCAGCAGATCGGAGTGGAAGTCCATGACTGGATAAATAAGAGAATTTGCTTTTGAGGTACTGTGGCAGGTTTGGGTTCGAGAGAATATTGTACAATAGTGACAAAATGTGTATATTGCGCCGCTGGCGTATCCTGGGCCAACAAAGAAGATTGCGGTAAGGTGATATGCGATCAAATTTTTTCAACCCAAAGATGAATCTGATACATATATTCTGAAGACGTTCAAGTTTATTGAGATGCACTTCATTTGCATCCAAGTAGCATACATCGGCATAATCAAGCAATGGAAGAAGAAGTGATTGAGCAAGAATTATTTTACAACGGAATGGAAGGAAATTTTTAAGTTTATTAAGTGAATGTAGGGCAAAGAAAATAGATTTACTAACATGCGATACCTGTTCATGCCACGAAAGGTCATCATCGATGAAGATTCCAGGATCTTTTACAACCTTGGTATAAGGAATGCATTGGTTATTGATATACAGCAGTGGGAGTTGCAAATTCCTTATAGATGACAGCAGACGAGGACTACCGATTATAATTGCCTGGGACTTAGTAGGATTAACAAGAAGACCATGATCCGATGACCAAGAAGAGATCAATTTAAGATCTTCATTCATGTGAAGGACTGCATTGTTAATATCAGAGATATTAAAATGGAAATATAATTGAAGATCGTCTGCAAAAAGATGATATTTACATCTGAGGTTTGTAGTGATAGAGTTAATAAATACGGAAAATAACAGTGGAGATAAAACTCCACCTTGCGGAACTCCAGACAGCAAGGTGGCATAATCAGAAGTAGTGTTAGCTGTCTTAATGCATTGTTTACGGTTGCCAAGATAACTGGTGAACCACTCCAATACTGGCTGAGCTATGTTTAGCGAGGACAACTTAGCAAGAAGAATGTCAAAATCAACGGAATTAAACGCGCTACTGAAATCGAGTAGTGTGAGAATTGTAAGTTGTTTATTGTTCATAGCACGTCTAATGTCATCCGTAATCTTAACTAGTACAGTTGTGGTACTATGACCTGCTTTGAAACCAGATTGCAGTGGATCAAGGAGAGAATTAGAACAAAGCCATACATTGAATTGATTGAATACTATCCTTTCAGTAAATTTAGACAATATTGGTAAAATCGAGATTGGACGATAGTCTTTTAGTTGAGTAGGTGTTGAAATCTTAGGGAGGGGTATGACATGTGCGATTTTCCATGCCGATGGAAAGATACCAACGGTCAGTGAGTGGTTAATAATGTGTGTAATAATGGGCAGAATTGGAGGCAAAAGCAGACGTATCATTTCAATATTGAGGCCATCGGAGTCGGAGTTTTAAATTATATTTAAAAAAATCGACTTTATGTTCCTCCCATACAAAACGCCAATTTCATATGTAAGGACCTAATATTTTAAATTTTTCGAATATTTTTATTATTGCATATGCGCAAACATTGGATTTTTTTTCCCTGTCGGGAGTCAAAGATATTTTTTAACAGATTTTTAATTATCTCAATAGAGACGAAGATGGAATATTTATTGTAGGAGAACCGGGAAATCAAGGCACCTACAGGGCTTACGGCCTTGTCTACTACAGGGCTTGTCACCTCAGATATAAGAATTGTAGCTTTCATTATTTACAAAAAAACCAATTCTCTCAATAGATGGCGTTCCATCAAATAAATAATAATAATAAGATTGTTGTTCTTAATTTCACCCATAGATGGCTATAGTAAAAATTCCTTATTTTCAAGCGAAAAGAATTTCAGTATTACAATATATAGAACTTTCAAAATTGAATTGATAGGGATCTCATTAAAAGGCATAATTGGTGAACGTTGCGCAAGCGCATAAAGTGATCACGTAAACCAGCCGATGACAGGTCGTAAGCCCTGTAGGTGCCTTGATTTCCCGGTTCTCCTACAATAAATATTCCATCTTCGTCTCTATTGAGATAATTAAAAATCTGTTAAAAAATATCTTTGACTCCCGACAGGGAAAAAAAATCCAATGTTTGCGCATATGCAATAATAAAAATATTCGATTACTTACACATTGGTACAAGTAGGTAAATAAGACAAAAATGACCTTATAAGTCTGGCGCAATTCAGGGGTGACTTCTATGCGAAAAATGCATTGTCACCTCAGATATAAGAATTGTAGCTTTCATTATTTACAAAAAAACCAATTCTCTCAATAGATGGCGTTCCAACAAAATAAATAAAAATAATAAGATTGTTGTTCATAATTTCACCCATAGATGGCTATAGTAAAAATTCCTTATTTTCAAGCGAAAAGAATTTCAGTATTACAATATATAGAACTTTCAAAATTGAATTGATAGGGATCTTATTAAAAGGCATAATTGGTGAACGTTGCGCAAGCGCATAAAGTGATCACGTAAACCAGCCGATGACAGGTCGTAAGCCCTGTAGGTGCCTTGATTTCCCGGTTCTCCTACAATTAATATTCCATCTTCGTCTCTATTGAGATAATTAAAAATCTGTTAAAAAATATCTTTTAAATTTTTAACTATGAGGCACCGGATTAACACACCCGCACACCTGTCGTCATCTTAATTTCTTTCTCTACTTATTTCATAAGTAGAGAAATAAAGTACGATTATTTTTTTAGTAACAATAAATTTAATTTTAATTAAGTATATCAATTTCGGTGAAAATTCTATATTTAATTCGAAGAAATTTTTGTATTTAGTTGCATTTAAGAGTTTTCAGACACGCAATGTTTTATAATCTAATTATTTTACCAAAAGAAAACAGTTTAAATTAATTTATTTAATTATTAAAAAAAAATTCTTTATCCAAATTTAATATTAATGTTTTTTCATAAACCGATACTAACTTAAATAGTGTTTTTTCTTTGTAAAAGACTCACACCTAAGACTATGGCCCGTATTCATAAAAAGCACCAAGAAATATGTCACTGCTTAGCGTAACAAATTATTTACATTTTGGTGTGCCAAGTACCTAGTGACTTTTGTACTCAGAATGTTTATGAATACGACCCTACGACCATTATCATGACTCGATTGAGTATGTAAGACCGCATAACAAATAATGCACTTACGAATGCAAGACCACTCCGGTTCTGTCTTGTATTTGCTCATCACTAATATTATATGATAGGTACCTTTTATTCTCAACTATGATAATTACAAAATGCTAAGAAGTGATCATTAAAACATAGGTATTAACATCGACACTCCCATTCGATATTTTTCGTTAAAAATGACAAGTGTCATACCTACATTAGTTAGTAGAATGTTAGTAGTTACATACCTATGTAGATAAGTATGTATGTATGTACTAACAAGTACATACGCAGGTATGTACTTGTTAGTACATACCTACATAGGTATTAACATCGACACACCCATTCGATATTTTTCGTTAAAAATGACAAGTGTCATACCTACATATGTAAGTTAGTAGAATGTTAGTAGGTACATACATACATAAGTATGTAGATATGTACATACTAACTAATGACAAGTGTCATACCTACATAAGTTAGTAGAATGTTAGTACATATCCCTCTCCATCTGCACTCTATCTTTCCTCTCTATTCCCAACTCTCTCCTACATATTCTTTATAAATTTTTGTATAAACTTATATACTTATTGTTTTTTACTTATGTGGAAACACATTATTGGCATATTTGTTATAACTTTATTGTCCATACCATAAACATTGTAACGCTGTTTGTTTCCCGAATATAAATAAAATACCCACATAAGTACGAAATGATTAAAAACCGTGATTTTAAAGCTGTATATTATAATTTATATGTTTGATTTTATGATATGGGATACATAAGTATGGACTGCGTCAGTTAAAATGAATAGAAAGCTATTCCGACACAAGCACTGTTTAGTGGAATATAGTTCTTATCCACTGGATGTTGGTACTGATCACTGATAGATTGTATTCTTTTTGTCAGTGCCAACATAATTATACTAAATTGTCTATTTTTCATATTTTTTGTTGTACTATGTTTCACTATTGTATTGCTGTATTTTTTTGTATAGTTATTGTGGATTTTGAATAAAAATAAATAAATAAATAATAAATAAATAAATGTACTATGTAGGTATGTTAGTAGAATCTTAGTACATACCTACATAGGTATTAACATCGACACACCCATTCGATATTTTTCGTTAAAAATGACAAGTGTCATACCTACATAAGTTATAAGAATATTAGTACATACCTATATAAGTATCTAGGTATGTACTATGTAGGTATGTTAGTATAATGTTGGTACATACCTACATACATAGGTATTAACATCGACACACCCATTCGATATTTTTCGTTAAAAATGACAAGTGTCATACCTACATAAGTTATAAGAATATTAGTACATACCTATATAAGTATCTAGGTATGTACTATGTAGGTATGTTAGTAGAATGTTGGTACATACCTACATACATAGGTATTAACATCGACACACCCATTCGATATTTTTCGTTAAAAATGACAAGTGTCATACCTACATAAGTTATAAGAATATTAGTACATACCTATATAAGTATGTAGGTATGTACTATGTAGGTATGTTAGTAGAATGTTGGTACATACCTACATACATAGGTATTAACATCGACACACACGTTCGATATTTTCATACCTACATAAGTTAGTAGAATGTTAGTACATACCTACATGTTTATATAAATACCTATTTCCTATATTTTATAAAATGGGGTTCACGGTGAAACTTCTGATATAAATAGTTGTAAGTACTTATATCATGTTTATTTTCCCGTGTCACAATTTGGTAGTCATCTGTAGGTAGGTACCTACGTAATATTATTTTCGCAAACATTATATATTAGGTATTTTTATTTATGCTAACTGAAACCTTTAGAGATATCTGTATTTCCGTAAACATCAAAACGATTTCAATGTCGAGAAACGTATATTCATCATGATAAATATTTCGCGATAATATCAAGAAAACATTTTTTTTTCGGATATATTATTATACGAAACATATACAGGGCGTCTCTTAAACCAACGTCAAAGCTAATATTACTTATAGCTAAGTTATTAGTGAGTATCGTTTTAAGTAAATTTAAATTCACTTATTTTTTTTATTTTACAAAGAACAGCACACAGTACATGCATACATTTATCGAAAAGAAATTCACAGAAATACGAATAAGACATTTACATACATACCTCTTACACACTATACCTAATATCAAAATAAGACGATAAAAGATTTAGTGAATTAGTGTGGGTGAGCGCATGAGAGAGAGAGTAACAATGTGTATGTGTGTGTGAAAGATAGATAAATAAAGAGTGTGTGTGTTGTTGCGTGTGTGTGTGTGTGTGTGTGTGTGTGTGTGTGTGTGTGTGTGTATGTGTGTGTGTGTGTGTGAGGGTGTGTGGGTGTGTGTCAGGGTGTGTATATGTGTGTATGTATGTGTGTGTGTGTGTGTGTCAGGATGTGTATATGTGTTGAGGGTGTGTATGTGTGTGTGTGTGTGTGTGTGTGTGTGTGTGTGTGTGTGTGTATACGTGATTGACAAACATACAATTGACCATTATTAAAAGATTAAACATATTGTATAGAAAAATAATCTTTATGTTAAAATATATTCGATTTACATACACATTGGTAAAATTAGGTGAACAAGCCAAAAATGAAATAATATTTCTGGCGCAGTTCAGAGGTGACATCTGTGCGAGATACCGTTACGTCCGTCACCTCATTTACAATGACTGTTGCTTTCATTGTTTACAAATAAATCAACATCTCAATATATGGCGTTACAAAAAGGTTTCTTCGTTACCTCATAGATGGCAATAGTATAATTCCGTATTATTCAGGTAAAATTTTTACACTTATTCAAATATATAGAACTTTCAAAAATTACATTGATAAGTGAACTCAATAAAGGCATAATTGGTGAACGTTGCGCAAGCGCATAAAGTGATCACGTATATCAGCCGATGACAGGTCGTAAGCCCCGTAGGTGCCTGAGTTCCTGGTTCTTCTATAATATCCCAACTTCGTCTCTATTGAGATGTTATTGTTAATAAAAATATCATTTGACTCCCGACAGGGAAACAAATCCAATTTTTGCGTACCTACCTATATGCAATTAAAAAAAAATATATTCAATATTTATGTTTATTTTTAGTAAAGTCTTTTGAGCTGCCATATCAGCCATATTTATTTTAATGTTGGATTTAGATAGTTACATCTTTTATATTTTCATAATTTTATAGAATGAATTTGTCTGTAGCGAGTAGATCAAATCCTGCATAACTTGGTGAATTAAATCGGTCGAGGCGAGAACCAATCTCACAATTTCTGGATTAAGAAACATCTTAGAAAATATAAATAAAAAAGATACGTTTTGATATGAAAAGAGTGTACCTTTTTTGGGACATCCTTTATTCTAATATTATTATGAATCAAAATAAAATAGGGACATTTATCATACACTGGGGTAATATTTTTATCGGCCTTGTGATTTTCCTATTATTTTTATCGGCCTCGTGATTTTTCTGGGCAAAACAAGACACAGGTAAAGTTGGCATGTTTTTTTTGCGATCGGTGTATTGATTTAAAATATAATATTATATTTGGATTGAATAACCCATCCATCATTATCAACGGAATAAATAAATAAGTCTGAAATATTAAATAAATGTTCTAGAGGATGTAATTTTTATCTTCTATCGAATTATGTCAATAATTTATTTTCCAACTTCCCGTTCAGCTAGGTCAAGTTTGATAAATTTATTTCAAAACACTTACGCAGTTTTAGATTAACAATATTTGACTATTTCAGATTTGATTATAATCCAAAGATTAGGCAAATTTGTTTTATGGTTATGAGACATGGTGCATAGGTGAAAGAGACCGTAAAATATTGAAGGTCTTCGAGATGTGTAGCGGCATAATCTTAGAGGGAGCATATTACAAACGATGAGGTTCTCAGCGAAATTGAATACACCAGATACATGTTAAACACCATATCAAAAAGGCGTGCAATTACCGATTCGGTCTTCGGTAGTAAAAAAATATTGTCCATACATTATGATTGAATATATGTAATATATTATAGCGATTATAAACCTTTGATTTTTTAACTCTTCACCAACCCAAGGGTAGTAATGAATTCGCAATTTTCAAAGTTATTTTTTATTATAGATTATCATGCTGAGATTGTATTCTGAAAGTTTCATCACAATCTATCTGTGTGTGTGTGTGTGCTGTGTAATCAGAGCTATGTATGTAAGGCGTATTCTACTTTATCGATTATAGACTAAAGTATTCATTCGATTCTCTTCAAATTTTGCAACTTGTATAATTATACTCGCGTAGGCCCCATTAGATTTTGAAGGATACCAGAATAGTCCGACCGCCGTGGCACAGTTGGTAAGCCGTATGGTTACTGTGCGGGCGTCCTGGGTTCGATCCCCAGGAGAGGAGATTTCTCACGCTAATTTTGCTTCTCTGAGCTGGAAGCATTAGTTGGTTGGAAGAAATTTCCATATGGCAATAAACTCGCACTTGCGCACGGTGCAAGGAAGTGTTAATTAATTTTATTATTTTTTTTATTTTTTCGAATTGAAGCTAACTATGTACAAAGAATAGTATATAATATGTATAAAAATATTAAATATAACAATTATCATCTCCATACATGAATTATTAGTTTACAATACTATCATATTATAATACAAAATATGTACAGTCATATATTCAAGATACAAAATCATGTGGTGTGAGGTTGTTTGTGTAAGTGTATATGTGTATGTGCATGCGTGCTGTGCGTAAGTGATAATCTTATGAAATTCCTGTTTTTATTATTTATTATTAGTATAGTGCTTCTCAATCAATAAGGTCTTTAATCTCAATTTATATAACTGTCAAATATAAAGTGATTCCAAGCTCAGGAAACTCGAAATTTGTTATTTTTACTTACATGAAAATGCTGAATATTTTCCATACAAAATTTGAAAAATTTGTGGAGTGACTTGTTAGTGAAAACTTTAGCGTTGGACACAACCCACTCGTTTTTAATATAGGTATGAAGGTATTTACATACTAAAACAAATTTGGAATAATTTCATGATTTTCACCTTCTAAGTTATATGCCTATTTTAATACACGGTGTCTTGAATTGACGGCGAAATGCGCTATCTACGATAAAACGTTCATAAATCATTTTTCGTTTCCGAAAAAAAAATATGTATCAAGTGTAATGGACAACATTTAAATAAATTTGAATTATTTATTAGCATCACAAAAATAATGTGATGTTTTGTTATTCAAAAGCAATTTAAATAAACATCACAATGGTGGTGTGATAAATAATACAACACTATGATACAGTAGGGTCCATTTCTCACTAAAAATAATACAGCACTATGGCCCGATATTACAGTTGGCCCTCAACTCATTGAGTTTGTTAAACTCAAGATTAATGTTAAGGGGAGATTGAATCCATTTCCGTATTACAGTGCAATATGACATGTCAGTTACTAAATCTTCAATTATAGACATATTTTACTTTTTCTGTGGTCATTATCTGTCAAATTTTAAATAACTTCAAATAATACGAACTACAAAATGGGACGCAACGACTTGAAATACTATTGTTTTATTATCCAACGTGGTAAATTAATTTTTTTTCACCAAAATAATGCTTTTTAATGCCCATGTTCGTTTCAATATGGCTCTCAGTCTGTTTTGTTGCGTGGCGCCACGGATAGCCTAGTCTTCACACCATTTTTTTTAAACATAACCTACAAAAGTTTGGTAAAAATACCAATTTAGTCATTTATTTTGATATTTTAGTTAATTTTTTTTAATATATAATGCAACTGGCTCACGCCAGTCGCAATAATAACTACAAACAAACCTAACCAACCTATTTTTACTAAACTTTTGTAGGTTAGGTTTACAAAAATGGTGTGAAGACTAGGTTATCCTGGCGCCACCGTCGATACAACTAACGCCTCTAGTGATAGGTGATGAGTACGCGATACCACTTCCACGCCGGTGATGCTCTAGGACTCTATGGTCCTTTTCACCCCCGGACGCGGCCGCAACGTCGGACAACACAACCATCCACTATCCATCGGGTTCAACCACTGCCCCCGAGAATCCAACCTCAAACGGCGGGGCAACCGCTCAAGATCGGCAGCCGGGGCAAGCCCCTAGCACAACCGATCGAACGGAAGGGCTTGCCCCCGCACCCCTCGGTCCTCGTGTTGGCGTCCGAAAGCTTGGCGGGCTAACACCGGGGGCATCCGACGCAATCATCACCTGTCAGATATGACGTCACAGATGTCAACACAGGATGTCTGACCCGACGTCTGCGCCGGCGGTGTGCCCGGACCAAACAACATTCGCCACAGTTTGACGAGTAACTGCCGAGCGAGACTAGAGGCGTCCGTCCTGCTCTTCTCTAAGTACAGAATTGACGAGGGCACAACAGCGTCGGCCGCCCACCCCCGCCTTTACTGCCTAGGCCCTTAGAGCCGCAACCTAGGCTCTAGTGATAACTACACTGAAGAACACTGAAACTACACTCGTTGCCTAGCAACGAGTCGAGAAATGACAGTTGAATCACCGTTAAGTACTTTATTCGCCAGAAATGTTGAGTTAAATATTTATCGTTTTAGTGACGTATTTGAGGGAAGATTAGGCCTCAACGGACACTGTAATAAGCTATATTTTTGTAAAACTTGAGTTTAGGTCTTAAACTGAGACTGAAATACCAGCCCATGGGAGAGTCCATTTCTCACTAATAATAATAACAAAATTTATTCCCATTGATAACAGATAAACGGGCGACTATTAATATAAATAATGGATCCGACTCCTGATATAATTAATACATCTCTTTCTCTCTCACATAACGTAAAATCGTTAACCGAACCGTGGTTCAGATGATATTTAGATTAAAAATACTGGTCATTTTTGGAGTAGCCCAATATAATGACATTTGAAAATATATTATAAAGTTCTGTTCTTGTTCACCTCGAAATATTTTAAAGTGTCATTTTGGCTTCTAGGATTAATGATTTATTTAAAAAAAAATACTTGGTTGAAAAAATACTTAAACGTTGCATTGTACACTGTACAATTTATTTAGGTTTCATTTAAGTGTAATGTTGTTTTTAATATCAGTATTTATTTACACCTAATCTCGAAAAAAAAACCTTATTTATCTGATCATGGGCGTCCCCTACGATCTGCTGATCTTATTATCCACATTGTATTAATGCGATCTACTATACATACATAATTTCACAACACTTAATTTGAATATTTTTAAAAGTTACATATACGCAAACATTGGATTTTTATCCCTGTCGGAGATCAATGATATTTTGGACGATTTTTTAACATCTAAATAGAGACGAAGTTGGAATAATATAGGACAATCAGGAACTCAAGGTACCTACAGGGATAGATGGATGGATTTTTTTATGGATGTTTTAAAACAGCTTATTTTCAAACGATCCGTTTTGTTTATTAAAATATATAGAACTTAGAAGAAGGGAACTCAATAACAAGGCATAATCGGTGAAAGTTGCGGAGGCGCATAACGTGATCACGTAAATCGGCCAATGGGAGGTCGTAAGCCCTGTAGGTGCCTTGAGTTCCCGGTTCTCCTTTGATTTCTCCAACTACGTCTCTATTTAGAAAAATTATCAAAAAAAACTTAATTTGGATTAAATTGGGAAAGTGTCTGGAATATTTTTAGTCCGGATATTGTACACACCTTTTTATCTTACATAATGGTTGGTTGAAAGAAATTTTCGGATGGCAATCGGTCCAGTAAGACAGTAAGCCCGCTGGTGTATAATTAGTATCAATAAATACTTATGTAAAAGATAGTTACTTAAGATAATTATCTTATCAACAAATTTTGAACTTGTATGAAACGATTTTTTGCAATAAATCATTTCACATTGAAATTTGAAGGGTAAAAAAAATCATCAATCTTAATCTATGAATTGTTGCCAAAAGTGTCTGATAGCCAAATTAGTAAGCAACTATGACTTAATCCCCCACACTATCTTATTATTTTTCACACTCACTAGAGTTGTATGTACTATTGTTCTCACAGCTGAAAAATTTAGCGGTCGACACGTTAGGCTGAACACAGTATAGAGCGCTGCTGACACTGCATATACACATTGATCAACGTCTCTGGCACAGATAATCCTGTATAGGAAAAAAAAAACAATATTCTTTGCTCTAGCCTTAACCTTTGTCCCATTTACTTGGAGTAAGCTCGTCTAGTCCTCATCCACATACAATACTTTAGAGACAGACCTCCATTTCATCCAGCCAAGCTTTGAGCAGTGTACAACGTCATCATCAATTCCACCCTTTGCGGACAGTATTGTGCCGAGGTATTTGAAGGATTCTACTGTTGGCACTGGTTCGTTTTGAATCTGCATAAAACGTGGCTCAGTTGGTCACTGTCCAGAAAAGCAACATGAAGTATATTCTGTCTTACATCTGCTAATTTGTAAGACAATGTTTTATGTGGTTTTATAAACGTCTTTTTTAAGTCAACCTGTGATAGTTTATTGCCAAAAGATATTATTTTTAATCATATCAAAAAACGTAAAGCCACAATGAAATTAAGTACGTCATAATAAAGTCGTCCAAAATAAGAAACCCGAATACTTGGTTGGAATATTGGAATGGTCTGAAAGTGTTTACAACTATGGCACGAGGGCCAGGAGCTTCTTATTGCGTATTCCTAGGCACAGATGGGCAGCGTTTGAAGGTAGTTTCAAATACGCTGCAACAAAATGCTGGAATGAGTTGCCTCCACCGCTAAGAGCAGAGGAAAAAATCTGTATTTTTAAGGAGAATTGTGAGCGATGCTTCTGGCCTCGCAATCATAGTGTGAAGTATAAGAATTTATGTGTATTTATGTGTGTGGGTGTGTATGAATAAATTTGTATATATGTATGAGTACGTTTTTAATTTTATTTCTCTTTTTGCTTTGGAGCATTTTTTGTACTTTCATTGTAATATATAAACAATTGGATCATTCTGAAAATCAGCTGCTGGGGCCTTGTCTTCCTAAAAATCAAATTTGGGGTGCCACAGGGGTCAGTTTTGGGGCCCATACTTTTTATTTTGTATATAAAAAATCTATAGACGATATTATATATAATGAAGGCTTCGCTTCGTACGCCTACGCTGACGATCGCCTGATTATAAAATATTCCTCTGCAGAAAACAAGGATAGTCTTGGGAATGATACCGTTGGTTGTATTAATAAAATTGCTGAATGGATGTCGCTCTACAAGCTAAAATTGAACCCAACAAAAACAGAATTTAAGTGGGTAGCTTCACCGCGACGACAGCATCTCATAGAAAACACTCCAATTAACATCAATGGAGAAGAAATTACACCATCAACCAACTTTAAATTTCTAGGCGTCCACTTGGATAATAAACTATCGCTGGTCTTGCATATCTCTAAAACTGTTAGCTCTTGCTTTTTTCATTTTAGGCAATTGAAAAGTTTCCGCTGCAGCTTACCTAAAAGCAAAGCTAAAACGCTTATCAATGCATTTGTTGTATCACGGCTGGATTACTGTAATGCTATATATGCTGGTTTGCCCAAGTATCAGCTGGATAGACTGCAGATGGTTTTCAACGCGGCTACGAGGTTGATATATGGAGCTGACAAAAGATGTCACATAACACCTCTTCTAAATGAACTGCACTGGTTGAAGTGTCCAGAACAAGTAGACTATAAGGTGTGCTTGATGGTGTTCAAGGCTCTGAACGACTTGGCTCCACACTACATACAAGAATTATGTCAAAAGAATGTCCTATCAGGAAGACAACTCTCATTGAGATCATCGGGATCACAGAGTACAACTCTTTAAAAGAGTTGGACAGAGTCAATAAAGCGGCTTACTATGATCGCAGTTTCAGTGTGAACGGGCCTTAAATGGAACAAATTGCCCCCTGACATACGTGGAGCTCAGAGTGTTGACACCTTCAGTAAATTACTTAAGACTGCTTTGTTTAGTAGAGCCAACAAATAAGCCACAGCGCCCTTGGAGTGATCTTGTATCACTAAACGGCGCTTTATAAATTCTAATTATTATTATTATTAACATAGCTGAGCATGGTCCTTTTGAGTCGGAAAAGTTGTTTTACTTTTTCATTTGTAGTTCTCTTGTATTTGTATGTAAACTACTTTTTTGTCGTCTCAATAAATGTTTTTAGTACCTATTATTATAAATACGACTTCAATTTATGTAAAGACTGAACAAATCAATGAGGAAAATATGGAGGAAATCGAATGATACATGAAATATTGTTCAATAATTATTTGAGGAATATAATTTCTGTTTAAATAATATTTAAAGAAAATAAGACGACATAACATCATATTGAGATAAAATGTACTTAATTTAAAATAACTCTGCGTTGAGTCATCAAAGAATTCCTTTTGAAGTTATCGTCATCCTCCAATTATGTTTCGACTAGAGCACCGATCTATTTTTCAGTCTCGAACAAGTCGTAATAGTTATTCATCCTAATTGGCCCTAACTCGCTTTTGTGAGTCTGCCCCAAATTGATCAATCGATTTCCACTTTGTCGATGATCTCAGTGGTGCTATTCTATCCACTATTTCTGTCACCGTATAACCCTCCACACCATACCGTATAAGCAGATGGGATATTCGAGATTTTTATGCCACAACGCCTTTATCTCCCAATCCATAAATATCTGTTTCTGGAGCGATGATGAGGTAATCGCCACAACTTGAATGGGTACAACAAAACATAATATTTGGTAACATCGCCACACGTATGGCTGAGTTCGACTAAGGAATTAAAACCTGCAGAGTGAAGATTTATATTTAGAGATCTATCCAACGGCATCTAACAAAAAAGAACGTGACATCAGATAAACTTACTCCATTGAGATCAACTGAACATTATGTACCTACCGATTATTTAAGAGAATTGAAAAATCATATAATGTAACAATCAATTGCCGCTATGAAAATCAAGTTTTTGTCAGGTCGGATGACATCTGACACTGTAGTATGTAATTGTCCTACAAAACTTTTTTGGATACCTATGACTAACTCCAAAAATATTCATTCTAGGTATAGTCATTGTTATTTTTTTTTATTGACAAACTATTTTTTTACATCTCAATAGAAACGAAGTTGGGATATTGTAGAAGAACCAGGAACTCGAGGCACCTACAAGGCTTAAGAACTGTCATCGGCTGGTTTGCGTGATCACTTTATGCGCAACGTTCACCAATTACGCCTTTTAATGTAATTTTTGAAAGTTCTATAGATTTGAATAGTGTGTAACTATACTATTGCAATATATTGAATTGTTACACACTATTGAAATACATTATAATTTTTTTTTATTAAAAATGAATATTTTCTTGTTAAACAAGTACATACCTATACATTGGCAATCTTTTATGAGAAATTTCGTTCATTTTGTTCGTTTATTTAAATCTTTTATGAGCAAAAACCGATATCGTTCACCTACAGCACAAGCATTACTCCTTACTTTACGGAATGTGCAGATATATGTTATAGTTACAAGGACACATTCATTCTTTTAAAAAATGAAAAACTATTAGTTAGTAATTGAACAAATAGGTACCCGCTCTCTAGACAACGTGTCATTTAGCTCAAGAAAAGAAACAAGAAAATATAACTCAATGTATGGAAGTGACAGTTGCCAGTCACGTGACAACTTTCACTTCCATACATTGTTATCTTTTCTTGTTTGTTTCTTGAGCTAAATTAACTAGGGGGGCTGGTACGACGAAACCAATTAAGTACGATATAGTTAATACCAGTTAAGTTTTATAAATATTGTACATAAAATTTTAGTACACGACTATACATCGCTTGCATCAGACATTGTCAAATAAAAAAAAATAATCCTTGTCAATTCCTATAAGTTTCATTATATTTATTTGTTGCGATTTTCGATCAAAATCACAAACCAACTACAAGCGTTGCTCGACTCCCTATCGTTTTAAAATATAATACATTCCATATTTTTTGAAAATTGAAAGGTTCCTTGATCCAATCAATAATAAAATCACTGCGATTACGATGAAATTATTTTGACATTGTAAACCGAGATAAATTATGACAGGTTATCAAATTATGTGACGAATCTCTATTAAAATTTCATCGTCTTTTGATTTCCCTCGTGGAAATAATTTCTTGTATTTTACATCAAAGATCGATCTTCTTTGCATATATATGTATACGCATAACTAAATAAATTTAATTTTTCTCAACAGATTTCGTTCAAAGGAAGCCGATAAGTACTATATTGAGTCATTTTTCGTCTTCTGAACAGAAAATTAGTTGTTATCGTCGAAATTTAATATTGAAAGTAATTTGAAATGAAAAATTAATCCGGCATCGCCAGGTTACTAAATATGATTGGTACAAATATTAAAAACCTTTTTGCGCAAAGGGATGATATTTTATTACGCTTTTTTTAGAAAAAAGTAAGATCGAAATGGACATGAAATACATTTCGTAATACCTCAGGTTAAAAATCCAATAACATTTCTTTTGAAATTAGGTATTACCAGTAATATATCATTTAGTACGTACATACTCATCTAACTTTTTTTTTTAAATCGACAGTTTTTTTTCTGTACAGTAGTTAAATTATACATACCTATTGTTGAAGCAAGTCCATATGACGCGAGTTGACTCGCGTGTAGAATCTCGTGCTAGTCAAATCGTATGTGTGAACCATATTTGAATTATAAATTAGCTATAAACCACTTGTTTTTTGAGTCACATCGCGACATGTTTCGGAAGCGCTGTCCTTCCATCGACCGGCGTGTCAAGTCGTATGTGTGAATGTTATTTACATTCGCGCAAGACACATGTCCAATACATATGCACTAGCCATCAATTACACCATCTTTTAGCCATCAAAACACAGATGTTTTTTTTTCTCGTTTTATTTTTCCAATGAGGATTGGTAGAAAGAACATAACGCCACACTCTCGTCTCTCCAATGATTTATGTAATATATATACATATTATAATGTTATTTGTACATCTACATATAAAATCCAACAACCTCAACAATCATTCCAACTTTAACAAAATAATACTAATGTGCTCTAGCAAACATCATTATTTTTATATTCAAGTTTCAACTATTTTTAATTTTTTATTGCAAAATTGTATAGTTAATTCATATATGTATATTATACGTATATCTCCACTGAAAGAGTAAATCTCGTGTTCAGTGGAAGAAGGCGTAGCATTTATTTCAAGTCCATAATTTATTTATTAATAGGTACATAAAATATATTACATTAGATATATAATTGCTTAACAGTGATTTGAGAATTTAAAATTATTGTATACTTTTTTAAATTTTACAAAAGGTTTGTAAAATTTAAAAAGTATACAATCATTTCATTTACAATAATTAAAGTATACAAGTATTTGTGCATACTTTGCTTAATTATTAACTAACTTTACGAACCCACTTAATACCACGATAAATTGGTAGAAATTAGTCCGTAAGCATTGTTTTACGAAATAAAAAAAAATAATTGTCATTAAATTCACTAGTCAGATACTTTTAAACAACTTAAAAACTAATAAAAAACCAATGGGTTGTGACCAACGCTACATAGTCACTCCTCAAAGTATTCAAGTTTAGTAAGGTAATTTTTCATTATTTTCATGAACTGAGTTTGTTAAATTATTTTTGATTTAAATATTTCATTATCAAAACATGATAATTCTTCAATGCCATTTAATGAAAGTGCAGATGTGACTTTTTAGCAATTTGAAGATAAAAATATCAAATTTTTAGTTTCCTGGGCTTAAAAATTTGACAGTTATGAAATTGAGAAGTACTGATCATACATCCTTCGCAATCTAATGCGAGTACTAGATACACAAAATTGCAAAATTTGAAAAGAATCGAATGAGTACTTTCGTCTATAATCGACGAAATAGAATAAACATGCCGTACATAGCACATAGTACACAGATAGAATACACTGTGATGAAACTTTCAGAATACAATCTCAGCATGATAATCTGCAATAAAAAAAATAACCTTGAATATTGCGAATTCATTACTCCCCTTGGGTTGGTGAAGAGTAAAAAAATCAAATGTTAATAATTGCTATAATATATTCAATCATAATAAATGGACAATATTTTTTGCTACCGACGACAGTATCGGTATTTGCAATTCTTGTTGATATGGTATTTAATATATGTCTGGTGTCTTCAATTTTGCTGAGAACTTCATCGTTTGTAATATGCTCCCTCTAAGATTATGCCGCTATGGGTAATCATGAGGATTTTGGCTCAGGAGAGCTTGTCTGGACAACCGGCAAAATCAAAACCCTCATGGTTACCCATATCATGGATATAATTATAATATTATGGAGATCTATAATATCCTAACATATTATAGAATTCCATATATGATAATTATATCCTATGGGTAAAATTGGATGGTTTTGATTTCGCCCATTGACCAGACTTGCCCCCCAGAATACATAAGTAGGTAACAGTTAATATAGTATTGAATTCATAAATGTATTTAATAGGTAGACAATTTTAAACATGACTTCAAATGCGCTGATTATGTAGGTAGGTACATCATACTACTGTATCATATAATTTGTTTAAGAATTGAGGCAAACCGTCACCCAGCACATTTTTACCCGTTTATCACTCGTGTTTCATCATTAATTTGGGAGTCGTAAGCTGCCACGGTGATTCCCTTGGGAGATTGTATAACAAAATAACAGATAAATTTCTGGGAAGTTACCATACTGGTTCAACTACACATAATTCCCGACACCAAACATCTGTAGACGTGTGTTGTAATAATTCTGTTAGATACATACTTTATAAAAAGGTTCACCTCTCTAATAGATTTGTATACAAACAAGCAAACAAATCAGCGGGTGGGGAAAACCAAAATTATAACCACAGGGTTAACCCGAACTATATTTGTCCAATTTGTGACAACAGAAAGTCAACAATGTTATTAATTATAAATTAAATGATTTATTAATATAAATAAAAACACAATTTTGATCCACAAATGAGAATGACTTTAATGAGCCCAAGCGCTTTGGCCGAACACAGCCGGCACAGAGGCAAAAATCAAACTTTTTTTTGCATCTGAGGAAGCCGGCTGTGTTTCGGCGAAAGCGCTTATGCTCGATAAAGTCGCTCTCATTTGTTTATTGACACTGTGTGTTTTTATTTTTATAAATGATTTAATTTATAATTATGAACATCCACTTTGAAATTATTAAATGTTATTCATTTTTCGAAAGCTCTTATGTAGGTGAGTTAAATTGAAACATTTTGATCCCTTACTATAACAATTACATCCGTATGATGACAGTTCTACGACAAAGTACCTATAAACCACCATGTCTTGAAGGAAGACGAAGTAAAGGGTGACTAGGTTCCAGGATGATATGATTGGGCGATGTGATATGATGTGATGTTAGAGCAATGAAGATGACCAATCCCAGAAGACTGAAATGTTCTTTTTAAGTAGGTAGGTTATACCTACATGCATTTGAATAGCTTCACTATATATTTGTACTTTTACCTAGGAGATGTTTTGAAAAAAAAACCGTGATGTACCATAATGACTTATGTCAGACTGCAAGACGTGGTTTTGAAATGATATAGTGGAATAGTATGTTGACTGTGATAATTTTGAACCCATTGCTGGCGTCCTGAGTGCGATTCCGAGCAGGGTAAAAATTTATTTAAGAGACCACTAAATCCGCATGCCCAATGGGACCTTGAAGAGGCTCACGGACGACAGCGAGAAGCTCCGTTCTGGTGTAGGACATATTTGGATGATAGCATTCCCAGATGATGTGCTCTGAAGCTGTACTCTGGTCAGGGTGATGGCATAACTGACACGAGGACTAGTGTACAAGTTGGAATCTATGAAGGAAGCTATTTAAGCTGCTTATTTCTTCTGTCGGCTGGAAAAACTGGTTCTTCTTCTGAGTCACAATCCAAAGATTGGTTCGCACCAAGCTCTCTCCACTTGTCTTCATTTCCCGCCATCGTCTTATTTGTGATGTTACTTGGAAGAAAATGATGTGAGTCACATTTCACAACACATAATATAAACTATTTCGTTGGCTTTCTGTTGCGTAGTCTGACTCTCTGTTTACTTCGACTTCACCCAGAAAAGAATGAAGATAATGACTATGCTCCTCCCTCGAACACGACATCCGTTCTCAACTGAGGGATAAATACATCTGTCTCTATATTATCATAATTTAAGAATTTTTATTATGAAATGTTATTTTTATATTATTTTCAATGTATGTCAATTATTTTTATTAAATAAAAAAAACAGTATAAAACGTAATAAAAAAATCTCAAAAGCCTAACGACAAAATGAAAATAAAACAATTTAAAAACTCACATGTTACAAAAGATATTCTTTCAATATTAAGAAGATTTTTTTTTAAATTATTATAGCTATTTTTTAAATTGCACTGGTGAATTATTGTACCACTTTACACCATAGTATGAATAATGATTTAAGTATTAAACTTCCTAGGCATTCATCAGGGTGAAATACATTTGTGTATAGGTTATTTTTTACTGTTCGGAAGAAGAAAGTGAGAGTGATTCAGGAAGAGACACATTTATGTCGGGTCTGAGAATTGTGGGTGTCGCCGTCCTTCATTATGGTTTTACTGCAGCGGGCGCGGGAATAAATAACCGGAGCATAAGAAAACATACAATTGTCAGCTTTGACGATTGCTGACAAACTGAAATACATTTATGTCAACCCGATAGATAAACATGACCAGCCCTTTACCCATCGCCACCGTGTCCTGATTACGAATTGCCGGAAAAGCCGACGAAAGCTTTTCTTACAGAATTCATTCATACTGGTGTGTTGTTGAAAACAAAGCCGTACATCGTCACTAGCGTATTAACTCATTTCTAACGTCGCACATTAAAAATAAACGGGATTCTTTGACTGAACCTATTTGTGAAACTAATATGATATACATTTATTTGAAGCTCAGAAATTTCGGTTCTAATTTTATATTAGAGTCAATATTTATAAAAAATACTTTAAAATTTAGATATATCAACACTAAGTTGAAATTATCGTTTTAAAACACATTTATCAGATATATATGAGGTTCAAATTATATAATTTAGAATTGATTATTTAATTAAAAATAAACATTCTTTTATTTTTCCATTTACTTTCCTTCTTTCACAGTTTCATATGATTATTTTATCTATTCTGTCCTTCAAAGTTATCAAAATGTGTCACTGCCTTTAACAGAGTACGTTTCTGTTAGTTTTTATCTATTTTGCTAGTTATAATATAAACATGGATAAGTACAAAAATTCCCAATAAAGTAATATGTATATAACCTATATTACCCGAATAAATTCTCCTTTCCATCATCCTTCTTCCATCTTTATTTACTGTCGGCTATCCTTCATTTTCTCCTCCATTACTCTATTTTATACCATCGTCTCTTCCAGTTGTGTTTTTCTCAATACATTCATATCATTACGTCATATCCCACAATGTGGGGTGACTAACAACAATAACATATGTGCGGGTGTGCAAAACTTTGTAATAGAAAGCATGACACGTGCCTGTATCCCCACACACCAATATTGTCTTATCTAAGAAGGCACTTCATTCAGAATCGGTGGAAGATTTTAATTTGCGTGTTGTGTTTTCGATTACCCAACGCTGACGAATAACCGGAAAAGGATTATTTTATAAGTTACAAAAAAGTCGCACAATAGATGAAACTTGCAATCTGTCTATCTAAGTGAACGCTTTGATCACTGGACCACGGATTTTTTTGGTATTTTTTTTCTTTTCTGGTGAAGAAATCTGTATGAAATGCGTGCGAAAAGTATTAGGCCAGTCGTAAAGGGCTAGCAGACGGAACATTTTCATTTTGACGGAAGGCGAAACATCTCAGCGCAGTGTCCCAACGAACGATTTACGAAATAGGATCGCGAGGAGAATACATCTAATCGTGGACGAGAGTACAGCTGCGGCGAGAGAATGGTCCATCCTCTGGGAAGATTGGAAGATACATAATACGGCCGAGGAGAATTCACACCACATTTCCTCAAAATGAAATGGAGACAAAAATATTTGTATATCAACCATCCAGCTACGTCGCTTCGAGTGTATTTTTTCAAGTCGTAGTTTATAGATAAAACTTTACACAATACAGCGAAACATTTGCAAAATTATCTTTGTTGTTTTAAATGAGGAAATATAAGGTTTGTAGCACTTTTAAAATAAAAAATATTTTTATAACATTTAAAGTTTTTGAAACCGGTAGAAGTTAGTACTCATAGTTAAGTGGTGTAAACTACGCTAAGTGTATATTATAAATAAAAAATATTTGTCTCATAAGAAATAAAAATTTGACAAAGTTTATAGGTAGACACCTACGTCATTCAAGGCATTTTCTTTTCAATAATTTCTCTTAAATGCGAAGACAGTCATACTCTGTATATTATAATTCTATGACTATATAAATATTTTAGAAAAAAACTGAAGAAAGTATGTTCTTCATTAGTCCTTGAACGATATTCAGCCTGTGTCTTTCCGTCCTTCCTTTGTGGTGATCGGGTTTTTAATTTTCTTTTTGTAAAAACATTATGAGGCTTCATGTTGCTTTAGTTGGTTGGTAAACACAGTCTTAAGCGCGTTTTTAACATGGTGGGAAAATAAATAAAATATCTTCTATTTTTCAACGCGTTTTGTATCGTTTTTCGTAAAACAGGAATCTGTAATATGTTTCGTTGCCGACGAGTCAACATGGCTGCCGTTTGTATTTTGTTGACTTTGAAGTTCGCGTTATCTTTTGTTGATTTGGTATCTCTCGACCAGAGAGCAATGTTTCAAAACAAAAAACAAAAAAGTGAGAATCCAAAAAAAATCAAATCGTGTACAATTCAAGTCAAATACCGGATTGTTAAAATGCAAAGTAAAACGAAGAAAAAGATAAAACACTGTTGAACGAAACGCGGACAAACGAAAATAAATGTTGAAATTTTTCGCATAAATAGCATATGTATTTAATTTTTTCGGAATTGCAATAATAGGGGTCGCAAATAAAGGAGAAAATAATACTCGCGTAAAGCGATGTTTGGATTAACCTATGTTTTGGATGCTGTTTTAAGTGTTGAAAACCTCGTCCGTCTAAAGAGCGCATTGTGAAGAAAAAAAGGTTAGAAGACTGCGGCTGCGATGGGAGGAAGAAGTTGGAATGGATGCTTCCCAACTATTGCCAGGCAGTTGGAGAGTTGCTGCGGACGATAGAAGAAGCTGGAGGCGAAGACTGATGGGCTGTAGCGCCATTGAAGAAGAAGTGTTTCAGTTAGTCAAAGAGTAATATTATGTATAATTGTAATAGGTATGTATTATTTTTAATTTGGAATAATGGGTTTCTTTATTTTCTCAGAAACCCGCTGGGTGAACATTGTTCGTTTATGCATATATTTTTATTGAAATAAAATGAATAAATAACTTTTTGTGTCAATACGACACTGGAATTTTTTTATTACCCAGTACGGTATGCCTGTCAGTATGAAGTTTCAGCTAAGAAATCATTATTTTTGTTACGCACTCCTGTTCAATACTTGTGAGTGGCAGTGGCGTGCGAGGCATTTCTCCAGCGCGGCGGTTGTCAGACTAACAAATATCGGGGGAACAAATTGCAACGTATAAATCTTCGTGTCAGATGTGGAAAAATCATGGACTTATTATAGAATCGAGGGTAATCTTGGAATTGTTGGAATTGTTTCGACAATGTCAACAGGCGCGGTGTAATATTGGTATTATTTAAGAACAACGCACTCCTTAGGCCGTCAAAATTAGTATGTACTTAGCCAACCGTGATGTGATAAACTAGAACATATTGTTATTAAGTGATCCGTCGAACTGACGGAATATTTTTTTTAACTGTCTATGTCTATTTGTTTACATTTTTTTATACTAGCCCTCTCAATCTAGTGATCTAGTTTGATGTTATTGTCTATAGTGTTGTATGTATTAGTGCATTTAAATTTTATTTGGTAGAATTATTTCCTTCAGGAGTTTTTCATGGACCCATCGTTTGTTAGTTTTTTTAAAATTCTTTTGCATTTCTAATGTTTCTAATCTGATGGTATACTATTGAAAAAAGGGGGGGACTGCTGCCAATGTATCTATTTTTTCAATTTGTTATTGCGTCATTAGTACAAAACGAATCATTTTGAAAAAAATAACATAGTTAGTATGGATATTAATAAATAAAAATATACCTTAATTTTTTAATTATGTTCTGTATATATTCTTCTAGGAAAATAATAAGCATACCCCAATTTTTGACATTTATCTTAAATTCCTAAAAAACTATAAGGTATAGAGCATTATATTTTTTTATAAATTAAAGAAGATCAAAATATCTGGAAAAATGCGATGTATCGTTGCATTAATGCACCAGGTTAAGTAAATAAACCAAAAAAACTTATATTTCGCAATGGCGCTGAATGGAAAAGAAATGTGTTTTAGGTTTATTTTCTAAACCTGAAGCATTAATGCAACGTTACATCGTATTTTTCTAGATATTTTTGTCTTCTTTAATTTAAAAAAAAATATGTTGAACTACGCCTTATATTTTATTAAAAATATAAGATAAACGTTGAAAATCGGGGTATGCCATTATTTTTCTACAAGAATTTATACACAACATTATCAAAAAGTAAAGATACATTTTTCTTTATGAATACCCAAACTATTTAAATTATTTTTTTCAAAACGATTTGATAAGAAATAATGATGGTATATCAAATTGAAAAATAGGTACGTTGGCAGCAGTCCCCCCCTAAAATATCGTATACTACGTTGTCCAAAAGTTGTTTTAATATATGGCATATTTATTTGTTGTACTTAATCTATTGTGTTTAAATTGTTGTGAATAAGTATATTGGTCTTCTCTTTTTAGCTTGTATATTTGTATAATAGTAGATTTACATTATATATATTTAAATATAAAGTTTGAAATAGTAAAAAAAAATATGGAAAGAGGGCAGACAGCGATGGTATGGCCAAGTAATGCGAAGATAGGACACCTACTCCGTCAAAACTATGCTCGGTATCCCTTTAAAGCCACGAGAAAGAGGCAGGCCACCGGCGAAATGGTGGATGAGTATCGAGATGGAGCTTACTCAGTCGCAGATCATGGCGACTTATGACCATGAAATGGGATAGATGGGCAGGAAATGATGACGAAGATGATATCGTTTGAAAAATAAATCGAATAAACCTCTTTCGTCTTCGGCCTCGTGTATTTCCGATTGTCCTGTGCTAGATTCAGATCCCTCTCTCGCAGATGTCTCTGGAAGCTCGACAGTCTCGTGGTTGGTGGATTGCCTGGTCTTCTACCTTCTATGTGCAACACTGAGAAGATTTGGCCACTGAGAGAAATTAATGAAGAACGAAGAAAGTATATGTACAAAGCCGAACGAAACAAGAGGTCGTCCAAAAAAGGGCTGCACGACCATATGAAGGTCAGCTAACAGCTAGGGATAAAATCTTGCTCTAATAAAGAAGTCTTTACGAATATCCGGTAGTTTTGAAACCAGTCGTTTTAATTGACTCATTCCTAGTTTAAATGTTGCCACAACTACAAAATTATAAATAATAACCATAATACCGTTTAAAAAATTAACAAGGTTTATTAAACGCATTTAAAATCAATAGTTATGTATGTTTGATCAAATAATCTTTGACTGGTAGGTACATATTAAACAAAATTCAATATAATATTTTCGTGGTATTTTAGATGTTTGTGTATCATTTTTGTATGTCTGAATCAAACTAACATTACTGCTCGTCAGTTTCATTCTGTCATACAAAATGTGACAATTATTATTATTATGTGTGTTGGTATGGAATTTGACTCCATTGATTTATCTGTAATAATCCATTAATGCCTCGTGTTATGGGACATTAAGAAGATGGTTGACATTTTTAAGATGACATTAAGAGTAGTATGAATGTTTTCTACGTTCTTTAAAACTTCACCATTTCAATCAAATTTAATTACACGCTGGACATATGGATATAAACTGTGTGTGTTGAAAACTTTATAGACATGTGGCATATCAAGTTAAAAACGATATACTGAGGTAGGTACTGTCACTCAATTGAGGTTAGTCAAAGTAAAATGTACATACCTAAGTTTGATAGTCAATATTCTGCTCAATTTAATTTTGTAATATGAAGTATTATTATGAAGGCTTAGAATAGTGCTTCCATCATTGTTTTCGAGTGTCCCGTAAGAGCCGGGTAATCGAAAATACAACAGGCAACAATAACATCTCACATAGTTCAGCAATGAGGTTCACCACCCATTCTGAATGTAGTACCTTTTTTGGTGAAAAGAGACTGGTGTGTGGGTATACATAGATGTGTTGTTCTCCCTTTTATAAGGCAATGCACACCCGCACAACTTTAGCTGGTTACCCCACATTTTGGGATAGGTATGCCGTGATGGATGAAGTCAGAACAGTTATAATCAAAGACCTTTACATTATTATAAGGTTTTTGGTTATAATACAATCCACTTTCTCAATTTTATTAAAAAAATGTTTTTTTAATAAAAATTAAATTGTTTTTAATAAATTTTCGCAATAGGCATCGTATTTGATCGTAAAGTTAAATTACAGGAAGGACAGAAAGAAAAAAAATATTCTATGCTTTCAATAATGTGGTTTACCATCAATTCTGAATATTCCCTTTTTAGATGAGAAGAGACAAGTGTGTGGTGATACACTTATGTGACGTACTTAGTGCTTAATGCACACCTGTCGCGGGTTACTCCAGATTAAGGGATATGCCGTGACGAGCAGAACTCTATATTGCTGTCCTTGGTCGTCTTCAAGGTCCCAATGGTCGAGTAGATTTACGAGTTCAAAGAACTATTTCCACCTATAGTCAAGTATTCTGTGTCTGTATTTTATTTTATTATTAGGTATATACCTACATACCATCACGCCATATCCCTTACCGGGAAAGCAGAGAGAACCGAGCGACATACTCATCTATTTTTGCACACATTCCTAGCTTCCTTTACATCCATGCATCGCCTCATTCATACTCGTCGATTTTTCAAGCTTCTTATATCTCTATCTTTTTTCCGGCGCTGGTCGATTTACTAATGATATAAATAACAATTAAGCACTACAAATAAAAACACTCAATTATTATTATTACCATTATACACTTCCTCAAAAAAATTAGCAGATCAATGCGTAAATTGTAAATTATTTAATAGAACAAAATAAAATGTAACAAACGCATCATTAAGCTTTCAATTGGGAATAATTCACCCATCCAGATAAGTACTAAACATATCAAACGATTAGGCTCTGAGGAGGTCTCTATACTACCTATCAAACCTACTGATTCCTGAATATAAACGTTTAAAAAATCTTTAACGATTCCACATGTATTAATTACCTACTACCGTTTTTCCATATTGCAATGAACGGTAACATTATTATTATTTTTCGAGATTGCCAAAGTCTTTTTCATTTTTACTTTATTATTGTGTGAAATTCAGGGGTGACTTCTATGCGAAAAATGCATTTGTCACCTCAGGTATAAAAATTGTTGCTCACATTATTTACAAAAAAAACAATTCTCTCAATAGATGGCGTTACAACAAAAATAAATAATAAGAATGTTGTTCATAATTTCACTCATAGATGGCTGTAGTAAAAATTCCTTATTTTCAAGCGAAAAGAATTTCATTATTACAATATATAGAACTTTCAAAATTGAATTGATAGGGATCTCATTAAAAAGGCATAATTGGTGAACGTTGCGCAAGCGCATAAAGTGATCGCGTAAACCAGCCGATGACAGGTCGTAAGCCCTGTAGGTGCCTTGATTTCCCGGTTCTCCTACAGTAAATATTCCAACTTCGTCTCTATTGAGATAATTAAAAATCTGTTAAAAAATAAATATCAACATTGTAGATGGGTCGATGGCAGAGCGGTTAGCGCGCTGGGCTAGTAATCCAGTAGTCGCGAGTTCGAATCCTGCCTCGACCGATTTCGTTCACCTATAGCACAAGCATTTATTTGCTTATTTTAGGGAACGTAGGAAGATGTATATGTACTTGTTTAACAAGGACATATTCATTTTTTTGTAAAAAAAAAAAAATTGTCTTATTATTATTAAAATTAAACTAATATATCAATGATCGTGGTAACTATTTTTATGCCGTAAGTAGGTAAGTACATGTGAATATTTTAAATCGATAGCCATTCACGATTTTTCTGTAGGCACCGTGGTACCATGATTTCTGACTTAAAGGGCTCCGTGAACAGCTCTTCGTGCATTATTTGTCCTTACACCGATCTACAAGGACCAATTATAGTCCCCTAGAAGTGGTTGTAGCCCATTGCCAAATTGCAATACCTACAATATCTTTTATTTAAATGTTTTAAATTTTCATTCTTACTCGTTCCTCTCTTATTCTTTCAGTGTTGCAATTTACTTAGTAAAAAATTGAACCGTTGTAAACATTGAACCACGTCGTATAGATACATCTGAGGAATTAATATTCCTTGATTGAATGCATGGGAATATCATAATAGGTATATAGGGATGGAATTGCCTAATGCGGTGCCTGCCGGGGGAACTGTGTACTTCCTGTTTATTGATTCCGGATTCAGACAACCAATGAATGTTAAAAAAAACTACACATGTCTTTTTATCCTTGGGGTTAATTTCTATTTCCTGCTGCAATCATTCTCACCGCCAAAGATATAAAAACAACACTACTAACAACTTCGTTATTTTGTAACACGTTATATTTCTAATCACGTGTTTTTGTATTTGGTATAGGCAATCATAACCCAAAACATTTTTCTACATTCACAGCATATTATCTTCACATTAACAAGTGTTATCTTCATTTATTCCTTTAAACCCTGTGCAAATAACGATTTCTTTTTGGGTATCCAGTACAGAGAAGCAATATTTGCGCGAGAAATAATTTTAAATGAATTCGTCTCTGCTGGATATCAAACCCAGGACGCAGGTTTATAATATAAACGGGAGTATAATTTCAAATCGAACCAAATTCTCCGTCTGAACCAAATCCGTTTTGACATGGCATTTTTTGGAATAATAGAAAAAGGGAGAAGAGATTTGTTCGGTCTTTTAAAAATCATATTGCTAATACCTACATATGTATATTCTTAAAAAAAACATTTCATGTCCATAATGGGGTAGGCAGAAGAAATATAACTTCACAAACCGTTGCCTTACTTACTCATGTTCGCTTTGTTTGAATAAACTTTCGAAGAAAAAATATAATAAGTTATATCATATAGGTACTATTAGGTATCATTTAACTAGCTTCCTTTTTTTGCGTCCTCCTTTTATTTATTCATTTTATATTAAGGGTTTTTTTTTATTTATTAATTTTATATTATGTACCTACATTTTTATTAAGACTGATTTTTTATTTGTTCATATCCTTTTACAATTTGCTTAAAATGTATTCATAATACTTCCATAATCCTAATATAACATACATTTTTTTTATTAAAATATCTTTTGATCCCTGAAAGATGGTTCAAACAACAAATTTGTAGTCGAATCATCAAAAATTGAACCTGGATGAAGAACCTTTATAAAAAGTAGCTATTAATTTAATAAGCTGTAATCCAGTGGATGCGAACATTTTATTTCTGCGCCCTATACGATATTAACAAAATACAGTGCGTGAAAGACGTCGATACTAAAAAGTTTGCCCCATGCAAAGCCGGCAGTACTATGTGGCAATTGGCAATGCCTCACAGCTGTTCATAGTATAGGACGTTCAGAAAGTGTACTTACAATTGAAAGGTATGTTATATTATTGAATATCATACTTTCTTACTTACTTGCGATGATCGTACAACTCCAGCAGAGCTGAACAATGGATTTCCAAGCCTTCTTCTGCAGCAGCGGACTCCCCAGTCATCAGAAGCATTCAACATATTCAGATCATGACATTGACTACCGATCCCTGCCTTGGTCCAGGGGTCCCTGTGGGCACAAGACCTCTGGGACGTGATGATATTTTGAATAGCATGAATAAGTTATTTATATACGATCACAAGATTAAAAAATATCGATCAGTTTTGATGAATTAATAATCATAATAAAACTGGCTTATTTTTATAGAGCCACATATAATAACAAATAATACTTTACTTTTTGCAATTTTGCAACAAAATAATTATAGTTTACACATCGTCCTCGTATTTTTTGACAATATTTACGTACCTACATTATGTTAATTGGTTATGCCTCTTAATATGTAAAAAGGTTGGTAAATAAACATATATTATAAGAAAAGTTCTTCCTATAAATAAAGAACCAATAAATTCTTAACTTGACACAAAAATTACTAATTTAATTATCCACAATATATGATACGGTCAAAACTAATGTTTTTATTATTTTTTTTTTTTAATAATCTAAAATACCTACATTATTTTTATACTTAAATGTATAAAAAGTTTTTCAGTGCAAGGTCTCTCGTACACTGCAATTACATAGTTACTCCACAATCAAATTATGCTCTTATGTACAATACAATAAAAGGTATTATACTATTTTACAATGATTTCATTTTATTTTCATCAAGTACAAAACAATTTCAATATAACAAAAACAAAGAGAATATTTAAATAACAAAGTAATCTGCATATAAATAAAATAGATCTCGTGATAAATAAAACAAATCAATACAAGAAACAATGAGAAAAAAAGTAAATTAAAACAAAAAACAATCAGAAAAAAAAAACAAAAAAATACAAAACAATTTATAAAACAGGAGAGATAAACAATTCAAATCAAAAACAAATAAAATATTTTTAATAATTTAATACCTACAATTTTTTTTTCAAGAATTTCTGGTTATTTTTGAGTAAAGCAAAATATGCATACATATTAACTACGGATATCTACATATTATTTACTTACAAATTTGAATAAAATGCAAGTGAAAAATTACTCGATGGAATAAAAGTCAACACTGAGTGAGCTTTGAAAAATTTAATCTAATAAAATAAATATATCTATTATTCATTAAAAATTCAATAATGGATTTAAATTTGAATGACTTAGTGAATATTTGTTGTGCCACTTTACGAACACCCTACACGTAATATATATTTTTTCTAGAGAAAGCAATAAAACTCTGTCAAAAGAGTGACGGTTGACGGATACACACATAAAAACACACAATGATCAATGCATAAAATGTTGTAAAATATTATTTATGAAAAGAATCGCTGCATTTGACATTTGCGCGCATATATAACACTCGCCATTAAAAATGTAAGGGAATAAGTACCAGTTGTAAAAATAATAAGGTGCCATTCCCCGGGATACTGCACCTACTTAACTGGTACAAAACAAAACGAGTGGGATGTGTCCAATACTACACTCTCCACTACACATTAACATAGATAGTATATTTTTTCTTCTTGAATCTATGATTCATTTTTATAAAGTACATTTAATTGTATTTATTCTTTAAACAGAAGTCAAAAAAATTTTGACAGTTGAAATTATAGAGAAAAAATCAACGTATGTCTATGGTAAAATAATCAGCTCTAACATAATGTATATACATACTTTACACATACGACATCAATTTGAAATCGATCGTAAACAGCCCCAATCGATCGGTCGGGGCAGGAGAGAGGACACAAAAAATTATCAAACAGATTATAGATGTGTATAATCTGTTTACATTTTATTGCCTCTCAAATGAATTAAAACAGATAAAGGAATTTAAAAATTTAAACAAAAATTAAAATTGCTCTTAACATTCTAAAATAGTAGTTTTCGATTTTGTTGTTTGATTTGTTTCAATTGCCAGTATTTTATTTTTGAATATGTGTTTTCATAAGTTTGAATCGTCTATCTTCCTCATTTTTCAATTATTTTCATGTATTTCCTTTTTTTATTTGCATATGTATTTTGATATGTTTTCTCATTTGTGTATTCCTCATTTTCATTTATTTTCAAACTTTTTTAATGTTTATTTGATTTTTTGTTCATGTATGATTTGATTTAATTACTTTATGTTGACTTTGTTTAATTGCTTTCTATTGATATTTTTTATTTTTTTTTATAAGTGATTCCCTCATCAAGCACACGATTGCTTTTTTTCACGATTGATGGATCTTTTTGATGAGGCGCTGCAAAGAAAAATTTGTAAAAATACTAAATTACTAGTGAATTATATCTTCATTTGTATTATAAAATTATTATGTTAAATAAATAAAATAAAAATAAATAAATATCCTTAAAGGTTTCACATTCTCTTAATACATTTTTGTATATAAATTAAATAATCTCAAATTTTAAGATTGTTACTGTAGTTTGTTGCTCCGTAAAGTGTTGTTGTACTTCGGCCATATTCTCAGAGGTGAGAAGTATGTTCAGTGTTCAGCTCGTCATGAAGGTGGAGATTGATGGTCGGAGAGGGGTTGGAAGAAGGCAGCTTTCCTGACTGCAAAACATCCGGGAATGGACCGGTATGGGAACTGTGGAGTAGCTGTTTTGCATTACACAGGTCAGGGAGGCTTTCTCGGGGAGACCTGACATGACACAAGAAGAAGAAGAAGAGTGCAGTTTGAATGTTTTGACAGATAAAATAACAGAGAATCTAAATCAATGGATGATTATGGAAAATTAATAAGCTCTAATTTAATGCACTTTTAAATCTTATTTAATAACATAAATATTCTAATTTATACAATTGATATGAATATAAAAGTCTATCGAATTGAAGTTTGGGCTGTTGAGAGATCATAAAAAGGAAAACGACGTAAGTCTTATCAGGGCATATAAAACTAAATAGCCCAATAGGAAATAAAATTTCTCATATATGTGTTTCTATAAAATACATAAGTATTTTGAACCTTTCTCCAGTGAATGTTTGACACACAAACTTAAAACTCAGCATAAATTCTCCTAAAAATATCCCTTTTTAAAGCATTTTTTTTAATTACTCCATAACTATTTGTCGTGGATAAGACAGTCTTTTATGTGCTTACAGAGATCATAAAATCAAAATGAATGTCCGTGATAGTTTTCTCATTTAAAATCAGGGGGGCAAGTCTGGATCGACCGGCGAAATCAAAACCCTAGTGATTACCCATATCATGTATATAATTATCGTATGGAGTTCTATGACATCAAAATATATTGTAGAACTCCATATAATAATTATTATATCCATGGTATGGGTAATCACTGGGGTTTTGATTTCGCCGGTCGAACCAGAATTCAGATTTGTTCTTAAAATGTAAAAAATCAATAAATTTTAGGTTTCCGATAGTTGAAATCACGTATGAACCCTTTTTAACGTACGCGATAGTAACTCTTACTGACACGTAACTTCATAGTGTATTAGGCGGTTTTAATGGGTCATGAGATGAGTGGCGGCAGAGCGGTTAGCGCCCTGATTTTGTAATCCAGTAGTCGCGAGTTTGAATCCTGTCAAGACTGATTTCGTTCACTTATAGCACAAGTATTTATGCTTAATTTAGGGAATGTACGAGGATGTATATGTACTTGTTACAAGGATATATTCATTATTTTACTTAGCGTTTTGACATAGATTTATATGGCCTCATAATATGCCACTTGAACAACAAAACATCACGACGAAACTCACAGTTTGAACACTGGTACAATTCCACATGATACGCTTTTTATCTGACATAAAAAAGGTGGTTGTCAATTCAGTGTGATTTTTTTTTATTTTGCAATCACTCATTCATTCATTCACACCATCACAGCATATGCCACAATGTGGGGTAACCAGCGAAAGGTGTGCGGGTGTGCATTGCCTTATAAAAGGGAGCACAACATATCTATGTATACCCACACACCAGTCTCGTCTCACCTAAAAAGGCACTATATTCAGAATGGGTGGTGAACCTCATTGCTGAACTATGTGAGATGTTATTGTTGCCTGTTGTATTTTCGATTACCCGGCTCTTACGGGACACTCGAAAACAATAATAGAAAAGAGTGGAAGCACTATTCTAAGCCGGTACCTCACAGCTAAAATTTTGCAATCACGACTCCCCATTATTCCATAATAGCTGAGAGTTAAAAGTTCAACAGAACAATAGTGTAAGATGGTAAAATTTTATATTCCTAGTTTTGATATGCAATCCATAAATTTTGTTGATTTTGTAATGAAACACGATTAGATAGGATTTATTGTATCAACGTGCAAAAATTACTCCAATTTACATTTAGAATAGTTGCAATAAAACATTAATATGGTAATATTATATATGTATAACAGCTAGAAGTACCACTTCTGACTTATTTAAATAAAATATTTATATGCAGTTCTTTGTTCTGACGGTACTGACGGTACTGTTTGATACATAAATATTCGACGGTGAAGACGTTGACATTATGGAAGTACATTTTTAATATGAATTAAAACAATAATTTATTTATATAACATCCATTTTACTGTAGTTTTTATCACTACCGGTTTCGTAGAACCCCCATTCTCTTAGTGATATAATACTAAATTATGTTTTTGGATATCATGAACCAGGTAGTTACAAAAATAACAAATTTAAATAACATTCATCGTGTTTATAGTCGTAATATTAATAAAAACGAGTGGGTTGTGGCTTACGCTATACTCTTCGCTACCAAGTCACACCACAAAGTATTAAAATTTTGAAGGAAAAATCTGCAGAATATTTATGAAAAGAGTTTGTTAAATTATTTTTGATTTTAATTTTTAGTATGAAAACTTGATAAACGCCAACGCCATTTAGGTATATGACAGATCAAAAAAATTGAGATGCGCTCATCAGATATTCTTCAAAAACTAATGGGGTTGAAACGAGTATTAGATACATTTTTTTTTAAAGAATCGAATGAGTACTTTAGTCTATAATCGATAAAGTAGAATAAACACGCCGTAAATAGTATATAGTACACAGCACACACACACAGATACATTGTGATGAAATTTTCAAAATACAATACATAAATCCCCAATTTATTTATTGATATCATTATTTAAAACACATAAAAATTGCATAAACCACGAATATTATGTAAATTTTAATGTACTTCGTTTTGTAAAATTGTTCATAGCTGTTTTAACATACTTATAGTTAAAATAAAAATATAAAAAATCCCTAAATCAACTTCTCAATGGATGGCGTTACAAAAAGATTTCTTCGTTACCTCATAGATGGCAATAGTATAATTTCGTATTATTCAGGTGAAATGTTTACACATTATACAAATATATAGAACTTTCAAAAATATTACATTGATAAGGGAACTCAATAAAGGCATAATTGGTGATCGTTGCGCAAGCGCATAAAGTGATCACGTAAACCAGCCGATAACAGGTCGTAGGCCCTGTAGGTGCCTAAGTTCCTGGTTCTTCTATAGTATCCCAACTTCGTCTCTATTAAGGTGTTATTGTCAATAAAAATAAAAAATCTCCATATATTCAGAGTATATTGACCTTATTATCTGAAACGTCGGCCTGTAAAACGTAAAATAAATCTTTTTGGAACAGAAATCAGTAAATTGTATTTAATAAATCCTAAGATGGAATTTGACAAAAGAAAAACACATATAAAACGGTGTGTATAAAAGTGGCAAGTATTTCTAGTACGCCATCTATGATATGACAAAGTATCTATAAAAGCCAACAGACTCCGTCATACGATGCATTAGATATTTTATTAACGATAATTCATTTTGGCTCAAACATGCTGCTGGCTGTGTCTGAGCCATGGAATAAAACAAATTTTGGTTTTTGTGCTGTAAAGGGACATTTTATGGCTTTCGTCACCGCCCATCCTAGCCGGGAGATATACGGAATAATAATAATGAACGTTGCCATTATGAAAAGGGAAAATAAATATGTCCACGAAGTAGGATGCAAGCTCAAATCCATGTTTATTACCGTGGGGTTATTCTATGGCTCTAAAACTCTAAACAATGCACACAATGATATATAGAAATGAGAAGAAAACAAATCTTCAGTTGTTAATAGATAATACCTTACCTACCTGTGTGAATTATGGCAGTAAAAGGTGGATACTTACACACATACTTTGCAACAGTTTAGATTTCAATGTCAGCAGCTGATGTAGATTTTACGACATTACATATGTATGTAAGTTATTCATAAATTTGTTTTTATTTATGTCTTTGTTTGTTTATGTGAGCGTATTGTATTCACACCGAAATTGTAACAACGACCCCGATATCTCTGGTTATATTGAAAGTCGTTTGTTTTTTGTGTCGGTGTCCTAAGTTCAAAATTGTACTATCATGAAATTCTTGCAGCATACTTATGTATTTTACTTTCCATAATATGACCCCGATAGAGGCATCCTCTTCACTAATAAATAAGATTTCTCCAGTTTTGTGCAACCAATCCACCACCTATGGCCTCGCTTCGTAGATATTCTATATCCTTGCAGCTTTTATATAAACTATGTAACACGTGAGATCCAACTGTCAATGGTGATTGTACTTATATATACATAGTTGAAGAATGCATACCAAACTATACCCTAAAATACAAGCATTTATCCTTAATTTAGGGAATCGGATCGATAAAGTTTCTATCGATTTTGTATGCCCAAGTTGAATCTCTCATGATTTTCAACTTTGAAATCAAAAATCACCAACTAAGAGACTTCTTTGAAACTTATTATGTCTCTAATCAGGTAAACATTTATTTCAAGGTCATATATTTAAAAATATGTACAATAAATGAATTTTCGTCATGACTTTGACAATGACGAGATATTGGAAGTATTTGAATGCTTCTATGTCTTACTGTAGGTACTTAGAATAGATATGGATCATTATCTAGATACCTACAATATTGTATCTTCTATTAACTATATATAATAGATATCATAAACTAAAATTGGGGCCAAAATGACCGGGGATTTTGGTTCCAGTGGATAATAGAGTCGTTAAATTTTTAGCACATAATGTAGAGAAACCCCTTTAAGGCATGTCCTATTTGCTACGCATTTTGTCACAATTAATTTGACTCCCAAATCCATTAAAATGTAGGTACACAGAATTAATGCAAACGCGTTGCGTTGAAGATCACCTACAAAGGCATTATCTCGTTAGGTACCAACCTATTATTTCTCATCATTCTCACTCATACAACGTTACTAGTGATGAGTATGACATATTTTTTTTTTAATATTAAAAACACAAAACTTTTTTCTCGACGCTGTCCAAAGGCGTGCTATACGTCTGATTGATGATCCATCACTGACTGATGGATTGCAATCACTAGAACACAGACGCAGAGTCGGTATTTTAAGTTTATTCTATAGTCACTACCACGGGAATTGCTCAGAAGAACTTGCATCTTTGGTCCCTCCTCCACCCACTCGCAACAGAGTCACTCGCTTCACTCAATCGCAGCATCCATTCACAGTGGACCTTCAACATATACGAACAAGTCGCTTCTCGAATTCCTTTATTAATACAGCAGCCCGACTGTGGAACGATCTTCCGAATTCTATGTTTCCATCTTCGTACAACCCGGGTCTTTTTAAAATCCGAATTAATAAACTCTTTTCTAGATTGCAAACCCCTCCCAACGCTACGTAGTGCGCTTCTTCGGAAGAGTAAAATGGACCCAAATCCTAATAGCTGGCGTCCCCTACGTAGACATGTTAAAAAAAAACCCCGGTTTTGTGCTAAGCACATTTTCAAACAGTAACAATGAAGTAGTTATTAGAGTATTTATACAAAGACTAGAAAATCTAGTTAGAATTTTTCATTGATGACAAACAAGCTAATATAGGGAAAAAAAAATTTTCTCCATATTCACTTTGTTGTCATCTATGAAAAATTCTAGGATGTCTTTGCACAAATAATCTGTTAACTTCGTCATAATAATTATTTAAAAGTTGGGATGGTCTGATGCTATAATAGTACTCGCTGGTGACGTGTGAGTTTAACCGTCACACCCGCTTGATTATCGAGTAATATGCAAATAGGACAAGTAAAAACAATACAAAAAACAGTGAATATGTCCTTGTAACAAGTACATATACATCCTCATACATTCCCTAAACTAAACAGTAATGTTTCTGCTACAGGTGAACGAAATCAGTAGTGGCAGGATTCAAACTCGCGACCACTGGATATCTAACCCAGCGCGCTAACCGCTCTTCCCCCACCTTGTAATGATTAAAACATAAGTAAGTTTTTAATGAAAAAAAATCCAACTAATATAATTGGCACAGCAAATTTATAAGTAGGTATGACATGCGTTGATTACTTTATGCAATATTTTTTTTATCAATTTTCGGCCTTCGTGGCTCAGTTGGTTAGGTATCTGACTGCTGATTCAAGCGAGACACAGTTTTTAATTTATTTTTTTTAAATAAAAAATGAATATGTCCTTGTTAAACAAGTGCATATACATCTTTCTACGTTCCCTAAAATAAGCAAATAAATGCTTGTGCTTAGGTGAACGAAATCGGTCGAGGCAGGATTCGGATTCGAACTCGCGACCACTGGATTACTAGCCCAGCGCGCTAACCGCTCTGCCACCGACCCATCTAAAATTGTGTATAAAATTCTAAAATCTAAAATTGACCCATCTAAAATTGTGTAGGTAAAAAATTGTGTTATCAGTCTGCATCTGTGAGACGATTAATATCGTAAGTCTCCAGAATGTGGCAACTTGTCATTGGGTGCATGTTAAAATAATATTTGACATTGTGTCTGTTAGTTGCCCGAGAAGTAAGAAATAAATAAATAAAACGTGTGATTTTTTTGCTACTATCACTATCAACAGCTCTGCATACGAGAACAGTAATTAATGCCTACACAGAACTCCTCTGATTGAGTGAAAAAATGCATAACAAGAAAAGTAGCTCATGGAGTCCTCTATATTAGCGATCTGGGCACCATAGTGCAAATTGGTTAATAGGTGACATGGAGCCGAAAATAATTTTTTCGCTACGTCACCACCACCCGCTCTACATATAGGTTATCGGTCCCTTCACCGAACGCTGTAGGAGCTACAAGAAAAAAAACATAGCATGAAAAGTAGCTTATGGAGCCCTCAAGATTGCTGGTAATCTCAGCACCGTAGTGCAAAAAGAACAATTGACTATCTGGGAATGTGAATCTATCAATAGTAAAGCACCATAATTATGACAGATCTTCTTAAATGCTATAAATTTGTTCTTCGAGATCACATAATCCGCATGACCAATGGGACCTTGAAGAGGCCCACGGACAGCAGTAGAAGCTCCGATCTATAAGGACACCATTGGGTGGCAACAATCCCACAAGATATGTTCCGTTATTTACGAACATCGAGGGAGATCGCGATCCACTTCCACGCCGGCGACGCTATAGAGCTCATTGGCCCTGTTCACCACCGGACGCAGCCGCAACATCGGACAAACACAAAATATCCACCATCCATCGGGTTCAACCACTGCCCCCGAGAATCCAACCACACACGTCAGGGCCTCCGATTGGTCTCGAAATCGGCCGCTAAGTACACTCCGTTTCAAGTCGGAGGGGCTTGTACCCCGACCCCTCGGTCCTCGTGTTGGCGTCCGAAGGTTCCGCGGGCTAACACCGGGGGCATCCGACGCAATCATCACCTGTCAGATTTGACGTCTCGTTGTCAACACAGGATGTCTGACCCGACGTCTGCGCCGGCGGTGTGCCCGAACCACACAACAACATTCGCCACAGTTGACGAGTAACTGCCGAGCGAGACTAGAGGCGTCCGTCCTGCTCTTCTCTAAGTATAGAATGACGAGGGCACAACAGCGTCGGCCGCCCACCCCCGCCTTTACTGCCTGGGCCCTTAGAGCCGCAACCTAGGCTTATATCCCGACGCATCGGTCCTCGTGTTGGCGTCCGAAGGTTCCGCGGGCTAACACCGGGGGCATCCGACGCAATCATCACCTGTCAGATATGACGTCTATTTGTCAACACAGGATGTCTGACCCGACGTCTGCGCCGGCGGTGTGCCCGAACCACACAACAACATTCGCCACAGTTGACGAGTCACTGCCGAGCGAGACTAAAGGCGTTCGTCCTGCTCTTCTCTAAGTACAGAATTGACGAGGGCACAACAGCGTCGGCCGCCCACCCCCGCCTTTACTGCCTAGGCCCTTAGAGCCGCAACCTAGGCCCAAATTTACGAACAGTCTTGAAGAACTCATCAGCAGTATTTAAGAGAAGGATAATCAGAACGGCGTACGATCCTGTAAGAGATAGTGATGGTTAACATCGCCTCTACAACAGAAAGCTATAAGACAAAATATTACGTGATCTACTATGTGATCAATTGCATACTATGATCGGAGTTTCAGTGTGAACGGGCCTTTAAAATGGGATGAATTGCCCCCTGATATACGTGGAGCTCAGAGCGTTGACACCTTCAGTAAATTACTTAAGACTGCTTTGTTAAGTAGAGCCAACAAATAAGCCACAGCGCCCTTGGAGTGATCTTGTATCACTAAACGGCGCTTTATATATTCTAATTATTATTATTATTATTATCAAGGTCATGTTATAGGAATGGACGACGATATCCTAGTTAAATACCTCACAATCTCCACATCACGTGGACAAAGAAGACCAGCATACTCTTGGCTGCAAATCCGATCCTAAAAAGAACCTACCTTTGTAAAGGAAAATAATGCGGCAGGTAGATATGTTTTAATCATAATAGAAGATCATTTGAATTTAAGCTGACGACAGGAAAGTAAGATCTAGACGATAATTCAAAATTAGGATTGAATTCGAGTGTCAAGAATAAGGCTACATACAAGAAGACCCAAACTGCGATGATACTAACAAATAACAGGAAGACTAAAGTAACAGAAACAAAGAATGGAAAAGGCTTCTGGATTCTTCCGAGGCCCACCGAGAACAGTCAAGATTATGATGATTTTTTAAAATTATTTATTTACCAACCAGCCAACAATATAAACCGATTACATACCATACATACCGACTATTCAGTTTTCATTTTAAAGAAAAACCACAAAACTAAACTTTTTTTAGAAATAGTAGGTGAATAAGCGGGGGCGTAACTTCTCGCTCAGTTTGTTGGGGTTGGAATTCTATTATGTGTCAACAAGTCAACCAAAGAAAGCCTGTAAATCCATCTGCGAATATAAGACAGCCACTTACCTGTGACGATTCTCCAATCTTCCCAGGCACAGATCTCGTATCTCCGGTCTCTGGTGGTCTTGTGGAGATGATGGTTCGTCCACTTAGCAAGTCTGAACGCACTTCACCATGCGGTCATACAACAATTCCTCTCGAATATTTTGACAATAACGATAAATGTTATGAAATATTAATTAAAAGGTGTATAGCAAATTAGATTATTGCCTGATAGCTTCAAGCGGCGTAATTAAAAAAAGCACAAGTAAATTATGGCTATTTCGAAAAGACATAACTTGGTCTAGGACGAAATGTGTCAATACACGGAACCGCTGACGTGCGACAACTGGTCAAAATCTGTAGTCTTGTCCATATCCATGGCTCAAACCATATCCGCCCACCTGTGTTGCTCAGACGTCGAGAAAGCATAACAAATAAGTGACTATCCAATTCACAGATGGCAGACCGGTCCCACAGTTGACCTGTTAGAAATAGATAATTCCAAAAACAAATTACGCAATAATTTTTGTAAATGAGTATATTGCTCAACCAGTAGGTATTGAGTTAACGAGGAGAGAACGTTAAAATGTTCAAAAGATAACAATTGATATTAGGATGACTACTATGAGCATATAATTTCTATCATCGATTGTTTAAATTTGGATTACCTATATTAAATGAAATACAATATATAAGTTATTCGTTCAACAATCCATTATTAGTCATAAGAAATCTTTTGGGATATGATGATATTAACAAATGGATAACAAATGGATCGAACGTAAATTTGCCCAAGTATCGAAAAGATTTCGCGATACTATCGAATATGGTCATCCCTTTCTTTGCATTGTATGTACAAAATCGGTGGTGATGTAATTATCAAATGTGGATGATAATACCAAAGTACAATTATTATTTCAACCCCTCAAAGTCATAACCGTTTGGATAATTTAATGTTTTTACTCAACTTTTCAAATTTGAAATTTGCTCTCACACCATTCGGTACCTATAGACTATAGTGTCGTATATAGGTAGTTACCCAACCGCAAAAGGGGACATAACGTGATAATTATTAGGTACCTACTAGCATCTATTAACCGCAACCCCTATAATTGCACAAGATATTTTAATTTAATTCTTGTCATAATCATAGTCTTACTAAGGACAAAAAAGTTTAATATCAGATTAATAACCAAATCAGTTTTATAATAAATGCAATAAAATTATGAAAAATCATTAACTTATAAATTTATGATGTATTTAATTTATGAAATTATATAATGGCAATAAGCCCGCTAGTGTGCATTATATTAGTTTATATTATGTACAAGAAGATAAATAAATAAATATTTTTTTTTCCAAATACAAAACTATGCAATTATTTACAGTTTAATGGACCTTTGCCTATCATGAGCCTTGGCCTCCTAAAGAAATTTCCGCCATTCCTCCCGGTCCATCGCCCTTACCTTCCAATTAGTCACACTGATTGCTTCAAGTTCCTTTCTACACCATCCATCCACCTTAATTTGGGCCTTCCCACGTTTTGCCTCTCATGGTCGTATGTTGAGAATCTTCTTCTCCTCCATTCGCTGCAGACGCCCCAACCATCTGAGGTGATAAGTTTTTAAGTTATTTACAATTTCATGTATTGTATGAATAAAACAATATATTTAACCCTTAGTTGAACGGCGATACTTATAAGTACTGGACATTATTGATCCTGTATTGCCTACGCATTTATTTGATTCAATTTTATAAATTTTGTCCTATTACTTAGATAATAATGGGGCTCTAGAATGGCTTGAATATTTTAAAAAATAATTAGGTACGCGAATGTAATAAATAATTATGGTACCGTCGGGCATTTTTTAAAAAGTAAAACAAGTTTCAGTAAAACATGTAAAATTAAAAACAAATAACAGGTTCGATGCAAAGTGTATTGTTAATTCTGAATATTGTGCTATTTTTTCATTGTCCTTTCTTACTTTCTAAGTTTCGTTTCTAACTTTAACAGAAATCGACGATTATGTAAGAAAATAAACACATGCCTACATTTTTTTATTGTCTGCCAATGAAAATTTTTTTTTTTCAATTTTTTTATTGTTTGATTCTTACGCGTTGATCGAAAACATAACAAATATTTCATAAACAAATTGCAAATTATGTTATATTTTTCTATGTATCTAGGTATTGTTTGTATGTAATAAAATATTTTAATATTTTTTGCATAGATTTTGGTAAACATCGCGGAGCGTAAACTGGATTTCGTTAACAGGAGCATATGTCGTGAAAGGAAAAAAAAATGTCTCATTTTATTTTCTCGCCATACTTTGTTGAAGTTTATTACGACGCTGGAATGAAAGCAACATTGTTCGGTGGCCGCCTACCGAGATTTATCGGTCTTACGCCGAAAGTCTTTTGACGTTTAGTATTACAGAATAACGCTTTCAGACTGAAATAGATAATAATAACGGATAAAAATTCTTCCTGGAGCATGTTCCCCTGATACAATTCATACGACATCGATTGCCTTTGACGGGACATACTATACATTATACATACATTATCTCTATTATTGAATCTTTCATGTAACGTAGTGACAATCATTATTTTTTTGTAAATAAAAACATTGTATCGAAAATATAACAAGAACGTCCGTATTGTAAGTTTATGAACTGAGTGTACCCAATTGATTTAAGCAAAGAAGGAAAAAAAATCCACGACAAAATAATCGAGGAATCCATTTCAAATATCGAAAATAAAGATAAATAGATGGGGGGCAGAGCGGTTAGCGCGCTGGATTAGTAATCCAGTGGTCGCGAGCTCGATTCCTGTCACGACCGATTTCGTTCACCTATAACGTACAAGAATTTATGCTTAGTTTAGGGCAGAGGTTCCCGACCCGTGCCCGCGGGCACCATGGCGCCCACGGAACGATTCGTATGTGTCCGCCACTATTCGACAAAGACAGATTTTTTTCATAGAGAATTAATTAAAAATGTGAATTATTTTTATTTATTTGTTAGAGTTTTAATTTTTTGAGTGCCTAGGTACCTAGGTTATTAAATTTTTTTTTATTTATTTATCAAGGAAACATACAGTTTTATTAATAAATTGTAATGGTACAAAATAATAATCAAATAAACCAGCAAATTTTCCATAAATGGTTAACAATAAAATACTTTATGAAGAAAAAGAACATTAGTTATAGCAGGAGGAAGAATAAACAGGATTGAAATAAAACATAAATAATAAAATAAATAACCAATTAACCAGTCAAGAAATGAAAAAAAATATCGCAAACATACGTTCGTGTGTTTGCGATATTGTATGTACGAGTGGTTCCTTTGCTGACAGTACTTGCCGTTTATGATTGTTTATACCTAATTGTTTGCTAACAGGATTATCGTCATACTCTCCTAATTATGAGGCACTGGACAACGATATGCAATGCTAAAGATAACATTGCCATATTGATATTATATTTTTTTATAAAATGTTTTCTCTATATTTGTGTTTTTTGTTTAGGTTTTGTATATACATTTCTCTGTGTATATGCGATTTGAATAATAATTTTATTATTTTGAAACATTTTTGTTAATTATTTATTTTCGCTACTCCCACCACCACCCGCTCTGCCTATGGGGACTGTAATCGGCCCCTTCACAGAACGCTAAGTGAACGACAAAAAAAAATGCATAGCACGAAAAGTAGCTCATGGAGCCCTCTAGATTAGCAATCTCGGCACCATAGTGCAAAAAGAAACAATCAACGAGTGCGAATAGAAAATTCACACCCGTGGACTGTCTATGACCTCAGATCCCCCCACATGCAGACCATCAGAGAAGTGACCAAGGTCTCTGGAAATAATTAATTTAACGGGAATCTTCTAAAAGTAAGGCACCATATCTATGACAGAAAACCTTAAAAGCTTTATAATTTTTCTTCGAGATCACAAAATCCGCATGACCAATGGGACCTTGAAGAGGCCCACGGACAGCAACGAGGAGCTCCGATCTATATGAGGACACCATTGGTAGTCAACATTCCCAAAGGATATGTTCCGAAGTTTGGTCCGGGTATTGACAGAAATGACATGAAGCAGAGGAGGCAATGTTAAATCGGTGAAGATAACTTTTAAAGTTTCCGTGTCCTGTGAAAAATTGGGAAGTCCAAAAGTCTGGAACAACCCAGGGAGATTTAAGACGATACCTCACGTCGGGAAAAATTGTTAATTATTTATTAATAAATTATGAATATAAGAAAATAAATTATGGGAAAATGAGAAGTTATGGAAGGAGTTTGTCGATTATAAATAGGTGGTGCCCGCCACCCTACTGATATTTTATAATGTGCTCTAGAGTACAAAATGGTTGGGAACTCCTGGTTTAGGGAATATATGGAGATGATATGTACTTGTTTCAGTGATATATTCAAAAAAATAAATTTTCAGAGATAGTAGGTATTTAATTTAAGAAGATATGAAAATAAAACGCTGCAAATTTTGTAACGTAGACAGTGGCGCAGCTACCTAACATCAGAGTCATGCAAGACACGAGGCACCAGCTTGAAAAGGGACCCGAATAATCAATAAAAAAATAATTATCTTTTATTTAAAAATTCTAGCTCAAACAGATCCAACATAATATTTAGATAGTATTTTCAAAAAATAGATCTTCAAAAAAACCGTTAGTAATTTCGCACATGTATGAAAACAAGAATGAAGGAATGTTTTTTGAAGGACATTTTTCTAATTTATTTTCATATTTGCTGTTATGAGAATATTTATTATGTGCAAATATGTTGTAGCAATAGTAAATATAATAAATTATGCCAAAAATATTTATCTGACAACACCTGATTACATCTTCCTCTCCTCTTCCTTTCCTTATCCTTTAGTTTTCCTATCATTGCTATGAATTGTTCTTATTGTTTTTTTTTTTTACTTTTCTTCTGCTGTATTTTTTTATTATTTAGTAATATGATTAACTGATTGCCATAGTACACATTGTATACTTAACATTCACTCTGGTTGGTTGGAAGAAATTGCCATTAGGCAATAAGCCCGCCAGTGTACTAATTATATTTACAAAAAGATTAAAATAAATAAATAAATAAATAAATATATTTTTAAAATTATGTTATGGCCCCTTAGTTAATCATTGCATGAGGGCCAAACATTTCTAGCTATGCCATTGAATTTAGGTTCTTTGAAGTTCAAAGTAAAGTTGGTTATGACTAGGGATTGCACTAATATTAGGTACGTATACATAATTTGAAAAGAAAAACGATTATATGTAGATGGTATAAATATATATATAAATCAAAGAATTATGACTTTTTTTACAAAAACCTTATACAAGACATATAAGTGGAAATTAAAATTAATAAATATTTTATCTTCAATGCAGTTAATGAACATTCCCATAAAATAAACTATACCATTAAATACGCAAGGTATACCTATTTATTGCAGATCATCATTAGCAACATACGCTTCCATGCAATGGTTTTAATGATTTAAATAAAGATTCTTTGCTTTTTTAAAGTAATAAAGTGTCAACATTGTATCGATGTAGCTACAATGTATGGGAATTAATAACCTATTAAGCAGGAACATTAAACATTGTATCCGCTAGGCCTAGGCCCTTTAGGCTGGTATTATTAGAGTTTTCTTAGGAAATTTTGAGTGATAGATACTGCTCCTTTCAGTGCGCATAATAATATGACGTATAACTATAATATTTTTAATTATCATTTTTTTCCGTTCTTCTTACTCATCTTTCCATCCTTTTGGGAAAAAAAATCAAAATTAATCGTAAAAGAATGAATATCATACCGGTCCATATTTCATCATTATTATTATGTATTGACACGCAAATACTTGAGTTATTGAATTTTGATTTTGGCGATTGAGATATCGTTTATTTGTAGATCTAATAATCTATCTAGATTTTTTACAATGGTAAAAATTATACCTATTACTGTAGTAATACGTTTTTCAAGTTTATATAAAAACAATTACTCTAAAATAACAATAAACTCCAGTAAGATCCTGTTGAGATTCGTAGATATATTTTCATTTTTGATAGAAGAGTAACGAACGAACGGCATGGAACGGTTTCTTAACAGAATCTTTTGTAATACTAGCCTTAGTCGTAGTTACTACCGGTCCACCATTCTATATAATTACTTATCATTGGTACATATTTATGAACGGCCATAAAAAAGGCCTGTTAATATCGGATTTACGTTTAAACATTTCGAGATGATCTTTAAATATCCCACAAATGTACATTAACCGTTGACATGTACCAGCATGCGTAAAGTTCTTTAATACATTCTGACAGTTGTATCGCCATTTTACGCCCAAACGACCAATCGTGGCCCTCCGGGAGCTTGCGATGACACATGGTTGTTTGAGGTGAAAGAATTGAACAACAAATAAGATTAACATTTGACAGAGGTTTTTACGATCGGGCCATAAATGCGTGCCACTGTGTAGGTCATTAACGTTTCAAGGAATGTTTATTTCTATTAGCATCCCGTTTTTTTTCCGGACGTCATTTAGACCCGTTGTTCTGTACCTAAGTATGTACTTACCACACGAACAGAAGCGGTAATGTCCATGTTTTACTAGTTCGTTGACACTGCATCAGCTTCTATCTAATCGTTTTTTTAAGTATTGTTGGTTTCTTCGATAAATCATTTTATAGAAGTCGTTAATATTTCATTTAGGTAAGCAAATGGACTACTAATTGCTGTGGAAGTTCTCTAGATTAATAATCCAGTGAACACGGGTTCGAATCCTGCTAGAACGTATTTCATTCACCTTCTTCTTCTTCTTGTCGTGTCGGTCAACACGACAGAAAGCCCAGAAAGTCGGACCCAGAAAGCCACAAACTCCTTCGCGTTGTCCTCTAGGTGGGTTCGTTCATTAAGAATTTCTCAATCATACTGGCCAGTAGCCATTGGGCATGCCAGAAAATTGCATTCTTATACACATTATATAGGTACAGTATTTACTAGTTTAAGGAACAATTTTTTTTCCCAGAGAGTTATTCGATCCTTAAATATTGAATTGAGACGGAGTAGGTAAATAAAAAAATGTTTTTATTGCTTTTCCTATCCTCGTTCTAAGACGTATTTCGTTGCCATAAAGCGAAACGGACAAAATTTGATTTTAACAAATTAATATGAAATTCCGTTTGAATGTTCTCTTGAATATATAATCAAGTTCGCTTTAACACTAAGATCTACTTCGCTCTAATAACATGATCACAAAAATATAAATGATCGCCGTTGTATAATGGCTATCTGTTTGACTTGTATTCCAACGTCCTGGCATCGAGTTCTAGAGACGAAGAAATATGTTTTATTAGCTTTCGTGCAATTCTTGCGTCACGATTTTGGGACGAAATTGAATTCGGCATTAAAACCAATACTTGCACAGGATGTAAAAAAATATTATTATTACGTTATTATGATACACTTTGAAGATGTTTTATTAGCTTTCGCGCAATTCTTGTTTCACAATTTTGGGAACGAAATTACATTGGGCACTAAAACCAATACTTGCACAGGATTAAATAATTTATTATAATAACGTTATTATGATATCTACATTTTGAAGATGTTTTATTAGCTTTTGTGCAATTCTTGTTTCAAAATTTTGAAACGAAATTATATTCGGCTCTGACACCAATACTTGCACAGGATGTAAGGAATTCATTATAATAACGTTATTATGACACATTTTGAAGTATTCTATTAAATGCATAAAGATTAACATTGCGATAAACGACTGAAAATAAACCAACATTTTTACTTAAAAAAGCTAAAAGCCCAATACAATAATGTGCAAAATGCACCTTCGTGTATCGCGTGAGTCATGAAGTAATGTGTAGTTAGTATTTTTTTGTTCGTGCTACGGCAGAATAATCTTGCAAACTTTGTATGTCGGGTGTGAGAGAACTGATCAACGTGTAATCTGTTTCAACATACTAAATCTAGTGTGAATAATTCACCACTCTTTGATCTCGACGTATTTTGTTTTAAATGAAGCGTTTAATCGTGATAATACACTAGGCTGTTGGAACATAAATATAAATTTTACATATTAATTTTAGAATCCCAGCTATTTACAATGAGGTAGGTAGTACTATTAAGATACATCACGTAATAAAATTAAATTCCTTATACGATTTATACACATCCACCAAAATACAATTAAATAGTTATTTCTTGTATATTAAGTGTACTTTGATAACCAATTTAAATAGATTACTTTATTTATTGTTTGTTTTTTACGACATCAAAATCTATTCTGACATTGGAAAACATTCTAGTATCTTCATTACTAAAAAACACAACAAAATAATTATAACTGTTTAAGGCTTTAAAAATCTCACCTGCTTTAGTATTTTTTTTAAGAAAATATTTAATTAAAAAGATGAAGATGGAATATTATAGGAGAACCAGGAACTCAAGGCACCTATATGAGTAGGGCTTACGACTTGTCATCAAACATTGTCACCTCATTTACATATAAGAACTGCTGTTTTCATTGTTTACAAACCAATTTCTCAATTGTTGGCGTTACAAAAAGGTTTCTTCCTCACTTCAATAGATGGTGATTATTCAGCTTATTTTAAAACTAACAGATTTTCATGATTAAAATATATAGAACTTTCAAAAATATTGGATTGATAGAAATAATTGATAACGTTGCGCAAGCGATCACGTAAACGAGCCGAGGACAGATCGTAAGCCTTGTAGGTTCCTTGCATTTCTGATTCTTCAATAACATTCCATCATCGTCTCTATTGGGACATCATAAAAACATCCATTAACTCCCGACAGGTAAATAAAATCCAATGTTTTCGTACCTATGTATATGTAACCATAAAAATATTCGGTTTAAATAAAAATATATGTATTTTGAATATCTAAAATACTAAATGATCTTAAATAGGCCTTGAAATATTGCGATAACTGAATTAAAAATAATCACTAAAGAGTTGGAGTTCCGTGTTTTATTCCGTTTTACAATTTTCAAGTTTCAGCTGTTTCAATTTTATTTCATACGTCTCCTATTCACAATCATAACGAAGCTGATATTGAAATTAACGAGAAACACGTGCATGAATAGCTTTTTTTTATTTGTCATATTTACGAGGTGGTTACAATACATGCGCGTTGGATTGAAACATATTAAAAAAATAATGACAGGTTACAGTTTTTAACCGCCGCCTTGCCGACCAACTGTAGTTTTTAATTCAAAAATCCAATAAAAGTTACATAAAACGTTCATAGAGGGTCTTCATAATCTGAGAATCGTGACAGTCGAAATTATACGAGGTGTTTGCAAAACAAGCGATGTATCTTGAGGGCGTTACCAAAACTCAAGGCGTTTATTTGATGAATGCTTTGAGAAGCTATTTACTAACAGTCATAGGTCAAAAATTGTATATTTTTCGCTGGCTGCTGCTACTCGAGAATCATAACACGCTCCAAAGAGATCTGAATTGTGTTAAGTATTTTATTTGATTTTATTTTTTTATTTTTTCAAATTGAAGCTTACAATGTACAAAGAATAGTATATATGTATGAAAATATCAAATATAACAGTTATCATCTCCATACATCAATTATTAGCTTACAATACTATCATAATTTATTACAAAATACAGTCATATATTTAAGATACAAAATCATATGTGTGTGTGAGGGTGTGTATGTGTCAAGGTGTGTGTGTGTGTAAGTGTATATGTGTATGTGCATGCGTGTTGTGCGTAAGTGATAATCTTATGAAATTCCTGTTTTTAATTTTTGAGCGAGTTTATGTTTTGTGTCACTGAATAGGTCTATGTCAAGGGACTTCTCATATTTTATGTATGTGTTTATAATTCTGTTTATAGTTGAGTGGTTTTCGCGGCATTAGTTTTGTATAATTTAGGTCGGAAGAGAGTTGTATGTCTGGAGCGTCTCAATGGTACGTTAAAGTCTTCTTCTTCTTCTTCTTTCAGCCCCTTTCACTCCACTGCTGGATAAAGGCCTCTTCCTGAGTTTTCCACTTCTCTCTGTCCTGGGCGCTCTGTTTCCACCCATGTCCCACCAGTTCGACAATGTCATCAGTCCATCTCCTCTGTGGTCTCCCTACACCCCTTCTATTATGATAGGGTCTCCAATTCAGAATTTTGGAACGTTAAAGTCAATACTCGATAAAAGTTCCGGGCACTAATATTGTTCAATAGGTATGTTGTACAGAAATTGTATATCTTGGCATTTACGTGATTCTTGATTCTAGTGACGGTGGAATAGGTGCAACAATACTTCGATATGCCAATCTCTTCAAATATTTACGCTGTATTTTTTTCTATATTATTAATGTGCACTCGATATTGCGGGTTCCAAATAACAGAGCCAAACTCCAGTGTACTTCTGACTAGTGATTTAAATAATATTTTAAATGTTTGTGGATTTTTGAAATCTTTACTTATCCTAAAAATAAAACCTATTTTTTTATAACCTGCTGTTGTAATTTTATCTATAATATGTTGTCTGTAATTTAATTTGCTGTCCAAGAATAATCCCAAATCCCGACACAAAGATGTCTTAACTATGTATGTGTTCATCATTTAATGTGTAATCAAGAGTGTGTTTATTAATTTTTTCTAGTGTAAAAAATTGAGAAACATAACCTCTTAGCAAAGATTTTATTTCATGCATTTTTGACAAACAAACAAGATTCGAAGTAAGTAATAATCGAAATAAAATATAATAAAAGAAAAACAAATGAATTTAGATGATTGAGAAGCTCAGTTTCCAATCCAGTGGATAGGGTTCGAATCCTGCTTCGACCGTTTGGCTGATATTGGGAATGTATTAGAATTTTTAGTCGTTCGTTTAAAAAAAAACAAAATGAATGTTTCAACAAATAAGTTCAAATATTTAAATTTTCTTTATGAATTTTATATATAACAAATTTTACTGAATAGTTCCTACAGTTTTTGTGTTTAAAAAAATAGTAAATGTATTTCATGCTCAGAGAAATTCAATCTATTAAAAGAAAATAATATAATTATTTAATGAAAATAACCCACAAAAAATAACGAGTTATAACAGATAGATTTGTATATGTAACTGTTAAATAGCTTTTAGGTAGAAGGAAAAAATATATCCGGTAATCAATCTAAGTACCTACCTACTTTATATTATTTTTTTCACATTATTAAAATATACAAAACTTTTAAAAAAATTACATTTATAAGGGAACTCAATAAGATGTCATAATTGGTGAAGGTTGCGCAAGTGTATAAAGTGATCTCGTAAACCAACCGATGACAGGTCCAGGTTCTTCTATAATATCTTTTCTATGAAGGTAGATATTTTTAGAATAATTTAGAGGCAACAAGTCTTCTATATATTTTTGCTGTTCTATAATCATTCTATTATTTATCGTAACAACAATCTTAGCGGGTTTAATAAATTTGATTTCGTCGTTACTATACAGGGGAGCTAACAACGAAATTATTTTCTATTAATAAGTTAGTTTCCTTGTAAGGGTTGTCTAAGATAAATTAGCCCCAGAGAGCAATTACTCAATGTCGGGGCGACCGTCAACTTGCACAAACAGAATGACAAACCGACAAGTAGCAGGGCTGTGACAATTATATTTTATACCGAAACACCGGTATATTTTGAAGATCTTAAAGGAATTTATAATTCGTCGATTGTTTTAGTGTTTTATGAAGCTACGTCTTATTTTAATCATTTCATTTACTTTGTCGTTCTTCTATTTGTCATACATTACTTTTGAAATAAAAATCATGAATTAATTTCACATCAGGGGGGCAAGTCCCGTCAAACGGTGAAATCAAAAACCTCACGATTACCCATATCATGGATATAATTTTCCATAATTATATCCATGATATGGGTAGTTAAAACCCTGATGACTACCCATATCATGGATATACCTAATTATCATAATATATGGAGATTTACAATATGTTTGGATATTATAGAACTCCATGTGATTATTACATATATCCATGATATGGATAATTGTGAGGGTTTCGATTTCTCCATTTGACCAGACTTGCTTTCAGGGGTGGTATATAAAGTTGCAGGTATCCAAAAAAAACCAGTGCAATACAACTTTGCATAAACATAAACTTGTGTTTTTTTAGTGTAAAAAATGTGTATAGTTACATAAAATATTCAGATGATTGATATATATCCCCAGTTCCACAGATAATATAAAAACATAATTTTTCTCTGGTTTCTCGATATTTAGAGTGATAGCTAGACCCTAAATTTACCCTTTTTTTGAGAGCAGGTAATTGAAATATATTTTAGGGACACAAATATTATATAAAATGTGTTATTGTATATGGATACATAGATAGATAGATAAATGGAAATATAAGTACAGAGTGTCCCATAAAATTTAAACATACTTAAATATAAAAAAAAAACTGTACATATTAAAAGTACAAATTAAAAAGGAGAGATGAAGATTTTGAAAGTCAGCGCTAATGACATCTATTTTTATTCAAAAACATTACCGATACCTACATTGCAGAATGCATTCTCCAATACACTCGACATCTCAGTGCGTTTAAGACTGCTGTCCTTCGCAATACTTTGGTTTAAAGCACTTTAATGTTGCTTTCATTGTTGGCAAATAAACCAATCCCTCAATAGATGACGTTATAAAAAGGTTTCTTCATTACTTCATAGATGGCAATAGTAATAATGTCCTATTTTCAGGTGATTAGTTACTCTTTATTCAAATATATAGAACTTATGTGAACCAGCCGATGACAGGTCGTAAGCCCTGTAGGTGCTTTTAGTTCCTGCTTCTTCTATAATATTTCAACTTCGTCTTTATTGAGATGTAGAAAAGTTTGTCAAAAAATAATATTACGTTATTTATCAATATTTCGTTGACATACAGAATATGTCCTAATCTGATTCGTCTAAATTTATCCGTCTGAATTTCGATATGAGAAATGTCAAAAAGTTGACTTTATTTATATGGAACTCATTACGTCACACCACGCAGATAAAAAATTGTTTTATCCACGGACGCCCGTTGATTTAGACGGTTTCGTACTCTTAAAAGAATCATAATAGGACATAATATATAATTCGTGTTCAAAATATACAGAATGAATGCCTGTTTGTTTTTACTTAATCCCTTTAAAAACTCCTTTATTTACACAGTAACCCAACCGTGAAACGCTCATTTGAATTGTGTGGTCCGGCCTTCTTTCAACCCGATTATTGAAGATCCGAAATAATATTTTCTTGAAAAGACTGGAAATTTATCCCAACGCTTCTTAGTGCTCTTCTTTGGAATATATAATGCACCTTAAAATTGCTAAATGTGATGCTGGCATCTATGTATAAGGAAATGCAAAATCGAAAATATTATAAAAAGACTGGTCAAGAAGTATTTATTGAGGTGTGGCTTATATTATAATTAACAAATCTCACACGATTCTTAAATTTTGTTTATTTTTAAAATGCTCGTTTTTACATTGCACTATAAATAGATAAGTATTGGAGCATAGGAAGGACCAATTTGAACGACCACTTTTGTGTTTTTTTTTACTGTAATGTTGTTTGTTATTATTAAAGTATAGATATTGTCTTGAGAACACGTTGACAATTCTACAACTTGACAATTCACAATCAGTGTTTTGTGTAATCTTATGCATTTATCATTTTTCATAAAAAGAAAATATTTACCAAAATCTTCATAACTGGTGTCTCCTAAGAATCATGTTGAAAAATAATATAAAATAAACAGTTCACAAAAACATACTTGGCAAAATATTTTTCTGCTGAAAAATCAAGCAAACGAACGTGTGTGTACATTTTTTTGGGCCACCCTGCATAAAGTAACCAAACAAATATTCAAAGATAAATATCACGCCCGGAGATATGTGTATCGAGCAAACAAATGTGAAATCACGATTCCCTTAAAAAATGTACAAGAAAAGGGTTCGCCCGCAGCTTTTTTTATCATTTTTATATACACAAGGATTTTTCGGGGAATTTTCCATCATACTGAATAATATCATTTCTTCATCTCATTCTGAGTACAACGTCCGTCTTACACCCGATACTAAACTTTTATTCAAAGGTACATTACATTTTATCATACAATAGACACATTAAACTATATCTTCCAGTTTTTGTTTTATATTTTATTTTATGAATAAAAAGAGACATTCCAGAATCACTAAAAACATTTCTCTGACAGTGGTGTATTACTTAGTTAACTTATAAGAAAATAATAGAAAAAATTACGTCTCTTGACCTCGGGTATAAAATTGGTGATAAAGTCATCAACGTGTTATGCTATGCTGACGATGCAACAATACTAGCAGAAAGTGAAAACAATCTACAAAGAATGTTATACAAGTTCCATCTTGCAGCTAAGAGATATAATATGACAATATCGATCGATAAAACTAAATGTCTCACAATATCAAGACAGAATCTGAGATGCACGTTGGTTGTAGACGATAAACCAATAGAACAGGTTATAACTTTTATGTAAATACCTAGGTGTGGAGATATCTAGTTGTAATGTCAAAGAACAGACCAATAACGCTGCAATTATCTCTATAAAGAAGTCAAGGACATTGTTTGGGCCAATAAATATATGCTAGTTGAGAGTAAGGTCCGAATATATAAAAACTGCATCAGACCCATAATGACTTATGGAGTTGAAGCAAGGGCAGACACGGTGAGAACAAAACAGCTACTCAGAACAACAGAGATGAAAACACTAAGACCTATCTTGGACAGAACCATCAGAGACAGAATCCCCAACGAGGAGATCCGCAGAACCTGCAATGTGGAGTATATTGTTAGGTGGAGCAGGCAAAGAAGACAACACTGGAGAGATCATGTTAAAAGGATGAACCCAGAATAGATTGTAATGCGCGAAATACCAGAGGGACGCCGACTACCGGGAAGACAATCAAAGAGATGGAGGGAGAGCTGGACATCCTCGTCCTAGGACCTGTAAAAACAGATCATAGATCTAAAAAAGAGGAAGAAGAAGAACTTATAAGACCGGTGTTGATAAAAAATATCACATTCATAACAATAGAACTCATTTTTTTCAATGTTTGATTTATATGACATAAAAAATTAAGCCTCAATATTGTTTTTACGACGTACATAATTAATTTTATTCATCATGGATAGAAATTATTCAGAAATAGATATGCCAAAAAACCTTAATACATAAGTTGTCAATCATTTTACAAACATTTTATTTTTTATATCATTCTTTAGAAATACCAGAAAATCATAGGTATAATAAAATTTGTACCCACACACTTCATCGGGAAGACCTTCAATGAGATGGAAGGAGAGCTGGAAATCCTCGTTCCAGGACCTGTAGAAACAGATCATAGATCTATCAACAAAGGATGAAGAAGAATACATTTCATTACCAAGCGGCTTTTATAGTTATTTATTTTATTTAACAAAGGACAGCACAGTACATGCATACAATTATTAAAAGTAAAAATTCAAATATGACATGTACCTCCTACGTATTATACCTAATATCAAAAGAAGACAATATAAAAATGTGAAAGTAGTTTATTTATTTATTTATTTATTTATTTATTTATTTATTTATTTATTTATTTATTTATTTATTTATTTATTTATTTATTTATTTATTTATTTATTTATTTATTTATTTATTTATTTATTTATTTATTCATTTATTTATTTATTTATTTATTTATTTATTTATTTATTTATTTATTTATTTATTTATTTATTTATTTATTTATTTATTTATTTATTTATTTATTTATTTAAACAAAAGTAAATAGTCAGGTGGCAGAAATGATAAAATCATAGCTTTCAATAAATTATATATTTCACAACATATTATTTATTGTTATTTATCGTCCATAGACTCCATAATACAGGATACTTAGACATGTTAAAATGTTACTTTTTGAAGTAACATTTTTCTTGTGTATTCATTGTGTATTGTTTATTTTCAATTTGTGTATTTTTATTTATTCTACAGACCAATTTTGTATTTTTTTTCTCTCTTTATATATAATATTATGTATTTTTGTATCTAAATATGTATGTTATTGTAAATAGATTAGTGCCTAAATTAAGATGTATGTATATAAGTAGATTAGATAGTTTGTAGATTTGTGAAATGTGACTCACTTCAAAGCACGAGAAAACTCTTTTTGAAGTTGAGTCATAAAAAAAAAACAAAATTATAATGTATCTTTTTAAAAATTGTATATATTGTTGTATTGTGTATTTTTCTTTGTTATTTTTAATAATAAATAAATAATAAATAAATAATAATGTCACATTAACAAAATCTTACAATGTAATATCAAATAGTATATCTTATACAAAATATTAATAGCATAGAATAAAAGCCTAGCATATCATCAGACACATATTTAATAACAATTTGATTCGTACATATGTATGTAATGGAAATGAGTTGTTTAAATATATGAACAATAAATAAACAAAAGAAGGAAATAGAAGCTTCTTTTTATTTTTTATCACTGTACATAAAAAATCGTGTAATTGGAAAATTTACGTGGTGCTGTATTAAATCCGAGTTTGTAAAAGTATTTCATTACAGTGGAATCTGTTTATATTTGAAAGAACTTTGAAAGCCCCGCTATTTCGCGTTCAACGTTGTCTGAGCAAAAAATAACTGAGTTTGCAATCTGTAAGAGAATGAACCTCGTTTAAAGTTTGAAAACAAACAGAAAATTAATATAATGTTTTATTAATTTTGTACGACATAGTATGTATATTCTCAAAAATACTAACAACCTAAAAACTAGCTGGCTTTGTCGCCAATCGTTGGCGATATAACTATACTGCAAATGTAAAAATATGTTGTAAAATAATGAGACAAAGAATATTATAGGAGAACCAGGAACTCAAGGCTTACGCTTACGAACTGTCGCCTGGTATCGTCTGGTTTACGTGATCACTTTACGCGCTTGGGCAACCTTCGCCAATTATGCTTATTGAGTTCCCTTATCAATGCAGTTTTGAAGTTCTATATAATTTTATAATGAGAAACTGATCGTTTCAAAATAAGCTGAAAAATACAATCGCCATCTATGATGTAACGAAGAAACCTTTTTGTAACGCCACTTATTGAGAAATTGTTTTTTTTTGTAAAAAAAAAGCCCTTATACATGTGGTGACAATGCTCTCGCACAGATGTCACACCTGAACTGCACCAATATTAAAGATCATTTTTTGCTTGTTTACTTGCTTGTATAAATGCATATTATGTAAATCGAATATTTTTAAAGTTGCATATACGCAAACATTGGATTGGAGTCAATGATATTTTTCTCGACAGGGAAAAAATCCAATGTTAAAAAAAAGTAATTTTGAAATTATGATATCATATTACAGACAACTATTCGTTCAATAACTAATCCTTTTAAAACTAGAAGGTACATACGGCGAAATCAAAACCCTCGTGATTACCCATAATATCATGGATATAATTATCATATGGAGTTCTATGACATCTAAAGATATAATAGAACTCAATATAATAATTATATCCATGATATGGGTAATCATGGGGGTTTTGATTTCACCGGTTGGACCAGACTTGCCACCCTGATAAATCTGTTTACCAAAATAGTGCCTGTCTACTTATGAAATAATGTGGAAAGTTGCACATACAATTTCTGTAGCTGTAGAAAAAAATCAAAATGAAAATATAGTCTATGCATGAATTTTAGTGAAGGAATCAAGAAAAGCAATATTTATTTTATGAATATTATTTAGATCAAAACACAATTAATATAATTTATCACGTTCATTATGAATAAACTCAACCAAATTTCTATGCCATTTGCGACTCTTATTTTTATTACATATATTGTCTGAATACTTGATTATAATTTGAATCCAATAAAAAGTAAAAAAATATTCTTTTTGATTTATCTGTAAATCATTCAAAAGAAAAAATATATATTATCAACATTCATAGAAATATAACTGCGGAATAAAGCATTCGGCCATGATTATCAACCTAAAATGATGTTTATTTACTGTAGTGTAGAGCTAAGTGTTGACTACAACCTATTCGCTATTTTATATAAATCTGTGAGAAGAGAAAAAGCATTATGGGGATCAAAGAAAAAAATGTATCTATATACAGTAGAGTTTAAAACGAGAGTGATTTGATGACTACAACCAACTTGTAAATATATACTGATATGTTAAGCGAAAACTTCGGGCCTCTTTCTAAACTGCTCGTGTCTGAAATTTGGCATAGTTGAAGATTATACAGAGGAGTGCAGAAAGCTAAAATTTATACAGAATATATGTTACAAATACATTAAATTAAATGAAAAATATTTCACGTCAAACCATAGATTGTTTTCTTTCATATTGCCAATGTCCAACACGTTATGTCAAATGTGCTTGTTTTAAATTCAAATACAGAACAAGAACACGTTAAATAAAAATACATAATCCATAGTGAAACAATACAAATGGTATTTTTTAACAGATTATTAATTATCTCAATAGAGACGAAGTTGGAATATTTATTGTAGGAGAACCGGGAAATCAAGGCACCTACAGGGCTTACGACCTGTCATCGGCTGGTTTACGTGATCACTTTATGCGCTTGCGCAACGTTCACCAATTATGCCTTTTTAATGAGATCCCTATCAATTCAATTTTTACATATGGGGGGTTACTAATGGCACATTCTTAATACGTTCTTATCTTGCTTTTATCTTAAAAATGCATAAATCAGTACTGGATCATTTTTTTTTTCAATTAATTCAACCTCAAAGATTACTTAAGTCTGATGCTGATCTTAATCTTACTTTAATCAAATTCATGAGTAGCCCTGCTGATCTAGTGATGTTTCAAACATATTTTTTTTACGAATTACGGTCGAATTTTGACCTCTGCGCGATTAAGTTTTTTTTTATAAATCTGGAAGCAGACTGTTTTCGTAAAATAATTTGGTGTATTAATCTTCATTCCTATCTGTCGCCTTCCCAGTACGGGTGAGCAGTGAACAGCATCAGTTAGGGAGAGAATGTCTGGGGTGGGTGCCTTCCGCTCCAACGGTACTCGTACTCACGGCACGAGGACTTGGATATTTTCAATGGTAAAACATTCAAGGGTTCTCGTGGAGTGCGTTTACACCGTCAGTACATCGCAGAGTCATCTTGTATATTGCTGATACTCGCTACTGCTGCTTGAGGTAATGCATATATAGGTACACCTACTTTCACCGATATCCAGTTTTTTTATCCAGACAGACGTCCACTCCATACTCAATCTCATAATATACACCCTCTTTTATGTGTAGGTACCTAAAGTACTTACTTACATTCACCCTTGAAATTTTGAATTTTAAAATGAAATAACGCTGATGTCATCTTATATATAGCATACTTTATTTATTAAAGAGAGCATATGATGCTAAATCTGTGCTGGGTATTGAGTAAAAAAGATGAATTGTCTCTACTAGTGTTAGAGTAAAAAACTACTCAGAAGGATATTCGGACCTGTGCAGGTAAACGGAACTTGGAGAATACGACACAATGATGAGATCTACAATATTTATAATAAGCCCAACATTATAAAGATGATAAAAATAGGGAGGCTACGATGGGCAGGGCACGTGGGAAGAATGGGCGATGAAAGAGTACCAAAAAGGGTCCTGCACACAAAGCCACAAGGTAGACGAAACGTTGGTAGACCCAAGCTCCGATGGCTGGATGGCGTGCAGCGGGATGTGGAGGCTGTTGGTGTAAGGAACTGGAGGGAAGCATGTCAGGGCAGAGGGAGATGGCGAGGAATGCTGGAGGAGGCCAAGACCCGCAATGGGCTGTGGAGCCATTGATGATGATGATGATGGTACTAAATCTAGTGACACTAACACACTTACTAACACGTAACTTCAAATACACTTTGAAGTTACGTGTTAGTAAGGGGAACTATGGCGTGCGTTAATTTTTTTTAAACAATGAATATATATATATTATATGGTCAAAGCGTACCCCGATAGAAACGGGACAAAAGCGCTAAGGGGAAAGTATGAATATATATTATTTATTTTATTTTTATCTTATATTGCATCTCGGCCAACTAATAGGTACTATGTCAAATATTAATTTATCGCATGATGTAAAAGCGTAGTGAAAATACATTGAAATTGTCTGTCTTAAAACAGGAATTATTCCTAGTTATTTACATAGGTAAAGTGATGGAATTATGTCAATCAGGGAGCACCCATGGTTTTTTATATTTTATTATAATTTTTGGTGTTTATCATGTTTTTTGTTTTGTATATTTTTTTTTGTTTGTTTTTATATAAATAGTTCCTGAATTCCTTCTATATCCTTCCATAACCTCCTTTTCCTCATTGCTATGATCAGTGTTATTTTTATTATCCTTTTTTTTTAACTCTCTTTTCATTTTTTTTCCTCTTTGTATTTTTTTATATTTCTTACTCTTTTATGTTATTTTTTATCAATCTATTTCTCAATAAATTAGTACTGTACCAATTTAACTTAGAGACTTCACGTTGCTCGGGTTGGTTGGAAGAAATTGCCTTATGGCAATAAACCTGCCTTTGTACACATGTACATAAATTATATAAATAAATAAATAAATAATTAATACTGAGTGGTCTCTGTGGTGTATTGTTTCTGTAAGTTTTTCTTTTCTTATGTTAAATAAATATATAAGATTATTTTTTTTTTTTTTTTATAACGGCGCTGGCCGATTTACTAATGATATTAATAACAATTAAGCACTACAAATAATAACACTCAATTATTATTATTACCATTATACACTTCCTCAAAAGAATTAGCAGATCAATGCGTAAATTGTAAATTATTTAAAAGAGCAAAATAAAATGCAACAAACGCATCATCAAGCTTTCAATTGGGAATGGTTCACCCATCCAGATACTTAACATATCAAAGGATTAGGCTCTGAGGAGGTCTCTATACTACCTAACAACCCTACTGATTCCCGAATATTAACGTTTAAAAAATCTTTAACGATTCTACATGTATTCATAATTACCGTTTTTTGCATTTTTATTATTAAATTTTTCGATAAATCTATAATTTCTAAATTACGGATTAACGATTTTGGAATAATGCCAGTGGCTGAAATAATGAACGGTAATATTATTATTTTACGAGAATGCCAAAGTCTTTTAATCTCATTACCTAAAGCGGTGTATTTTCTAATTTTTTCATCAAAAGTTTTTATAATATTACTAGAATTTGGAATAGCCACGTCGCAAATATATGTTATTTTTTTAATTTTATCATGTATTATTAAATCGGGTCTGTTATGTTGAATTGACCGGTCAGTTAATATTGTTTTATCGTAATAAAGCGAAATATTATTATTTTCTAAAAATGAAATCGGATCATATTCATAATATGGTTTTATGTTTATCGCGTCAATTAATTTATATTTAATAGCTAAATTTTGATGTATTATTTTTGCTACTTGGTTATGTCTAAATGTATATTCTGATTGCGCGAGAAAAGAACAGCCCGATATTATATGATCGATTGTTTCTGGAAAAGCCAAACATTTCCTACAACTATCATCATCTACATTTATGTCTTTTATTATATATTTTTGATAATTTTTAGTTTTTATTACTCTATCCTGAATTGCTATTATAAAACCTTCTAAATCCGCGTCCAAATCACCAATACTCAACCATTTGTTTGACCAAATTTTGTCAACATAAGGTTGGTTGAGAAATTTTGGATGTATAGAATGAATTATTTTATTTAGCCACGAATTTAGAAGGTCGTCATTTATATTTAGATTATAAAATATATAAATATAAATGTTATTATTATTATTATTATTAACATGCACCCAATTACAAGTTGCCACATTCTGGAGACTTTCGATATTAATCGTCTCACAGATCCAGACTGAAAACTCAATTAAAAATAATATGTCCTTAAAACATGTGCATATGCGTACTCATACATTCCCTTAACTAAGCATAAATGCTTTTACTATAGGTGAACGAAAATGGTCGTGGCAGGACTTGCGACCACTGGATTACAAATCCAGCGCGCTAACCGCTCTGCCTCCACCCATCTGTCATTTATAGGATTCAAATAATTGTAAAACCTTAAATTTTCGAATGTTTGCATTTTCAGAACAAACATGACAGTTAGAAAAAATATAAACACTTGTTTCTTCCCGTTCCCACTTGTCGTATATCGGGGCCGATAAAGTGTCGTGTGACATAGTGGTGATACCCCTAGATTACACGACTTTTTATCGTGCCCTACATTAGACAAGTAGGAACGGGCAGTTATAGTTACACAAAGAATATCAACAGTATACATCCTTGCCATCGTCACTCTCTTAAGTTTTACAGTCAGTTAATGTTATTGTTCTCGGACACGTTCGGGATAGTCCCGATTATATTGGAAGCAGTATTTGTTTTCTTACTTTTATGTCCTTATAAAAATATTTGTGAGATAACAATACGTATTGATTTAGTAAAAAAGACATTTTATCGTATAGACCTGCTGTATAAGAATATAGCGTGTATGCAGTGACACAATGTATTGTGCATAGATAGGTAAATGCTGAAGAAAGATAGGAGCAATTTTGTGGTGGGTCTAGACATCACAAGTAGACTTAAAAGAGGCTTGATTAATACTCCCACGCCCCCAAACCACTATTCACTCTTATACTTGTATGTACTAGATGAGTTCTCTCTCAGCTTCGCTCAATACATAACCAGAATCCATACAACCTCAAGGTTCTTTTACACCAACAAATGTACCTACATTATACTAATGCACGTACAGTTTATATTTCAGATAACTTAATTTACTCAATGGTACGTTTGTTTGTTTTGTTACTTTTTTAATCACACCATATTTTATAATGACAAAAACAAGTAGACTACGCTGCCCAAATAGGAACAAAAAATTTCCTGTAAACCATGGTTTTATAAAAAAAAAAATAATATTTTTCTAATATATTGTACACCCACACACAGGCATTGCCTTTGTGGGAATTTTGGTAATTTGAATTCAACTTTGTAATTTTCTTTAAATCTTTAATTTTTTTTTGTGCTTTTTTTCTTGTTTTCTTTAATTATGTAACATGTGCCAAAATTAAAATAAATAAATAAATAAATAAAATAATAGAAACATATCTAAACGATAAGTTAGCGGTTAGGCATACAAATGTATTAACTTTTTTATCAAAAAAATGTGTTTTTCTCAATAAATTTTTATGCCATATACACTCTTATACGTGTGATGGGTTCGATTAATATCACGTATTTCTAGAATGAGAATTGGCCATTGTTCAATTGCCTCCCATCTGTATAGTAGAGTTCTAAATAGCCCACTTTGCCAGTGTGGTGATGGGGATGAGACAATTGATCATGTATTTTTTAACTGTAAAAATAATTCCGCCTTCAAAAATATATACAAACAATTAGGTAATTTAAATCACTCACCAATCTCCACTTAATATCCAACATATTTTGTCTCTTAATAATTCACTTTTTTTCAAATTAACTTTTCTCCTCTGACATGGAATAATTGGCACATAGAACTCTTTACAGGGTGAATTGCCTTAAACTAAAAAAAAATCATGTTCTACGGTTAGCAGTTTCCAATATTACAGTGAAAATTGAAAATACACTCATGAACTAAGTGATGATATTTCCCGCTCTACACACGAGTTCATTAGATAGGCATACAATCAAGATATTTTGTACCAATAACAAATTAACCACAAAAAAACGTCTTTTTTATTAAAGAATGAATATGTCCTTGTAACATGTACATATTCATTCACCTACTGTCATGTCCCATGCCATGATAGGAGCGACATGCATGCACCAAGACACAGTGATAGCAAACACTAGTGGAATCCGAGTGGCCGAATATTGGGGGCTACGAATATAATGGTGTTCCGGACACGGGACGTAAGTAACAAGTACATATAGGTACATCCTTATATATTTATTAATATACTTTGTGTACAAGTACTCAAAGGCGGGTTTATTACCATAAGACAATTTTTTCCAACCAACCCGAGCAACGTGAAGTTTCTAAAGTTAAATTTGTACAATACTAGGTACCTATTAAGTGAGAAATCAAGAAAAAATTACAAAGAAAGAATAAAAATATAGTTAAAACATCGATCATATCAATAATTAAAAGAAGGATGGAACGGAAGGATATAGAAGGAGTAAATTATAATTAAGAATTTACCACTAAATCAAGCATAAGCTTGTGCTGGTAAACGAAATCGATCGATCTCGCGACCTCTGCCACCGCCCATCTTAACACAGACAGACTCACATAAAACAGATCAATCAGGCCAAAATGCCAAAACAGAACAATTCCCGATGCGATTTGACATTTTAAAACCATTTCATATTCAATATCGCCAGGTGTGTAGATTTATTGGATATGGCATCGTACTTGATTTTATAATATATGTTTTTTTTTATCTCAATAAACAAAATACCTTAAGATTACATATTTTTTTACGCAGATTCACTACGAATGAGTTATTTTATTCGATTTTAATCTGATTGCTTCTTTTTCGAAGCGATTTACAACTGACCCTGGCACTACGACGAACGTTATTTGAAGGATCACATAATTTGTAAAATAAACCAATAATTTATGGCTGGTCCATACTCATCAATATATTAAATAAACAGAAAATATAAATAAATAAACAATTATTGAAACAATATTATAGCGACGTATAACAAAATAGCACCTGTACGAAGGAACAATTTGCAACATACCTCAAAGTAAATCAAATCAAATAATCTTGATAATGCTGTCTCAATAAAGTCCAAAAACGAATGCAATTTTTTTTCATTATTTATCAAAATGAAACTGAATTTAATTTTATGCAATGTCATTATTTTTGAAATTGCTTAATATGATGCCGGCATCTATGAAGAAATGCAAAAACAATGTAAAAAGACTTGTCAAGGATTGGCTATTGAGGTGTGACTTTGTACATATATAATTAACATATCTAACACGAAACGGGACGTCTGTCTGCGTTTGAGATGTGGTGCTACAGACGCATGGCTAAAGTTCACTGGTCAGAACACATCAGCAACGACGAGGTACTGAGTAGGGTTGGAGAGACAAGGCAACTTATGAAAAGAATTGCCCAACAGAGAACAACTTGGATAGGCCACAACATCCGGCACCCGGGTCTGCTTTTTACCATCGTCGAAAGAATGATTGATGGGGGTAACTGTCGAGGTTACCCCAGAAACAATTATATAGACCAGATAATCGTTGACGTGCGCTGTAGCAGTTACAAAGAGATGAAGAGACTGGCAGACGATAGAGATAAGTGGAAAGATCGAGTGTTTGGCGCAGACCAATCCTACGAATGTGACAATCCTAGGATAAGTTTTGTAACATAGGAAGGAATGTGTGTTTAGAACATCATCTTTGTGTGTGTCTTTTTTTACTACTGTAATGTTGTTTGTTATTATTAGTGTATACTTAGATATTATTGTCTTGAGAACATGCCGACAAGTTTAGAAATTAGACTTGGCGTGACTCAGAAACATTATTTTTATTGTAATATTTTTTGTTTTATTATTTTTCAATAAAAATAAAAAAAAGTGAGAATAAAAATTAGCGTATGAGTCGGAAAATTGGAAGCTTTAGTTCCATTTCAAACGGCTTTGGTTGCATTAGCATTAAACGACGTAATTTTATGAGTGAATTAAAGGACTCTAAAAAAAAACATGCGCAGTCGTCGACGAAAAACAAAAGAAAATATTGCGAGCCGTACGCCTTTGTAGAAGCCAGACAGAAATAAAAAATTATACCGCTTATTGAAATTCCTTAGAACAGGACTGTTAAGAAGAGCTGTCACGGTGTATGATTTTCAAGCAAAGTACTGGAATGTTTTAAAAAATCCTTCTATACTTTGTGCCCTATCGATCTGTAATCTGGCTCTTCATAGAATTTCAAAATGAAACTACATTCTCTAAAGCGACTTTGTAGGTACTGCAAGATATAAATAATAATAATATACAATATCAAGGTATCCTTTGGTAGCTCTATCTACTTTCACAAAAATGAAATTCTTAACGAAAATAATATTTCATCAAAACAAAAAATAAATACGTAAAACAAAAATGTGGAATCACGGTTAATGAGAAAATATAAAACAAAATGTCTGAATATTTTTTTTGGTAGAAATTAATCTTTTCAAACAACCACAGAATCGTTTTTATAAAAAATAACGTAATAATAAAATATTTTAACGGTAGGCAAAATATATGTACATCCATGTCTCTGGGTACATTTTCGCCAAAATGGAAAACCGACAGTAGTCACGTGTAATACATATAATGTAAGTCTTAAATTTTTTGTTTGTTTTTAATATTAATTGTTTCTGTAAAGCTTCCATTATTGTTTCATTCATTCATTCATACCTTCAGTGTATTCTCCATTGGCCTAAGATACGACAACGGCGATATATACATATTTTGTCACTTCTATATAATACGCTCTTTAATCCTTATTCACCGCAGTACCTTAAAACCAAATTCACCTATTTATTCACAGCCTATCGCTTCGATCTGCTAAACGTACTACATTTACTATCGCCATTCACAACACTGAATTTTTCAGCTCTTCCCTTGAAGTAAGTTCAGCAAGACTCTGGAATAATTTGAGTCCTGATATAACTTCTTCAGACTCGCTTTCCATTTTCAATAAAAGACTAAAGCAGGGATATCTCTCCGAATATACCTGATCTCTCTCCTTTTCCTTCCTTCCCTTTGCTACGTAATATTTACCCCTAAATACCTGATCTCGATTTCCTCTTCTTGTTCCTTCCCAATCCTTTTTTTGTTATGATGTTTTATTTTATTTATCTTGGTGTTATGTATATTTTTTTTGTTCTTTTGTTGATGTACATGTATTGTATAATTCTGTCACTCTGTAATCCGGTTGGTTGGAAGAAATTGCCTAATGGCAATAAGCCCCCCCAGTGTGCATTCTGTTTGTTTATATTATGTACAAAAAGTTAAATAAATAAATATGTTTCAAAATTTGGGGTTACCAGCGACAGGCGTGCGGGTGTGTATTATTTCATACAAATAAGCACGACACACGCGTGTAACCCCCACACTAGTCTCGTTTCACCTAAAAAGCCACTACATTCAGAATAGGTGGGGAACCTCATTGCTGAACTATGTGAGATAGATGTTATTGTTGCCTGTTGTATTATCGATTACCCGGCTCTTACGGGGCACCCAAAAACAGTGATGATATATAAAGAGAAGAAAAGCATTATTCTTAGTCAAAATATTTAAATAAATAATTATTTATTGGTACATATTCCAACAATTCATTACACCTTGTAAAAGCGTCAAGTTTATTGTCATTGGCAATATTTTCAGTTAACCGGTGTTTTGAGTCAAAAAATATTAAATATTTACCTTGGTACAACGCTCCGAAAAATATTTGATGAAAAGTCATTAAAGAATATACAAAGCTGGCATTAAATACGATTTTAGGCCAGGGGATTGGTGAGGTGGAACGGGGTTATCCTAAACACATTCAATGTTAAAATATGACATGAATACAAAATGAAATGATTCATTTTACAAGTAATAATAACAATACAAAAAAAAATAACTGTATATAAAAAAAAATCTTATAATGAACATAGAATTGCTCCCCCTGTCCGTCCTCTCCCTCTCCTTATTTCCTATTCCCACTTTTTATAACCAAATATGTTTTGCTTTTGTATGTGATATAATATTATTTTCTTTTTTAATAAGTAGGTACCTATGTACCGGTCTGTGCTATTTGTTTTATATAAATAATTGCTTGTGTAAACTGTCTTGGCAGTACTTTTATTGATTAAGTGTTCTAATAGTTTTATGAAATAAAAATAAAATAAAAGAAAAGTATTTTCTTTTCGAAATTAAAATCCCTTTTTTAACAATACCTATGTAGGTACTTTATGTTAAAAGTGTTGAGTTCAGTTTCAAATTTCATTCCGAACCGTTCCAAAAATATTCAAATTCGTTATATTATTGATAGCCACCAAATATTTGCTTATATCATATCTATACATTATTTTTCTGTGGGTTTTATACAATTTTTCGTCGCTTTGTTTACTTATCAAAGGGACTATCAATATTGAGTTAATGCGTGAAGCTAACACATACCTACGTAGGTACAAGTTTAACACCACACTTGATGAAATATAAAACTATGTGTAATCAAATAATAATACCTACCTTCATACAAATGGAATTACAATATGTAGTTTGATATTTAAGCTAATGTACGTAATATGTTTGTTGAATCCGTACAATTTCAGGCTTAACAAGTCTAAAAGCAACGTTGATCTGCCGATAAAAATGCAATTACTTGTTGGACAAAACAATCCGTATTGCATTAGATTATAGCCGAAGATTGCTAAGTATGTTACGGTTTTAGTCTAGCAATATGTATTACTGTTTCAAAATACGTGCAATGTTATAAAATAGTTGGTACCCACAAAGCATTTATGCCTTATATTTATTGAGTTCACAAAAAATAAATATCTAATTTCGATTCATTTCGGCTTATGAGGCCCTTATATGCATCTCTTATAAGAAACGCAATATAGGTATATTTGTACTAGATGCTGGAACCTGTATACAACTATCTAATACTAGCATTTAAGAAGACTTGAATTTATACTAGTTAATTAATTAATTTATACTAGTTGCATGTAACACATGAGATCCAACTGTCGATAACGATATTTTACAAAGTTGAAGAATATGTACCAAACTATAAACCCATAAATACAAATGATTGAATATTTTAAGATATTTTGTGTTTCTATACCACACATGTAGGTATGTATGTCAAGATAGGATAGTATGGAGGTCATTCCTTTTTTCCTACCCAAAATATGAAACAAGCATGATGGTATGTATGTAAGTATGTTTGGAGATGATTAAGTCTTCTTAGATATTGTGTAAAGGCGACTGCCATACAAATTGTATGAAGCGATGTCGTCACTAAATTCAATTTTAATAAAAATTGTTAAAAATAATTTTAGATGTACTGCTACAATGTTATTTTTTTATAGAAAATTAAATGATCTAGTTGGGATGTTTCGGCTTTTTGCGATATTTTCCAAAAAATTGGAAATATATGTAGACAGATAAACACATAAATTTATCATAAAAAAATTTTGAAAATCTTAATAAAAGGATTAAATGTTATAAGGGGGAGACGGACACACAGACACACGAAATGTTCTACTCCGAATTCTGAGTAAATCCGTATATGGAACATATATGCTGCGAAGCCTCTAAGTTGGTATTATTTGACTTCAAAGTTGGAAAAACCGTGAAAAATATAGACCCTACATACAAATGCCTCTAAGTTGGTGTTTTTTGACTTCAAAGTTGGAAAAACCGTGAAAAATATAGACCCTACATACAAATCTCGCGTATCCTGGCTGCGTATTTACCTTTCCGTGTCGATTAGGAGGCAAGTAGGTACTGCATCGAATTAGGCACTTGTTTGTTGAGCTAATGCACTTAAAAACTCGTGTTGAATTCAAGGCATGTGTCCTCCAAATGCACACGGTTTAGCAACGCAAACTGTTCCTTTTAATACGTGTTCAATTCAAGACATGCGTCTTTCAATCGTACACAAATTTATAAATTTTACCATGCGTATTGATTGAGTGTTACAAGGCTGTGTTAGAGGCATTTTTTTGTGTATGATTGTTTTTGATTCAATAGATTAATATACACAAATCTACATTATATCTTAAAAATTATCGTCGAAACGATCATTTTTAAGATATAATGTAAATTCAACAAAATTACAAAAAAAATGTTCAGAACAGTTAGAGATGTACTGCTATAATTTTGTGATTTTTATAGAGAATCAAATTATCTAGTTGGGATGTTTTGGCGTTTTTCGATATTTAAAAAATGGAAATATAAGCAGTTATACACGTGAATATACCAAAAAAAATATTTTTATTTATAAAATAATTTTAAGAACCTGGAACATTTTGTAAAAATAATTTCGAAATATTGAATTTAAGTATATTTACACAAATTTTCAGCGTTAAAGCTTTTATTGTTTTTGAAATATATGGAAAAATGAAATGAAAATTACAAAGTTCTCTATTTTTGACAAAATACAGAGCGCGAAAATTTTGAACCACAGAAGCAAGGTTCCTAACCCATACGGTTCACAGTCTAATTATTAACTTGCAATACGAATTCAATATTTCAGTATCCATAAAAATGTTCAACAGCTAAAATCATCCCACGCCGACCAACCCTCGTCCTATTCTCACCCTAATATATTAGGGCTCTGAGATTTGATTCGTGCTATCGTAAGACGAGTAATGCGTATATTAAAATTATTTTGCCGAATGCCAAGTTTACCAGTTTGTAAATTAATTTAACGGTCGCTGTTTGCTTAGTGTGGTATTTGAAATTAATAAGTTATAATCTAAAAATAGTTATATCAGCCAAACTCTACTTCAGAGAGAGGCGAGGAAAATGAAGGACTTTTAGGGGTGAATGAGAAATTCATTAATCACGGATAAAAGTAATTATTCCATACCGATATGTCTACGTTGGAATATGACAAGAAAATTAATCTGAACTATGCGTTGGTTTAAGTCAATTTCATATTGATTGAAAATGTAAAATATAATTAGAAATAATCACAAGTTTTCAGTGTATGGTTTAACGTAACACAAATTATTTCAAGCTTGTATTTTTAAATTAACACCACATCATACCCAATTTTAAATTAATTCTAATAATTTCATCATTACCACTTATGGTTTCATCATTAAAGACTTTGGAATGTTTATAACACAACACCTTATTTGTTTGTTTGTATCTTTCTGAACATATAATTTGTTCACTGGCGGGTTTTTTGCCAAACAACAACAGAGAGACTTTCTTCAACCAACCAGAGATAATGTTAAACAAAATGATAATGAGACTAAGAAGAAATCCGCTATTATCAGATAGATATTTTTGTTTTAAAATCTTTAATACTTAAAATTGTATTACTAATAATTTTCCAATGAGTTTTTGTCGCAACAATAATAATACTAATAGTAATTACGTATTTTATATACTCAGTAAGGATTGCACTCTCAGTAAGGATTGCTACCCCAAGATCCCACCAGGTGATAAACATGAGAAGGTATTATAGAGCCCAAAATAGTAATAAAATACTTTTATTATGCTTTATTTTTTATTCCAGACTGACGAACACCTCCTCATCTGTCGAGACATGCCAGTGAGGTACGATGCAAAAGACCTGATGATGGTTAATGGCAATGCCGTTGCAGCTGCTATCTTCTGGAGTGGGATGGCCTAGTGGAAAATTGCTTGGACCCGTAAAGTAAGCATATATTATGCTAAATAAATAATTTTTACATAATGAGGCGGATTTATTGCCTGTAGGTAATTTCTGTCCGTCAAATCATACTGTTTCAAAAAAGGATCATTTTGTTATTTAAAAAAATGCATTTTTGACTTACTGAATATGCACCTATTAAAAATCAAATATAATTAAATAATATAAATATTATTATTGCATATTACATAGTATACGAATCATATAATTTCGTTGTTGTGCAATTTTTGGTAGAAATTAATCTCAGTGCATTCTGGTACAGGAATTGGTAAAATAGTATGTTTTAAATTAAATATAGCATCGCGAAGTAAAAAAAACGTATACGGAATTAGATCGTATTTTTATTTCGAATCAAATACAAAATATATCCAATCAGCTGTTCTTCCCCCACCAATCAGCTATAAAAAAATGTTAATATCAGCCCCCCTAGACAACATGCCATTTTAGCTAAGCGTTATCTCGCTAAGCGATAGTAAATGTATGGAATTGGTTAGTGGCTGTCACGTGACGTCACGTTTAAATAATATAAATATTATTATTGCATATTACATAGTATACGAATCATATAATTTCGTTGTTGTGCAATTTTTGGTAGAAATTAATCTCAGTGCATTCTGGTACAGGAATTGGTAAAATAGTATGTTTTAAATTAAATATAGCATCGCGAAGTAAAAAAAACGTATACGGAATTAGATCGTATTTTTATTTCGAATCAAATACAAAATATATCCAATCAGCTGTTCTTCCCCCACCAATCAGCTATAAAAAAATGTTAATATCAGCCCCCCTAGACAACATGCCATTTTAGCTAAGCGTTATCTCGCTAAGCGATAGTAAATGTATGGAATTGGTTAGTGGCTGTCACGTGACGTCACAGCCACCAATTCCATACATTTACTATCGCTTAGCGAATTGGTGGCTGTGACAGCCACCAACCAATTCCATACATTTACTATCGTTTAGCGAGATAACGCTTAGCTAAATGGCATGTTGTCTAGGGGGCAGTACTCCTAGCATTATGCAAACAGTATAACACGAAGTAAAAGAGCTTAGTATGTTTTACAAACCTACCACGTAGATAATTCTCTTATAGAATAGGAAGAGAGAATTGTACGCCACAGATTCACAAAATCGACCTAAAGGATTTCTGTGATTCTGGCTATCAATATTCTTTTCCTTCAATATTTTTATTTTAATGATTCTAAAGTTTTTGTGTTAAAATTAATAATATACTTAGTTAAAATTGGTTTGATTCTTTTTAAAGCTTGATAATGCCGAGCCACCTTGGCGAAAATTTTCGGTCCTTATTAACGAATTTTCGTTGAAAAATACATTACTATATTTTTATTAATTAATTGTAATTTTAGTCGATTAATGGTCAGTCGAAATTATACATAAACAAATCTTAATTACATTTACATAATCATTAATATTTGATTTGATCCATCAGCAAGATCTATTCGATTTTACTTTGGATATATTTTGAAAGTATATTTTCAAATATTTATAAATATTTTTCTTCTATAACTTAAGTAAGGAATATTGGTTTCGTACCGGACACACTTGTACATACATGTTCAGACTGTTGTGTACATTGGAAACTCATTGATGTCCAGCTCAATGAAGCGATACAAGTTGTGACATGAACAGTCATACCAATTCTCATTTATATAATACATATATAGAAGTATCCTGAAATCTGGTTTTATATATAAACATACCTTCATATCAACTCTTTCAAACATATTTTGAGAATCCTCAATCTTTAATGTGAAGATTTTGCGGGTAAACATTGGAAAGATTGAAAAAAGAAAATTGTTTTTTTAGTGATGACCAATTAGACCAATATTTTTTTACCCATTGAAAATACTATATTACATTTTTGAATGAATATGTCCTTGTAATTAGTACATATTCATCCTCATACCTTCCCTAAACTAAGCATAAATGCTTGTGCTATAGGTGAATATCTATCCTCCCTCAACCTCTATTTCCTTCCTTCCTTTGTTGCTGTGAATTTCCTTTTAATATCCTTTCAGTTTGTTATAAATTTAATGTACATACCAATATACTATTTCACGTTGCTTTGGTTGGTTGGAAGTAATTGCCTTGTGGCAATAAACCCGCCATTGTACACTATTTCAGTACACCATTGCTATTTCAGTAGACCTACCTGAATAAATTTCGATTTTGTCGCACAAGTGACATTTTGAAGAAAACAAAATGTTTCGGCAGATATTATAGATTTACATATTCATACAATATTAATCTACGAATATTTATTTATTTCTATTCAAAACACACAGAAGATATAAGATACAAAATAATTGTAGGTACATACATGGTGATATAGACATGTAAAAATTAAATATTAATTATTTAATTTCTGATAAATCACATTTTATTATTTCACTTACGCTTACATAGTTTAAGCTATCTCTTTTTATTTGTATCTTTTGTTACTAGCCCCCTCACTAAGCACAGCCTATACTAAGTTGAGCTTGTTTAATGTGATTGTCTATTATGTTGTTAATTTATTCATATTTTAGTAGACATAATTAGCATTTTTCATAAACAATGACTTAAAAAACTGTTTAAATTGCCTTTCTGCCTCAATACTTCAGATATATTCGATGTACATATTTTATTAATCTTATTGGAGCGCTTAGTGCGAACCTATTTTTGGATTATAACCAGGTATCTGTATTCCAAGAATTCTGTCAAATAATCAATTTATCGATTAAATCGCTGGAGTAAATTTCAGTCGTGAGACGCAGATGGATGCAAAAATCGCAAGATAGAGATGAATGGAGAAAATTGGAAGAGGCCTTCATCTCGCAGCGGAGAGATGGCCGAGGAGAAGTTAAATAAGAATTGTTTAAATACAGAACAAGAAAAGCATTCACCGCAATAACAGAGTAATGTTTGAGCATGGAAGTGACCAGCGGCGGTGTGTTGAACAAGTGAACATGACCAAATAGCAACTGACCTAATTCTCTTGCAATCGAAACCAAATCTCTCCAGAGACAAAACGTTTCAGGCTACAAAAGCTCCGATGCAGTCATGGTCAATGTGTTTCATAAATACACTGATGACATTTCCGGTGAATTGCCATCTGGGTACACTATATACAGTGTATTATGATGAACACCTGAATTTTGATTATAAGAGACATATGCAATGTTGTACTGTTACTGTGAAAGACGAATGTTAAAGTGAAAATAAGACAATAAAAAAAGTGTCGGCCTTCGTTATTCAGTTGGTTAGGTATTTGACTGCTATTCCAAGGGTCCGGGTTCGATTCCCGATAGAGACACAGTTTTTAATTGTGTTTTCAGTCTGTGTCTGTGAGACGATTAATATCGTTAGTCTCCTGAATGTGGCAACTTGTTGCAAAAAAAACAAATAAAATAAAATAAAAATAAATAAATAAAAAAAAGGAATGAAATGAAATGCTGTCATATTTTAGTGTTTTTTTAAGTAGGTAGGTACTAGAAAATCAATTATATATTGTTTGTAAATTTTTGTTATCAATATTAATTATCCTAGTGAAAAATGCATGGAGTTTTCACTGGTCCACTAAAATAATGCACATTGTCTGTTATATAAATTGGGTAGACTGTGTAGCTCTCTATCAACCAATAAATAAATAAAAGAAAATGAAATGAAATTATTTATTAACTAATTTTTACTTATTACAATAATATAAAATTATCTCACTAGACGAGTCTGTTCTGAGACAGTACTTTTGATCTAAGGTTACATGTTATTGAATGTAAAAGAATTGACAGAAATACGTAAAAAAAAATTAAATAATACAGTGACCTCTTAGTTATTTAAACCCATAAAATTGTAACAGAAATGATGAATGGCACCAAGCTGTTGTAGAGATTCTTGGGTTATGAATCATTGAGGACACCTTTTTCAAAATTTAATTATAATTTTAATATTTTATCAACAAATAAATTTATCTATGCTTATTCACATTTTTAAATTCTGTTGGAACTTTAATATCTTGGTTTCGTTACTTAATTGGTTAGATAGAAACCTGAACCATAGGTCCGGGTTCGTTTCCCGGTGGAGACACATTTTTAATTGAATTTTCAGTGTGAATCTGTGAAACGAAAAAAATCATAAATCTCCAGAATGTGGCAACTTGCTATTGGGTGTGTGTTTTAAATTAATTTTTGACATAGTACCTATTTCTTGGCCGAGAAGCAATAAGAAATATGAAATACTATATATAGCAGACACAATTCAAATTTGGAAATACAAAATTGTTCAATTTTAGCAAAACATCGAGTGAATTAACCTGAAAACCTTTGAGAAAAACAATCAAAATAGTAATTTTACATTAAAATTTATCAAAAGGTTCGACATCGTAGTGTTAGGATGTGATGGACATAATTTATATAATTTTTTTTTCTTCTTTCGTAAAAAAAATTGTGCTGTCATGATTTGATCTGAGACCTGACTAAATAAAGATATGACTGACGGATCACATCTATGCTATTTCATGTGTTTCAGATTATTTGTGAAATTAACAAATAAAAATGACAAGATACCCACATACACAATATGTTTGTATATGCATATCATGATGACTCCAATTCCATTTTTTAATCTGTGTACAATAGTTAAGTTTATATTGTTTAGATACTTTTTAAAACTGCAAATAGGTACAAGCTTTATGTCTTCTGTAAAATAGTTGGGCAGCAGTTAACTATTTTTAATGAAGTTTATTTAAATGATGTGAAAATGAAATAAATAACAAATTAGAATATTAAGTTAAAAATAAAAATATTATTATAACCAAATGTATCATGTTTCGAATAAAGTTAAAAAAATACCACGAAGTCCAAAAAAATACATAACTACTATTTAGTAAAAAAGTAAAACAGCATTGTATTGAAACTAGATTGATTAGAATGTTCAGTATGTTGTTAGTAAATGTGAACAAAAAAAAGAAGAAAAAAATAATTCTCATGAATGACGAATTCTCTGAAATGACTGTAATTTGAATATTCCTACATATTATGTAACATTACACAGAGTTTAATTCATTTTTGTGAGTACAGGATGATATATATCATTCAATACAATTAAAATTGAATAATTGTCTGATAAGTTTGAGTTATATTTTAAATGAATAATTAAATTAAATTTATTTTGTTTACAAAATCATGCTGTCAAATATGAATATCACGTTAATATTGTTTTTTTTAAATACAGAGTATCACTATCGTTAACTATCTACATAACGGGACAAAGCAAATACAAAGATCCACCAGATCGCAACTGTTGCCAGCTAATGAAGTTGCTCCCCATTATAAGGGATGTCCCTGTGTTGTATCGAGGACTGTACAATACTTTGGCAGATCTGCGATAAACCTGAATAAAACGAATATACATGTGAAAAATTATGCTGAAATTGTATTCATATCAGCGGTTATTCATTTTCAAAAATTATTCTTATTTTAGTAATCATTCAAATAAATCTACAAAACATGACATAACGACTTGCGTTATATGTTATTATATTGCAAGTTTATTTTTACCCTGTATATTAAGTGTATAGAACCTTATACATCAGGTGTTGAACTCCCCTGGATCGGCGCAGACGGCATTCATAATACGCTTCTAATCTACCGCTAAATAGATAGTTTCTTTGCGCAACATTCCAGGGACGTTGAACTTCGCAGACGCCCGGCCAACTGAGTTTTAGTGGGAAATTTGTTGGCTCAATATACCGACACTAAATTATTTTAAATTGAATATTCAGGTTTGAGATGAGTCCTGCTCATACATTTACTGTACGGAGAGGATTACTTGAAGAGTAAAAATAAATATTGACTTAAGTGAATGAATAATATCAAATGAGAAAACTTCTTCACCACATTTTACATGAAACATGTTCAATGATAATTGGTTTGTTTTTTGAAACCTCAAATGCACCTGAGTATGCAGATTTATTTAATTAATCAACAGGCACTCGTAAGTAAAACTTCATTGGAAATATGACTGTGTTAATTTTAGTAAACTTTGATCACAGTCAGGCAGTAAGCGACTAAAATGAAATGGTAGATTAACATAATAATAATAACAAAAGAATAAACCAACACAACTTACCAGATATTATTCTAATTAACAAAATACATTGACACACATATCTTATAGAAATATCAATACCAAACACTCTTCTAATCAGCAAAAAAAAAAACTTTTTAAAAAATCGGCAAATAAATACCGTTAACAGAATACATAAAAACACAATGGAAACAAGAAAAAGTAACAAAAGTCCCAATAATATTATCATCTACAGGCACCATACCAAAACCACTCCAAACAATATACATATCAGTGCATACTAAAGCTACTTCCATACCCCATAAGTAACATACAAAAAACTGTAATAATCAACATATGTACAGTACAATAGTCAGGAAATTATTACAAGTACCAGTTTAAACAATTACACAAATTTAATTTAACATAATAACTAAACAACTGTTTTTATATTCTGGTTACGAAAAACAGACTGACCTCCATACTATTCTATGCTGACATACATTCCTACATGTTTTATATACTAACAAAATATCTTAAAATGTGTATTAATTTGCGATTAGGTGTTTATAGTTAGGTACGTATTCTTCAATTATACATACTATCGCCATCAACAGTTGGATCAAATGTGTTACATGAAACTAGTACTATAAGAGGGTAAGATGAATATTGCAACTTGGTACAAAAACCAAAGCTCTTTCACCGTGAATAATCTAGTTATTATAACAGGGTCTGAAAAATGATTGGTAAAAATGTTGCAAGTATGTCCGATAAATTAGTTTTGCAGAGATTGGCAAAACTAATAATTATCTGCAATCTGAAATACTACATATGTTCTCATCAGTGACAAACTTGGATATTGTTAATGGATTGGTAGGTACCTATATTTCATACAGATAATCAATTTAATATTTTATGTTTACTGTTTGGTAAAAATGTTGTTAGTGTTTAAGTGTGCCCGATAAATTTCTTTCCGTTTCATGAAGTTTACATCGGAAACCCTTTTATGGCTTTCCGGAATCGAAATCCGATTCCACTTGCAGTCGATATTTTCTTTTCCTTTTTTGGTTCGTTTCGTGGATAAGAGGAATACCGAGGTATATTGGTAGGTATCACATTCTATGTATATTATGATGGTCCGTACATACCTACAAGTTAAATATAATATATCCATCCAGCCTTCTCTATAGGTGTATGTGGGCAAAAGCCAACAAGTTTCTTAAATGTGGACGTGGTCCAATTCTATCGAATCGGTTCTACGAACAAACAAACAATCTAGCGATTTATATAATATAGTATTTTTCTAATCCGGCTAAAACAAATATTTTAACATTTCAAAACAATAATCTATAAACTTGATAGTAAAATATAGTATACAACATTATATGTGAAACTAATGCGAACTAATTATTACTGCATTGCTTGCTTTTGTAAGCTGTAAATGCTAGGAAGTTGTAGGAAAATACCATTTGGTTAAAATGTCACCTCTTCAATAGTATAAATGAGACGATGTCATAATCATTTGACGTTCATCGTAGTTTCTGTCGGATTACGGCCTTTGTCTTCGGAAAGCTGTACGTAGTACACTAACAGTCATTATCTATAATTAGCTCAAATGAAGTTTTTAATTTTCGATTACGTACACTCAGCAAGACCATAGAATTACTTGATGATGCATTTTTGTCTGAATCTACCTATACCTACAAATATTTAAAAAAAAAACAAAAAACTATATTTATCAAATATGTATTTCTCAAACTTTATTTATCAAATATGCATTCCTTTAAACACCTCCTTTGTTTCCATATTATTTGGTATTTTCTTGTAACATAATATGATACTGCTTCAAATTTACTTGATCCTTCACGTTGATTGTGTTAGTAATTTGATACCTACCTTATGACAATAAATCCGCTTTTGTGAAGTTACGATATTCACTATATACAGATATTCACTGTTTTGATCTATTTTGCCTAGACCTGCCTATTAACCCATTTACTTTGAAACATTAGGATGATCTCTTGTGGCTTTGTGTATATGGTATGAAGACTCGGGGATTTACTGCCCTTATAATGGGTGTAATTCTGTTCAAGTGCAGATGCAACAAACTATTGCAAGTGTACAGAGAAACGTCACGTTCCGTCCTAATAGTACCACAGAGGGGGATAATATGTTCCTCTGGAGCCCGCACCAGCCATACAAAGGTAGACTCCACAACGAACCAGGAAGCACACATACATAATATACGAAGATATAGTATGTATAACTAACACTTAGAAATTCAGCTCACCCAGAAGTGAACTCTGAAAGGCATGCTTTTGAATATCTCGGCACAAATACATGCATACAATCATCTGATTTTGGAAAATAGATTCAGAGACTGAACTTAGAATAATTTAAAAATTGTAATAATCTAATATTGTATAAAATAATAAAGATAACTTGATTCTTTTAAGAATATTTATTGACAATATGTAATAGATAAAACAAAGTGCATAGTTGTTGGAAGAGAAGTCAAATAATTTCTATATCTGGGCAGAAAAATATCTCAAGATCGCCGCTCAAAGGCAGAAATAATAAGTAGAGTTCAACGGATAAGAGTTCTATGATATTTGAATCTCCAAACATTGATATTAATGTTAAAAAGAACTTGATCCAAGATCTTGTCTGGAGTGCGCTGTTGTATTGCAGCGAAACGTGGACTATCAACCGGAACGTATCTGGGCGTCTGGCTGCCTTTGAAATGTGGTGCTACAGGCGCATGGCTAGGATCGATTTGTCAGACTACATTCCACGTGGTACTGAGCAGAATCGGAGAAACGGGACAACTCCTAAAGAGGGTTGTCCACCAACGATCCAAACGGATAGGCCATAACATCAGGCATCTGGGTCTGCTTATTACTATCAGTGAAGGAATGACGGAGAGCAGAAACTGTAGAGGTCACAGAGGAATGAAGAGGCTGGTGGACAACAGATGGTGCAAACCAATCCTAGGATTATAACCAAAAAGAAGAACCGGAATGTTACAGTATTATAGCCGTTTTTAATTCATCCAATTAATATGTAAATCTCTTGAAAACGTATGTATATTTATCTTGAATAAAAATATAGAAATTTTGTATCGTTTAGAAAAAGTAATGCCTCAGAATAGATTTAAAAATATAAATATATTAATTATATCATTGTCAAAGTGATTTTGTCGCGTCACGTAATTTATCGTTTTTGTCGTGTATTTTAATATATCGTATCGTTATATCGTTCGACCCATAGATTCCAGATAGAATAAGAAAGAACTAGACCTAGAACGGGAAAAAGAAGTGCAGTTTAGTCTGATGATAATAGACGAGTGGCTGGAGGCGGATGGATACGGTCTGCTTAAGATAGGGAGTTGTGGAAGTCACAGGGTGAGGCCTATGTCCATTACGGGACTAAGGAGGACTAATGAAAAAGAAGATATCATTTTGAAGAAGTCCTGCCTCAGAAATGACTCGTATAGTGAGGCAGTACATATCCAAATATGAACAATTGTATATAGTATGTATATAGTAAGTCATTTTTAAACCCGGGTCTTTTGGATCATAAGTCAAATATCTTACTAGGTATAGGTATGATCCATGAAAGCCATCAACAATTTATCAATAATTTTGAAGTGCAGATTCGTATCCATTAGACGACGAGACCAATATAAATAAAAGTTTTTTACAGTGATAAAGATTTTTCTCATGAATGAATTTTCGTATTTGTCAGAATTTAAGTCTTGATGTTCGTATTTATACTTAGAATAGACTGCGTAGCCTATAACTTAAATGTTTATTGTTAAACATTCAGGGATAAACATATAAAAATATTCACACCACAAGCCCAAGCAATTATGTACTTGCTTTCATCGCTATTCTTATTCTCGGATAAAGCTTTATTTAATGGCAAACATATAATTCTAAGTTAAATATCCAAAAATGCCCATAAGCCTGACGGGTTTTTAGGGAAATAAAAAGGAAAGAATTTGATCTTAGCATCGCCTTATAAAAAAAGGTTCTTCTGCGAGATTTAAAATACAATAAAGCAATTTTTATTGTGACGATAAAAGTTTACGTCTTCATATAAGGGGATTTAAAAAACCGGGTAACGGGAAAAATGCCTAAAATGAAAAGAGAATGTAGCATAGTATGATCTCTTCTTATGATATTACGTATTGTTTAGGAAAAGGCCTTTTATTTTTCCGAGAGGGAAAAAAATTAAAATTTTCAACGACACAGTTTAGAGGAAATAATATCTATTTTATCACGGAGTCTTCATACATATTTAACCTCTAGAAAATAAATTATTTTAGATTTACAGAAACTAAAATAAGATTTTTTATGTAAGTACATAGGTATTATTACATCGTAGTTAAAATAATATAGCAGACTCTATGACCCAAAACGTACCAAAATAAATAATATTAAAAATATTTCAGTACATGTATTAGGTAACAGTTTAAGAGGACATATAACGCTAAACTTAGTGACTGAATAATAATAATAAATTTGGATTATTTTTATAGCGCCGTTTTTGTGATAACCTCTTTGAATATATTAGGGGTTTTTGTAAGACTCGCGGAAGAAGTGAGTTTTTAGGTGTTTCCTGAATAGTGCTAAGTTGTCGATTTGCCTCAGTTCAGGTGGTAGTTTATTCCACGAGGCTGGTCCGGCCACAGCAAAAGCACGATCACCGAAGGATGAAGTGTTGACTCTATTTATTTCAGTCAACTTGCCAATCACGAATGTGGTGGCTGACCGAAGTGTTTGTTGTCGCTCGTTTACTGTGAGAGGGATGCAGAAGTCTGAAAGATACGTGGGAGCCATGCCATGGATCGCATGGATCGACTGAAACCATGATAATTATATTAAAACCGCCCAATGCACTATGAAGTTACGCGTTAGTAAGGGTAAATATCGCGTGCGTTAAAAATGGTTTATACGTGATTTAAAATATCGGAAACCCCAAATTTGTTGATTTTTTTGTATTTTAAGAACAAACCTTAGTTGAAATGAAAAAACTTTATCGGTCATTCACTTTGATTTTATGCACTCTTTAGATTTATTTCTCTACGACACGTGGTTATGGAGTAATTTAACAAAAATGCTGTACAAAAGGATATTTTTAATCATTTATTTATGGGAATTTAGGCTGAATTTTAAAATTGTGTCACGAACAATCACTAGAGAAATGTTGAAAAGACTTGTACTATTTTTTCTAGAAACACACTGTTAAACATATTTGAGGGATTTGATTTGAAATTGAGGTGTTTAGGTTTATATGGCCCCTTAAGTTATTTGTTTTAACATAATATTTTTAAAATATTAATAATATACTTAGTACTAAACTTGTTTTCTTCATTTTTGTCATTAATAGCTTTCACATACTTGTTTTAATTAAAAATTAAAAGAAATGAATCTACACAGTAATAACATTCTCCCAAGAGAGATATCTACTAATTATTTTATATAAATAATATTAACTAGATTTTTTTCACAGATAATAAATGAGAAGTAATGTTGTGCGAGTTTTATTATACAATGAGTGTGGTTGACTAGCTGAAATTGAATATGGACAATAAGTCTAAGTCATTATGTAAAAAGTAATTTTTTGCTTAATAAAGTAAAGACACTGATTTTAGTAAAATTGAATTGTTTTCTAAAATATCAAGACAAATTGGTATTGAACTCACAACTAATAATAAGATAATTTTGGAAAACAAAAAGACGGGGACGACCTACTATCAATAAATAGAACCTAAAGAAGAACGAAGGCTATTTGAAACAAATTGATAAGTGTGAAAATTATAAATAAAAAGATTCATTGTTAATTGTGATTTTCCAACCATATACATAAGATGTGGACTACAGTAAATCCTGATTCTGATCTACCACTTAAATAATATCAAATGGGAGATTTCTTACAATAAACCATTTTCTCAACTTATTATATGCTGGTTAAAACTGTTTTAATAATCGTAAGCGAGTCTTGTTGCTCAAAATTGTAATCATATTGAAGGTTTTTCACAGTAAAGTTCGACGTAAAGTTATGAACCAGTCGAATTGAAACAGATATCAAAAAACAATATTCTGAGTTTGTTTGTGTGAATGATTTTTTACTTTTCTTTTATTAACAAAAACAATTGATGCTGCCCAACAAGGTAATCAATCCTTAGATCGGAGGTCAAATCTGGTCAACAGGCGTAATCAAAACAATCCATGTTTACCCATATCGTGGATTTAATTATTTTATGGAGTTCTACATATAATATATTATGACGCTATAGTACTCCATAAGATACTATGTCAAATATTAATTTAACATGCACCCAATAACAAGTTGCCACATTCTGGAGACTAACGATATTCATCGTCTCACATCTCACCGGGAATCGAACCCGGGATCTTTGGCTCACCAGTCAGTTATCTTGTCAACTGAGCCGTGAAGGCCGACAACGTGCACTTGCATACCTGTCGCTGGTTACCCTACATTTTGGGATATACCGTTACGGTATGAATAAATTAATGTTTATTTAAATTTATATCAAACAATGGTAACTACATACGAAGTTATTTTGTAACAATGTTTCAAAATCCGTGTGAAAATATTTAATGGTAATATTTTAACACTTCTGCCACACTGCAGGTTTTTCGACATCATTCAGAAGCGTCTCTCATCAATAATAGCCTTTAACCCGGCACGGCATCCTCGGCCGCGGGCCGTGCCCTATCGCTGGTTGGAATAATCAAAAACCTGTTTTATCATCCCCTAGTCCGCCGCTGAAGGGTCAAACTCTGTTCACCAATATTAGGTGGAGACAAGTCACGTATAACCCGTCAAAAATTAATGAATTTATTTATTTATTTATAAAATAAATTCATTTTACAAAAACAAATGATCTGATAACAGAAATAACGTATATGAATAAAAGAAACAGAGATCACCCTGGGAGTGGTTGTGTTTACCAGTGCGCATACTCTATAGGTGTAAATTGCAGATTTTATCATTATGGGCTGGAAACACTGGTTAGTTGGAAGAAATTGCCATACGGCAAAAAACTCGCAACTTGCGCAGGGTGCAAGGAAGTGTTCATTATTATTATTATCATTGCAAACATGTTGATCTCGGTTATGATCCGGTAATTTCCTTCACAACGGAGCGTACTCAAGTTGTGAGGCTATGTGTTTGTGTGTCTGTGTGGTTGTGTGTAGTTGTTTAAAGTGGTACCTGTAGAAATTTTTTGAATATTGTGCATGTGTTGATTATTGTAGTTTTTTGTATATTGGTGATGGCGTATGGGGGTAACTTTAGTATGTCTATATTTTTTTGGAGTGTTTTTGGTATGATGCCTGTAGACGATAATATTATTGGGACTATTGTTACTTTTTCTTGTTTCCACTATGATTTTGTATTATTATTATTATTATTATCACAATAGACAGCTATCATAGAGTATTTTGTCTTTGTTTGATAATAATAATTTGATTAATTATAATTTATTGATGACGACTCCGAGTGCTCTGCTTGGTAGCCTATGGTGGATAAACCAATACAATACAATGCAATGGAAAGTACACGTACCTACACATCAACATTTGATGAGACACACGTATTACAATAATCTTTTGTGCATATATTATATATCCATTCCATCGATAGTCTCTTAAGTTTTTCTGTCAGTGAATGTTTTTGCTCTCCAATATGTCTCTAATTTATCTTAGTCCCTGGTCTTTGACTGGGTTGTTTAAACTAAAGTATCAGTAATTGTACAGCAAAAATACTTGCTTCAGGAAATTGTTCAAAATTGGGTCGTTTGACCGCATTAGGTTTCAATGAAACAACCAAAAGTATTGAACAATTCTATGAAATCAAAGTATTTTAACTATTTATTTATTTAAGGAGGGGACTGTTGCCAACGTACCTATTTTTCAATTTGATATACAATCATTTCTTATCAAATCGTTTTGAAAAAAATAATTTAGATAGTTTGGATATTAATAAACAAAAATATACCTTAACTTTTTGATAATGTTCTGTATAAATTCTTGTAGAAAAATAATGGCATACCCCGATTTTCAAAGTTTATCATATTTTTTTAATAAACTATAAGGCGTAGAGTACCTAATATATATTTTTTTAAATTAAAGAAGACAAAAATATCTTGAAAAATATGATGTGACGTTGCATTAATGCTTCAGGTTTAGTAAATAAACCTAAAAAAACATTTATTTTCCATTCAGCGCCATTGCGTAAAAAAATTTTTTTTTGGTTTATTTACTTAACCTGATGCGTTAATGCAACGTCATATCATATTTTTCCAGGTATTTTGTTCTTCTTTAATTTGTAAAAAAAAAATATTGCTCTATACCTTATATTTTTTTATAAATTTCAAACAGTTCAAAGTCACGAAAACAATTTTCTTGATACGTTAGCATATTGCTTCATATTTACCTTCTCGAGTAACGCCGGGTATAAAAACTAGTTAATAAAAATACCCTAAATTTCAGAAAGTATAGAAAATTTTAGGCCAACAAAACTTTTATACTCTTTAATTTTAATTCCAGTTAGAGGTTATCAATATTTAATCTTTATTTTATATTTCCATATATTTATCTCAAAAATCATTAATGTTAGAACGCTGATTTGTTTTAAGTATAGACAATTTAATTTATCAAATCACTTTTTTCATAAAAAGAACCAGGGTTTCACCATTTTTTTTTTCATTAAGAAAAACATTCAACATAAATTTATGTGTTTATCTGCCAATATTTATATTTATTTTTAAATCTTGAAAAAAGCAAAACACTCCAACTAAATAATTTTAATTTCTATAAAAATATATTTACATTATAACAGTACATCTGATAGTCCAGCGGTAAGGTCGTCGCCTCACATGCGTGAGGTTGACGGTTCGAATCCGGGCGGGGCACGCACCTCTGGATTTTTAAAAAATCTATGCGTGGATTTATATCACTAGCTATGTGTAACCATGATCCAATTTGTCTGGTTCCCCTTTCTAAGGGTTACGAAGGTCAGATGGCAGTCGCTTCAATGTAATAACCAGACTCGCCAATTCCAGGATCATTGTCAAAGCGTACCCCGATAGAAACGGGACAAAAGCGCTAAGGGTAAAGAAGAAGATTATAACAGTATATCTTAAACTTTTTTTTAACAATCTTAGTATAAATTGAATTTAGTGACGACATCGTTTCGTACAATTTGTATGGCACAATATCTACGAGGTCTCTCAATAGTATGATACTATGATTTCCTGACATACATGTTTTGTATAGAATAATAAAATACCTTAAAAACAACTATTAATACAATTGTATGTATGCTGTGAGGCACCGGCTTAGAGTAGTGCTTCCACTCTTTTCTATTACTGTTTTCGAATGTCCCGTAACAGCTGGGTAATCGAAAATACAACAGGCAACAATAACATCTGACATAGTTCAGCAATGAGGTTCACCACCCATTCTGAATGTAGTGCCTTTTTAGGTGAGACGAGACTGGTGTGTGGGTATACACATATGTGTTGTGCTCCCTTTTATAAGGCAATGCACACCCGCACACCTTTCGCTAGTTACCCCACATTGTGGGATATGCCGTGATGGTATGAATGAATGAATGAATGTATGTATGCTGCCTACCTCTTGGTGCTCTAAACAGCGGACAAACAAACATACAGACAAGAAATTATGTATGTTCATTGCTCGATGCTCCCAGGGATAGGATGCTCAAAATATCACAATGCTGGCTGTTTTCGTATTTTAAAATTGACGAATATTTCGCCCTCTGAAATCGTTTCATTATCGCGAGAAAGAATTGATAATTCTCGGAGTTGACTTTGTGTTAGGTAGGTTCTAAATATTATATATAATTATTTATGTACTGTTTGTAAAGTAAATCAATAAAAAAGTCAAAGTTGTCCTCTGTTTTGAGGAAAAATCAGCCATTTTGAAACCGGTTGTATAAATATGTAGCTTATTAAGTAATTATTATTGTACAATTATTGTTACTAGACATACGGAATTAATGTGTTTTCAAATAAATATATAAATCAAAAGTGATTGTTTGAACTAGTTGAATTACTCGAATATTTTTATTATTGCATATGCGCAAACATTGGATTTTTTTCCCTGTCGGGATTCAAAGGTATTTTTTAACAGATTTTTAATTATCTCAATAGGGCATTAAAAAGGCTCATTAAAAAGGCATAATTGATGAACGTTGCGCAAGCGCATAAAGTGATCACGTAAACCAGCCGATGACAGGTCGTAAGCCCTGTAGGTGCCTAGATTTCCCGGTTCTCCTACAGTAAATATTCCAACTTCGTCTCTATTGAGATAATTAAAAATCTGTTAAAAAATAGTTGAATTACTGTATATAAATGAATTGGTGTTTTTCAAGTATGCATATTCATAATTCGTCAAAATATTAACCGATTATAGAAGGCAAAGATACATAGCTGTACGACATATAATTCTATCTTGAAATACCTTTTTAAATTCTCTATTCTCTCATATGTGTATAATTACAATTAAAACAATTAAAAAAAAGTATGAAAGGAAAATTTTACAAAGAATAAGATGATACAACTACTTACAAAAGAAAATAAGAGAAGGACGCCGAAAAAACATACATGATACATATTATATACCTATTATCTAATAATTAGTGTAAGAAGATGTATTAATGTGATAATTATTTATCTGGATCGTAATGTTTTGTCAATGGTTTATCGGCTTTATCAGGGACACGATATGATTGCATGTACGTATATAAATGTATCTTAAGCTCTTTTAATAATATGGAATTTAATCAAAAATTAATAATCATGACGCTTCTTTCGGGGCGAGATTGAATTCTCGATTCGCTCAAGTTTTCAATTTGCCGCACGTAATTCTCCGACTAAGACGCGAAGCGAACTTGTCAAAGCCTTCTCGCTTTAAGTCTAAAATAATGATAATAATTAGTTGTCTGATAATTATTAGTATTTAACTTGTCTCGTGTCTTGGAACATTAAGATGAAATCTCCCCTGTGAAGTTGTCGTATACAAGATTCAGTTCGGCGGCGTCGATAGCGTTTACCGTTCACGTCGGACAGATTTCTCTAGAAGATTTCAACAGCTAATATTATAAAGTTTTGACAGTACTGGCCAACCAGAATAACATTCAAGTTGGCGAGGCTTTCCATTCGTTCACGTACCTACCCCTAGAGAAAGCTTTACAATTTGTTGTAAATGCATTGAACATCTAATTAGGATTATGACGTATACAGTTCAGAAACTCGAAGCTGTCGGGAGGGTGAATACGTAGATGTTGTGGGGGTGTAGAACTGTCAGGGTATTTGTGACGAAACGTCTGCTCCGATAGACCTGATATTAAGATTAGGTATCACAGGGATAGAAAATCTGTTTAATATTTTATATATGAAATATTAACAAAATATTATGAACGTGCATTTGATCCAAGTCCCTATTCCAATTTTAACAAATCGTCCTTTTCATAGATTCTCCTTACTCCATTAACGGTTTTCCATTTCAATGCCGAAGTGAATCCTTATCCAATTCAAGTCATTTTCTCTCCTCACTTTTCTCTATTATCTTTTTTTTATATTAACATGTTGATACTTAGTTAAGTAATAACCTATAAAATGGATATAGTCGATTAGAAGATACAACCACAAGATCAAAATAGAAAAAAAATAATAATTAAATATTTCACGAACATTTCATTCAATTTATTAAAATCAATTGTAACCGAAAATTATTCTAATATAAAATAATTATGCAACATTCATTTTTATAGAAAAGTATTTGGTGTCATTGAAGAGTGAAAATAATTCAGAATTGAAGAAATACGCAGAGATGAAATAATTTCAAATATTTTTTTTAACAAAATTACACCTCAAGAGACGAAGATGGAATATTACAGGAATACCAGAAAATCAAAGCACCTCAGGGGGGCAAGTCTGGTTCGACCGGCGAAATCAAAACCCATATCATGGATATAATTATCATATGGAGTTCTATGTATGACATCTAAAGATGTTATAGAATTCCATATAGTAATTACATATATCCATAATATGGGTAATCGTTAGGGTTTTGATTTCGCCGATTGAACCAGACTTGCCCACCAGTATTCGAATAGCAGATAACTTAATTTTATACGGAACAATTTTATGATTTGAAAATAACAAAAATACATTTCAAATTTCTCTCATTCATTTAATTATTTCTTTATAAAATCGTACAAGAACCGTAGAGGTCGAATTTTGTGATTTTTTTATGAAGTGTTTACGATGAAATATTGTTATTGAAAACTTCTGAATTTCTTGACCTGAAACGACCTTTAAAGTGAGGGGTGAGAAAAGGCTGAGAGTGAATTGGCGATGGTTAGAGATGGAGGGGATGGTAGGGGTAGTTGAGGGTAGGTAAGATTACAGGAGTGACGCGTACTTCACCCTGACTACAAAATTTAATACTTGACACTTCACTAATACTATGCTATGAATCATTCATTGTATTGACCGTTAATTTAAGTACTGATAGATTCAAAAGTGATTTATCATATCTAAAAGAAATTTCTTTCATATCACCAAATTATTCTGTTATATATAGTTTTTAATATCTACATTATGAATAAAAGAAACTTAGTTTGAAAATTGAAGTATAACATCTTTTTATAAAGGTACCTACTTTATATTTAAATATTTAAACAAGAGATTAGAGGAAAATGAGACGAAATTGGGGATATTGTATCACCCTGTCGGATTCCTCTTTTTTCGAGAATTTTATCTGTTGATCAGTCCTCATTAAAGTTAACCTGTATCGTTCCATTTTTGTTGAAGTTTTTTATTAGCACTGTATACCTTGAGCCTATTCATCGCTGTCATTATGGCCCATGTTTCAATGGCATCAATTTTTTTTTATTATATTTTTATTTATTTCTATCCAAAAACATTCAGTATATATGAGATACAAAATATCTTAAGATAATATAAGCTTATTCATTCATAGTTAACATACAAAGTAAATATAAGTTATTTCATTTCAATAAATATCAATTTACCACTTCACTGGTGCTTACATAGTTTAAGCCATATCTTAATGCCTGTGCCTGTGCTAAAATGCTTTCTGACTATCCCCAGAATCATCAGATGATTCCCAAAATTGTTCATAATAGCATTAGAATATGTTTTTAAAAAGCTTGGGAGAACAAAAATATTAAATGATATGTCCAAATATTTTACCCACTTAAAAAGGTAGGTATATGTATGATGAGGTCCGATGACGACAGCTATGTGCTCTAGAAGTATACTCCTTGAGTTGACCGGCTGTCATAGGTCGAAACCTGAATCGTATTCTTTTTATCTTTATATGTATATAGGTATATAGGATTTTTTTGATTTATGTATTTATTTATTTGCTCACTTATTTGTTTCTTTATTTTATTTTTGTTTTATGAATTATGTATATTAAAATTACCAAACTGAATTCGTCAACCTCAGATAAACCCTGAGGGTTTCGATGGTTGACTGTATCTTTGAATTGTAAATGTCATTATATATAAAAAAAAAAACAAAAGTGTCCGCAGTGATAAGAAAAAACTAAACCACCTAAGATTTGCTCACGACAACAACAATAATAACCCTCAAATTAGCAACAACCCTCAAGAGCTGGCCTAAATGTTACTGGAGTTAAATGAGGTCTCCAAGAAAGTGAGACTATGTATGAACCTGCCAAAAACAAAAGCACAACAACTTCCAGATTAGGTTTGAGGGCAGTCTTTGTCCGTATGTAGTGTTTGTCGACTGTTTGTCGGAGTGATTTGTTGATGTATGTGTCTTGTATCGTGAGAATGCTGAGCAGTGATATGGTTTGTCTTATCATTTTTAAAGTGAATAAGAATTTGTTTAATATAGAGTTGTGCTGTAGTTAGTACGTTAAAGTCTTAAAATAGTTGAATAGTTTTTTAATAATCATCCATATTTGTGTAAGATGCACCTCCCCACCCGATCATTCCATGAGAAATAATGGATTGTATTAATACATAATATATAGTATTCAAAGTTTTTTGGTCCATTATATTACGAATATTTTTAAATAGGTAAATAAGTTTTCTTATTTTTTTCGCAGCTGCATTGATATGTTCTGTCATTTAAAAAGAAATTTTTCTTTCTTGATATATAATTTTTCCATTAAAATTTATAAAATAATTTTATAATTTTTATTAACTCTCTCTCTCTCTCTCTTCCTTTTTGTTTCCTCATTGCTGAGGGTCTTAAATTAAAAAAATAAGCTTATTTTTATAGTATGTAAAAAAAATATTCATTAAAGAAGAGATTTATTATATATCCCTTTCCTGTTTCAAATAATTAATTATGTAACGAACCTACACACATTATTATTTGAGTAATATACGTAATGTATTTTAACGTACCTACACAATTATTTGAGGAGAAAACTAATATGCTTACATAACCATTGCGAAATATTATCCAAGGAGCATGTTAGCTTTCAAAATAATATTTTCTCGTAATAATTAATTTACTTATTGAAGTCGAGACAAATTACCAACCACGTGGAAGCGTAAGAATGGGGAAGTTTCAGAGAAAATAATATTAAATTTTGAGTCATGACTTGAGCCAGCGCATTACTTTAGGCACTTTTTGAATAATTGCTGCAGCTTCTTAAATAATTGCAGTGTCTCAAAGTATGAACTGAAATCCACTGAAGGAGCATACCGTCGTAAATGATTACGGGTAATATATATCTCTACACGGCGAGGACGTGAGCTATCGCATAAATTCAAAACAATTTTCTTAAAAATTAATATTCCTTTTGTAGAATATATGACGTGAGGAAAATATCGGTTCTAGATAAAGACAGCCAAAAATTATTATGCATATATGGAATATAGTTACAAACAAACGATAATCCAACTGTCGATTCGTTCATGAGAATTCAATTCTCTGAATGAATCGACATTGTTAAGCCAGGATGCGTGTACGAAGGAACATTTTGTATGGCGTAGTGGACTTTTTGCATGCTAATAACACCAACTAGAGGCCTCGCAGCATATATGTTCCCATACATGGATTTACTCAGAATTCAGAGTAGAACATTGTATGTGAGTTTTGTGTGTCTGTGTGTGTGTGTCTGTGTGTGCGTCTGTGTGTCCGTCCCCCCTTATAACTTTTGATCCGCTCAATTTATAGAGCCCAAAATTTCAGAATATATAAACAGTTATAGGCCTACAAAACTTTTATACTCAGAATTGTGAATTTTTGTTTCAGTCAAGGGTTATCAACTTTTGAAACTTTGGTTTATTTTTCCATATATCTCAGAAACCATAAAAGCTAGAATGCTGAAAATTGGTATGAACATAGAAAAATACAAAATCTCAAATTTTTTATTCGAAAAAATTCCAGGGTTTCTCAAACACTTTTTATAAAGAAAAAAATTGTTTTTTTGATAAATTTATGAGTTAACTGTCTTTATTTGAAATTTTTTTAAAATATCGAAAAAAGCCGAAACACCCCAACTAGATAATTTAATTTTCTATAAAAAATATTAACATTGTATTAGCACATCTCAATTTTTTTTTAACAATTTTTATAAAAATTGAATTTAGTGACGACATTGCTTCATACAATTTGTATGGCAGTCGCCTATACACAATATTTAAGAAGACTTAATAGTTTGATAGGTACTTAATCTCCAAACATACATACAGAACCATCATGCTGTTTTCATATTCCGGGTAGGAAAAGAGCTGAAAAAATACTGTCCTATCTTGACATACATACCAACATGTGTTAAAATTTTCAATAATATGGATTTATAGGTTTATAGTTTGATTTTTATTCTTCAACTATACATACTATCGCTATCGACAGTTAGATCTCATGTATCACATGCAACTAGTATTAAAAATTCACACAGATAATGTTTTGTGAAAATTAAAAAAAATATCACTACGATTCTGAAATGATTTTAAAATCCCCAATGTAATCATATACATGACAAATATAAAACAATTACCTTTATTTTGGAATAAAATGTTTCAATTGCCTCCCAAATAAAAGAATTTAAAAAGTTTAAATTTAAATTTGGTGTAAGTAGGTACTGGTTTATATTTGATTTGTTATTTTAATTCATGATTGATTTTTGTTTTAACAGTACATAAAGAATTCAACACATACTTTTGAGACGCATGAATTACAAATTTGAACGCGGGAAGTGATTAGATGTAAATTTGCCTGTTGTATATTATTCAATAACCCAGGCCTTAAGGTACACCCGAAAAGATGATAATAGTAAAGAGTGGAAGCACTATTCTAAGCCGGTACCAAACAGCTACTCCTTACTAATTAAATATATTTTGAATCTGCCGGCTATTGCCAAACGAACTATATAAGTAAAATCTACATTAGAAGCTGTGTTGCAGATATTTTAAATGCTTTCAAAAGTTTGTTCACAGAAATTAATAGTATCGAACATGGCAAAATAACGGCTCTTGTATGAAACATTTAAGGCGATAAAGAAGATTTATTTAAATCAATGACGGGACTAAATGAATAAGTGATTTATGGATCTACAAACACGTATCTTGACTTTGTGTTGTTAAACATAACCTGTTTATTGATTCATCGTTTCATATTATGGTTGAGCATGTTGTATTTGATACTGTTTAAGTTATTTCGAATAAAATATAATAATATTTACACCTACATAAACGCTGAATGTAATACCAGAACTTATTTTAGTCATTCTTGATTTATAATAAACGGATTTCTGGTGTTGATCCAACTGTCGATTTGTTCAAGAGAATTTATTTCTCTTAACATATCGACAAATATTTGTATGCAGGGTCTATATTTTTCACGGTTTTTCGAACTTTGAGGTAAAAAAACACGGCATATAATAATATGTTCTATATATTTATATATGGATTTACTCAGAATTCGAAGAAGAACATTTAATGTGTTTGTGTGTCCGTCCCCCCAACTTATAGACAATTTAATTTTCTATAAAATATATGGACATTGAGATTTCCAAACTTTTTTTAACAATTTTTATAAAAATTGAATTCAGTGACGACATCGTTTTATACAATTTGTAAGGCAGTATACACTACACAATATCTCACTCAATATTTTGATGCCTACTTAATCTCCAAACATACATACCTACCATCATACTGTTTTCATATTCTGGGTAAGAAAAACAGACTGACCTCCATACTATCCTATCTTGATATACATACCTACATGCTTTATATAGAAAACAAAATATTTTAAGATATTCATTAATTTGTGTTTAGGTGTTTATAGTTTGGTACGTATTCTTCAATTATAAATATTATCGCCATCGACAGTAGGATCTCATGTGTTACATGCAACTAGGTTATTAATTTATTAATACGAATTTTTCGTTGTATGATTATTTAATTTTACCAATATTTTTTTTAGCTGTAGGTACAAGCATGAAAAAAATGTTAACATAGCTTAGGATTTTGATTGGTATTCAGCAATGTTCAAATCCCAGATATGATCAGTTTTGCGGTCAACTATGGATCGATGGAGATAGATGACATATTATATACAAAAATCGATTTTTCCAGCTTCATGAATGATGAAATGAATAAGATTTAAATATGGTAAATATTTACTAATACATTATAGTACTTAAAACAACCTATCAACCTACCAACTAACCATATTAACCAACCCCGAGGTACGGATGGAGATTGTCTTTGCAATGCGAATTTTTATCAATTTGGCACAATGGTACTTAGGGTCGTATTACGAGAGTTATTTAAGAATAATGTAAGAAAAAGTTGAGGTCCCTTTTCTCGCAGTACGGGACCTTACCTTTTTCTTACATTTTTCTCAAATAACTCTTGTAATACGACCATTAGTCTTTTTCAAAATAGATAAATAGATTATTCGCAAAAAATAGGCAAGGAGGAGGAACTGTAATTTTGAATCACCTTTTTACATGCAAAAATATACAACTGAATAAATAGTAGGTATTAGATTACGGAGCTCCTAATCAAGTTTTTCGTGTATATATATTTTAATATAGGTACACAAAATTATTTTGTAATAATATAAAAGTGATAGTAAAAGTAATCAACAAATATCCTAGGGATTGTTCATCTACATTATCTATAACATTATTTAAAAAATACAAAGTACCTACATACATACATACATACCATCACGCCATGTCCCTTGCGGGGTAGGCAGAGAGAACCGAACGCCACATTTTTCTATCCTGGCACGCATCCCTCGCCTCGTCCACATTCATGCATCGTCTCATACATGTTCGTCTATTGCTCACACTTCTAACATTTCCGTCTTTCAAAATTTCGTTCACATGGTAGTGCCATCCCTTTCTTGGGCGTCTCCGATCTCTCATTCCATTCCTTTCCGCTCTGTATATTTTCTTCGTCAGGCGCTCCTCATTCATTCTCCCCATGTGACCAAACAATCTCAATGTGTTCACTTTCATTCTAGTAATGACATCTTTCTTCAAGTACCTACATGATATAAAACAAATAAACATAAGATCAATGACAATAAAAATAGAATTTAATATTCATTTTTTAATATTCATATTCATGTACATTTATATTGTATAAATGTATGTAGGGGCAAGTAGTGTACCTTCGAACGCGTGTACCTTCAAACAATCTCTATAACTCGTAAATTGCAAAATAATTAATTAGGGGAACACTGTTTTTACAAAGTTTTTTCTAATATAGCAACACTGTTTTAACGTCAAGTGCTTCGTTGACAGCGTTGGTTTATTAACTATCTTTGAAGAATTTTGATGCAAAAAGTAAGTTTTTCGTCAATATTTTGTACTTGTTTTACACAATTTAATGTACATAATTTATGAATTCTATTTATTTACCTGGGGCTTTAGTTAATACCCTACATTATGTAGCATTTTGTTTTGAAATGCATAACCTCAAAATATTTAAACTGACGATTCATTGTATTTATGGTCTGCGTGTACCTTTGAACAGAGTAGTGCGTGTACCTTTGAACAGTTCGAAGGTACACACGATACTCCCTTCTTAGGTACACACAACGTTGAATGTGTAGGTACATATGTAATAATGTGTTCTTTGTTTATTTTATTTTCTTTCTTCTCTTTTTCTTTACATATTTGTAGCCAAATAGTGCAAATCTTTTTGAAATTTTAAAATATTTAAGCACAACAAATAAATTATTATTATTATGTAGGTGTTATAGAGTATTTTTTTTTCAGTGCCGAGGAGCAAAACTGGTGTAAAAAGAAATCCAATTTCTAATGAACACTTGGAAAAAGCTGTTGAAGAATGCCGAAAAGGAACATCAGTACGAAAAGCAGCAGAAAAATTTAATGTAAAGCCTACAACAGTATTTAAATATCTAAAATTATTAAAAAATCAAAACGATGTCCATATTGAGTCTCCTAATTACGCAGTTAAAAAAGTATTTATTCAAGAAGAAGAAAGGATGCTGTACGAATACATAAAACAATCAGCATTTTTGCATTATGGGCTCACAACTACGGATATTAGAGTTTTGGCATACGATTTTTTTATTGCATTAAAAAAGATTTACCAGATGATCAAAAAAAAATTCCTCAATCCTGGATAAGGGAAAAAAAGGCAGGAAGAGATTGGTTAACATGTTACAGGAAAAGGTTTCCTGACCTGAGTTTACGCAAACCTGAAGCCACTAGTCTTGGCCGAGCCACTAGTTTTAATCGAAGCAATATTCAGGCATTTTATCATAATCTCAAAACAATTATGCAACGTCATAATTTTCGTCCACAAGATATATACAATGTAGACGAAACAGGAATGTCAACAGTACACAAACCACATAAAGTTCTTGCACCGAAATCTATTAGACAATTAGGGAAGGTGACATCTGGTGAACGAGGTGAAAATATTACTATGATAAATGGAATAAATGCAGCAGGTGACAGAATACCTCCATTATTAGTGTTCCCAAGAGTATTTTTCAAAGACATGATGATGAAAAATGCTCCAGCGGGTGCAATTGGAGTTGCAAATAAATCTGGATGGTCTTGCACTAGCATTTTCATAAAATATTTGGAGCATTTCATAGCCAACAGCAAACCGACAAATGACTATCCTGTGTTATTAATTTTGGACAATCACGAGTCCCATATATCCATGGAAATCATTGATAAAGCTAAAAATAATAACATACACATTCTCACATTGCCTCCACATACATCACACCGGCTACAACCTCTAGATCGCTCCGTTTATGGACCGTTCAAAAACTTTTATAGCCGAGAATGCGATAATTTTATGATAAACAATCCGGGAAAAACAATAACGATCTACGATGTATCAGAAATAATGGCTAAATCATACCAGTCCGCATTTATTCCAAAAAATATAACAAACGGTTTCCGAGCTACTGGAATATGTCCCTTTTCTGACACCATTTTTACTGATGAGGACTTTTTGTCCTCATCTGTTACTGACAGACCAGAAGTTGTCAATGACAATGATAAAACACCCAAACAAGAAGAACCAGCCTTATCCCAACCTCACAATCAGGAAGAGGCGAAGAGAAACGAAAATATAATTGATTTTCAAATTACTCCTGAAGTGGTTCGTCCTTTTCCTAAGGCTCCACCTAGAAAATTAAACCAGGTTCGAGGTGGTAGAAAGCAAGGAAAAACCAGAATATTAACTGACACTCCTGAGAAATTAGAGATTCTAAAAAAAAACTCTGGAAATACAACAAAGAAAACTACCAAAACTTAAAATATTAGCAAAGACCACGAAGAAGCAAGAAAATTTGCCGACAACCAGTAAAAATATAAAAATACTCCAGGACATCACTTTGATTACTTGCAGCGAATGCAAAAAACTTTGTGACAAAAGCAAAGCAATCATATGTGATGCATGTAAGTGTTATTTTCATGAATCATGTATTCCAAAACTTCATAGGCATAACATTCCCATCAAAGAAGATAATGATGGTTTTCTGTGTCATAGATGTTTTAAAATTTCACACGATTCTACAGACTCGGACTCTTCTGTAGATTCTGAAACGCTTGCTCGAATTGCAAACAATAGTTTGATATAATAAATTCACGTAAAATATTTTAAATTTATTGTTTTTATAATACCTACATATTTGCATGACTTTTTATATTTCTTTTTATAAAAATTTGTAGAGTTTTATAAAATTTTATTTTATAAATAAATTTCTTATATACATCTGCGTGCGTTTTGTTTGAGTTTCCTGAATCTCTGTTTATGTTCGAAGGTACACATCATGGTGTTCGAAGGTAAACACATGAGTGTACCTGTGAACAAAATATTAATGTTTCACTTAAATTATTATATCAAATGGGTTTTTGAGATTTTCTGAAACTAAAAATATATATTTGATAAATAACATTATTGCGAATCCAATGATATATATATTATTCTAGTATGTTAAATGGTTATTAAGATATAAAAATATAAAGTCATTTTATAGCGATTTGTTCAAAGGTACACTACTTGCCCCTACTAGTTTTCTGATTATTAATATAAAATTAAAGTTTTAAATATATTTAATGTTTTATTAAACAACATAGTTAAGTAGTCTCTTTGAAATAAAAATCGCGTCAGAGATTGCATTTATGACATATTATGGCGGATTCTGGGACCTGGTTGATCTGTTTTGTGTGAGCCCATATGTTTGTTGATGTAATGATTGTGAGTACAGAAAGTTGACATTGTGTACATATTTAGTGTGGAACGGGAACAATCACCTGGTTCATAATTGAATATAATTGTTGTCGTCATTATAAATATGGTGTGATAAAATGTAAATAAATAAATAATAAATATTGAAATAAAAAAGCAATCATAACACAGGCTTTGCCTAGTTTGATGGTGATTAAAACACAAAACCGACACTGCTTTTAAATACCAGGGTTTCTCAAACATTTTTTATTAAGAAAAATATTTTTTTATGATAAATTTATGAGATTTCCAAACTTTTTAAAAATATCGAAAAAAGCTGAAACACCCCAACTAGATAATTTAATTTACTATAAAAAATATTTACAAATTCAAAATATTTATTACAATTTTTTTTTAACAATTTTTATAAAAATTGAATTTAGTGACGACATTGTTTCATACAATTTGTATGGTAGTAGCCTACACACAATATATAAGAAGACTTAATAGTTTGATAGGTACTTAATCTCCAAACATACATACAGAACCGCATCATGCTGTTTTCATATTCCGGGTAGGAAAAGAGGACTGACCTCCATACTGTCCTATCTTGACATACATACAAACATGTGTTAAAATTTTCAATAATTTGGATTTATGGGTTTATAGTTTTATTCTTATTCTTCAACTAAACATACTATCGCTATCGACAGTTGGATCTCATGTGTTACATGCAACTAGCGTATACAAATTTACAAAATTTTAAAATAATCGTAGGAGTACTTTAGTCTTTAATCAATAAAGTAGAATAAACACGCCGCGACGTATATAGTAGTTAATAGCACATATCACATAACACATAATCATAGAGAACAAATTATACACAGATACATTGTGATGAAATTTTCTGAAAACAATCTCAGCATGATACTTGTTAATAATCTGCAATAAAAAATAACCTTAAAAATGCGAATTCATAACTCCTCACTATATTCCCTTGGGGTAGTGAGGAGTTAAAACGATGTTCGAAATATCTCCGATAAATTTGAAAACAGATTAACCTCTGCGATAAATTTACTAAAAACGAATTATTTATTTGTGAAGGCGTCATTAAAAAGTCGACAAAATATATTAGTTTTTCGTTTATTTCACCTTGCCTAGTGTGATATTAATTATCTACCTCAAAATATATAACTTAATTAATTGCGTTTAAGCGTGATACCAAAATGATATTAAATAAAACTAGTTTAAAAATAATATACGTAATATCAAACCCGCATATAGAGCCAGTTACCCTGCTGAGCTGTCTAACAGGTAGCAAATTATATCCAAAGCTGATTAATGTCGAAGATCGTATTAGGAATTTTTATTATATCACGTGTTCATAATCGACTCGTTATACACAGTCGACTCCACGCTTTAAAACATATAACTCATTTATTAAATCAAACTATACGGGCTAGTTTGATATAATGACAATGCGCTTTGAAAACATATACGGTGAAGGTACTTAGTAATTTTTTATGTTGTGGTATTTAGGTAGACTTGACTGAGCTCATCAAAAATTAAAGAGACATCTATTTTTACTCCTTAATACTCCAAGGGGATATAGTGGGGAGTCTAAAAAGATGCAATTTCCGTATCTTTTCATTTGTCTATTGTATCTTTAGTACCTACTTTCTTAATAATATAATTCTTAATAATATAATAATATGATTTTTTCTATTGCATATACATACGTAAACATTGGATTTTTTCCCTGTCGGAAGTCAAATGATATTTTTGCTGACAAGCTTTTAAGATTGATAAGGGAAGTCAATAAGAAGGCATAATTGGTGAACGTTGCGCAAGCGCATTAAGTGGTCACGTAAACCAGCCGATGACAGGTCGTAAGCCCTGTAGGTGCCTTGAGTTCCTGGTTCATCTATAATTTCCCAACTTCGTCTCTATTGAGATGTTAAAAGTTTGTCACTAAAAATCCAGTTCAAGGTTTTGGATTTCACGTAATGAGTAAAAAATATTTAAAATACATATTTATGGGTATTTTTGTTGTTTAAATATACAAAATATATGTTTCAAGTACCTAAATATCTCTGTAAATCAGTTGGGTACTTCATATCTTCTCAGATATAATAAGGCTATTATTACCAATTGAATGATTTCTTTAAAAAAATATCATAATTTTTTTCCACACCCTTATGACTCATCTAAATATTACAACAAAATATTTTGAAGGATAAAACTCCACCTGTCAAAAGAAATCCAAATGGAAAAAATAGAACCAAGAACTAGGCTTATATGAATTATATATCTATTTAAAACTCGCTATTACCAACTCTTATTAATTACCGACTTTCATAAAAGGAGGAGATTATCAATTTGACGTGATTTTTTTATGTTTGTTGAGCGATAACTTTTTACCGCGTTGTCCGATTACGATCATTATTTTTTCATTAAAAAGAGGATGATGTGGCGGATGCGTAATTAAATATTTTACTGAATTTGTTGTTGAATTTATATTATTGTGTGTGAGGAATTTTTTAATGGGTGCGTGGTTTCACCTATATTTGGAATAGACAAATATTAACGGAATGCGAAATGACTCAAACCAGATTGATTGACTGATTAAGTGAAACAAATTTCCTACCTGTAGGAATGTGGAAGGCTGAAAGACTCTGGAACATTCCTCTCAGCTCCTGATGACGTGGTGACGAAATACTTAAATACACTTAAATATTGAGTACACAAGCACAGATCGGATAATTAGCGAGATGAAAATATTTATTAAACTGATATGCGACGCGTGCACGATAATCGTATTGTTTTTTGCTCAGGCGAACAATGCGGAATTGTTAATTATGCGAGGTTCAAGTTGATACTGAAGAAATGCATGCGTTTGGTACTGAGCGGCGATGATATTATTGTTGCGGGTAAAGATGGATAATGTATGTAGGTAGGAAAAGGGCATTTGTACTGGGTAATGGGAAGGCGGAATTTATTCCACTAACATCCAATCCAGCCACATACATACCGTCACTTTACCTCCTCATCAATACATTGGCGAAACCAGGGGAAATCTTCCAATTGGTTTGTTTTCAATTTGGTCAATATTTTACTGTAGCGTCCATGTGAAAATCATCAATCTCTTCAATTTTCCCTTCAGCGATAGTAATTCTTTAGCACATTATCCAATTTTAATGACTCCTTTTCAAATGGGAAGGGACTGCTTCAGAGATGATTGATTACACATATACAATTTATCGAATTCTGATGATAAAACTCATCAGGAAAACTATCAAACTCTTCGATTTACAAAATCGACTGCAATTGATAATCTTTGTTTACCACGTCGCGTCGTCCGAATTCGATGATTCATTTTTCATTAGAAATAAACTAATTCTGGGGTGGTACCATGTTTATTTAATCATTTACGGCATTTAATGCCCTTTACTTACAAATATACAAACACATATCGAAAACAAAATCAAAAATAATACAATAATATACAATATCGAAAATAACACATATCGAAAATAATACAATAATAAACTTACATATAAAAAAGGAAAAACTAATCAACATAATATAAGAAAAAGAAGTCAATAGTATAATTGAATTACAAACTTCTTTATTTTCTATTAAATTGTATACATATAAATATGCAAACCAGAAAATTACACATTTTATTGGAGGGTATGTTTTTGTAAATGTTTCAATAAAGTGTCCTTATAGTGCTTAATAAAGTGAGAGTACATCAGTCAGATAACCATAATCATTGCCCAACCGATGAATTCTATTAATCGGTGAGTTATGCAAATTATAATTAGTATTGAACATCTTACATAGGAATGTTATACTTTGGCGGTTATTCCTTATAGGAATATGGTAATGTATCTGACTAACAAGGTAAGAGGAGCTAAATTAGTAATTGATTATTCTATAGAGCAGCAAGAGATCAGATAAAATCCTTCTATCAGAGAGGTATCATTTGAACTACTTGCCAAGAGGTGATGGAATCATGAACTCATCAATTTGCGTATTATTGTTACGGCGAATAGTATGAAAGAGAATATTACTACATATATACATACTAGCACGTATTGTCCCTTATGGGGTAGACAGTGAGAACCGAACGCTACATTTTTTTCTATCTTGACACATATTTGACACATATTATTATTTATTTTACATGAACGATTATATTAAGGTTTGATGGGGAAATAAATATACCGTATTTTGAAAAAGTATTTTTAAACAGTCTAAAATTAATTTATTTCAGTCATCCAATATACGAAGCCTCTGATCTGTTCTTTTGCTATAAGAAATCACCATTATTCGGAAACCTAACGAATATTAATCTCTCAATTGTATTTCATTTCGCAAACCAAAATCAACCTACCACAAAACATTTGTATAGAGTGCGTGTAAACTAAACAAAATAATAAAATGGATTTTTTTTTCAGAAATAATTTCAAGTCCATTATTATGGTAGGTTTTAACAGAAACACTCCAATTATCCATTAAACGTCCAATAACAGGGTTTTTCACTAAATTAAACGCGTGCCGACTGGCTGTTAATTTTAAGGAGAGCATAATTTTCAAATAAATTTTTAAAATCACTTGATTATCGCAGATAGCAATTTTAATGGATTTATTTTAACATTGACTTATGCTAAACACGTGTTTGTTGCTTATTTACGTTGAATTTTACCTCAATTTTATGTTACTTGTACATACCCGTATTTCTCGTCAACGCTATAATTCAAAATATTAATAAAGCACTATGTCAATTTGGTATATTTTATTGCCAGTAAATGGCACGAATTGAATATATAACTAATTTCAACTTATACACAATACAACTATAGAAGTATTAATCCGTAAGACATATACATTTATCTTTAATACAGACATGACTGTATAGAGACATACTAAGTTGTTTTACTTCTCGCTATGTAGGACCAAAACAGTAGCGTCTAAGTCCCAGCTTTTCTTTTCTGTATTCTTAGGTTAGGCTTAAGTTTGTCATAATAATAATAATAGTTGTTTTATAAATTGAATTACAAATTATTGTAAACTAGTTGCATGTAACACATGAGATCCATCTGTCGATAGTGATAGTATGTAGGTATAGTTGAAAAATAAGTACCAAACTATAAACTCATAAATCCAAATTATTGAATATTTTAGGATTTTTATTTTCTATACAACACATGTAGGTATGTATGTCAAGATAGGACATACATACCTACATGTGTTGGTATGTAGGTATGTATGTCAAGTATGGAGGTCAGTCCTTTTTTCTACCCAGAATATGAAAACAGCATGATAGTATGTATGTATGTTTGAAGATTTAAGTATCAAACTATTAAATCTTCTTACATATTTTGTATAGGCGACTGCCATACAACTTGTATGAAGTGATGTCGTAACTAAATTCAATTTTTATAAAAATTGTTAAAAAAAATTGAGATTTACTTCTACAATAAAGATATTTTTTATAGAAAATTATATTTTCTAGTTGGGGTGTTTCGGTTTTTTTCAATGATTTTGTAAATTATAGTAAATAAATAAATAAATAGAATTTCATTCTCTTGAACGAGTCGACAGTTGGATTAAATTTATATTCTCATTTGACTTAGTACTACGAGATCTCAACCAATCAGAGAGCCAACCGGAAACAGAATACGGAATGGTGAATGTGAGTAGCGTCTAGTCCCAGCTCTTCTTTTCTGCATTCTTAGGTTAGGTTTAAGTTTGTGTATAATAATAATAGCGACTCGCGTGAGCGAGTTGCTTTATAAATTCAATTATAAATTATTATAAATTAAATTCACATTTTTTATTTAATTTATTGCATTTAAAATAAAATTTCACAGCTCATTTGACTCCATACTACGAGACCTCAACCAATCAGAGAGCCAACCGGAAACATAATGCGGAATGGTAAATGTGGATTGTAGACACTAGTGACCAAAACAACCAACTTATTGTTAGTCTGAAATGGTAATAGGAGGTGCATGTTGCGAGTTGAAAAAACTATCAAGAGGTCCACTCAGTGTTCTGAGGTGGAGGCCGAAGGGTAAATACGAGCTGTGCGACGCACTCTAAAAATATGGACGGATAACCTTAACCTAATCTCAGCAAGAAAATAGTGAACGTAGAAAGTTCCTGACAGAAAGAAGTGGAAAACATGTGATGAGGTATGGAGAAAACATCAAGCGTAGAAGGAATGTAGAACCAATATTTGTTACGTAGCATTGTTTTAAATACACCTTCTTATGGGGGGCACATAAATATTTTTTTTTTTAATTATTTTATCTCTTTTAATTATGTTTTCCACACACAAGCTTTGCCTTCGTGGGGTTTATGCATAGGTATATAATATTTTGTCACATTAATATATTATTAAACATATTACTATTTTTAGTAATATTTATGTTGAATCATATATGCTGTTTTGTTGATGTATTTCAAAATAGAAAAGAGTGTAAACTTAAGAAAGAAATCATTCTTTGTAAAATCACACACTAAATTCTTTGTTTTTCATTTTTGTAGTATTCTAATAATTTATTTTGTATGCATGTACTGTATGCTGGCCTTATAAAATATATAAATAAGCAAATCAATGCATTGATTGTAAATATTATTTGAGAGATGATAATAAAATCCGACAAACATATCGATCAATCTTCAATCGGGAGTAATACATCCATCCAGATACGCAGTATGTGAATGCTTTGAAATGTAAATTAGATTTAAATTTGTGATGTAAATGTATTATACTTTAGATTGTAATATTCATTTTGAAAGTGGGTACTTGTATCTACATGTACCTGATTTAAAATTACTTTATTTCACATCATGAACATTGTGATATCTTTAAGTTATGTGCATTTACCCCATTGTGGATATACAAATGGGACTATCATGTGGTTAGATTGGTCGCTAGCACAAGCATCTTGTACAGATATAAATTAACACCCTAAACAAGAACACGTGTTGAGAATAGTTTGCTTTCATCACTGTCACATTTTCTTGCCTTCAAGAAATACACACTTTTTCATCCAGATTCCCCCGACTTCAGAGAGCGGATGAACATTTTTCAACTGAACCTAAAATATACACCACCAGGTACCAATAAGTTAGTCATAATAATAGTGCGGTTGAAGCTATTTTGGGAAGTACATACATTTTCAACCTGTGATGTTAATTGGATAATATTCTCGAGTCGGGATTAACCCCGAGGTTTATGTATAAATATATTTTATACCTAAAATAGAATATTTTTATAGTTTCATATACGCAAACATTGGATTATTTTTCCTGTCTAGAGTTTCCTGGCATTTTTTTTGCCGCTCAATAGAGAGAATATCAATAAAAAAAATCCAATATATGGGAAATATGCAATCATAAATTATTCAAATATAATTTCTTTAGCTAATAATCTCATACGCAAATTAACCAACACCCACTGGGGTGCCCAACCATTACTGCTCCGCACCTCAGCCATGGCGCTTTTTTTTCCACTGGGAGTATGAGGCTCGAGTCTGGGGACATTCTACCCAGTGCAAACAAGTGGACACTGCTTTAAATGATACCTGCCGAATCATCACAGGATGCCTTAAGACAACTGCAGGCAAGAAACTGTATCCTCTTGCGAGTATCGCTCCATCACACATAAGGCGCAATGTTATATGCCGGATGGAAATGCACAAAGCAGAAACCCTTTCTACTCACTCTATGACCACGCCCACCCTGACACAAGACTAAGATCATGCAAAATTTTCCTCGCATCAACGCAGCCACTTTCATCTCGCCCTGAGCAGGAAAGCCTCCGTCTATGGCAACAAGAAGCCTCCGATAACTTCGTTCGCCCTAAGGAGAGTCTTCCCCCGGGCCACAAAATGGAGTGGCGTACGTGGAAGTCACTAAACAGACTGAGGACGGGCGTTGGGAGAACGTTGGATAACCTGTCTATATGGGACCTCCTGCAACAGAAAATACCAACGGCATGTGACTGTGGAGAGCAGCAGACCATCGCACATCTGTGCAGCTAGCTGCCCCTCAAGTCCAGTCAACTGCACTATGCACGATCATATGGTGGGCAATGATTGTGCTATTGACGTTGCTAGGCACTGGCAGAAGACTATTTAAATGCGTTGTTGACACGATAGAAGAAGAAGAAGCTGAAAATAAATCAAGCGGAGTATGCGGTTTACGACCCCCACCACCCAAATTACAGATTGCATATCGAAAAATTAAATATCGTGAAATCTACTTACTTACCAGCTACAGGAATGCCGTTTGACAGATACGCGTGCTAGGTGCCGATTCGATATCGTGCAAGCTACAGGCATTTGTATCTCCGGCTTTAAGCAAATTTTCCAAACACCCAGATTACATATAAACGATGAAATTTGGTTTATTATAAGTTTGACGTTATGACCTAAATGCATCGGTGCATAACGTATTTGTATGTAAAATTTGACATATCTGATATCTACAGTTTTAATCTACCACCACCGAAATTCACTCAATACTCTGTACATCCCCCCCACACTCCACAAATCAACCTCCTCTTCCCACCCCTCTATAGTCCATACCTATGTATTAATATTAGGGTCAACGGACAATGTTTGTTATATAATACCCAACGTATCAATTTTGTTTAAATAAACTATGCATGGGTCACACAAAATTATACCTCCTCATATTTGCTCATTTCAATTCGAACCATTATTTGATCTCTTATTCAAACAAAATTCCTACTTATTATGTGATATAATTAAATTAACTTGAAAATTGAATATTTTTAAATAATTGAATCACATTCATCTTTGACAAGCAAGAACTTTAACCCTTTATCTTATAAACTTTATCTTATTATGATATATGCGGCCAAACGCTAAATAATTGAATCACAGATTATATAAAAATAGAAAAATAAATGTATTTTTATTATATTTTCAATACTTTCAGAAACTCTGTATTTTCGACCCGGAGAAACAAATCTTACCTGTGAAATATAATTTATTTATTTTTTATTTATTCCTTACCAAAAAAATAGAGTAGATATAAGATACAGAATAATTGAAGGTAATATAAGCATACATACATATGCATAGTAGACAAACAAAGTAAATATAAGTTATTTAATTTCTAATAAATATCATTTTATTATTTCACTAGTGCTTACATAGTTTAAGCTATCTCTTTTTGTATGTATCTCTTGTTACTAGCCCCCTCACTAGGCATAGCCTGTGCTAAGGTGAGCTAGTTAAGTATTTTGAATTTCTTAAAACGAAAAAATAAAACTCTTCATGTTTTATTTTTTACATTCAAGTTTCACTTGCATACTTCAATGGGTGTAGTATGATTGTTCAATAAAAGATTACAAGAATTTCATTTAATATGAAAACCAACTATATTTCTTTCCAAACACCGGCTTTCGTGGCACAGTTAGTGAGATATCAAACCCAAAAGTCCCGGGTTCGATTCCCGGTGAAGACAGAGCCAGGATATGTCTCTCAGTCTTTCTTTTGAATGATACAACTTGTAATAAAATTGGATTAGTGTTCAAAAAAAAATTTGACATACATAATTAGTACCTACATATCTGATAGGTACCCTAGAAGTAAGTAATACATATATTAAAATAAGTTCCTACTATGAATTTCAACCCACACTTATATTTATTTATTTGCTGAATTAACGGCATAAATTGCCTTTTACATACTACTAGAATAAAAACACACGCATTAAAATCATCAACATAAAAATAAACAAAAACTAATACCATATTTGAATTATAAATTCGCTATAAACCACTTGTTTTTTGAGTCACTTCGCGACATGTTTCGGAAGCGCTGTCCCTCCATCGACCGGCGTGACAAGACTAACGTGTTGAATTTGTGTGTATCTGTCTGTGAAGCGAAGGGGGTGGCGGTTGAGAGTTGGTTGGGTTAGTGGGGGGAGGGGAGTATTGTGTAGTGTTTTTGTTTTATGTAATAATCTAAATATAAGAATAAACGAACACAGAAGATGCTTAAACAACAATGATTTCTCAGAATTTACTAACCACATTATCCAAACTAATCACTCATTCAATAACCACAAAATAAAACTATTACACGAAACACAACATAAAGGATACTGACTTAAAAACAACGAAACGCTCGAAATACATAAACACATAAATTCCGGCTTAAAACTTATAAATAACCATACCTTTTATAACACTTCTCCAATACTTAATGTATTCTCCATCAAAAACAAAAACACTACACAATACTCCCCTCCCCCCACTAAACCAACCAACCATCAACCGCCATCCCCCTCGTTTCACAGACAGATACACACAAATTCAACATGTTAGTCTCGACACGCCGGTCGATGGAAGGACAGCGCTTCCGAAACATGTCGCGAGTGACTCAAAAAACAAGTGGTTTATAGCGAATTTATAATTCAAATATGGTTAATATTAACTACCACTAAATATCCGCCGAATCATTAAATGATAAAAAACTAATACATTTGCAGTTATAAAAATATGCACGGAAAATATCACAAGTTATCTCTCTCATAAAACAGGATAGGTATATATCGTATGAATTTCATCATAAGAACTGTATCGTACATATACAGTTCTTATGATGAAATTGAGAAACATTTCCGAATGAAAAAAAATCGTACACAGGAGAGAAGTTGCGGATCAAATGTTTCTCTTTAAAATTATTAATTCAAAAGTTGACTGTCCTGATTTATTAAATAAAATTAATTTCCATGCGCCGTTGCGAAATGGCAGATTGAACTACTTGTTTTACGTTCCTCGAAGTAACACTAATTCTAATCAAAATGAGTTTATCAAAAGGGCTTGTAACTTCTATAATGTCAACCTCTCAGCCAGTATCACACATTCTGATATATTCACCTCTAGTAATAACGCATACAAAAATTCTCTCAATAAGTAGGTACATAGCATGAACTCGTATGTTGAATTTTTTTTTTGTTAGTTATTTGTGTTTTTTCTAATATTATCTTTTGTATACTTTTATTTACATTTTGAGTTGTTGTTTGTAATAAAAATATAACAATTTAACTGTCACAATCCTTTTCCCATCCTTTTTTTTCTCTTCCCTTCCTTTCCCGTCACAGGCAAACATACATCTAAGTTATATTTAAATTTATGATGTTTAAAATGTTTCAAATTTAATATCTGTGGACATATGTTATTGGTCTGTTTGTTTTTATTTTATAGTGTATTATTCCATTTAAGTATTTTAAGACTGTATTTGTCCCTAAATAAATAAATAAATAAATAAGTATGTTTGTCTTTATATTATATTGGTTGGTTTCAGAGATGAATAGTTATATTTGAATAAATATACTGAAACGATTGCCTAATTAATATTTTATTTCTAAGCGATTGACAACCATGTTTCGGTCGTAAAATGGCGTCGTGTAAACATAATTTTTACTATATGTAACGGAATCACACACAAAGTTAATACCGCAAAGTTAACGGAGGCGTGTTGTAACTTGATTATGAAAATAAATATTATTAAAATATTTTCTACAATACAACCCTCGTAATCTGTTCCTACCCCCTCCTAGCACGAGTTTAGCGTTGACGCTGATTCAATTAATCGCATTAAATGACCGCCGGCCGCACATGCTTAATACGATTTCTCCATAATATATTGGTTAACCTCGTTGCATGTGGGGACAGTTAACTGGTACCTAAATTGTTCATTACATATACTGAAATAGGTACTTTTTAGCCAGGTTTTATTTTTTTTTTCAATTTCCTTAAAATAACACGATAACAATTTTCAATCAACAAATTTACGTTGATACTCTCTCTGAAGGGAGCATAGGTCAAAAGAAATATTTATTTATTTATTTAATGGTTACATAAAAAAATATTAACAAAAAAATAAACAAAAACATAAACACATCATCTTAAATAAACAGAAACATTTTTGTTACAAAAAATATAAAAAGAAAAAAATATACATAGAAAACAAAAAAGCAACTGAAATAAGAAATAAAGAGAACATAAAATATAGAATAAAGAGAACGTAATTTGTTTATTGATTTTTTATTTTTTTTTCTCTCTTTCTATTAATTAATTGATTTATTTATTGATTTAATTATTTGTTTATAAATCGAATTATTGTTTTTTTTATTATTTAATTTTGACTTTAATTGAAAATTGGTAATATTGAGAGTCTTCACTGGTCCATATGCTGGTAACTCATTTGTGTTTATACATTGTAGTTATGACTGTCTGTACTCTAAAAATGAAATAAAAAAAATAAAATAAAGTGAAAATGATAATAAAAGTTTTTTTTTCCTTTATAGAAATATATTTTTCATTACATGTCTACACACTTAAAAAATACAACTTACAGAACCAATTTTCACCAGAAAAGTAACCATAAAAATCTCTCATTTTACTAGTTTATTTTCTTTTAATTAAAATCATATTGAAATTTTTTTATTTATTTATTTATTTATTATTATAACAAAATACAGTTCAATATACAACATATCTTAAGATGAACAATCATATTTCAAAACGTATTTCTCCACTGAAAAGTAAGTCTCGTGTTCAATGGAGAAATAGCGAATAGGAATATCTGTCTTACAATTGACATTGTAATATGTTATAACAATATCTATTGTAAGACAGGTACATAACTCATCGAAAAAATATAAATGAAACTATGATAAAGTAAAGTACCAATCGAGTCCTGATTATGCTATGCTATCTCTTTAAAAAATCAAATATCATTCAATTAAAATGAAAAAAATATTTTAATTTAAGTAATTATGAGAAAAAATAAATGAACCCGACGTATAACGAGTGATATTTGAAAAAATCTACAATCAAATACATAATACTGTCAGAAAGAAATTTAAGTTATTTAATAAAAAATCAAGCGATTTATTTAATTCAATACAATCAGATCATCATATTTGCAGAGTGATGCAAACAACATTAGAAAATGAAAATGAAAGAACATTATGAAGTAAAAAAAATATAACTATCTTAGTGCAAGTTCAACACAATTATTAATATTCACTAGTTGCATGTAACACATGAGATCCAACTGTCGATAGCGATAGTATGTATAGTTGAAGAATAAGAATCAAACTATAAACCCATAAATCCAAATTATTGAAAATTTTAACACATGTTGGTATGTATGTCAAGATAGGACAGTAGGAGGTCAGTCCTGTTTTCCTACCCGGAATATGAAAACAGCATGATGGTTCTGTATGTATGTTTGGAGATTAAGTACCTATCAAACTATTAAGTCTTCTTACATATTGTGTATAGGCGACTGCTATACAAATTGTATGAAGCAATGTCGTCACTAAATTCAATTTTTATAAAAATTGTTAAAAAAAATTGAGATGTGCTAATACAATGTTAAAATTTTTTTATAGAAAATTGAATTATCTAGTTGGGGTGTTTCGGCTTTTTCGATATTTTTAAAAAAATTGGAAATATAGGCAGTTAATCTCATAAATTTATCATAAAAAAATAAGTTTTCAAAGTTCTTATTATTCACACTGTGGAATGCCATTGTAAATTATTTATATTGACTTAACAATAAGACACTATAGTTTTACTTCCACTCAATAAAGTGGAAGTAAAACTATAGTGTCTTATTGTTAAGTCAATATAAATAAATAATAAAAAAAATATTTTTCTTAATAAAAATGTATGAGAAACCCTGGATTTTGTATTTGTCTATATTTGTATCAATTTTCAGCGTTCTAGCTTTTATGGTTTCTGAGATATATGGAAAAATAAAGTAAAAATTCAAAAGTTGATAACCCCTGACCAACAAAAATTCAATTCAAAATTCAAGATAATTGTATAAGTTTTGGAAATATAGGCAGTTAAACTCATAAATTTATCATAAAAAAAATATTTTTCTTAATAAAAAATGTTTGAGAAACCCTGGAATTTTCTTGAAAAAATTAATTTGAGATTTTGTATTTTTCTATGTTTATACCAATTTTCAGCGTTCTAGCTTTAATGGTTTCTGAGATATATGGAAAAATAAAGTAAGAATTCAAAAGTTGATAACCCCTGACTGAAACAAAAATTCAAAATTCTGAGTATAAAAGTTTTGTAGGCCTATAACTGTTTATATATTCTGAAATTTTGAGCTCTGTAAATTGAGAGGATCAAAAGTTATAAGAGGGGGACGGACACACACACACACACAGACACACACACAGACACACCCTCACACACACACACACACACACACACACACACACACACACACACACACACACACACACACACACACACACACACACACACACACACACACACACACACACACACACACACACACACACACACACACACACACACACACAGACAGACACACACATAGACACACAAAATGTTCTACTCCGAATTCTGAGTAAAACCGTGTATGGAACATATATGCTGCGAAGCCTCTAAGTTGGTGTTTTTTTACTTCAAAGTTGGAAAAGCCGTGAAAAAAGTAGACCTCTGCATACAATTCTCGCGTATCCTGGCTTGAAACATTGTCGATATGTTAAGAGAACAAAGTTCTCCTGAACAAATCGACAGTTGGATTACAAATTAATAATTTAATGAGATGGTCCACTCCCGATCTGGAAAAGAAAAGATTTAGAATAATAGGAAGATAATTTACAGAAAGAATATTGCTTAAAGACTTGGGAAATAAACCTTAATACGTACTTAAGTTGAGCGCCTGATTCCTTAACTGAGCTGCGAGAGTTGGAATATAATAATCAAATTCACTTTATACAATACCTTACTTTTATTATAAGTATTATATGACTTAAAATAAGTCAAAAGTCTTAATTTTTTAAACTTATAAATATAGGTACTTGACCACTGATGCGGTTCGTTCAAAGACCATCTACAAAATAGTATGTAGATGCTCTTAAGTGGAATAAGTTAAATATTAAGATTTTTATTTATTTTAAGTAATTTAGTTTAGTTGATAATGAAAATTCACCAATAATTGACAGTCATACAATGATTAGAAAAAATATCTATTTTTAATTTTGTCTTCTTTTGATAGATTCTCCTAGATACGTATTCTTATCTACCTATTTTATGATTCCGTACCTAATATTAAATATCTAATGATAATACAATATTTTTTTAAGATTGTAAATACATTGGATTTGTATACCTGTTGGGTGGGAGTCACTGATATTTTTAGACAAATTAATCTCTCAATAGCGACAAAGTTGGAATCTTGAAGGATAACAGGGAAATTAAGACACCTACATAGCTTACGACCTGTATCGGCTGAATTACGTGATCACTCAAAGCGCTTGCGCAATTGTACGTTTTATTGAGTTCATTTATCAATCAAATTTTCGAAAGTTCTAACTTAATTAGGACAATACTTATTAGAAATAAAATGCAATAATGTAATAAATTTAATTTTTATGCTTATCCATTTTTATGTTATAACTTGAAAAAATGTATGTCCGGTACTCGTCAATATCTAAACGCTTGAAAAGTTGAAATTACTTCGTCGCTTCCATAGATGGTGATGGTGTACTTAGCTTTTGAAGAATTCAAATATTGATGAGTAACATAGTACATATATAGAACTTTTAAAAATTGGATGAATTTATTTTAATATTTATTAAATAATACAAAATCGTAAATAATTACTGACTGCACTCTTAAACATCATATACATATTTCATAACAAAATTTATTGAATCATCTACGAAATAAGTGAAACGACATTCTACTGCTGCTATGATACGCAGTATGAAAATTTTGAAACAATATTTAAAATTTAATGTTCCCACCCGGAGTTTTCAGCGAGAGGAAAATTATGTCTTTTGAACGATCGTTTTAATGTTAATAAAATTTTTGGAAATAAAAACATTTTTATTAAAAAAAAGGTATATAAAAGAGCGCGATATCTAACTGCCGGTCTGTGTGACACTTTACTGTAATAAACCCACTTGCCTGAAAACACATTTTTTTCACGTTAAATTTAACTTAAGTCCAATTAAACACTACCTCCTACCCAACGTTAACCCAACCAGGACCGTCGCGATAGTTCAAAGTATTTAGAGCGTTAATTAACTTAGAGCGTCAAAAAGTGTGATTTGCATTTTTTTTGAAATTTTGAAAAGAAAATAAAATCTTCTGCTTCTTCTTTTCAGCCTATTCCCTTCCACCCCTGGACGAAGACCTCCTCCATCTCCTTCCACGCCACTCTATCTTGTGCTCTGAGCAAACAATTAACACCAGCATGACGGCTGATGTCATCTCTCCATCTCATTAGCGGTCTTCCAACACCTCTGACTGTCATTCTCAGTCTCCAATCCATCACTATCCTTGGCCATCTGACTTCGAGGTATCTAGCCACGTGACCCACCCATCTCCACTTCAGGGTAAGAATGCGGTGGATGACATCAACCAATTTTGTTCTTACCCTGATGGTGTCGTTTCGCACCCTGTCTCTCAGACTTAATCCTAACATGGCTCTTTCCATGGCTCTTAGGGTGACTCTTAGTTTTTAAAATAATTATCAATTTAAAATAATTATCAAAAATGAAATATATTTGATCACAGCCGCGTTTATTGAAATACATTACTTAAATAATGGAAGTTGCAATAAAATTACCCGATATAATGAAAATTCTTCATGAGCCACTCTTCCATGATTTATCTGGGTATACACTGCATGTGTTGCGCTGCCTTTTATAAGGTAACGCACCCCCGTACACCTGTCGTTGGCTGATACGCCGTGATTTTATGAATGTGATTATCATTTTTTTGTTATAGTTAGCGGCAAACTCCTTAAGCACGTCAAGTGGGGCGCGCAGAGCGAATTTTGTGTTTTGTTCGGTTGAATTAATGTGCAAACCACTCCATGAAAACACATAAAAGTTACACTCAAAGACTTTTTAGTATGTAAGGTTTTTGGTTACACTAGAACTATGAAGGAACACCCTGATATATATCATATCATGCTAATCATATTAGGTTAATTCATTAACCTAATTCAATATTTTTCGATATTTATATTAATTTTGATTAAACGAGAGAATAGTCAAGCCATATTCGCTATTAGCTATGCAGAGGGATTCTGTTGTTGTAGTAGCCTTATCACACAGCTTTACCTATTTAATATAAGTTTGCCTCTTTCACAGTCATTATTTGGTGTGAGAGATAATTATAATGTGATTGCACTAGAGTAAAAGAGAAAATATGTCTGCATGTGTGTCAATTACTGTATGAGCTTTTCCTCACTTAATGTATTCCGTCGTGTCAGATATTTCTTGGTAAAATTGTAATAATTCGTTAAAATCCCATTTTTGTAGAGCGTTTTGTTCTCATATAACGTGACTATATATATATATATATATATATATATATATATATATATATATATATATATATATATATATATATATATATATATATATATATATATATATATATATATATATATATATATATATATATATATATATATATATATATATATATATATATATATATATATATATATATATATATATATATATATATAAAATGTAACTGCCTATACTAAGCAATTTGGCAGAATGTTTTTGTTTTTCTTGTTTTTTTTTAAATATTTAAGTCTACGTCGCGGCACTAGAGCTTACGTGTGACAGCTCTGAGCGTCCCTCATGTCAGGCGTGCCGTTTAATTAAAAAGGCTTTATTTTTATATATGCAGAGGGTGGAATGGTGGAATGTCGATAAAAGAGTAGAAAGTGATTTAATGAATGCGAGGAAGCCACTTCACGACACCAATGGCTAACACCTATCGATTCTCACTATAACTGATAACTAAAACATACACAATATATACATACCTATCAATTCCACACGGACATATCACGTGGACTCGTCAAACCAAACCACAATACAATAAAATTTAAACTATGAATACTACTTCACTTTTTGATACCTAAGTACAGTTATAGAAACTATATATTTCGATTCTTTGGTAGTCGGTACCTACATGTGAAAACCATCCCGCTCCACGCTGAAAATTCTCAATTTTTTTGACGGAATCTAAGTTGATATAACACGAAATTTTACATCTAGCTCTGCATTTAGTGACTGTTATTGGCCCCTTTTGGAGGTCAAAAGGCTGGCATGGTCATGGTGAGTATGTCTATCCGAAGTTTTACTTCTATGAAATGCAATGTAACGCCAATTTACACACCATCAGCAACACTGCCAGCAAGCCTGACTTTCTAGCGTCCACGAGTGGTCTCCCAAGGTCACGCAAACATCTGCAAGGCAATACGACACATTGCCATCAGTGTCACAGCTTATAGAGAGCGGACGATGGCGAGACTTCAGCGCCACAAAACTGAAATATTTCGAATAAGAGAAGGAAAACCCTGACAGAAAAACACGGCAAGGTTTCAGGCGTCAAGATAGCAGCCCTACCAGGAATCTAGGTTACGATCACCCATCTATGTCAAACAACCTGATTAAAAACCAAAAGGAAAAGAAGCCGGACCATCTTCGAACAGACTTGATAAACGATTAAAAGGCCATGGACAGGCAAGGCCGTGCCTACAACCTTCGGACTACGCAACCTCGAAATAAAATTGGGAAATGACGAAAATTTAAAGTTTTTACTATCGTTGTTCATAGTTAGTGGGTATGAAAATATATTTAAAATAACGTTCCAGAATAATATCTTCATCTGTGGCCCTGGAAAGCATCGTATCTACATAGGTTTTAATTTCAAATGGTTGCAAGTAAACAATCAAAAATTTATTAACTCTTGAATTTAGGCAAGCCAAGATTTTCGGATTTTATAAGCAATTCCGCTACTGGGACAGGGTGCAATGGAAACGATTAAGGAGGCCCATCCTGGGCTGTGGAGCCACTAATGATGATGATATTGGCCCCTTTTCAGAACACTAGAAAGGTCAACAAAAATTACCAATAGCATAAGTACAAATCTTAGTTTTGTTTTTAGTTTTTAAGTATTTATAACACTCGCTACAAGTGTACTTAATAGTGTGGTTGAGTGGTAGAATTTTTCACACAATAAACGAATATTATTATTATCAAATTTAGATTCACACTTGCAGACGGTCGACGACTTCAGATCCATGTATATATGGCTTCGGAGAAATGACCTTCATCTCTGGAATCTTTTCAAAAGCTCGCCTTTTCTCGGCAATCTTCCGTTATAGCTGTTTTCTTAGATATCACTTCTGCTTACGATAATGTCATTTTATCTATTTTGAAACAAAAAATGCTTCAGATGAAATTCCCTTCAAAATTAACTCATTTTATTTTTAACATAATGTCTGAACGAACTATTTCTGTTCACGTTGATGGAATGAATTATTCCAGACTAACTTGGAGAGGAATTCCTCAAGGATCTGTTCTTAGTCCTCTTTTATACAATATTTATGTTGCTGATCTCTCTAATATTTTACCTCTTGATACTCATATCCTTCAATATGCAGATGACCTTCTTATTTATGTTATTAATTCATTAATTTCTCCCGGTACTATCCTCTTAAATAATGCAATGATAAATCTCGAAAAATGGCTTTCAAATCATGGTTTAGAGATTTCTCCTTCAAAGAGTTCTGTTGTTTTGTTTACCAGAAAACGACACCCCCCTTCTATTTTTATAAAATATAATCATGTCCTCATTCCATCCTCTTTAACTTATAAATACCTAGGCATTGTGCTAGACTCAAAATTAACATGGAAACCTCATGTTGAAAAATTATCTTCTACCTGTCAAAAAAACATAAACATTCTTCGAGCGGTAACAGGAGTATGGGGTGCTCATCCTCTCTCTGTCAAACTTTTATACAATGCAATTGTAAGAAGCCACCTAGATTATGGATCTTTCCTATTTAATATTTCTAGCAAGTATCTTCAACAAAAAATTGATTTGCTTCAATATCAATCCCTTAGGCTAATATCTGGAGCTATGAAGTCCACTCCCACTAATGCTCTTCAAGTTGAATGTGTGGATGCTCCTCTCATTATCCGCAGACAATTATTATCAGATAGATATTATTATAAATCAGCCATGACTTCCACTCATCCTCTAATTGATAAACTTAATCTCCTTTCCAATATTATTAGAACATCTCCTTATTGGAAAAATAAAAACGTTCCACATTTGGTTCAAAGTTTCCGGAAATTCAACAATCACAATGTACCCATTCAACAATTCCATATACTTCCAATTTTCTCCACCCCTTTTGATGTCATAACATTTACTCCTTTTACAATCCAGTCATTGGGTATTTTCAAAAATAGTTCTCAATGTGAATCAGCCTTTCGAAGTATAATCAACAATAAATGGAATGATTGGACTCTTTATCTTTACCGATGCTTCCAAAATTAGTGATAATGAGCATGTTGGTGTTTCAGTATACTGTCCCTCTATCCAGATCTCAAGACTAATTCAACTACCTCCTTATTCTACAGTTTTTACTGGTGAATGTATTGGCATTATCGAAGCAATTGAAATGGCTAAACAATTTAAATTTAAGAAAACGTTGATTCTTTCTGATTCCCTAAGCTCTATACAATCAATTTCACAAAATCCTTTTGATTCCCCTGCCAATTGGCTGTCATTGCATATTAAAAATATTATTTTTGATATGAAAAAAAAAGATCTCGAAATAGCTATTGCCTGGATTCCGGGTCACCGTGGCATTATTGGTAATGAGAGAGCTGATAATTTAGCTAGATTTGCTATTTCATCGGGTGATCCTCACAGATACAAATTTAATTTGATTCATGACATCCTTCCTCTTGTTCATTCTTATATGTTGAATGAATGGAATACACACTATAATTTATCTTCAATTTCAAAAGGTTCAAGATATGCATCGATTCAAAAATTTATCCCCATCAAACCATGGTTTTCCAAATTTCGTTGTAGCAGACATGAATCTTCCGTCATATGCCGATTGAGATTCGGACACTGCTGTTCCCCTTCTCACCTAGCAAGGTTGGGTATTAAGAACTCATCTCTTTGTCAATGTGGCCAAGAAGAAGGCAGCTTGGATCACATATTTTTCAATTGCCCTATATCCAAGTTCCCAATATCTTTAACACATCTGATTAAATTTAAAATATTTCCTCCTCATAATATCACCTCCTTACTCAGCCTTAATAAATTTCAAATACTTAATGTTCTTACAAAATTTATCAGACAGAATAACATCAAATTGTGATTTCATTTTCTACTTCCCATTTAAAAACAAAACTTTTTTCACAACTTTTTAAATTTTTAATTTCAGTATTAATTATTAATATTTTTTTTTTTTGGTTTCCCACATATTTTATAATTTGTTGTTTATTTTATTGTAATTAAAAAATGCACGATTTTGTAACAAACTTGACTCTGGCCAATGTTCCTTCATTTGAGGTTACAAGTGCCATTTAATTAAATAAATAAATCTTTGGAATCAAACAAGTACCGCACCGTACGTAGGTACACACCTTTAACACAATATTTTAAAAGCTTTGTGATTATTCTTCGAGTATGAATTCGTAAGTAGAATGGGACCTTGAGGAGGCCCACGATTATTCAATTTAACACAGTTCTGTTTCAGTTTAAAACAAAGGGTTCGTCCACCAGTATAATCGACGACGCTCGACAAATCCGAACTTGTTTGGATTTCTTGCTAGTTTATCGGCCGTTGTCGGCCATATCCGACTACTTATTGCACTTTTGCAATTTTATTTCACTCTTAAAATAAATTTCAAAGATATAATTGGGTTTTTCGACAAAAATGTCGTGACATAGCGATAAGTCATTATTTGAGTTCTGTGCCAGTGTCTTGATATTGATTCACAGCTAAGGATAAATTGAATTAAAATAATTGGAACTTTTCAATTGTTTTGAACATGCAACCATTCGCAAAAAGCAAAACATAATAAGCAAAATTCATTGTAGGTACATCAGATTTTGAAAAGTGTTTTCCATTTCTTTTCTACATTATAGCTTGGGCTTAATGTATTTTTTTAATAAGTAGCTATGTAAGTAAAAATTGTTTTTGATGATAATATTAGTAAAGTATCAAAATGAGGTTGCGAATTCATATTTGAGCAATTTGAGAATTTTGAAAGTTTTAAGTCAGTTTTATTTTCATTATATTTTTCATTCTGTGCATTCTTATAGAAAAAACTGTCTGAATCTAGATAAGGTAAAGTATATATATCTTGCCTTCTCACACAGTAAAGAAATTTAAACAGATGAAAACTGAAGACACATCAAGTTAGGATCTAAGGATCGCTAAGAAGTGAAGTTTAATAAGAAAATTCTTATATTATTATCTTCTTATACGCCATTTCTTGAGAACACGGATAAATATCAACAAACATGCAATGTCAATTCACTCGACAACAGAAGTACAGTCATAGAACACACTTACTACGTACAGTATCTGATATGATGCTTCTCCACAATATTCTTAATAATAAAATTGATTCTCTTGCTCTCTTAAATTATATATCTTTTAACATCCCTACCTACACCTGTAGAACTAGACACACTCCTCTTTTCCACCTAACCCACTCAGCACACTAACTATGCTCAACATGCAACAATGTACAGAATCTGTAATACATACAATAGGTATTTCCAAGAGTTCGACATAATATACTTACTTAGCGCCCCCACATTCAAAAAATATGTAAAATATGTATTCGTTTTAAGTAGGTACTTGTTAAATTGATATAACCATGTTTTTTTGTATAATTTGCGCTTTTCTGTAGTCTGTTGAAAAGCCAAATAAATAAAAATAATATAAATAAAAATAAAATAAAATATCAAATTTAAAATTTCATCCTCATAATCTTACTCAGCACTTTACTGCACACATTTATATATATATACAATTTCACACATCATTTTCATAATATTTCACCATAATATGTAACTATTCCCAACTTATATTAATATACTACAATAACTGCAGTGACAACCTGTAATTGGATTTAATATTACTCTAATCATCTTTATTTTATACATAGTTATATATTATTTTATATCATATACATATTTATTTATTCTAACAGTAACAATGCAAGTAAAAAAAGAAAGAAAGAAAAGAAACTAAAAGTCAAAATTTATTATACGCTGTATGTTGTCCTCTAAATAAATGTCTTTTTTATAAATACAATTTTGAAATTGACCCCTAAAGTTGTCAATATTTATTGTTTTCGTGATATTTTTGATATTGAAAATAATTTTAAAAAATTGACAAGAACGGAATAAGAGGTCGATGGCGCACAAAAAACGGAGGCACCACCATGTGAACGATATTCTGAAAGATGTAAACGTAAGAAGCGTGGACATGTATAAGACGATGTATGAATGTCGACGAGACGAAGAATGTGTGTCAAGGTAGAAAAATGTGGTGTTCAGTGCTCTCTGCCTACCCCGTGAGAGACATGGCGTGATGGCATGTTTGTATATTTGTATGTAAAAATCATTTTCATGATGCATAATTTATTACTATGTATATCAATACTCTGTCATATATTTTTCTTAGTAACTAAATGCTACTATAGCGAATTTATTTTATATGACTAAACGTCACACTTGAATTGATTATAAGAGAGTGCTTTATGGCAATAAACCTGTCTTTGTGCAATTTGCTTTACAAAAATTTAATATGATAATATAAATAATTTTTCGTTTTCATTGAAAATATAAATAAGACAAAAATATAACACAGGTTCATGGAAATGTTTGTGCAAAATAATATATTGGTGAACCCAAAAAATTATACTCATAGGAACCTGAAAAAATATTGTGATAAATAAATGTATTTACAAATGTCAAACATTGACTAAAAACTATAGCAATTTTATATTTAATTTGATTTTAAGTGATTCAACAAATGTCATTTATAAAAGACAGATAAAAATACTTATAATAGAAGCAGCAGGAATACTGTTTAAAGAATATAATTTCTTAATGCAACACAAAATTTAATAAACTTTTAAAATATATATTATAAAACTTTAAAATATTTACAATAATAAACAATTACGTAATTAAAACTAAGAAAAATACTCAAAAAGACCCCAGATAGTGTCTGAGATTTTTTTCAGTGTGTTTATATAATGTTTAATTTCTTCTCAGATGAAATATACTTATCTAGTTGTATATTATCTCCTTCCACACGGCTAAGTTATTTTCCATTCAAACGAAGGCTAAGGACCCATCCAGTCTCTGAAATTCTGTGAATTAAACTTTAGCTAAGAAAATTCTCATGAAACCATAAGAATCATAAAGCTTGTTTATCCATCAACGTTGTATAAAAGTTTCCATGGTTCAAAGAGTTATATGTAAGCGGCAAGCTGCTCTAAACTAGCTTGTAATTTGCTTAACAAAGACCCTCTCACTCTCTCCCTTGTATAGGTATATTAGTTGAGCTGAGCAGTATGAGAGAACGGCTGGAATACTGAACATCGGCCAAGATAGCTGCCGCTCTTACGTAGGGAGGTAGGTACTATGTATAATATAATGCTAGGCACTTTTTACCTGTCAAAAAGTCTCTTTGAAATTCAGCAGCTTTTAGTATACAAAGCAAATCTTATTACGGGAGCTAGACAGTTTAATCAGCGATCCACCATTGGGCTATACCATGCATAGCCCACTAAATCAACAAAGAAGTACTTAATAAATTTAATCAAAGAATCTATGTACATAGGTACGTGTTGTTTGTTACTCACGTAAAATAATTCGATTTCTATATAGATACATCACATTACAATATCATGATTATATCTCCGAACAGTATTTTTTCCTCCGGAAAAAGAACAAATTCAAAAGTAAAAAAGGGTCAAAATTCGACCCTTATTCATTAAATTTTTAAGTTCAAAAGTCATAAGCTCTGATCTATGACATTAAACATCATTCATCAAGGGGTAAAAAGTTTTCTTTTCACGTATTGCAAATTGTTTTTAGTAACATTTCACAACATTTTTTTCATTAACATGTTCTGTTATTGAATTTAAAACATCTGTATTTCAAATTGGCAGTATGAAAGCAAAAAATCTATGAATCTATGTGATTTTTTTTATTCAAAATTTAATTACCTATTTATTTCCATTATTCACAAGTTATTATAAAGTACAAAAAATATATTATATTAAATTTTTTTATAAATGAACATATTCTGTACAATGGTGTTCCTATTTAAAAATTGACTGCCTCTCTAGAAGAGTCTGTTCTGATGCAGTACTTTATTTTTATTTAGTTTTATGTAAGAAGTTAATAAATGTAAAAATTTAATGATTAAAAAATAAACAGTGATAAACGTCATTTATTGTATTTGTAATACATAAAATTATGTAATTCTATGGATGCTTATACATTCTTGTTTACTCTACAAATCAATGTGGTCAAGTTATAACTACATATTTTGTTTAAAAATGAAATCCACATGCATCTTACAATTCATATTTAGGTACCTACATAATCGAAATCAATGAGTTATATGAATCACTATGCTTATTATTTAATGCTATTAAATAGATTGTTTTAATTTGATTCCATATAATAAACTCGTTTAATATTTGAAAGATAATGTATTGATATATTTCACAAATTATCCTTTTCAAATATTCTGAACGAATTGTCATGGAAGTACCACTCCCTATAGATGAAGATATTGGAGCAATAAGCAGGCAAGTGTGTGAAGATGGGATGAGATGGTTTATCAGGATTCTGTGTTAAGTTTTGCTAATCATTTACACAGGGATAAAATATCAAACAATGTTTTTTATCCCTAACACTTTTGTACTTTTGTCTATCTCAAAGCAAACATATAAATCTTTTTATCCGGATAATATTTAATTTAATTAATACAACCCACCACGCCATGTCTCTAGGGGGCTGGCTGGGGTTTGCAATGGGCAGAACCGAACCCCATATTTTTTTTATCTTGCACGCATCGATTGTCTCATCAACATGCATACAGCGTCTCATATATGTTCGTTTGCTGTTCAAGTTACTAAGTTTTGTTTTCTTTTTCAGAATTTCGTTCACATGATCGAGCCATCCTTTTCTTGGATAGCCCGGCCATCTCATGCCATTCATGTCCGTTTTGTATATTATTTTCGACGTCAGGCGTTCTTCGTTCATTCTCTCCATGTGGCAAAACCATCTATGTATAATGGCCTTGATGAGTCGACATCGTTAAGGAAGTAAAGCAATTATGGCTTCGAATAGAAATTATAACTGCTGTATCGGTAGATAAATTTCCAAACATAGTTTGCGAGGGAAAGGGTTACCTAATGTGTATTTTGCCACCCTACCTGTGGCAAATACTGCAGATGATAACCCTTAAAGTTAAACATAGATTTCAACTAGCTGACGTAAGACAACATTGCTATATAGTTGCACGCAAGTTTGAAGTACAACTCACCTGTGATTGAAGTATCTATATTAAGGGTATGTAGCTATCAATTTCACAGAAGGTACATAGGAATCTGAAAAGTAAACATCTCAAAGTTACCAACATATAATATGTAGTTAACTAATTAATTTATTTGTGATTACTCACATTGACTTACATAATATAGTGCGAGAGATAGCAAAGTTTTCGATGTTTATGGGAGTGGTTGCGTTTCCTTTGTACATATAGGTGAAAATGGCAGATTTTAACATTATTTCAATATAACTTGTACTTGTATGTTATATGTGCCTATAAAATCCATTCATTTGTGAAATATGTATTTGCTGTTACTGAAATATGTAAATTAAAAAAAAAACACAACTCAACAACTTTAGCATTATAAATATATTTTAATGCTCCACAAGGTCATGTCCGAAAATATTGACAAAATCGTGCTACTCAATTGAACGTGGAAAAATATCCAAAGATAAGGACAAACCGACCCGAAAATTCAAACACAACATAATTCAATAAGTCATTTCCTTCCTGTGGTTGAGGGTCCATTAAAATAGTGAACATTTACAGCATGACGCGAATCCCCGGTGCAATAAAAACGAAAACAGTCCCCGAGCATAATAAGAATAATATAACAAAAAACCTATAAAAAAGAGGAGGCGACGGTGAATATTATTTCGCATAAAAGAATATTTCGAAGGCTTTGGATACGGTGAGAAAACGGGCAAGGGCGGTATATTTCAAAATGAAAGGGAAAATTGAAACAAAAAGGAATGTCCGATATAAAAAAAGCGCTATGCACATTCCAGAAAAATGCTTATACCCGTTTCCTACGTAGGCAATAAACGTTGAGGAGGAAGTAAAGAAAGGAAAAAAAAAAACAGGTTTTTCTATTCCTTCATATTTTCCCGCCATATTTGGGTCGCGTTTCTCGTCCCTTTGAATACTTCTCTCGCGCAACGGGATATAAATGAAATTAAGAAAATATTTCCATTCTTAACTCAACATAATTGTGCGATGTGTTAGGTTTGTAGACTTTCCCCTTTCGAAATCCCTGCACCCACAATATCTGGGTTAACATCCACCGATTTACGTCACACATTGCTAAGAAAACCTGAAAATATTACGTCTATTTAGATCTCAAAAATTTTAGTTTTATTGAAATATTCAATTGAAAAAATAGATGTTTAAAATATTCATGGTTAATTCCTCCAAAGTCCCTAAATTGAAATCTCTTGAAACTTGAAATTAATATCCTACAAATTTCCGAGAATGCCGTTATCACGGGTACCCACAACGGTTCTGGAGGGACATTCGAGAAGAAGAAAGAAGGTGGGCTGGCCAAGACTACGATGGGAGGCTGAATTTAGGAAGGGCGCAACCCAGTTGCCACGAACAGAGAATTGGAGGACCGCAGCGGATGACAGGAGGAGTTGGAGGTAAGGGTTTATGGAGGCCAAAGCTCGATGTGTGCTGTATAGCCATCGAAGAAGAAGAATTAATTCCTAACGTATTCATTTGTTTTTACCTACCTTTCTGTTTCCTAGTTGTGATTTGAGAACGATTATTTTGTCTATATGAAACACATTAGTATTTGAATATTTTTCTTGAACCTGCGTTTATAAGGAATGAATTAATCCTTAACAAGTACCTATACATGCACTAAACTTAGTTAAATATACTTGTTCTATATTCTATATGTTGAACGAATTTTTTTGAAGCAGGATTAGAATCCAAGACAAATGAGTAACCGTCTAGCACTATCCAACACACCAAAAGAAATGAAATCAAATATCTAGATATCATCAAAACTTCACAAATTTGTACTGCATTGATTGACAAAAAATACATTTCTAAAGCATCTTTCATATCTGTAAGTCTTTTACTTAACTAATTCTGATGAACATTCATTATAAATCTACGGATCCCCACAAATTCTTAATGTGTTGAAGCTTTGAAAGAATTGGCTAGTTCTTATTTACAAATATCTACGAAACACCAGAAATTCATAATTTATTCATTCATACAAATTAGTTTTATTCACTTCAACACTTAAAAGTGTCCAAATTTGATATTTTAAAGGAGTTAAGGAGAACTCTTAAGAGGGCATCTAGTGACTGAAAACATGATATATTAAAACCGCCTAATCCACTATGAAGTTACGTGTTATTAAGGATAATAATCGCGTGCGAAGAACTATCAGAATCCCAAAAATTGTTGTTTTTTGCATTTTAAGAACAAACATGACTTGAAATGAATAAAATATCATGAACATTTACTTTGTTTTTATGCACTCCGTAAGCACATAAAATATTTATTTCTCTACGATACATAATATATAATATTATGTAGTTATTTAAATAAAAAATGCTCTATAAAATACATAAGTATGGAATCTGTCAGTTAAAATTAATAGAAAGCTATTCCGACACAAGCACTGTTTAGTGGAATAGTTCTTATCCACTGGATGTTGGTACTGATCACTGATAGATTGTATTATTTTTGTCAGTGCCAACATAATTATACTAAATTGTCTATTTTTCATATTTTTTGTTTACTATGTTTCACTATTGTATTGTTGTTATTTTTTGTATGGTTATTGTGGATTTTGAATAAATAAATAAATAATAAGGATATTTTAAATATTTTTTTAAATGGATTCATGCCGAATTTTAAAATTGCGTCACAAAGATTAGAAAAATGTTGACTCATATTTTTTTTAGAAACATACTGTATAACATATTTTGAGAAATTTGATTTCAAATCGGGGTATTTAGGTCCATATGCCCCCTTAATACGAGAATATTTTGTTACGTCTGAAATATATTCCATTTATGTTACATGCGTATTTTTTTAGATTCTCCAGACTGGAGTGTATTCATCTTTTGGTCCTTTTTCATCCCCTCGTCCATCCACGCTAGAGTGCGGGTTTAGGGTGAAGGTCCATAAATAATCCTCAAACAGCGCACTGGATTGTTGCAGATCTCTGCCTCAGCCATTTTTATTTTTTCATAAATGTGACCGTGACGGGTGCCCTCACATAGTCGTCTGTATCACAGATATTCACTCGACCATCTGCATGGGGCTACCGGGACGATCAAATTTATTGAAATTGTTTTGAATATAAACGGCGACGTCGTAATTCATACAGAGAATGAAAGCCACACACCTGCATCATTGATATAAATATTATTATTGCATAAAAATATTCGATTATTGTAACGCCATCTATTGAGAGAATGGGACTTTGACTCCCGACAGGGAAAAAAATCCAATGTTTGCACATATGCAATAATAAAAATATTCGATTACTTACACATTGGTACAAGTAGGTAAATAAGACAAAAATGACCTTATAAGTCTGGCGCAATTCAGGGGTAACTTCTTTGCGAAAAATGCATTTGTCACCTCAGGTATAAGAATTGTTGCTCTCATTATTTACAAAAAACCAATTCTCTCAATAGATGGCGTTACAACAAAAATAAATAAAAAATAATAAGAATGTTGTTCATAATTTCACACATAGATGGCTGTAGTAAAAATTCCTTATTTTGAAGCGAAAAGAATTTCAGTATTACAATATATAGAACTTTCAAAATTGAATTGATAGGGATCTCATTAAAAAGGCATAATTGGTGAACGTTGCGCAAGCGCATAAAGTGATCACGTAAACCAGCCGATGACAGGTCGTAAGCCCTGTAGGTGCCTTGATTTCCCGGTTCTCCTACAGTAAATATTCCAACTTCGTCTCTATTGAGATAATTAAAAATCTGTTAAAAAATACCTTTGACTCCCGACAGGGAAAAAAATCCAATGTTTGCGCATATGCAATAATAAAAATATTCGAAAATACGGTTCTTTAGTATTGGGGAGACAATTATAAATACATAAATTATTGTGTGATGTTGATACCTTATATTGATTTTATTTACTCATTATCGTATTAATTATTTAGTTATTGTAACTGCTATGAACCCTAATACCAAACTTTTCTTGTTTGGGGTCCTTGTCCCATAAAAATATGGGTAGTGATAAGTATGTGAGTAATTAGTCTAGAATATGATTCAAAGTTGACTTTATTCACATTCCAAAATATAAATACAATTTACAATATAAAATATATGATACTCAAAATAATGCACGCAAATATATACTATTAATATTACACGATGAACACTGTGTTTAGGGTTTCGCCCTGGGCCAAAGAAAGACGCGCTATTCATTCAATATATCGAATGCGTCCGACTACACATTCGGGAATCTCCGTCGACATGAAGATATATCACAGGTAGGTACAATTTAAACTTGTAACTAAGATTATGTTCAAGTCGTGATGAATATTTACAACGCAACTGTATAAATATAAAATATTTCGTAAAATATTGTTAATGAATGATATTTTTGCAAAAGTTCTCCTCAAACCGGGATATTCTTTATTACGTCGTCATGCGACATAAAAGCTACATTTTTACGGGAAATATTCGAGGTACAAAACGCTGCTGGTATAATAGACAGGAATAAATATACAGTAACAATGCAAGAAAATACTTTAAACTTATTGCTTCTCCTATTTCGAAAGCTATCTCTACTACTTTCTTACACATACACAACAGGGTGACTGGAAGAGATCGTTTTTATTTTTAATAAAAATATTAATTCTATAGGTGGGTAGTATAGGGTGGTCCATGCCTTGGACCAATAAGCACCGCCACAAATCATACGGCGGAATTCCTAAGTTCGCACTTCCTACAGGATGTCGCGGTACGGAGAGCGGGCAGAGATGGAGTATAGCAGGGCAGTTCAATTCGCGACCCGCGGACCATCGGCCTGCTTGGACAGAATATCAAAACTGCTTTGGATTTTTTTTATTTTATTTTTATTTATTGATATACAAAACCAACAGTTTTCAATATATTTACAATGGGTATATAAATTTATATTTATTTCTTTATTTGTTAATTTAATTATTTATTTACTATCTATATATTTATTTTTTTCTTTCTTTATTTATGTATTTATTTTTTTTCTTTCTTTATTTATTTATTGAATTATTTATAAGTCGAATATTCTTTTTTTTAATTGCATATGTATACGCCAACATTGGATTTTTTCCCTTTCGGGAATCAAATGATATTTTTATTGACAAACATTTTTTCAACATCTCAATAGAGACGGAGTAGGGATATTGTAGAAGAACCAGGAACTCGAGGCACCTACAGGACGATCTGTCAATAAAAATATTAATTATTTATATACATATTTTTTTATTTATTCTTTTATTTATCTATTTATTTATTGTTAATTTACAAACATTTGTACATATTTAGGTTAAAATATATGTTATAAATCTTTTTAAGGTTTGCAGAAGAAGGCTGAACACCGTGGGACAGTTGGTTAGCCGTTTGGTTTCTGTGCGAACATCCTGGGTTCGATCCCCAGCAGAGAAAAAATTATTTTTTATTAAAATCTCACTCATATTTCTTCATTGGGCTGGAAGCTCTGGTTGGTTGGAAGAATTTGCTAATAGTAATATACTCAACCCTTGCGCATAGTGCAAGGATGTGTTTATTATTATTATTGTATATAATACTTACTTGAAAAAGAGGTTGCTTATATTATTATCTAATACTCTCATAGACCCCATTAGATTTTGAAGAATATCTGATTTGTACTTCTCAATTTTCTTACTGTCAAATATTTCAAAGTGATCCCACATTAAGGAAACTTATAATTTGATGTTTTTATTTTCAAATGGCATAGAAAAATTATCAAGTTTTCATAATAAAATACTTAATTAAATCATTCAATATAAAAGCTGAAAATGTCAACTTGAGATGTGATTTCTTTCACGCCTATTTCACTTGAATTATTTTAATAGGCACTGACTGACTAGTGTACCTTCTTCTTCATCTTCTTCTTCAGCCTGTTTTTTTTTCCATTCTTGGAGATAGACCTCCCCCTTGATCCTCCACAACTCCCTGTCTTGAGCAAACTGCATCCACCTCCCTCCGGCTTGATGTCATCAGACACCTGTTCAGCTTGTTCTCGGTCGCCATTCTACGATCGTGTACCAACTAGTTAAAAATGATGTATTATTTCAAATTCCGTAATAAGTATCAAGTTGAAAACTTCTGCAGTATGAAAAGAAGGGTTTGTCGCGGGAAGAGGAGAGTTGGTGGGGGGGTTGAGGGGTAGGAACTATCATAACAGCTGAGACGAAGCGAAATACTTTAAGGGTGAAACCCTTATACTGAGTGAAGGATTGCCAATATTGAGGGAACAAGGAAGATTCTTACTCCCTCATATTTTTTTTATATTACGAAAAATATCCGCACATATACTTGGTTCATCATCACATACTATTTTCTATTTGCTATCATCAAAATGGCATAAATTATAAGTAGGTATGTAAATATTTCAAATTTAGACATTTTAATATTATTTCAAAAGACATTCAATATTATATTTTAATATTATATCAAAATATAGTATATCAAATAAATTAAAGTTTTAAACTAATATTAAATAAATTAAATTAAAGAAATAATTAATATTAAATAATTAATATTTTATCAGAAGACATTTAATATTATATATTTAGACATTTTAATATTATATATCAAAAGGCGTATTTTTTCAAACATCAATAGCTTGAAGGGTTATTTCTATATTTAAAAGAAATAACCCTTCAAGCTAACCTCCGTAACCTCCTTTTCCTCATTGCTATGATCAGTGTTATTTTTATTATTCTTTTATTTTTAAACTCTATTTTCATTTTTTTCTCTTTGTAATTTTTTTTATATTTCTTACTCTTTTATGTTATTTTTTATCAATTTATTTCTCACTTAATTAGTACTGTACCAATTTAACTAAGAGACTTCACGTTGCTCGGGTTGGTTGGAAGAAATTGCCTTATGGCAATAAACCTGCCTTTGTACACATGTACATAAATTATATAAATAAATAAATAAATAAATAAAACCACTTTTTGATTTTACATGAATTTTATTACGTGCGATAGGCCTATTTCGCCTTGTTATGGCATATACTAGATTATTGCCCTAACAAGGCGAAATAAGCCTATCACACGTAATAAAATTTATGTAGAATCAAAAAGTGGTTTACTTTTAATTATAGACATAATTTATAATAGAAATCCTCAAAATAAAACCTCGAAACCTCCTCAATAATGCTTGATGGGTGATATTTTCTGGCAATAAATCTTCAGCGGACATTTTAAATTTTAGTTTCGATGTTTTGAATTTTTCACAAACAATTTTTTTGCAGAAATCCGGAAGATATTATGAAAAACATTATACGAAATATCAGAGAACTCTCAAATAACATTAAACAAGATATTGACATTCTAATTGTGTTGAGATATTTTTTATCGAGAACAGACCATTTTCGACAAAAAATTCCTTTGATCTTTTTTTATCGAAACAAAATCAAAATCGAAATAAATGTATAAAATACAACTTGTTGCGTATCTTCTTGTGATTTAAACATTATTTAAAAATAGATATATTCAAAGGTTAGCATATACCAATAAATCCGACTCTGTTTACTTGATAATGCCTTCATCCTAAACATGTTAAGAGGGCATATAACGTTATATTATAACTATATTATAACTATAAATTTACGTTTTAGAAAATCTAACTATCGCGTACGTCAAAAATGGTTTATTTATTTTATTTTTATTGGTCGATAGAGAGTTATACATTCTACACAATTTATAAAACAGACAATGTACAATGATATCTGGTTTTTCTGCTCGGACAGTGAAAGCAAATTTTTTTCAACAAGTCTGGGGAATCCACAAAATTTTTGACCAACTTAAACAAATATATAATATCAATTAGGGTCCTGCGGTTTGCCAGAGTTACCAAATTATGGTACTCCAGAGTTACCAAAATATACGTGAACTTCTTATTATTTATAAGCCTTCTTTCCTCCACTGCTTAAGATAGGCCTCTTCCATTTCCTTCCACTTTTGTTTCATGCCATCTGCATCCATTTTCTATCCGCCGTCATGATAATATCATCGGACCATCTTTTTTGAGGTCTGCCGATGCTTCTTCTAGTTTCCCATGGTCTGTATTTAAGGATTTTTGAGGCCCAGCGCTCACCAACTTGTCTTGCGACATGCCGTGCCGACTGCCATTTGAGATTCGCTATGCGTGATAATTATCGGAAACTCATTATTTGTAAATTATTTTCATTTTCAAATCAAAATAAAAAAAAAACCAAACCCCTAGTGATTATACCCATATCATGGATATAATTATCGTATGGAGTTCTATGACATCTAAAGATATTATAGAACTCCATATAATAATTATATCCATGATATGGGTAATCGTGAGGGTTTTGATTTCGCCGATTGAACCAGACTTGCCGCCCTGACTTGAAATGAAATACTTTATCGGTCGTTTACCTTGATATTATTAATTTTAAATAAATCTGTATTACGACATATAGTTATTTTTTTTATTTTTTTTTTGGACAAACTAACAGGTACTTTGTCAAATATTAATTTAACAAGCACCCAATAACAAGTTGCCACATTCTGGAGACTTACGATATTAATCGTCTCACAGATCCAGACTGAAAACACAATTAAAAAGTGTGTCTCCACCGGGAATCGAACCCAGGACCTTTGGATCAGCAGTTGAATACCTTACCAACTGAACCAGGAAGGTCGAGTTACGGAGTAATTTTAACTAAATCTGTAAAAAAGGTAATTTTTTTTACGGAGAATTTAAGAATGTGCAACGTAAGTTCATTAGAGAAATGTTGAAACTATTTGGGAAATTTATGAAATTTGATTTATATGCAATGTTTAGGTTTATAAGCCCTCTTAAGCCCTCTTATACATGCGATAAAAAAATTAAACAAGAATTGAATATTCACTAAAAGTTACTACTATTTTAATATATAATAATATAAATACTACTATCATTGTTGATTAGATTTAACTTAAATTGAACGATTCAGAAAAAGTTTTATATAATAAGATAGACTCAGGTAGAGATAGACTCTTCTACAGAAGAATATATTATAAAAGTAAAGCTGTACGAGAAGAAAAAAAATAAGGAATGTTCAGGTACTATTCGACACATAAAGTTTATATAGATTACCTTTAAATATTTGTATGGCTTTAGAGTGAGGGATGACGTAATTTCATCACTTCAGCCATTCCATAGTCTTACTGATTGTGCTTGAAAAGAAGATTTGAAAACTTCTGAATTACGAATAGGGATTGATTTCAGATCGAAGAGGTAAACAGTGATTTGACACGAAAAGGACGTTAATTTTTTTTAAATTTGGTGGTGAAAAGGAGTTATAAATAATCTTATAAATTTAAGACAGTACATTCATGTATATTCGTGTGAAAACTAAAATGGCCGTAGGTATTATTTTTGTCTTAATTTAAATATTATTATATAAATATTTTTTTTTTGTTTTTAACGGAAAAAAATAAAGATAAGTTAGATATATAAATTTGCATCCCTCAACGTCAATAATGGACATTAATTCAATCCGGAATACGTGAAAATTCCTGCGAAGCTAATAAAAGCAGACTCATGGACGGTCATTGGTATTGGGAAGGGGTGTGGGGGGGTTAAGAAGACAGGGGGGAAATAGGAAAAAGAGACGAAAGGGAGGAAGGGGAGAGATAGTAGCAGAAGGAAATACCTCGTATTTATAACATTCTCGTATGAATGTTTGCCCATTTCGTCTACTCTAAGTCCTCTTTCCACCCGCCCTCCTCCCAGTCTCTACACACCTAGCATAGAACGGTGGCAGAATAGGTAGATAGTGAAATTATTAATTGCGATAGACCTACCAGTCTTTCGTCGCATGTTAAAACGTGGATTAAAGTTAATTAAAACAATCAATTTATTAGATAAACTGCCAAGTCTCCGGATATGCTCTATAGCAGGAGCACATTAAGCGTAAATTAGTGACGATTTAAAAAACATCATTATATTTCTGTACTTATTATTGATTGGATTATTTTTTGGCTGGATATTCAGATTTATTAAACCCTCCTCGTTAATGTAGGTACTTATATTACTTATATTATATAAAGAATTTAAAAATTATATATTAATAATTTATAAATGATCTCTTCGCATGTCTTCCAGGACAGTTTCTGGATTTAAACTTTTTCTTCTTCTTCTTCTTCATCGTGTACCTACTTGGTCATTTTACCAATGAAGTTGGAGTATCCTGGGAGAAGAAGGTCCAACTGTCCTTCCATCTCTTCACAGGTCTTCCAGGACGGTTTCTGGATTAAAACATTTTTCTTCTTCTTCTTTATCGGGTATTAGGTCATTACTATGCAGGTGGACTATTCCGGGAGAAGAAAGTCCAATTTTCCTTCCATCTCTTCACAGGTTTCTGGAGGGACGGGAGGTACTGAACGGACGGGAGGTACTGAAAGGACGGGAGGTACTGAAGGGACGGGAGGTACTGAAGGGTCTGAAGCGACAGGTGGTAATGAAGGACCATTTTTAATTATTAATTTAATTATCATTATAAAAAAATATCATTATATTTCTTAAAGAAAAGTTTATTTTGTATTAATCTTATTTTTTTTTATAAATCTCGGATTTTCAAAAAGCGGTTTAACAATTTTGGTATTATACTTAAATATCTGAAGCTGACATACATACGTTGTATTTTTGAAACGATTTCCAAATTCATTTTGTTCCATTTCACAAAGCGACATTTTTACCCTTGTCCAAATTAATTGTTTTTTAAATAAATGTTTTTTTATAATAAATTATTTTCAATTCTCCGCTTTCTTTTTCAGTTGTATTTTGATAATATTTGGCGTAGGTGACCTATGTACGTACCTTAGTACAGTCCCCCACTAATAAAAGACACCGCCCGCTTGCACGAATCTGCAGTGTACAGAGCCAGCTCTAGGTACCTACGTCCTACATACATACACAAAATTGGGCACCCAATGTACCTAAATACAGCACTGACTGTCTTTACATTGTACCTACCTACAATATTGTACTATTATTATTAGGATTATTATTCTAAGTACACACTCTTTCATACCTGTTCTTACTAGCGCTCCTGGTGGCAAATACTCGTGATTTTAAATCCTTTACACTTAGAAAATATTTTGTTGGAAGATCATCAAAGGGCGGTTTATGAAACAAAATAAGAATAATCCAACTGTCGATTTGTTCAGGAGAACTTTGTTCTCTTAACATATCGACAATGTATCAAGCCAGAATACGCGAGAATTGTATGGAGAGGTCTACTTTTTTCACGGCTTTTCCAACTTTGAAGTCAAAAAACACCAACTTAGAGGCTTCGCAGCATATATGTTCCATACACGGATTTACTCAGAATTCGGAGTAGAACATTTCGTGTGTCTGTGTGTGTGTGTGTCTGTGTGTGTGTCTGTGTGTCTGTGTGTGTGTCTGTGTGTCTGTGTGTCCGTCCCCCCCTTATAACTTTTGATCCGCTCAATTTACAGAGCCCAAAATTTCAGAATATATACACAGTTATAGGCCTACAAAACTTTTTTACTCAGAATTTCGAATTTTTGTTTTAGTCAGGGGTTATCAACTTTTGAATTTTTACTTTATTTTTTCATATATCTCAGAAACCATAAAAGCTAGAACGCTGAAAATTGGTACAAATATAGACAAATACAAAATCTCAAATTAATTTATTCAAAAAAATTCCAGGATTTCTCAAACATTTTTTATTAAGAAAAATATTTTTTTTATGATAAATTTATGAGTTTAACTGCCTATATTTCCAAACTTTTTAAAAATATCGAAAAAAGCCGAAACACCCCAACTAGATAATTTAATTTTCTATAAAAAATACAAACATTGTATTTGTACATCCCAAATTTTTTTTAACAATTTTTATAAAAATAGAATTTAGTGACGACATCGCTTCATACAATTTATATGGCAGTCGCCTATACACAATATGTAAGAAGACTTAATAGTTTGATAGGATTTTAATATCCAAACAAACATACAGAACCATCATGCTATTTTCATTTTCTGGGTAGGAAAAAAGGAACTTCCTCCATACTATCCTATCTTGACATACATACCTACATATGTTGTATAGAAAACAAAATATCTGAAAATATTCAATAATTTGTATTTATGGGTTTATAGTTTGGTACATACTTCAACTATGCATACTATCGCTATCGACAGTTGGATCTCATGTGTTACATGCAACTAGTATATAATTATACTGCAATTCGAATTTAGAACCATTTTAGTTTTTACTCTCCTCTTCTATGGAATAGTGGAGAGTAATGATTTCACAATTTGTATATACATACATACCATCACACCATGTCCCTCACGGGGTAGGTAGAGAGAACCGAACGCCACATTTTTCTATCTTGACACTCATTCATCGCCTCATCAACATTCATACATCGTCTTATACACGTTCGTCTGTTGTTCACGCTTCTTATATTAAGCATTATTTCTCAAGGGGAATCATGTTGAGAGTGCACACTATGAGTTTCGTCATGATGTGTTTGTATGCCGTACGCCGTATGCCGTATGTCGTACGTCGTATGCCGTATGCCGTACGCCGTATGCTGTACGCCGTATCCTTTCTGTGGCCTCTCTACAACCTTAACCATTAGTCCGATTGACTTCCATAGACAACTTTTAATTTCTCCTCTATGAATTCATCATTTTCGTTGTTTTTTTTTTGTGTCCTCTCTGCAGCCCAAACTATAAGCCCAATTCACTTTATATTGATATCATATATGTAAAGTCCATAAACTTAGAACTGATTTGTTTTCCATAGATATCCGTTAATTTCTTCTTTGTGATTTCATGTGTCAAAATTTTCAAAACGCTCTTATGGTCTGGATAATCCAGATTATTTTATTGTTTTAACTTACTAGACTGAAAATACATTCTCAAAAATGCGTTAAGGGATTGTCAACTTTTAAAGAAAATAAATCTATGGACCGTTATATCAATGTGAAATAAATTTCATTTTAGAATGAAAAATGTAGTTATATCACATAAGTAAAATAGCTTCTGCACGAGAAAATTGAGTAATTAACTTAATATTGATATTTTATGTGTCTCTATATACAAGTGTATTTTTTACTCTGAACTACTTTCTTCCTGAAGGGGTAGACAGTGATAATCGAACCCCATAATCTTAACCCAACCATCAACATTGATACATCGTCTCATTCATGCTCATATTGCTAGTAGTACTTTTTTTACATCAATTTCTCAAGAGGTACCATGTGGAAAGTGCAAACTATGAGTTTCGTGACAATTATTTTGTGTGTATGGTATATTCTGAGAAATTTTGCCTCTGTGATTCTTATATTTGTAAAAATTCTAATAGAAATGTACACCATAAAAATGAATTTAGAGATATACATATCAAAAGGTTGTAAACAAAAATATTTATTTATTTAAGGGACAAATACAGTCTTATGAGATAAACAGAGAAAATTCACTATGGAATAAAAAAAGACAGACCAATTACTTTTGTCCACAATTGATGTACATTAAATAATCATAGAAGTACGTACTTCAGTACAACAAAAAATAAATTTTAAATATACTAGAAATTATTACAAATTCATATACATCACACATTTTCCCGTGACGGGAAAGGAAGGGAAGGAAAAAGGAAGGGAGAAGGACCTAATCTGTTACTTTTGTGAAAAATAACAGAATCAGCTAGATAAAAACAAAAATAAATATAAGTACACAAATTAAATTATTTAACAATACACAGGTTTACGCCGCTATGCATCTAATTAATTCTTGTAGCAATCATGACTCGCAGTGAATATATCAGAATGTGGGATACTGCCCGAGAGACTGACATAGAAATGACATGCCCTTTTGATAAATTCTTAGTACGTAGTGGTTTTTCCATTCTCTGTTCATTTTCTTTTGTATCACATTTGATTGGCATTAATTATATTTTACATCAGGTAAAATATATTATTGTTCCGAAAAAATCCAATCAGGACAACCTCTGTAAATATAGAGGGATTAATGACAAGGTGATAGCAGTCGCCGCATATTGGAGTGGCAGGGTTTGAACTAGCCGGACACGTAAAGTAAGTAAGTATTATACTACTATTCTGACTATGATATATAACACCATTCTGACGATGCTGATAATTCTGACTATGATACAGTATACCATTCTGACGATTCTCAATATGATACATTATACTATTCTGACGATGTTGACTATTCTGACTATGATACATTATAGCATTCTGACGATGCTGACTATGATACATTATACCTAACATTCTGACGATGTTAACTATTCTGACTATGATAAGTACATTATACCATTCTGACTATGATAAGTACATTATACCATTCTGACGATGCTGCTCGTCGAAGAGCGGTACTGGTGAATGGGAGTCACGTTTGAGATTAAAATCAATAGAATAATATTTTATATTTACCTATATATGAACTTATTAATTATAGAGTTTAATCAAACAGTTTCGAAATAAAAAAATAAGAATATTAAAAGTAATAGCAAATATTTTTTAAAGGAGAGTTAGGTGTCCAAACCACTCCTTAGATGTTCTTCCCATAATGTGGTTTGCTTTGAAACTGGTCGTTTTGAAGAATCTTGTCTTATTAGCATAAAAATTTTATCGATTAATTCGGTATTCAAAATTTTAACGAAAAATTCGGTATTCAAATTTAAAAATAAGGAACTTCGCGGGAAAAAATACGTAGAAAAACCACGTATTTAATTGAAAAATACACAATATTATATTATGCAAGAATAACACTCGGGGAAAAAATAAATATCAGCATACTCCATTTATTCTTATGGCTTCGGTGGGCTGAGAAAAGAAAATTATTTTCAAAATAATGTTTTTACCGACGCTAACGTTGATACACCCTTCCATTGTGGCGCTAGTAATACCTACAAGGAATAATATTCAAGTAAGAAATATTTAAGTCTCTATAAAGGGGATATTTATCCTAAGTTACAGAATGCTCTTATCATTTTTAAGGACTTAACGTTTCATTAATTTACACTATTTGTAAAAGAAGCCCTATCTTGTAATCAGACGATATAAGTACATACCTAGATATAATGGAAAACTATATTTGTATACTATAATCTTTTTCTAAGACAATTCTGGGATCGAGGAGAGAATAAAAATAAACTATTTAAGGACATGTAAGTTATTTTCGTTTTTATTAATATTCTTAAAATGGAATTTCCGCTTCTATCTGCTTAATAAACGACATAATTTATTATCTTCGCTAACTTATATTTTTTTAACAAAAAACAAGAATATCATATTTTATTCTCTCATAATATTTAGATAGAACTAATAATAACAATAATTATAATAATAAATACTTCCTTGCACCCTGCACAAGTTGCGAGTTTATTGCCATATGACAATTTCTTCCAACTAACCAGTGTTTCCAGCCCAGAGAAGCAAAATTAGCGTGATAAATAAATTTAAATAAATTTCTCCTCTGCTGGGAATCGAACCCAGGATGTCCGCACAGAAACCAAATGGCTTACCAACAGTGCCACGGCGGTAGGCTCTACTAATCTCTCTCATCCGAACAAATTATGTCCAAAATTCATCCATTCAAATGGCATGGAACATTTTTTTTTTATTAATACCAAAAATTACATTATTATGATTAAGGGGGGACTGCTGCCAACGTACCTATTTTTCAATTTGATATACCATCATTATTTCTCATCGAATCGTTTTGAAAAAAATAATTTAGATAGTTTGGATATTAATAAACAAAAATATACCTTAACTTTTTGATAATGTTCTGTATAAATTCTTGTAGAAAAATAATGGCATACCCCAATTTTCAACGTTTATCATATATTTTTAATAAACTATAAGGAGTAGAGTAATATATATTTTTTTTAAATTAAAGAAGACAAAAATATCTAGAAAAATATGATGTGACGTTGCATTAATGCTTCAGGTGTAGTAAATAAACCTAAAAAACATTTATTTTCCATTCAGCGCCATTGCGTAATAAAAGTTTTTTTGGTTTATTTGCTTAACCTGATGCGTTAATGCAACGTCATATCATATTTTTCGAGGTATTTTGTTCTTCTTTAATTTATAAAAAAAAATATTGCTCTGTACCTTATATTTTTTTATAAATTTAAGATAAATGTCTAAAATCGGGGTATGCTTATTATTTTCCTACAAGAATATATACAGAACATAATCAAAAAGTTAAGGTACATTTCTCTTTATTAATATCCAAACTAACTAGGATATTTTTTTCAAAATGATTCGTATAGTAATAATGATGATATATCAAATTGAAAAAATTGGTACGTTGGCAGCAGTCACCCTCTTAAGCGATTTCACAAATAAATTGGGTTTGTTTGTACCAACTAAAAAATTAAAAAAAAATACATTTTTATTTATAATGTTTTTTTAAAAAATGTTGATATTTTTAAACATAGGTACTAAAATAAAATATAAAAATGCCATAACATAGACACTTGGAAGTTAACGGTAGCTGATTCCTGCTTTGTTCAGTTTGACTACGCATGGCACAAAATTAATTCCTTTAGGTACCTCTTATTGTTCTCTTTTTCTTTCTGAATTTTGAGTAGCTACTGATTTTGTTAATTGCAATTATTTTACACTGCGCAGCTTAAATCATAATGTTATATCTGCAAAAAAAATGTCTATGATATATTGTTTTAATTGAATTTGTTATAAATATTTGTTAGAATGACTGTATGTTTGTTAGGTTAAAATAAAAGAAAAAACATTATATTCCCTAATAAAAGCATTTTTTTGCTATAAAATCTATATTCATAGTTTTTTTTATATTCTCAAATCGTTCGATCTGCTGAACGTGCTTTACTATCTATCCCTATTCATAGTTCTGATTTTTTAAGCTCTTCATTTGAAGTACATTCGGCTAGGCTATGGAATAGCCTAAGTCCTGATATTACGTCGTCTATCTCATTAAACATCTTCAAGAAAAGGCTAAAGCAAAAATATTTATCTGACAACACCTGATTACATCTTCCTTTCCTCTTCCTTTCCTTATCCTTTAGTTTTCCTATCATTGCTATGAATTGTTCTTTTATGCTATCTTATTTGTTTTTTTTTTACTATTATTCTGCTGTATTTATTTATTTTGTAATGTGATTATGTAACTGATTGCCATAGTACACATTGTTATCTATACTTAACATTAACTCTGGTTGGTTGGAAGAAATTGCCACTAGGCAATAAGCCCGCCAGTGTACAAATTGTATGTACAAGAAGATTCAAATAAATAAATAAATAAAATGGTGAACTTAATTGGTCGAGTCAAAACTTTTAAATTCAATGAATTTGAAAAAAATAAATAAATATAAAAGGAAGTCCTTGTACCCAGTACAATGAAGAGTTTGATACCAAAATGGCAATATCTTTCAACATACTGGTGTTTCTAGCCCAGAGAAGCGAATTTATCCCCAACTGGCAATCGAACCCGGGACGCCGACACAAAAGTCAAACGGCTTACCACTATGCCAGAAACTTCAACGTATTTCTAATAAAAAAATTCTTTAAACGTATTTCCAATAAAAATTTTTTTTCAAAAAGTCACTACAACTCTTGATATAAAAAAACTTTAAATAAACGTAGAAAACAAACACGAAAAAAGTATAGACGAGTAGAAAAGTATGTATGTATGTATATGAAGGTATAGAGAATACAATAATACATTCAATTAAATCAAAACCATAGTCGAATGCATTTGCGTCCTTTTATTTTCAGGAAATTGGCATTTAAACCCAGCCTAGCCAGAAATGTATGTAACCTTTTCTCCTAGAACCAGGATGGATGTCAAAATCTAGATGAAAGTAGGTAAGGATTGAGCGTGTCTGTTGCATAGAAATCGACTGCTTGTATTCTTTTGTAATTGTGTTGAAAAGCTTTAGATGAAAATGTTCCCCCTGGTGAAAACAGTTGGCTCTTGGAAATATATATTATATTACGCTGACTAAGGAGATTTCAGTTTTTCTAAATAAACAGACAAAAACGTCCATTTGTATTTAACATATAAATAACGTAGGTAGATCAATTTATTGCTGGTAGAATATACGCGCTAATAATGAAACAAATAATTATTGATATATCAAAGGCAAAATCTATTATAAGAAAAAAACGTACTATATCATTAGAAAAATACACCAATGTAAATTAATTTGGTAATTAGGTATATGAAATTATTACGAGTATGAAAACACACTTTTAATTTAATCCACGTATGAGTAACAAAGATCCCGAGCGATTTTGATGATTACATCATCATCCTCATATCATATATCACAAGTACAAACAAAGCACATTTGCAGATTATTTTTTTGTATAAGTTAACTTTGTTAAATAGCACGTTGTGCACTTAATGGAGCTAACCGCACCCTCTTCTGAACAGACTGTACCGTGATGTTATGTATGTATGTATACATGTATGTACTTACCCTTTAAAAATGACTAAATACCAGTCATTCTTGTTTAATACATGGCGTACAATGCTAAAGCAAGTCGACGAATAAGTATATCTGGAAAGCATGTTTCAACGCAATGGACGGATTGATAAGGAGATCTTAAGAAGAATTATGGTAGGAAACAGAGTGAATGGAGCACTAAGACCAGTTATGAATGATCGCAACTTATCAAAGGAAGCTAAAGTTGCCATTAATAATGCTATCTTAGTGCTAACCTTGACGTATACAAGTGAAAACTTGGCATGGCAGAAGTCGCACGAAAGCAGAATAAATGCAGTTAAAATGAGATCGCGAAGAAGAATCTGTAAAAGAACGATGTATGACAGGGTCAGAAATGAGGACATAAGGAAAGAATGTAAGATAAAGAGAGATGTCATTAATAGAATGAAAGTGAACACATTGAGGTAGTTTGGCCACATGGGGAGAATGAATGAGGAACGCCTGACGAAGAAAATATACATTGCGGACAGGAATGGAATGAGAGGGATGGCACGTCCATGTGAACGGTATTTTGAAAGACGGAAATGTCAGAAGTATGAATAACAGACGAACATTTATAAGACGATTTATGAATGTCGACGAGGCGATGAATGTGTGTCAAGATAGAAATAAGTGGCGTTCGGTACTCTCTGCCTACCCCGCGAGGGACATGGCGTGATGGTTTGTATGTAAAATGCTAAATTCAACAAACACCATCTTTATTACGGAATGATTAATACAAATCAAAGTACGTAGACTTCGAACTGTCACGATCGTAAGCATTGAAGGACAGAATCGTCAATTTAAAAGTAAACACAAGGCTCATTGTGTACGAAGACAGAGATGTGATCGTTCATGGATGTGAATCTTCCTAGATGGGCGGGCTTCAGGCGGGACACAATGGGAAGATATATTTCAAACAGTCAGTAGACACTTGAAATACATACATTAGAGTGAAATATATAGGTACACCTACCGTTATAGTTGGAATAATGCATTTCTGAATCTCCCAGTTTCTATGTTTTACACCAGAGACTAAACTACATAAATTTCCTTTTTTATAATACACATATTATTTCTTGTAGATCTGTTGGTATGTAATGCAAGAACTATGGCTCCAGAGATGACGAAGTCCAACTATTCTTCCATCTCTTGTGTGGTCCGCGGCTAGACGGCGATCAGAAGGGATTTCATTTGCTCCTTTATACACAAGTCTATCACTGTCCATTCTGGCTATAAAATTGTGTGTTATATAGGCCAAACTAAAATTTCATTCAATTTCTTATATGTATGAAGTTAATAATCGTACCCCTAAAAAGGTTCTTAATACCAATCCAGAGGGCAGAAGAAATAGAGGCAGGGCCAAGCTAAGATGGCTGGACGACATAGAAGACGACATAAGGTCGAGCAGGATAGTAAACTGAAGGAGAGCGTTGGAAGACAGGGACGGCTGGAGAAGGATTCTGGATCAGGCCAGGGCCTACACAGGGCTGTAGCGCCAATGATGATATTGAAGTAAATAAATAATTATTTGATTAGAATTTAAACATACATTCTGTTTATAAAAAGTTTATGACTGACTTTAGCCAATCTCGTAAGACTCGCGAATCTATTGTATACAACTACATGTCCTATATACATGTTTTTTCGTATAATTATGAAGTGACATTTTTTCAAACCATCGAAAAAACGAGAGGGTTGTAGCCAACACTAAACTCTCCACATCATAGTAAGTGTTCATTTTTTCTTCTTGAAAGGTTGGCAATCTCTAAATTAATTTTATGAAGTACATTTCTATTAGATTCTTAAAAAATACAAGATTCCCAGAGGACAAAAGTTTTCACAATACACCATACACATAAAAACATTGTCACGAAAATCATAGTATTCACTTTCTACGTGATACCTGTTGAGAAATTTAGAGTAAAATTGCATTACTAGCAAGATGAGCATGTATGAGACAGTGTATCAATGTTGATGAGGTGCTGTATGTGTCAAGATAGAGAAGAAATTAACGGATATCTATGGAAAACTAATCAGCTCTAAGTTTATGGATTTAACATATACGATATCAATATAAATATATTCTATTGGGCATATAGTTTGGGATTCAGAGAGTACACAAAAAAACAACATAAATGATGAATTCATAGACGAGAAATTAAAAGTTGCTATGGAAAATTATTCAGCTCTAGGTCTACACACTTTACACATATGATGTTAGTATCGTCGATCGGACTTATAGTTTGGGCTGGAGAGAGCACACAAAAAGGATAATCCGTACGCCGTACGCCCTACATACAAACACATCACGACGAAACTCATAGTGTGCACTCTCTACATGATACCCGTTGAGAAATTGATCTAAAAAAATAGGCTTAACAATTTCGAAATCATGACTCTCCACTATTCCATAGTGTAAAAAGTAAAGATGTTGGTCTGATTTTTCGTTAGTTACTTACAAGAAACGTTTAACCGTTTTGCGGTTCGTAGGGTATAGAGTAATGAAAGCGCAGAGACTGTTATGAGTGGATTTGTATGTCAGATCACCGCCACAATTTACAACATCAGATAAATTCAATGGAAGAAATGTTAGGAAGAAAAAAAAGAAACTTTTCTTCCTTTGCCGAAATAACATTTCTTTTTCGCTTTCGTTTAACTTTTCCTCGATCTATTTTGATCTACTCCGGTCCATTTTATCCAGTCGATTGTTTCGGGGCTTATTCTTTCGTATCGTTTTCAATTTCTCTTTATTTTTTCAGTTATATACCCCAAAAGCCCTTCATTCCCAATCTATTCCCCTCACGTTTCCGAACCTTTCCGATGGGAAACCCATAGATACGCGAACTGTTCTTCTTATATCCGGTTGCCAGTTCGTTAGTTGGGAATAATATAACCACTGTGCCTTGTGTCTTTGTGTTTCATTTATTTCTGAATTTATAAATTATTGCTACGTCGAGGGAATCAACATTTACTGCCACTAAAGTCTCTTGAAATACAGGAATGAATAGTACAGTATATAACTAACAAAGACGAACCATACTCTCTATCACTCTCTTGCTTCCTAGCTCGAGGGTATTTGAATACAATAATTTATTGCTATTCATATTATTGATACGAATGATTTTACTTATTGGTCACGAGCGATGGATCTTGATGGAAGAATACAGATCAATAATTTAGGTGAAGCAGATAAGATTTATACGAGGAAGATAGAAGAGTTGCCATTACATTTATATATAAATGCAATAAACTATGTATCAAACCTGCATTACCTTAATATGACTTAAAAGTAGGTATCTTGATTATTCATAGTATTCTTTCCAAAACGTGTGATTTTGAAATATTTTACCAATTGACATAAAGGTGAAATATTAAGAAATATATGTCATGGAATAACTTTACAAGATTTGAATTAAAGATAAAATAGACTTTAAGGCGAAATGACTAAGGTGAAGATGTTACCGAAACTGTTTTATAAAATACCTTAAACATATGCAATGGCACTTTAATGAAAAACAGGAAACAAAATAAAAATACTTTTCATTTTAATGTTTACTTATTTTTTCTGTAAAATGATGAAATTTTATTATATTGTATAAATGTATAATTTGATTTTTCATAACTATGTAAATTATTGCATTGTACGATAGAGAACTAATTGACAAACTATGCACATATCTGTACAGTTTAGTCCAATAATAATATAGTTTAATTAAAAAAAAATACGCTTAAAATTGTGAAATCATGACTCTTCACTATTCCATAGTGTGGAGAGTAAAAAGTTAAATAGAATAAAAAGGAACATTTTCGTGAAAATGCTTGTGATTTTGGTGAACAGAACAATAGATCAAAGTTATATTTGATTCAAAATACACCAAATTGTTATATACTTAGTCCTGCGCTTTCTTTTCTGCGCTTTCTTTTCTGCCGCGTTTTCTTATCGAATTATTTTATTTAATGCAGTAAGATCACCATATAGGTTATGGTTAAAATTTATTGCAATTTTAAGGATCTTGTACTGTAAAATAAATAAACATGTTACATTATTTAGCTGTTTGTATTTGGACGCAGCACTCAGCACTATTTTTTTTTTAATATTTACCAACCAAGGGCCGTACGTTCTCCTTTATATTGAGTCTAGACGAAACTGCATGAAAACGGATAATCTTGAGAATGCAGTGTGCCTTTTTAAAGGAACTAGGAACTTACATAACATGTTATGATATCTGTGTTTTTCTTGAAAGTACGGACGTGTGCTACTTTGTTAATATTACATTCCTTAATAGAGGGTTACAATTTATATTGCGTCGAACATTAATCTAAAGTATTATTATGATACGAAGACTGCAATATAAAAATAGTTAGGATTTTATACTAACTATGTAGTCTAAGAGATAGCAATGTCAAAAAACAATTCATGTTTTGATAGCTGGTATCCTTCCTTATTTACCAGTTGCGTTAGCCTGTGCGCATCCCCTGTCTGTAGGTGAAAATCGAAGATTTTAGTAGGTTTCATTTTTGTAAGTCCTTTTTGTGCTCTTATACCGTCCAACTGATTACAATGAAACTTTGTGATTTGTTCAGCGCACACCCGAAATGATTTCTATAAAAATATATTTTTGCATATTACACTCACGGACGGATTTTATATGTAGGTACTTATAACATACAAGTACAAATTATAATGAAATAATTTTAAAATCTGCAATTTTAACCTAAAAAAAGGATGCGCACTGGCAAATATAACCACTACACTCTTTTAACACTCTCTTATGTTTTGTTGTCAGTTAGTGTTTTTGCTCTCCAATATGCTAGAGAAACTATACTGAAAATGAATCCTCTACAACAGCCCAAAGCAAGAGTCTCACCATTCGAGATAGAGTAAGAAACTTGGAATAAGAAGAATTGAAAAGATGTGCAATGGGGAAGAGCGAGAAGACGCTTCTGGAGAGATCACGTGGGAAGAGCTAGATCAAACCGAGTGGTGAGTATAGTAGCAAAAGAATATCCTGCTGACATCAGACCCCCCGGAATACCACTCAGACGATGGAAGGATAGCTAGAAATCCCCTTTCCAGGTTCCGAGAACAACAGGACATAGTCCTAGCAGAAGAAGAAGAAAATCATGTCGAAAAAACCTGCTCAGTTATTTTTTTTATCAGTAGGTACCAAACCATTTTGCTATAGGAACTGAAAAAATCTTTTCAGCAAATTTGTACCAATTGATATAACAATAATATAATCCTATATTTTCATTTCGTTATACATAATATATGATTACAAAGGTAAATACTCACTGATAAAATCTTCATCTGAGATGATGAAATTGAAAACAGAGAAAATATATTTTTCCTTTAACAAAAAATCAAGTACCTACTTATTAACTTCGTATAGTTATAAAGACAGATTTAATTTTATTAAATGGAATATTAAGTTTTTTTTACTGACATGGCCGAGGTCAATTTCTAAAACTATTTAGGATTTCATAATTTATTTTTGGATAAAATAAGATAGTGTAATTCTTCAATTAATTAAAGTAAATGTCTATTTCATGCATAAATTTGAAGATGATATTATTATTAATATGTCCTAGTCAAATAAGTACAAATACATCTTCCTACATTCCCTAAATTAAGCATAAATGCTTGTGCTATTGGTGAACGAAATCGGTCGAAGCAGAATTCGAATTCGCGACCACTGGATAACTAGTCCAGCGCGCTAACCGCTCTGCCATCGACGCATCTAAATTGTTATTCATTTATTTATTTATAGTAGAAACAGTCTTTGAAAAAAACAAAAAAACAGACCAATTACCTTTATCCTCAGACGATGATTATCAAACAATCACATTACAACAAAAAATAAATAAAAATATAATTAACAGTTATTGTTTCTTTATTTATTTACATATTTTGAAACTTCTTGTACATATAATTAGTACACTGGCGGGCTTATTGCCTAATGGCAATTTCTTCCAACCAACCAGAGTAAATGTTAAATATACAAAACAATGTGTACTATGGCAATAAGTTAATCACATTACAAAATAAATAAAGATATCAGAAGAAAAGTAAAAAAAAAAACAAAGAAGATAGCACGTAAGATCAATTCATAGCAATGAAAGGAAAACTAAAGGATAAGGAAAGGAAGAGGAGAGGAAAATGTAATCAGGTATTGTATGTACAAAGATAATTTGTTGCAAATATGATATTTATTTATTTATTTAATATTGCTTCTCGGGAAAATAACAGGTAATATGTCAAATATTAATTTAACATGCACCCAATAACAAGTTGCTACATTCTGGAAACTTACGATATTTATCGTCTCATAGATCCAGAATGAAAATATATTTTTTTATTGACAAACTTTTTAACATTTCAATAGAGATGAAGTTGGGATATTATAGAAGAACCAGGAACTCAAGACACCTACAAGGTTTACGACCTGTCATCATCAAACCCTGTAGGTGCCTTGAGTTCCTAGTTCTTCTGTAATATCCCAACTTCGTCTATATTGAAATGTTAAAATGTTTGTCAATAAAAATATTATTTGAGTCCCAGAAGGGGAAAAATGTAATGTTTGCATATATGCAATCAATAAATATTCGATAAAAATATAAAATAAAAACATATAAATAAAACTAAGAAGGTTAACATAATATAATCAATAAAATTAAGAAGTTCAAATTTAATTTAATATTAATTGTATTTTGCTCCTTCACAGGTGATGTTTTCTCTTTCGAGTGATAGCAACATCACCAATTACAAATGTAAAAACAAAGGTGAATAAGAAATGCGTCAATGTCTTTTGCTTCCGGCTTTACCCAGGTATATCTCGCTGCAATTAATCAAAGGTAATGGACCGTGTTAACAATGCAAGACCTCATAAACAACGACCGCTTAATGGTTTCCATTTCTAACACATTTTATATAAAAAGTTCATCAGAGAGCCCCAACATACTCGGACCAGTTCAGGAATGAGCAAACCGTTTGCCTAAGGGACATTTAAATGTTATACAATATTATTATATGTACCATATATTTTACTTAATAATATATCAAAAAGAAAATTGTGTTCGAACATGTAAATTGGCAATTTTATTTTTCTTTTATAGAAGGTACCTATTCTAACTTTCATTTGTCGTTTTTCTTCAAAATCACTGCCATATCTAATAAAACTATCGTTCTTCTACACTAAATTGAGGTTTCAAGCTATTTTTAAGGACAATCAACTCAACTTTGAAAATTGAGGAATTTGATAATGTCACCTGAATTTCTCTCATATATATCGTGATACGTATTGTACCTATTTGTAATAATGTTCTAAGAAATAAATAGTAATGTATAAATATTTTGATATAATTTTAGATATTTTAATCATTCTTGCATATTAAATTTTGAACATCGTTTATATTGGGAATTGTGACAAAATCAGTAGAAAGTTTGAAGATTGAGTGGCCATAAATTCATGTTTGGATATTTGTTTTTGTATCAATTGCTAAAAACGCCGTTTCAAAAACTCACAAACAATACGAAAAAATAACCTTTTTTTTCATACAATCCACTACAAAACAACATATTTTGTGTAGGTACCACGGGTTTGAGATTTGCTCTGCCAGCATTTCAGTGGGTATCGAATTTAAAAAATACATAAGTATATTGTATACCTACATACATACATCTCTTCCCTACTCACGTCGGGGAAGCTTCATGTGACAAGGATAACAACTTTGAAAGATGACATTGGTACCCATAACAAAATAAAGAGAATCGATGTGTTGTTTTTTATGTCCAAATAATTGGCAATTATTTCTGTCTCAGAGTTGATACAGTTTAAAGAATTTATATCAGAAAGAATAAAAATATTAGGATGTTTTTTCAGTACAAAATATATAGGTATGTATTATTTATTCAAAATGATTTGACTTTATAAAGTTTTCACGTAAATATCAATGCTTACTTAATTGTATTTTTTTAAGATTAAAAACGCTTTTCTACATCAATTAATTCATAGGAGTTTTGGAGCTCTTTTACAATTACAACTAAGTTTTTTAAACATATGAGTTTGGCACAGACATCTTTGTCCTCTGAGCCAACCTATATAGATCCTCCTCCCCATGGACTCCGGTCCTTTCTCTGATGGTTCTTTTTTTTTAACATGTCTACGTAGGGGACACCAGCTATTAGGATTTGGGTCCATTTTGCTCTTCCGAAGAAGCGCACTACGTAGCGTTGGGAGGGGTTGGTAGGAAGCAGATATCTAAGCCAAGATATCTGCTTCCTACCAACACCGCGACTAACTTCATTTTTTTCTTCCGTGATATGGTGCAGCAGACAGTATTATGTTGAATAAGATTTTTATAATCATTATTGAGTATATGTATAATGATTAATACCATGCACAAAATCCTGATTTGCAATCCAGTGAACTTGAATTCAAATCCTGCTTCGCCATGCATTTTTTGTTTTGAAATAAAAATTGGTATGTCCTTGAAATACGTACATATACATATTTATTGATTCCCTAAACTACATATGCATAAATTCTTATTAAATGCATAATTTGTACATGCCGTTTGATTCTCTGCCTACTACAAACAGGAAAACTGATTGATATTATAAGAATAATTCCTTAACATATGTAAAATCCTACGAAAATCTTGAGCAAGTAGTGAGTTTTTATTACCAAACGGCAAATGACATTCCATCTTACCAATGTTTCAGTCCAGAAAAGCAAGATTTGGGTGACAAATAATGATCGGGAATCGATCCCAAGGGGACAAGTCTGGTCCGACCGGCGAAATCAAAACCCTCGTAATTACCCATATCATGTATGTCGGCTTTCGTGGCTCAGCTGGTTAGATATCTGTGGTCCCTCCAGGAAATTCCCAGTATTATTCTGTAACTCCACATCTCGAAAGCCTCTAGTCTATTTCTGTCTCTTTCGGTAAGACAACATGTCTCACAGCCATACATCAGTATGCTCCACACATATGTTTTTGTAAGTCTCTTACGGAGCTTCAAGTCTAGGTTTTTTGACTCAAGGATCTTCGACTTCTTCTTGAAAGCCAGCCTTGCCTGGTGTATTCGGCTGTCAACTTCTTTCCTTGTTCTCCCATCCCAAGAGATCCTACTTCCGAAGTACACGATATATTCTGGATGGTTGGATGAAATAGCCTAATGGTAATAAGCCCGCCAGTGTATATTTGTTTATATTATGTACAGACAGATTAATAAATAATTGTTTCTTATAACCATACTTCAGCTGGTTTTGTCAATAGTAATAAATGTCTATGGGTTATTGTAATGAATTCAATGTTTAGGCGATATGACAACGACCGCGGGCCGCAGTTTCTAAAGCCACTCGCCCTGTGTTCCGTTGGTAGACATCGATAAATGTTGTAACTCGTTCAGTTTGCGGAGATGTCATGTCGTATGATCACACTATTAGATACCACAAGAACGAAACATTAGTTTCTGTCACATCTGGAAATACGACATCTATGATAAACTGCTTCGTACTCAATTCTATATTTCGTATCATACAGCTAATGCTCGTATTTCTACAAAAGTACCTACCTACCTTTACTCAATGAGAAAAAGAGACAATGTTCTTATCAAATGCTATATGTTCATGATACAGAAAGCTCCAGAAACCTGATATGCATAACCCAACTGTCGATTTGTCGAAAATTTATTTCTTTTAACATATCGACATAGTATCATGCCAAGATACGCGAGATTTGTATGGCCAGTTCTATTATACTTTTCGTGTTTTTTTCAAATTTGAAGTCCAAACACAGTAAATAAGAATGATCGCAGCATATACGTAATGTATATGGATGAACACAGAACTTAGAGTAGAACATTTAGTGTGTCTGTGTGTTTCCGTCCTCCAACTTGTTTGAATTGATTACATTTTCTATAAAAAATATGCACATTATAGCAGTACATTAGAGGGGTCGATGACAGAGCGGTTAGCGCGCTGGGCTAGCAATCCAGTGGTCGCGAGATCGAATCCTGCCTCGACCGATTTCGTTCACCTATAGCACAAGCATTTATGCTTATTTTAGGGAACGTAGGAAGATGTATATGCACTTGTTTAATAAGGACATATACACAAAAAAAAACATCTCAATTTTTTTAACCATTTTTGTACAAATTGAAATTAGTGACGACAATGTTTCATACAATTTGTATGGTAGTACCTACCTATACATAATATCTACGAGGACTCAATAGTTTGATGTTTAATCTCAAAACATACATACACAAATACCATACCATCTAGCTGTTTTCATATTCTGGCTAGGAAAAAAGGACTGACCTCTCCATACTATGTATCCTATCTTGGCATACATACCAACAAGTTTGTATAAAAAACAAAATATCTTAAAATATTCAATAATTTTTATTTAAGGGTTTATAGTTTGGTACGTATTCTTCAACTATACTTATTATCAACCTTAACAGTAAGTTGGATATCATGTGTTACATACAACTAGTAATAAATATTTCTAGATGCAAAACAGTGGGCATGACATGCCACTTATCTGCGACCCTCAGCTGTCCAGGACGAGATGGTTAAGATTTATCGATTTAAAGATATTTGGCCGTTTCTCTGTATAGAGAAATGTGTTTCGTGAGGCACTGTGAAAATAAAACAATGACAACTTTATAGTACTTTTTGCCCCATCGATTCAATTCATTTGCATGTTACCATTTTCGGTCCCACGAGTTTTCTGCAAACTGCTGCTGCAACAACGATGCCACCAGCAAAATCTTATTCTTCTCCCTGAGCTTTTATATCATTCTGATGGTCTGATGATACAAAAATTATGTCTCCTGATATGACGAGTTCCGTCTTTCTAGGTGAATAATGATTGTGAGATCTAGGTGGGAAAATATCCAGAGGGGATTTCAAACGCTCCTGTATATGCGAATATGACAGTTGATACTTGCTTAATAATGTCCTCTATTTGACCAGTTTTTTTTCTTATTTTAAAGTTATGCAAGAGTTTTAACAGTTATGTTACTTAAGATTTTCATCTCAGATATATTCTGGAGTTCTATGGTTCGTTCTGTTTCATTCCACGTATTCAAATCATAGATTAAAGTGTTATATAAATGATTGTATCCTTGCTTTGATTAAAATTAAATCAGAAATGGTCCTCATTACCTATGTATTTACATTAAAAAGTTAGCAACGTCGAGAATGATTTTTTTTAACTATATTTTGTCGACCTTCGTAGCTCAGTTGGCTAGGTATCTGACTGCTGATCCAAAGGTACCGGTTTCTATTCCCGATCGAGACACAGTTATTAATTATTTTTCAGTCTGAACCTGTGAGACGATTAATATCGTAAGTCTCCAGAATGTGACAATTGTTATTGGGTGCGTGTTAAATTAATATTTGAAATAGTACCTGTTGCCCGCGAGTAATGATGTAAAATAAAATAAAACATTTTGTTAAAATGTACCAAAATGTTAATAATTCAATATTTGAGAATATATCGAGATTATAATTCTTGAGACTCATTCGTCTATCAATACGTTCAATAAACGAATAATCTCATTGCGCACTACATGAATATCATTTAGAAGACTTACATGAATACTACGTTGTTCTTGTAATGGCCGGTGAATCATGTGCGATACCTCGAAGCAGGTGTATTCGGAAGACACGTGTCAACGATAACACCACATATTTAACATAATTCTTACATGATAAATGAAAATTCTCCATGCCCTAGAATGTAAGTACTGAGTGTCTACCTACCACCATACCATAAATAATACACTGAAACTTAATCACGATAACAATAACTCATCACAAAGAGATAACAACTTATTAACGATAAATTATTTATCGAAACGTGTTCAACAATCAACTGATGAGTAGGTACCTATTATAAGTATGATAAGTTGATTTATTATGGACATTCGTCAATGGCGCGATGACAATTTTGATGAAATCTTAGATAATTAAAGGACCCTATTGTGTATGAATGTAGCCATAATTTATGTCCATTAAGAAACGTCGAAGTTTTTTTTTGTTTTTTTTATAAAAGACAAAACTTGCCACTCACAGCTATTGCATCCAATTGGATGATTTATGCAAACAAATATATTGGATATAATGTACGTACCTACCAAATAATGAGAATTGATTATTTTTTTGTTCGAAGTACCGGCGGTTCCAAGTTTATATTATTTCTTGAATAAAAAAAATACATATGTATATGTGCATATTGTGCATTGTCTGGGCTGAAATCAATATTTAAGAGGGTGACTGCTGCCAACGTACCTATATTATCAAATTGATATACCATCATTATTACTAAACGAATCATTTTGAAAAAAATAACCTAGTTAGTTTGGATGTTAATAAAGAGAAATATACCTTAACTTTTTGATTATGTTCTGTATATATTCTTGTAGGAAAATAATAAGCATACCCCGATTTTAGACATTTATCTTAAATTTCTAAAAAAATATAAGGTATAGAGCAATATGTTTTTTTATTAATTAAAGAAGAACAAAATACCTGGAAAAATATGATATGACGTTGCATTAACGCATCAGGTTAAGTAAATAAACCAAAAAAACTTTTATTACGCAATGGCGCTGAATGGACAATAAATGCTTTTTTGGTTTATTTACTAAACATGAAGCATTAATGCAACGTCACATCATATTTTTCAAGATATTTTTGTCATCTTTAATTTTAAAAAAAATATATTACTCTACGCATTATAGTTTATTAAAAATACATGATAAACGTTGAAAATCGGGGTATGCCATTATTTTTCTACAAGAATTTATACAGAACATTATCAAAAAAATAAGGTATATTTTTGTTTATTAATATCCAAACTATCTAATTATTTTTTCAAAACGATTTGATAAGAAACAATGATGGTATATCAAATTAAAAAATAGGTACGTTGGCAGCAGTCCCCCCCCTTAAGAATAAAATCAAAAAATTGAACTGATTTTTTTTTTATTTATTTAATTCTTTTTTTTTGTGGAGCTTCTTATTAATTTGTTAGTAGATGTGCAATATTTTGGCGGATGAAACATTACAAAATAGATACTCCTCTCTTTAACACGAGATTTATCTCAATTAAAGAGGGTTATTATTTATTTATTTACAAAATATACGGCATAAGCCATTTACTTGTTACAATATACACTTACAATAATTAATTACACACAAAGATGAAATACAGAAACAAATAAAAATATACACATTGATGAAATATAAAAACATAAAATATAGATTCAGATAAAATGTAAATATATAGATTTAGATAACACAGATTAAGATAAACATAGACAAAAAAGAATTAGAGAATTAGAAAAAATATAATAATAATGATGAGAGGGAAAAAAAATCGAATGTGACAATAGATCGACTGCATAAGTTGACAGCTATATCGATATAAAAGATCCATATTTTTTTTTGAATACCGGTAAGCTATCTCCCAAAATATCAGCAACATCAGACAGTTCATTATGGAATATGTATCATATTTGTAAAACTTTTTAAATTGTACTTTATATGTAAATTTGTATTGATTTGTAATTAATAAAAAAAAAGTATTTTTCACAAATTTGATTACAATGCCCGAACGCTATCGCCGAGGTGACTCGCCATTATCAAGGTCTAAAATGAAACTAACCAATTTAAACAAAAATCATCATGGAAAAATATTTTAATAATAGGTAATTATAATGAACACTTCCTTGCACCCTGCGCAAGTGGCGAGTTTATTGCCGTATAGAAATTTCATCCAACTAACCAATGTTTCTAGCCCAGAGAAGCAACATTTGCATGAGAAATGAATTTAAATAAATTTCTCCTCTGTTGGGAATCGAATCCAGGACGCCCGCACAGAAACAGAACGGCTTACCAACTCTGTTAACACAAGAACTTAAGAATCATCTTATATTGTAAATTAATATCAACTTATCATGTTTTTGTGGCATACTATCAATTTGTTCTATCTCTCACTTCTTCTTCTTCTTCGATGGCGCTACAGCCCAAATCGAGCCTTAGCCTCCCTCAGCAAGCATCTCACTGTTAGCCAACACAGTCCTGACTATGGTCTTGTACAGGGTAATTTTAGTTTTCCTGTGTACACTGCGAGACTTAAACACAGGTAACAACGATAAATAAGTCTTGTTGTCAGCCGTGATCCTTTTGGTTTTTTTTGTTTTTTTTTCAGATTTTCATACTCTTATTTTTATATATTTTTTTCTAGTATCTAAGCTGTATTTCTAGTATGTATACTGTTAATTTTGATCGGTTATTTGTTAATGCTAATACAGTGGACATGTTTTTGGCTTTTATTCAAAAAAATCATCATTTATGCTCAAATTATATCATAAAGCATAATTATATTAATCTATTTAATGTCCCAAATAAATAAATATATTGTGCACCTTCGTAGCCCTATTAAAATATTTACTCAGATTATAAATATATATAGGTTTAAAAAACCCTTGAGTTCATTGTGTAAGCACATAATTTAATATCAGTAATTATCAATTTTCAATGGGCTCAATTAAGCCGTCGAAAAGAAACAATTACGAATTATTTGTTGAATTATCACAGTTGAATTTATAAATAAAGTATTATGTGCATTATAATACCCCCGCTGTTGAAATTCAACACACACAACCCTTGTGTCAATCACATTCCTGCGAGTTTCTTACAAAAGTACTATTTTCTTTTTTAATTTGAAAAACCATATCCACTGCCTTATTTCTCAAAATTAACCTCTCCAGAATACTTTGTCAGGACCTGAAACGCAATAAATTAACTTTTATGAATATAATTAACGTCAAACTAAACCCAGTGGTGGCTTTTGGCCGGCTTTTAAGATGTTTATTTATAAGGCTTTTGTATAAAGGGGTTGATTTAAATAATGAAGGCCAGCGGGCCATACAATATAACAATAAATACCCCTGCCCTAATCTGATAAAGTACCTACTATCGCCCAATATTTGGGAATATGAAATGTTGTCCGTTTTGGAAGCGGGTCGAACTCGGTACATCCATTATTCTCGCGGCGGAAATCTTTCAAAGGTCATTCGAAAAATTTACACAGTTAATATAGATCATCATAATATCCAAAGTTTCTCGATTCTTTAGACTCTTAAAGTCCGCACGTGGAGCATGTGCCCAAAACATGAAGCATCCGATAATCAAAGAATATCTTCTATTGTATAAGAACCTCATGTAGGTATAAGGACCGTTGCTTTCATTGTTGCTTTCATTAAAAAAAAAAACAATTTCTCAATAGATGGCGTTACAAAAAGGTTTCTTTGTTATTTCACAGATGGCGAGGGTAAAAACAGCTTATTTTTAAACAATCAGCTTCTCATTATTAAAGTAAATAAAATTCTAAAAATTGCATTGAAAAGGGAACTCAATAAGAAGGCATAATTGGTGAACATTGCGCAAGTACATAAAGTGATCACGTAAAGCAGCCGATGATAGTTCGTAAGGCCTGTAGGTGCCTTAAGTTCCTGATTCTCTATAATATTCCAACTGCATCTCTATTCAGATTTTAAAAAAATGTCAAAAAAGAATATCCATTTTGTGCCAAACTTGCTCATCCAATAAAAAAGTCGCCTTTATTATAATTGTATTATACCTATTGAGACACCGTTCACGTTATAGAACTCCATAATTATAAGTAAACATAGAAAAATTATAATTTTTTTTTTAATAATTATGGCGTTGTTTAACAAATATACATACTTCTTCCTACATTCCCTAAAATAAGCATAAATGCTTGTGCTATAGGCGAACGGAATCGGTCAAGGCAGGATTCGAACTCGCGACCACTGGATTACTAACCCGATACACTAACCTCTTTGCCATCCACTCATCTATATTAAATTATCTGATTCTTTCTTTATAGTATTTTTTTTAAAAAGGTACTTTTTATATTTAGATGGGTAGTGGCAGAGCGGTTAACGCGCTGGGGTAATAATGCAGTGGTCGCGAGTTCGAATCCTGCCACGTCCGATTTCGTTTACCTATAACACAAGCATATGCTTAATTTAGGGATATATACTTGTTACATTGAAAAATTCATTCTTAAAAAAATGTGTTTTTCCAATACCTATATTATTACTAAATATTAAAACAAATGTCTTTTTTTGTATATTTGTTATGTCAGAAGGTCCTTAAAATGCATCTATGATTTTTATTAATTTTATTTTAATTGATAGAGAGCTATGCAGTCATACACAATTTATAAATCAACGTTACATTGTTTTGTTAGTGGACCAATGAAAACTCAATTCATTACTCAGTGAAATAATTAAATTACAAAAAATAGAAATAATAAATTTATCAGTAGGTACAATTTAAGAAAGCTGGTTAAATCTAAGAATTAAATATTAACTTAACTTTGGAATGATTTCTACGTTTGCTTAATAGTTCCTACACATATCTACATATGTAATTTGTTACTTAAGAGGACATTATGTATAACATATCTATTAAATACAACATGATTTATTACAACATGATGAAGTTACGCGTTAGTAAGGGTAACTATCGCGTGCGTTAAAAGGGGTTTTTACGTGATTTAAACTATCGGAAATCAAAAATTTGTTGTGTTTTTTGCATTTTTAAAACAAACCTGACTTAAAATAAAAAAAACTAACACGAGCATTCACTTGGATTTTATGAGCTCTTTAAGTACACAAAAAAGTATTTCTACAACATATAGGTAATTATAGAGTAATTTATAAAATAAAATCATATATTTAGTTACTTTTTTAGGGGGATTTATATTTAATTTTTAAATTGTGTGACAATTATTAACTAGAGAAATGTTGAAAATACTTCTGGTATTTTTTTAAAAACACACTATTTAACATATTTGAGAAATTTTATTTCAAATCGGTTTGCTTAGATATATTTGCCCCCCTAACGGTTGGTAGAAATTGCCGTACGTCGATATAACTTACAGTGTCTAAGATATTTATTTGTAAAAAAAATAATAAACGTTAATGTATTCTAGGTTATTGAGAGAAAATATCATGTAAACTTGTAGGAAGGTACATAATATTGATCACAATGACGCGTTAATATGTATTTGTTGTTTGACACATGTCTAATCTAACTAGGAAAAGTGTAGTTATATTAGGATATGAAGGCAAGTATCATGAAATCGAATAATGATTACTTCCTTGCGCGTTCTCTATTATCCACTTGCTCGTATGTTGGTAGCACTGGTAGCAGTGACGCGATGAATAATGGAGCATCAGTCAAAACTGTTGAGTTATTAGATTATTTTCTAGGTCATGTTATTGACTCAAACCTATGACAAATAAATGGTAATAAATGGTAGGTGTCCTCATTTGACACGTAAACGAAGAAGATAACGCATTAATTGCATCGGTTATATCGCTACTGACACGTTACAGAGATACAGAGTCGCAACAAGACATGCAAATGCTCTATAATTATTTGCAAATTTAAACTATTTTCCGTAATAATATTTAGCCTTGGATTTCAAATTATTTTGTTTGTCTATTCTTGTAATAAAATACTATTTGAACCGTAAAGATGTAATTTTTTTTGCCTATTATTCAATACCATTTTGGGCGTACCTGAATCCATATTTATTTATTGATCATTTTGTACACAATATAAACAGATATAAAAAAAAATTGAATGTACATCATCAAAATAATGATAGAAAAAAAAACAAAGAAAATATATACAACACCAAGATAACAATTAAAAAAAAATACTTAATAGTAAAAAAAGGATAAGAAAAGGACAAGGAAAGGAAATCGGAATCACGTATTTAGGGATAAATATTCCTTTTTTAGTTTTTTCCTGAAAATACAAAGTGAGTTAGACGTCGCAATATCCGGACTTAGGCAATTCTATAATCTTGCTGATTGTACTTCGAACGTCTACGTTTCCCAATTCTTTGAATAAAAGATACATTCATTCATTCATTCATACCATCACGGCATATCCCACAATGTGGGGTAACCAGCGAAAGGTGTGCGGGTGTGCATTGCCTTATAAAAGGGAGCACAACATATCTGTGTATACCCACAAAACTTACTAATTGCCTACATCACACTCTTAAAGTATCTAAATTCTGATAAGTAATACACAAAAACTCTTTGTTAAATACCTATCTGATTTTTTAAAATAATCAAAATAACCGAACTAAAAAAATCGTAATCAAGTATAAATTTTATAGAGATGAAGATGGAATATTATAGAGGATACAGGAACACAAGACAAGACACCTACACTATAGAGCTTACGACCTGTCAACGGCTGGTTTACGTGATTACCAATTATGCCTTCCTATCAAGTTCCCTATCAATTCAATTTTTTGAAAGTTCCACATATTTTAATCGTGAAAATCTTTTCGTGCACAAGCGCATAAAGTGATCACGTAAACCAGCTGATGACAGGTCGTAAATCTGGTAGGTGCCTTGAGTTCCTGGTTCTCCTATAATATTCCATCTTCGTCTCTATTGAGATGTTAAAATATTGTCATTGAATATCGTTGATTCCAGACAGGGAAAAAGTTAAATTTTTGCGTGGGATACAATTTTCTTGAAAACGAATTGTTCAACCAGTAGCTGGTAGATATTAAATTGAAAAGGGTCTGTATTTATAAAGATAATAAATTGTTTTTATTATGTTTTATTTAAAAAAACCATATACTTAGTTTTTTGTCTGTTATTAGTTTTTTTTTGTTTTTTTTTCTTAGTTTTTTTTTATCTTAGTTATACGTCGAAAAACGAAGGGTCTTAGACAGTATTGTAAAAGTTGGTTGAAAATTAAAAAATACTCTCGTACATTTCATCCTCTTTATGAGCTTACGCTACTTAGTTGTATAGTTGTATGTGATTGCCCTTTGGGTATGTTATAGGTTATTCATATGCAGAATGCAACGAAACTATATTTATGATTTCTTCTACGTCTTTACAGATCCTTGGTTTTCGAATGCTCACTTCATCTTCTGTTTACACTTAACCGGGAAATTTAAAGACTTTATTTATTTATTTATTATTTACTTATGTTGTAAGTAAATGTTATAAAGATAGAACCCAGTTTAATGATGAGTAGATTAAAAACGACAATAGTAAAGAATGTAAAATAAAGAAGGATGTCATCAAAAGAAAGAAAGTGAACACATTGAGATAGTTTGACAACATGGCTAGAATGATTCAAGAACGCCTGATGAAGTAAATATACCAAGCGGTCAGAATAATAATAAGAACGACATTCCGTAAGAGGTAAATGAAAGTTTAAACAACAGACGAAAATGTGTGGTGTATGAATGTTGATGAGGCGATGGATTTGTACTAGGATAGTAAAATATGGCGAATGCCCTCATCAGATACATGCCGTGATGTATCTATGTAGGTGATATCTCTAAATATAATATACGGTAATTATACATAAATATGTACATATCTTAAAAAAAGTACATAATATAATTTAGAGAGCATTCGGTGGAAGAGGTACAAATGCAGTTGATTAGTTACTCGGTGGATGTAGGTTCGAAATCTGTATCGACATATTTTGTTCACCCAAAGCTTTATTTTGATAGATCTTTGCAAAAACAAGGGAAAATTCTACTGGATTGCTAGTCCAGCGCACTGATTGCTCTGCTTTCGACAAATTATAGCCACAATTCCACGCATATATGATTCTTACAACACGTTATTCTCAGCCGAGGTGGTCATCTTCGATACAAAATACGATAAGTTTCGTCGCGAAGTTCTGTAGGTGATATATACAGTTACACTTTAATTTTTACCCTCCTAATCTCCTATCCCTCCCATACTTAATTGTGTGTATGTGTTGTTGACTGTATTATTATTTGTACCTACTAATTGATAGAATGATTTTTTTGGCTCTGTAATTATGTCATATCAGTTGTAATATCAAATTGTCAATGAGCTGTTGGCTTCCCCAAATAAACTAAAATAAATGTATATTTTTTTTTTAAATAAATCTTCACGCAAATTTTGCATCTCTGGGCTGAAAATACTGATAATTTGGAAGAAATTTCCATTTCATTATAAACTCGCACTTGCACAGAGTATAAGAAAGTGTTTCAACAAGCAAATAAATAAAATGAAGTACCTATTGATATTTTATGAACCTTATTTCATTGCATCGTTAGTTTTTTCCTCACATTTGACTTCATAATTTTTAAGTTTAAATCGTGTTATGTACCTACTATCATTCATTTATGTAGCAAAGGCTCAATGATCGCCATTTGATACCAAATCACTAATCATTATATACCATGTACATTGTCAATGTGTCTCCAAGCTTAATCTGTCAGTCTAGCCATGTTATAAGGGAGGTTTAATCCTACTAATTTATCGAATACTAGGTATGCAGGTTTGAGATGTTGAAGTTATTTTACTAATCTATTTATTTTAGAATTAAATTTCTGTATTATTACTGAATACTAACGCAATCTAATTTTTTTTTTTTGCAATTCGAAATTATTATAAAGATGATACGATATGACGGTAGCAAAAACATTAGACTAATTACCTGAAGTCAAGTTATTCACAATATACCACAGATAATTACAGAATACCAAAAAATGGGTTTACATACCTCTACGTCACAATACGGCATATTTCAAAAAAAAATTCACCACGAGTGAGTTTTTTCATACGACCGGCTTTGAAGCGACTGTTTTGTTTGATAAGATTTTGCGGATGACAAAATCTTATCAAACAACCCACTCTTGGTTCATACAAATCGATTATATTTTTTTCCTTTTTTTCTTTTTTTTATTTATATATTCATTTACACAATTTACATTTGGTTATATAAATTTTGAACTAAACTGTATGAACAGTTTGTCAGTGCAAGCTCCTCTCCTACACTAGAATTATATTGTTATTCAACCATCAATATATCTAATCTACACATATACAGAACATTATTTTTTTTTACCATTTTACAATGAGAATAAAGCACAAACAGAACAAAATAAAGTAAATTAAAAACACAGCAATGAAAACAAGGTAAATCAGAACAAATATGAAACATCGAAAGCAATGAAAATTAAGCATTATAGGTGCAAAATTGTTTTAAAGAGATTTAATTTTTTTTCTTGTATTTCATCACAGTACCTAGTATATGTTTAGGTAGTTTATTGAATAGTTTCGGTATTATTTTTTTGATATTATTGAATTGCTTATTTAATATTTTTTTCCTCTTCATTTTTACTCACTATCTAATATGTTTTGTCGGGACTCTCTATACTCTGTTGTACCATGCTGTCCTGTATTTTTAATAAATTATATCAAATCGATTATCTGCGACCATAATATTTCGAACTATGTGTCATTTCTGTATACGATGAACCCAAGTGTTTTATAAAAAATCTATGGGGGATAAAATAAATTTAACAATTAATTTAAGGGGTCGGCAGAAAGAACCGAGCGCCATACTCCACAATCCATGAAAAAATTAATGCCTTAATTTACATAGTAAATAAAAGACAAAAAAGATAGAAGGGTGGTAGCAGCATTGTTAGTGTGCTGGATTAGTAAACCAGTGGTCGCGAGTTCGAATTCGGACACGACCGATTTCGAATATATGAGGTTGTAGGTATATACATATACTTGTTATAAGGACATATTATTTTTTGTAAATAAAAAAACGTTAAATATTTATGTGATACCTTTGGCAGCAGCACGATCAAGTAGTATAGTTTTTCGCCTCTGTTGAACCAGGAAATTACATGTGGAATCTCAGAAATGTCATTAACAATGATACGTCCCGTCCATCGAATAGGTATGTCTTGTCTCGTATAGGTATAGTGCATCGTCAGAGATATTCAACCATGACCCGTAGACAAACCTAACCATTATACCCATTTACTTAATATATGCATTCAAACAGTGTTAGACAATTTGTTGAAATTTTATTTATAAACTTTCTCTCTACCAATCATATATCAACTTCGTCTCTATTGAGATCCGTAGATTTTTTTACATTCACACTACCCATGTGAAACACATGATGTATAACGCACTTGTTTTATACAGCAAACAAATTCAAATACAAAACATTATATAATCACTTACTGTTAACAGTTTATGCATACATTGCCATAGGTGATACCAATGATATTAAAAATAATAGATACGTTACTAGTCTTTATATTCGGTAAAAAAAGCAAGGCGCATACATCACTTAATTCTTACCGCACTTTAGCTACACGCAAGATGGTGAAGTGTTCGGAAGTATTGTCGATGTCAAAATGCCATCTTGTATGATGAAAACATGTGAACATTACACTAGAACTGTGAAGGAACGACCAGATATATCATTTCATGCTACATGTTTATTCGTTAACTAATACCTATATTTACATATATGGATTTTCGATAGTAATTTTTATTTTGATTAAAACGAGAGAGTAATCAAGTTTTATTCACTTGTAGGAATGCCGAGGGATTCTATTGTTGTAATCCCTTTTTCATACAACGTCGCTTTCAGTCATCATTTGGTGTGAGAGATAATTATAATGTCATTGGAGTAAAAGAGAAAATATGTCTGCAATGTGTGTCTAGTATTGTATTATCTCTTTCTCACTAATGTAGTCTTTCGTATGCGCTCGTTCTTGGTGATATTTATTTATTTATACAATATACTTGTTACAATACTAATAATAAATTACAAATAGAGATGAAAATTTTGAAACAAAAAAATAAAGACAAAGGTAAAAATATAGAAACATACAAAAAATATAGATTCAGATAAAAATATAGATCCACATAAAACATTGATTCATATAAAAATAGACAAACAAGAATTAGAGAGTAATAATTATACACCTTACAGACAGTAGGTACAATATAAAATTAGCAATAATAATGGTGCAAATATTATAACAAAATTTTAACCATCTGAAAAAAAACTATTAAATGAGCCCAACTAACATGAATAAAAGAAAAAATAAAATTGTTTACCCAAAGAAATTAATTTATCAATCGATGTACAAATGACAATAAAAAAATAATAATAACAGGGAAAACTATCGATAGGCATATGGATGATCCATATTTTTTTTTGTTTTTTGAAGACCGAAATTATTTAGAATTCGTTAAACTGTAACATTTTTATAAAGCGTTTTGTTCTATTATAACGTGTCTATATATAAAATGACATTAGTTACACAATGACATTAGTAATACACAAATTCTGAAAGTTTTAGAGCTGAAAATGGTCTGCTAAATAACACTTATATTCCAATAAGGACAGACAGGTGAAGTTGAATGAAACTTTGCTGAAATGACTAATTCTGCAAATCTCCGAGTGAATTTATTCAACGCGTGATCGCATATCTCAATACAAAATCAAATGCGATTGATTACCCATGTATGTACATCTCACCATGTTGTTATTAAAATATACTCCTTCCTAAACTATCGCTGCACACGGGAGGGATGTATGTACATAGGTATCGTAATACTAATATAATCATTATTAAACATTGTGAGCAGTAGCCAAGAAATAATTACTTTACCCTTATAAAGTGGCCATTTTGTTTCTATAATGAATTGGCTGTGATATTTAAAGGTCACAAATAACATGGAGAAATATCATCATCTTGAAGGTATGGGGTTGCTAGGTTTCATTTACTCGCGTGAAAGAAATAATAAACCTCGTGCTGTGTAATCAATATTTCACATTAATTATTTGTAATAAGGGGGTCGAATTTTATTTCATAATATTATATTATACCCCAAAGATTTTGATCTTAACCTCATAATCGATTGAAAACTTGACTACAAAATGTTTTTTTTTACATATAATTTTGGTTACGTCTCTAGAATTAAATGAAATATAATTTGGACTGGAAAAATTTATTTTAAGAAATCGAAAGCTGCCAAGACTATAAAGTATTGCGATCCCAAAATATACAATACTTTGACATTAGAATTTAATGTCTAATCAGAAATCTTATATAATGCTATGGCAACTATTTATGCTGAATTATTATCTTAAAAATATGTCATTAACTAACGTCTCCCAAATAATAGTGATGAATATCAATTATGTATTCATGTCAATTTGTTAGATATGTCAAATATCTAACAAATTGACTTTGTAGTTCAATTTGTTAGATATTTGACTCCTGAGCGAAGATTTGTTTCCTGGTGGAGACACAGATTTAAATTGTCTTTTCAGTCTGGATCTGTGAAACGATAAATATCATAAGTATTCAAAATTCGGCAACTAATTGGGTGCGTGTTTAATTTGAAATATTACCTGATATGAACTGAAAATGCAATTTTAAATTATCTCAGGATTCATATAACAAATCAACTGAACCACGAAGGCCGAATATAATTATTGTTACATATAAAATATATATTAGATGGATTGTGGCCGAGCGGTTATCGCGTTGGGTTACTAATCCAGTGGTAGCGAATTCGAATCCAGTCACGATCGATTTCGTTCACCTATTGCACAAGCATTTACCTATGCTTAATTAAGGGAATGTGTGAGATATGTAATTGTTTCAAGAAAAAATGTATATATGAAATTGAGCAAACCATCCTTCAATTATACATAAGACAAAACTCATCTTTAAATAGTCAATCTAATGCCTACCATAATATCATTCATAATATTGAGTGATTTATAGGAACAATAAAAATTGTGATAAGAGATCTTTAAAATCTCAAACACGAATAGTTCACGTAGGGATAATTATCTCGTGTCGAAAGAGGAATGCAATAGTTGGGTAGGTACTTATTTTCAAAATGTGATTGAACTGGGGATTAAGCGAAAACGGCTGATTCTGGAAACGCTGTCGGAGCGTTCCAGATAAAATCTTCAATAAAGGCGTTCCTTCCCCCGAATAGTATGTAGTTGTGTGCAGCTTTCTCTGCAAAGCGACTCGCCAAACCGACCCGAACGACTAATCCCAAAGAAATCACATACCCAACGTGTTTTGGTCCATTGGATCGTCGTTAGCTTGCACTGAGGTGGCGACCGTTAAACTATATCTTTATGTTATATTCATGAACGTGGATGATATTGCATTGATATATTATTGTTGCGACCCAACAAATATACCAGTCCAACCTTTAATAGATAAAACAAAATATTATGTGCAGTTTCCAGAAAATATCACAGACCTGTAAAAGAACAAGAGTGCTGTATTTATTTTTACTTTACTTGTTTTGAATTTATTAGATACTCCTCACATACCCATGGGGATATAGTGGGGAGTTATAATTTCGCAATTTTTATGCAATTATATTTTTATTGCAGATTATCAACTAGTATCATGCTGAGATTTTATTCTGAAAATCATCACAATGGATCTGTGTGTGCTGTGTACTATGTGCTTTGTAGGTACGGCGTGTTTATTCTACTTTATCGATTATTGACTAAATTCGATTCATTTCAAATTTTGCAATACTTTCGACCTCAATAGATTTTGAGCGATATCTGAATAGTGCTTCAATTTTTTTAACTGTCAATTATTTCAATGTGACCCCAAGCTCTCAAATGGCTCCTGAATATTCCTTCTGTATCCTTCCGAAACCTCATTCTATTCGTTATTGCTGTGTGAGGTGTATTTATTATTATTTTTTCTCTCTTTGATTTTTTTCTTTATTTCTAACTAAATACCTACTATTATACCAACTTAACTTTAGTGACTTCGCCTTGTTCGGGTTGGTTGGAAAAGTATTTATTTTGGATCATTATACGGTCAAATTAAAAATGATTGCAAAATAAGATGTACAAACATCAAAACAATCACAAGAATATAGAAATTTAAGTCACAAAAAAGTATTATAACGGAATATATTTTTTAACTATTTCAATGATACTGGAAGGTATGGATGTGGATGATTGGGGTGAGTGAGGAGGAATAGAATAAATATTTAATTATTTTTGTATATTATATTATGTAATTTTATGTTAATAATACATGGTTGGGTTTATTGCCAAAAGGATATCTTTTTCAACAGTAAAATAAATTACTTTTAAAAACATCGTTAATATACAGATTGATTACAGAAATGAGGGAGTGACTGAAAAGGAATTTTTTTTAAGATATATTTAATAAAGTTTCTATAGTACTCTTTTAATAATTTTCCACGTTGAGACGATGTAACATTATCACGAATGCACACAAATAAGTACACTCAATTACTTTCTAATGTATGAAACTCGAAAAAATATTGCATACCACCAAATCTGTGATACAATATTTTTTCGTGAAGAAAATGTTGAATTAAGAGGATTTTTTTGATTAGCAGAAAAAGTAATGAAAATATTGTAAGTAACTCAATCGGCAGATTTTCATATTCTCTTTCGATTGAGGTAACAATCGAATTCGTAGGTCTTATACTATAGTATTTAGTCATTTACAGTAAAAAAAATAAAAAAAAGGAATTGACTTAAAAATAATTTTACAAGAAAAGTATTAAAAAAATCAAATTTCCAAAATTTTAAGCAATAGAATAAATATGTAAAAATAAACTACTGTTCTTTATTTCAAAGGCGTTTCTTTGAAGGGTAATTGGGAAAAGATTTTCAAAATTACTATAGACTCAGTTTACTATAGCTTACTATAGACTCAGTTTTTCCATAGTACTTGAAAAGAGTTCTGTATTATGAATATAAATGGCTGTACATTTAGACGATTAAAGGAGTATATTTAGAAGAGGAAAAAATTCAAGTTTATGTTTCCTTCATTTAGAATATCATTCACATAGTCATGCCCCCCCTTTCTAGGGTGTCTAATCCTTATAATTCCACCCCTTGCACATTTATTTATTTATTTATTTGTCATCCGTCCATCTTTTATTCTTTTAATACGTCCAAATCTTCTCAGGGCATTCACTTGTTATATTCATACAAAATACGCGAAATGATTTGAAATCAATGTTCCTCTTTTTACGTGATTTATAGTTGGTCGGTGTATTCATTTTAAGTGTCTACCGTCCACAATCTATAGGATGTAGAGCTTCCTAATAGAATATTCGGTATTCAATATTCGAATAATTTTCGGTCATATTGTGATTATGAAATATGAGTTTGTAGAAATCAATTTTAAACTTCACACTTCAAGAAGTGAATCTTTGAGCATAGAGAATGGCTACAATTTTATGGAAATCAGGATGTCTTGTTAACAATTATTATGAAGAATTATGTAAGTGTCATTCAACAAGAATTTTTAAGTTTTATTTTTAGATATTTTTATTAAATGCTATTTGTGTCTCTACAAATAAATATTGGTAAACGACCACCAAAAAAAGAAGAAATAGATGGATGTCGGCATCACAAAAGGGCTTGCGGAAGGGGCAAACTTCTTAAAAATATAACATGTTTCCAAAGCCAACAAGAAGAAGCTATTTTTGTTTATTTTTTTATCTGTTCTTGTATAACAAGGCATATACGTCCTCGTCCTACATTCCCTTAATTTAGCGTAAATGCATGTAATTCTTAACGGATATTTATTTTTCAATTGTTAATTTGTTTTTTTTTCGAATATTCGAATAGGTAATTTATATCTCGAATATTTGTCAGCTCTAATAGGTACGTCTACCTGTGTTTCTTATTAAAATATTGTTATCTCTTTTCACAGTCTGATGCGCGGCAAACATCTTCAATCAATCGTTCCTGACAGGAAAGATAAATTAAAAACAATCTCTCTCGGTAGGTAAGAAATAAATAAGTATTTGAAGATAACGACTAATTTATCTTTTATTCTGTACAAATTGAATCGAGAAAGAAACAAACGAAAACAAAAAAACAAATAATGAACTCCGTGTGTCCCGAAAAGCTTGTTTAAATTATTAATTGTAGCGAATAGCGGAGTTAAGTGTTTGTATGGTAACCAAAGCGTGATAGATGCAATGTATGATATTTCTTAGTACCTACTTCAAATTTCAAATATTGTGATGAGCAAGGCCAAAAATCATGTTTTCATTTGTTGTCATATGACCAAGACTATGTTTTGCAAACCCGTTTGTTATATTTGCAAGACTATGTATTGTACATTGTACATACAATGTTGAATACTCGTGTTTTATGTGATAAAATAAAATATGTATATCTATCATTGATTTTTTTATCAATTTGTGAATTTTACTGGATAATCTTCCATTAAGAGGGCTTAAAACATTATGACTGAAAATCTGCCATATTTAAATCGCCTAATACAATATTACGTGGTAATATGAAGCAACTATCGCGTGCGTTTTAAAGGGCTTATACGTAATTCAAATATTATTGGAAATATAAAATTTGTTTATTTTTTTGCATTTTAAGAACAAACTTGCCATAAAGCGAAAAAAAAACTTCGAACTTTCACATTGATTTTATGAACTCTTCAAGCTTATAAAAGATTTATTAGGTACCTACTGTACGACACACAATTATGGAGTTATTTAAAAAATGCTGGTATAAAAAGATTAATATAACAACTTTTTAGGGGACTTTATGCTGAATTTTAAAATTAAGTGACCAAAATTCACTAGAGAAATATTTAATTTATACTTTTTACACTCAATAGAAGCGAAATTTGATTTCATATTGGGGTGTTTAGGTTTATATATCCTCTTAACCGAAAAATGATTTTTGAAACGAATATAATTTATTTCCAAGTAATTCTTATTTTTAATACAAAAAATTTAGTTTGAAAATTTCAAAATCACTTATATTATTTTTTAAAAGTTTCAGAAACTACCTTCGCAGTGGGTCAACATTGACAGAAGATCAGCTGACTGCATAGAAGATTCAGGTCTGAAAGACACACAGTGAATGTTCATAGCGGGGAATGGAGTGCCAGCATCAGATGAACTGGGAACTAGGGAAGAAAGAAGATGAAAATTGTTTTTTTTATATAGCTATTTATATAAAATATAATATAACATACCAACCAGGCCCAAATTCAACGTATGGACAATGTCCGAAAAATATCACTCTATAAAAATATTAATTGAAAACTTGATAATAATTTACTTCCAAACACAGCTAACCAATGCTCACTCGGAAAACAATAAAAGCAATTGTAATTTTTACGACAACAATAGCCATACAGAATACACTCTAGACTCTAGGTACTACATATGTAATATCAATTTTAATTATTCAAGCTATTGAAATAATTTCGATTCCGTTCGGGTGTATTTTTTTTATACAATATTATTTGGGTAACAAAAAAACGTCACGAACAACGATATAAAATAACATAATATTAAATTTCGTTTTTAATTAGACGCTGCCTTTGGTAATGATAATAATTTTGGTCTCTATTATTATAATATTCCATTGTAACATTGTCGAAATTCCCCTACACTTTAATGTAATATTTTCCATAATAATAAAATGTACTGATTCACTTGAACGGGTCCGACAAAAGAGTAGGTACCTACGTTATGTATATTAAACACAGTATACATAGTACGGGACAGGACGTTTTGTCTGAATTTTGATTAAACTATTGTTTTTTTTGCTGCCCGTTTGTTTTGTGTTACGCGGCGTCGCTTTGATTGTGTATTATTAATTTTAATTATTTCGCTATTGTTCGGAGGCACTACATTTACAAGTGATAATACAAAAATTATATTTTCAATATAAATAATCACTATAAAATGATTACAAAAGCCATTGTATTTTATTTTATTCAAATAATTATTTTTATTTTATTCAAATGATACAACACATAAAAAAGGACAACCACAAAATACACAAAAAGATGCACAGTACCTAATTTAAAACATATTGCCCTTTACGAGAGTTCAAGCATTCGTGTGTAAAGGAGACATTTAAAAACAAAAAAATATATATTTACAAAATTATTAAGTATACAAAATGAAGTTAATACAATTTACAAATCAGTGTATATTATATATCTCTTTTTTTTTAAATAATCAAATTCAGTTGGCTGTACCGAATCTGTTGTACCTACCTATGAAGCATGTCTGCCAATAGGCGTGATGACAGTAAGAAAAAATCATAAAAATTATGATTTTATAAAATAAAATATGTTATAAAGATTTGAAAAAATATATTTATTTTCATTTTAAAAGAGCGAATAATATTAATATTATTAAAATAAAAATACAAAATATGTTAGTCCGCCATTTTATGTGAAACACCAATCAGAGCGCATGACGTCACCATATTGCTACTGTCATATTGTGTTGTTCGAAATGGCTATTTTTTTCATAACAAGCTATATGGAATATGCTGCTTATTTTTAACATGCTATTTTTATTTATTGATTTATTTGGTTTATTTGGGACAATAAACCAAATAATATCGCTATCCGCTCTATTGAATCGTTGACGCATCTGTTATAACACGCACCGAGTATTGTAACGTGGTGGAGAATATTTAACGTTTCAGAAATAAATAACTTGGTGGCTTTCATTGCTTGATTATAAAATAAAATTATGTTATTATATTGTTTCTTTGATTTTGTTATGTACAGTAATGATGATGTTTGTGGGAGTTGTACAGTGTTATATGAGGTTGAAATAGAAATACACAATGTATTTATTATGATGAATCTAGTAGATCAGAATATAATAAGATATACATATGGGATAAATGTTATGATTCATATACATATAATGATTAATATATTAAAAAAAATATAATGTAATGTAATAGGTGTGATGACTGTAAGAAAAAAATCATTGAAATTATGATTTTAAAAAATAAAATAGGTTATAAAGATTTAAAAAATGTACTTATTTTCATTTTAAAGGAGTGAATAATAATAATAATAATATAAATATAAAACTACAAAATGTGTTAGTCCGCCATTTTATGAGAAAAAACAATCAGAGCGCACGACGTCATAGTATGGTCGCGTCAATTCTTCTGATAGTCTTCAATACAATATACGCATTAATTGTCGGTCTGGACTATGTTTTTTTTTTGGTGTTATCGATATATTAATATTTTAATTAGATACTTAAAACTAAAACAAATCAAATATAAATGGAACAAGGATTCATCAAAGCAAATAGTTTCAATTTACCTAGATACTCGCCTACCTATCGGGGAACACTATGGGCCGGTATTACAGTGTCAGTTTAAGAGCTAAACTCAAGTTTTACAAAAATATAGCGTATTACAGTGTCCGTTTAGACCCAATCTTCCCTCAAATACGTCACTAAAACGACAAATATTTAACTCAACGTTTCTGGCAGATTAAGTACTTAACTGTGAGTCAACTGTCATTTGCTAGGCAACTCGTGTAGTTTCAGTTTCTATCACTAGAGGCGTTAGGCAACGTGTGTAGATTCAGTGTTGTATCACTAAAGGCGTTAGTTATATCGAAGGTGGCGCCACACAACAAAACAAACTGACAGCCGTATTGAAACGAACACGGGCATTTAAAAGCATTATTTTGGTGAAAAAAATTAAATTTTCCATGTTGGATAGTAAAACAATGGTATTTAAAGTCGTAGCGTCCCGTTTTGTATTTCGTATTATTTGAGGTTATTTAAATTTGACAGACCACAGAAAAAGTGAAATATGTCTATAATTGAAGATTTAGTAACTGACATGTCATATTGCACTGTAATACGGAAATGGATTCAATCTCCCCTTAACATTAATCTTGAGTTTGGCAAACTCAATGAGTTGAGGGCCGACTGTAATATCGGGCCTATGTTAATTGTATTTTGTATGTAACTTAGTTTTTATTGAATAAATAAATAAATAATGAACGCTCGCAACGTATGGTAAACTAATTTAGTTTTAGTATTCTACAATTTTGTCACGCGATGGTGAGCTGACGAACGTTCGACATGTTATGATGCTGGTCACTGCCAAACTAAACTAGCAAGCTATATTTTTTTCATGCAATGAAGTGATTTGCGAAACGACGGCGATTACGCGAAGCATGCGTTTTAAAACATCGTTACAATTTTAGCAGCATACGAATTATTACATAGCGCTCGTTATTTGTATTGTGTTCATAACAAGCTATATTTATCTGCTATCGTTATTTTTAGCAATAGCAGCCATAGTAGTTATTTTTCTGCCTGTCTTAACTACTCTTAACTAGAATGGAACTTTTGATGGTCGGATATTTCTTTGCGTCGAACAAAGACTTTTGTTCATCAGAATTTCGAAACGTAAAAACTTAATAATAAGTACATATAAGTACTTTATTTATCTGTAATTTAAATACAACTTACATCTCGAAAATCGATAAAATATGCTCCTTCTTCTCTCTACATTATGTGTTCATAAGCTAAAAACATACGCGGGAAACGTATGATGGCCTATTTTGACGTTTGGACATTAATGAAGTTCTTTATATGCTTATTGCCTAAATAATGGTAAATATTATATTATTGAGAGCTAAAAGTGGGGGAGCAAATACTGTACTTCATTGTAAACGCGTACTTAATAAAATACACTTGTGTCTCGCCGTGCGAAATTTAATCATATATTTCTCTTTTTTTTCGCGTGGGACGAAAACATATACCTCAGTAGGTGTTTTTTTCGTCGTGTTTGTACATTTAGGGACCGCACAACACTTATGCACTTTTGAATTGATTATAAATACACAAATCGTCCTAGAATACATATATTACATATAGTAGTGATATGCAGTTTACAATATCGTGACGTCACCGTCAGGGTCGGCAGCCGCCATGATACTACAAGCGTTTTTTGGCGTAAATGTCAAATTTGATTTTAAAATGGCGATTTTTGCTACTAAACCTTTATTTTATGTAGAAATGTATATAGGTATATTTGAAAACAGTGAATGCGTAAAAACATCGTGAGATAGTTTTTCAAAATTAGTCATCATGCCCATTGTATAATATTTTGAACATGATGTTTTATTTTGTCAAAAATGATGACATATGACATTAATACCTATTGTGGTGGCAGAGCAGTTAGCTCGCTGGATTAGTATTACAGTGGTCGCGTGTTCGAATCCTGCCACAATCGATTTCGTTCACTCATAGCACAATCATATAGGCAATTATGAGGATGTATATGTTCCTGTCACAAGGAAATATTCATTCTTAAAAAAAGCTCTGCCTATTGCATTTATTATTGTGTAAATCAAACATTAGTGCGTTTGGTCGGTTAATCGACCGTCATAGCAAAGTAGTAAGATGTTAAACTTATGTCACGTCGTCATGAGCACAATTCCCAATCAAATATAAATGTATTAAACTTACTATCTGATGCGATAATGCCTCTTTATTTGAAAACTATAGTATTCTTAGAAATAAGTATTGTTCTTCCCCCCTCCACTACTCTTTCTACTTATGGGGACTAATAACCTAGAGTACACATGAATCCGGAAAACCCTGAAACTTAGGTGCCAAAGAGAGATGATTACAAGGAGAAAAACAGTTATCTCACCGTACACTGAAAGCAGTAGCGGAATTGTAATGGAAGCCGAAAATCTTGGTTTGCCTATGAATATTAGATAAGCTAAGAAATTTAAGTCCTAATAATTTTGTCTGTTATTGAAACTACATATACTACAAGATAAAAATTGAACTGTATGTAGATACGATGCTTGACAGGGCCACGACTGTAAACTTTATATTATTTTGGCATGCAATTTTCAAATATTTCCATGGCCACTCAAGTGAACAACGATGCTAAAGAAAACATTAAAAATTCCGACATTTATTCACAATATATTTCAGGGTTGCCTAGTCCGAAGGTTCGAGGCACGCCCCTGACTGAAAGTGAAGATAGGCACCGTACTTATGGCGAATAGTCTTCTAATCTTTGATAGGAATTGGTTCACTCCACTTTTACTGTAAACATGCGATTAAAAAAAAAACGCGATGTGCGTTTAAAAACACCGTAATCAGCAATACTAGAATGTAGATTATAAATTTACATTTAAATTTTAATAAATTTATTCATTTTATTCGCTTATTGAGTACAATTTATAATTATATAGGTATCAAATGATCAACATCACCCCACTAGGTATTACCAGTTTTGGGGTCGTTGTACAACAAAAAAATCATAAAGAAGCAACATAGTTTCATTTTCAAATAAAATAACAAGTTCTTACGTAACTTTGAAACTCGAACACCTACATTTCATTTCGCCCACAATAGCTACAAAACAAAAGAACAAGTATTTCGCGTTTCGTGTTTTGTGTTTTGTGTTTTGTCAAATTTCTATGATTGCACGTCAATTTGGAGAAAAGTTTACAACAATCACGTGTCTGCCGCATTTCCAAATTTGAAAAAAAAAAACGCGGGCTGTCCGTCACGCTGTCACACGTCATGTTCCCGTTTCGACGGTCTTTTCCCTGATTCCGTATTATATTAAACACACGTTAAATACAAAAATAATGCGTGTCGATCATTAGATAAGACAAAACGTGAACAGTACACTACCGTACAAAACGTATCGGTGTCACGCTCGCGCTCGAAGAACCGACGAGGCGTGCAATAGGGATGGACGTATCATCATGACGAAAAGTTTACTGACATTGTTTATTTTAATTTTTGTACGGTTCAGTTTGTTTGCTGTATTTATTCAAGCATACATATGCATATCTCACACGGTCAAATTTTAACATTTCTAAAATTAACAGTAGAATTATAATAAAAAATTGTAGGTACCTACCTACTCGTGAACGTATGTAGGCTTTAACCCAGGTATAGCAATTATCATCGTAAATGAAATAACATAGGTACTTACATTAAAAAAATCTTCCTACTCCATTAAATGAAAATGAAATGAAGTATTTTAACTAAATACTACGAAGATATTCTTTGATCCTTATTTTTAATCACATATGATAGGAAGTTCATCACCTGATTTTGTAACTTTTCGCCATGTCGCAGATTGTTTTCAAACTCATTTGATATTTTTATATTATTATTATTATGTAATTTATGTAGATGTGTACAAAGGCGGGTTTATTGCCATAAGGCACATTCTTCCAACCAACCCGAGCAACGTGAAGTCACTGAAGTTAAATTGGTACAATACTTAGCGTTTAGTCCACGTCTCGCATCCATGTAATAAAACAGACCACACATAGCATCTTATCATTCTTTGTCGAAGTTTCAGGTTTATGTTGTCGTTACAGAAGAGTGTTTTCATTTTATTAAATGCAGCTCTTGCTGCCTCAATTCTGCATTTAGCCTCATCCGGGTCAAGGGTTTGCGTGAGCATGCTGCTGAGGTATTTAAACTTCTCCACTCTTTCGACGCTGCGGCCGATCAAATGCATCATTGATAAGCATCCAGTGTAAACCAGCATCAAATGCATCCAGTGTAAACCAGCCGCCCGAAAGTCATCCATTTGTTTTTACTAATATTAATTGTTAGTCCCAATCTTTTACCGGATTCGTCAACAAGGTCAAGGAGATCTTGAAGATCATCAACACTGTCAGCTAGTAGTACAGTATCGTCTGCATATCTAATGTTGTTGATTAGGACTCCATTTATCTTGAGACCTTTCTCGGTGTTACTGAGGGCTCTTTTACAGACATAGTCGGAGTAGAGATTAAACAATAACGGGGACAGAATACAACCCTGTCTTACTCCTCGTTGAATGGTGATTGCATTTGATTTCTCACTCCCATGTCTCATTTCGGCTTTTTGAAACCAATAGAGGTTCTTGATAAAATTTAGGTCTTTGGAATCAATGTTACAATCGGCAAGCATTTGTATCAAATCAGCATGTTTCACCCTATCAAATGTTTTTTCGTAGTCAATAAAGCAGGCAAATATTTCCTTTCTTTGGTCACGGCATTTTTGCAAATTTACGTTAATAGCCATTAGTGCTTCACGTGTTCCAAACGCATACAAATAAACAACAAATAAACAATGTTAATCTTACATTATGAGAACGAAAGTAAATCTAATCAAAGTGTATGGTAAAACAAAAATGCCACATTTAATTTCTAAACTACTATTCAATTTGTCCGCCCCTTTTCAGAAAGTTTAGAACAGTTTTTTTATTCCCCAATCCTAATATTTTTTTAAAAAATGTTTCAACAATCGGTTATCGTAACAACAATATCGTGTGATGCACGTACACAACTGACAAACGAGAAAAAGGCAGACGAAATTTCACAAGTAGATGTTTCGAAATAATACCATGGTATTTATGTCGGACAAGGGCGTTGCCACTACTTGATCTCGCAAAGTGTACTATTAAAATTTTACCAGACAATAGGTGAATATTTTGAAATTTGGCTTTTGGTCGTTCGGAATAATAATTTGAGTTGAACGTGGCACGCGAGCATAATTATAATATTACTCAAACCAATTTGAATGTTGCTTTTCAGCGCATTAAAATTATTATCGCTATACTCACTTTTATTATTAACTACTATCGCTGACACGATACTTATTTCTTCTTAGTTGTCAGTTAAATTACAGCGTGAAATTATTATTAAAGTATTAATATTATTCTGATAGGACAAACCCGGAAGGTTTGTAAGTTCGATACACAATACAAAATTGTTTTGGTTCGAGTTCAGATCTAGTTCAAAATACTAATTATTCAAAAAAGTTAGACAGGTATGTCCTATTTTAGGGATCTGTCTTTATTTTTAACAAGGTTGCATGCAATAATTTTTTTTCTAGTATACCTTTGGTGCCTGTATGATTATATACCTTTCAACATCCCTACCCGTAGAAATAGACACACTCCTCTTTTCCACCTAACCACTCAAAACACCAACTATGTTCAACATGCACTAATCTACAGAATCTGTAATACCTATACACAATATATTTCATATATATATTTCAGACTTAAAATTTCATCCTCAGAATCAAACTCAACACTTAATATACTGTACACATTTATATATACCTACAATTTCACATATCACTCACACAATATCTCACCATAATATGTAACTATGTATCTATTCCTTATTTATCTTAATATACTATAATAACTCGAGTGACAACCTGTAATTGGCTTTAATATTTATTATACGCTGTATGTAGTCCTCTAAATAGATAGATAAATAAATAAATACTTAAATAAATAAATAAATAAATAAATAAATAAATAAATAAATAAATAAATAAATAAATAAATAAATAAATAAATAAATAAATAAATAAATAAATAAATAAATAAATAAACAAATAAATAAATAAATAAATAAATAAATAAATAAATAAATAAATAAATAAATAAATAAATAAATGAATGAATGAATAAATAAATAAATAAAAATAAATAAAGAAATAAATAAAAAAAAATTAAATATATAAATAAATGTATAAATAAATAAATAAACACATAAATAAATAAATAACTATCAGAGATGTGTTTTTTTTTCTACATACTGCACAGAAAAATATTTAGTACAAGGACCAGAATTTATTCTGATTTTACCGATCGCGATAGCGTTACATATTGTAGAACTCCATAATAGGTGAAAATCAAATTATTTTTTATGTATGTAGGTACATGACATTTGACGTCTTTCTCGGTGTCCCTTTATTTTACCCATCATTATCAGTTGAAATAGCCTTTATTTTTCGCCTCACAGGTACCTACATGGTAACAAGGCCAAATTTATATTTTAAAATGGTATATATTATATTACTTTATATAGTAAGGCAACTATCGCGTGCGTTAAAATGGTATATATTATATTACTTTATATAGTAAGGCAACTATCGCGTGCGTTAAAATGGTATATATTATATTACTTTATATAGTAAGGCAACTATCGCGTGCGTTAAAATGGTATATATTATATTACTTTATATAGTAAGGCAACTATCGCGTGCGTTAAAAAGGTTCGAAAACTCATTTTTTATTTGCATTTTAAGATCAAATCTGGGGGGCAAGTCTGGTCCAACCGGCGAAATCAAAACCCTCGTGATTACCCATATCATGGATATAATTATCATATGGAGTTCTATGACATATAATTATATTATAGAACTCCATATAATAATTACATCCATGATATGGGTAATCGTGAGGGTTTTGATTTCATCGGTTGAACCATACTTGCCCTCCTGACTTAAAATGAAAAAACTTATCGACCATTCACTTTGATTTTATGCACGATTAAAGATTTATTTCTCTTCTTCTTCTTCTTCTACGATAAAAATTATTTTATTTTTATTTCATGTAGCTTCTTGGGCAATAAACAGGTGCTAAGTTAAATAATTATTTAACACGCACCCAATAACAAGCTGCCACATTCTGGAGACTTACGATATTAATCGTCTCACAATAAAAAACCGTGTCTAGTAATTTAAAAGTGTATCTTATTAAAAAAAAATTCTGTGGATAAGGATATTTTTAATATTTTATTTTTGGATATTTATGTTTAATTTTAAAAATTGTGACGAACAATCACTAGAGAAATGTTGAAAACACCTATGGTATTTTATTTTAGAAAAACACACTGTTTAACAAATATTTAAAAAAAAATTATTTCGAATTGTAGTGTTAAGGTTTATATGCCATCTTACATTAGAGATTTGTTGGATCGAATTCATAATGAAGAGCTTTAGTCGGTTTTAAAAAAATATAGCTAGGTGTAAGAATATTTGATTTTTCTGTCTACCAATTCATCCCCTTTAAAACGCCCACATATAAAATTACCCTTAACAACGCCGGCATATAATATGCTAAAAATTTGTTCAATAACCACCTAAAACGGCTACTATTCATTATTTTTACGATAATGTTATTGTTTTTATGTCTATATGTTTCGCACGAAATGTAACAATATCGACTGCTGTTAAACATTTTCAATAAATAATTTATTTTTACGATCATGTTAAACGAGGTTAAACGTTACGGTTTATTGGTATCAGATTTTAACTAAGCTTATTACGGCCGAAATCGTTTTGTTTAAGGTAATTTAAACAGGAATTAAGAATTATATTTACACATAATTATTTTATGTTTACATTACCTGCAATGGAATATGAAACTATCGGGAAACTACGCGACTAATGATTGCATGAAATCAATACCTATTGAAAAATACAAAATTCTGTCCTATCGAATATTATTTTAATTGCATATATTTACCCTTTCGGAGTCAAATGATATTACCATTTTTTTTAAATTTAATAACAATATATAAATAACAATTATTTGAATTTGTACACTGTTTTTTTCTCTCTTTCCCAAAAAGCATAAAATGCTTGTGCTGAGAAAGTGAGTACATATAGAACGATTCAATTACATTCAACATAAAAACATAAAGACATACAAAATATATTCATTCATTCATACCATCACGGCATATCCCACAATGTGGGGTAACCAGCGAAAGGTGTGCGGGTGTGCATTGCCTTATAAAAGGGAGCACAACATATCTGTGTATACCCACACACCAGTCTCGTCTTACCTCAAAAGGCACTACATTCAGAATGGGTACAAAATATATAAAATCAACAATATCATAACTATAGGTACCTACACAAAAATAAAACATCAACACATAAACTATAAAAACAAAAAAAGCATCAATACAATTAGCATCAAAACAAAAAAAAGCATCAATACAAATAGCATCAAAACAAATAGCATCAAAACAAAAAAAAGCATCAATACAAATATCATAAAAAAGCATCAAAACAACAAATTAACCCCAAGATTCTATTAACCCCTTGTCTATTCTTTTACTTTAAAGTGTTTCTATATTTTGTTACCTAGCTTTTTGTTTCTTAATTTTCTTTTTTTATATTTTTATTGATGTAGGTGCCTTGAGTTCATGGTTCTTCTATAATATCCCAACTTCGTCTCTATTAAGATGTTAAAAAGTTTGTCAGTAAAATTGTCCTTTTAAGTGTGCAGTGTAGGTATCTATGTAAAAAAAAATATTTTCATAATTTATACATTCATTCATACCATCACGGCGAATCCCGCGACGCGGAGTTACCAGCGACAGGTGTGCGGGAGTGAATTACCTAATAAAATGAAGCACAACACATGCGTGTATACCCACACACCAATCTCGCCTCACCTAAATAGGCACTACATCAGAATCGGTAGTGAATCTCATTGCTGTACTATGTGAGATCGTCAGATGTAAATTTGCAATTCGATAACCCGGCGAATATTTCTAAAATTTAAAAATTTCTCTATGGTGATCTGAAAATCAAATGCTTACAATATTATATCAAGCTTCATAACTGAGTTTAAATAATAAAAAGTAGGTAATCATTTCGACGTGAAATTTGTTTTAAAACCCTTTTTTAACTTCACAGGTCTGTCTGTACTGGAATTTTGCAATAGATTTTAACTAAATTCCCAACCAGTTAGAGCTCTAAAACTTATCAGCTTGATAAATTTGATATTTCTATAATATAGTACATTAAATATTTTTTATAAAGTTCCCAAATTCTAGCAATATTATAAAATCACTTGATGAAAAAAATAGAGTATTCACCGCTTTAGGTAACGAGATTAAAAGTTTTTGGCGTTCTCGTAAAATAATATGTATTACCGTTCATTATTTAAGCAACTGGCATTACCTATTCCAAAATCGTTTAGCCGTAATTTAGAAATTTTAGATTTATCGAAAAAAATAAAAACAAAAATACAAAAACAGTTATAATGAATATATAGATTGTTAAATATTTTTTAAACATTAATAATCAGGAATCATTAGAGTTGATAGGTAATATATAGCGATCTCCTCAGAGCCTTATCCTTTGATATGGAAAATAAATAAACATGTACATATCTGGATGGGTGAATTATTCCCAATTGAAAGCTTGATGGGTGCGTTTGTTGCAATATATTTTGATCCATTAAATAATTTACAATTAACGCGTTGATCTAATAATTCATTTGAGGAAGTGTATAATGTTAGTAGGTAATAACAACTGAGTGTTATTATTTGTAGAACTTCATTGTTATCAATATCATTAGTAAAAAAAACCTTCATTTCGATGCGAAGAAATTTTTGAAAAGGGTGTCATTTAGTATTAAGGAATTATTAATTATTTTATTTACACTTGTAACAATTTTATTCGCTGTTCCTGGTCCTAGCCCCTAGACAACGTGTCATTTAGCTTGAGAAAAGAAACAAGAAAAGATAACTCAATGCATGGAAGTGACAGTTGTCACGTGACTGGCAACTGTCACTTCCATACATTGAGTTATCTTTTCTTGAGCTAAATGACACGTTGTCTAGGGGGGCAGTGCTGTAATGGCTCAGTCTGATTTAATGGAAAAGACATCATCAAATGTCAAACATATTGCAAGAAAACAGTAGAAAAATTATCACAAAACAAATGGACGATTATTTGTTTTTGCTTTGTTTATGTTATTTAAAAACGCTTATATTTAAATACAACATCGTATCAAAATTTCCAGTCAATCGACAGACTAAGTTTCGAGTTATGCGCATCTATGCGCTGCCTGAATTTTTAAATGTAGCTATTTTTTATACGATCTTTGGGTTCCGTTATTTTTATGGTATAAATGTTTTTCATCCGAAAATAACGTTTATAATATTTAATGTATAATTAATCAACACAAGTTATAGATGGGTTGTTCTATTTGGAATGAAAATGTAGAACTTTACCCGCCCACAAAAATACGAGATCATTTTTTATATTTTATATTTGATGGCGATTTTAAGATAAAGTTGTTAATAGATGATACAACACAAGAGATAAAGCGAACAAGAGCCCTGAATAAAATAAAAACCATAAATCATCAATTAAATTGTATTATTTTTATTGAAGGAAAAAAATATTTTCTCACTCTGCTGACCTTTGACTTGTTTACCGTGGCTAATAGTGAATCAATCGCTCTTTCAGTCCAATAGGGATACACATTTGAAAATATTTATATTTATTATACAAAAACAAGGTTTTAATAAAATATCAACTAGTTAAAATCAAACGAAATATAATGTTCTAACAGTTTAATGGTTATATTTAAGTTCAACATTAAATATTGTTTGATTTTTATCACTATAATATGAAGTTTTAAACAAACGAATTGTAATGCAGAAAAAAATGGAAAATAATTAATCAGAATCGTCTACAAAGTAATATAAACCATAAACACCAGTTCTGGTTCTTCTTCTGGGTTATAATTATTCTAAGATTGGTCTGCACCAAGCGCTCCATTTCTCAAAAACTTACCATACCTCTTTTGTCCGCCAGCCTCTTCATATCTCGGTAGCTGCTACAACGCACATAAATGTTCACTTGGTCCGTATAACTGTCTCTAGGGTGACCTCTATAGTTTTTCCATTTTGTCAACCTTGTAATAAGATAAAAGCAGAAATTTAATCACATCGAACAAAGCATAATGCAAGAATAAATAGACAGAGAAACAAATTTCAGATTTAAATAGGATGACTGGAGATGACGTTATCAATGATTTTGGTTTTATTTCATCTATTCTGTTTGTCGATTGTAATTGATGTAATTCTATACGTAGGATAATGATAAGTAGGGATTTATGGATTTGAATACATGAAAACCTTCAATATAAGTCAGGGATATTTCTGAATACATTGTTTCAGATAATTTTCTCGTAAATAATAAGAGATAAACAACATGGCGATTTGTGATCAAAGATTTACGCTTGTAAACGTAAATTTATCCGAGCATCAATCAAATCTTAACAAAGCAACACTGATTAGTTGGAAGAAATTGCCATAAGGCAAAAAACTTACCACTTGCGCATGGTGCAAGGAAGTGTTCATTATTATTATTATTATTAAAGCAGAATATTCACGAAGTTTTTATTTAGATTTTAAAAAAAATATTCGTTCATATCGCCCTCAAGGTGCGACAAATTTGTAAAGTGGTCTGTAAAGAGTAGTGTACACTTTCGAAGGTGATCGTTAACGAAACAATTGCTTACGGTTTCTTTTTTTCTCTTATTGTACTTCAAGAACATTCAAGAACGAATCATTTGTAACATTTCTCATGTCGCATTTATTACGGACAATTTAGGATTGAATATAATAATAATATATTCATTATTATGAAAATCTTACCGAATATGAATCGCTCGCTCTGCCTTCATAATGCGACGGATTTTTAATAACAATTTACAAACACTGTCATATATATTTTTATTTGTTTAACACGTATGTATTGTTAGTATGCAGGTCTTAATTTAAATTTGAATGTATTTATTTTTAAATTTGTATAAACTATAGACTTCTCGTTCTTCTTTATATTTCTTACGTTTTTATTTTCATTTTCATTTGTTTATCGATTGGGTATATGTTTGTGTTTTTTTTTATATATGTATTTTCATACATTATTATGTACCTACTATATTTTGTATCTTTTGTAAAAACTTAATTTATATTTTTAATAAATAAAAATAAAAACACTTGTTTAAAATTAATTCCACTATTTATTTAAGGACTACAACCTACGACCGGTTTCGTGCTAAGCACATTTTCAAGTAGTATTTTGTAAAAACTTTATGTAAATGGCAAACTCCGTTAACAAAATAAGAAAATAAATAAATTTTAAAACATTGACTTAAATGTTTTTCGGAGAACTCACACAAGACGATTTCGATGCCTCCACCAAGGTCCAGAATCTCCAGGTTCCAGAGTCAATTATATAAAAATCCTTGATAACATAGTATTAATCAAAACAAAATCCATTTTAGTAAGCAAACGGAGATCCAACAGTATCGTCAACTTTAGTGGCTCAGTTGGTTAGATATCTGACTGCTGATCCAAAGGTCCCGGGTCCGATTACCGTTGGAGACACAGTTTTTATTTGTGTTTTCAGTCTGGATCTGTGAGACAGTTAATATTAGTCTCCAAAATATGACAACTTATTATTGGGTGCGTGATAAATTAATATTTGACATAGTCGCTGTTAGTTTTCCGAAAACTATTAAATAAACGAATAATCATCCCTATTGATGGCTGTTTAATAGAACAGGTGACCCGATTAAATGCTTGGGGCGCTGGTAGAATTACGAGTCGAACCCAGATTCCGAAAAAAAGACAGATATTGAGATGACGAAATCCACCTTCTACATATGTAATACAAAAACTGCTATGTAACCGAGATTTAAAGCTAAGTACCAGATAGATAGCTGTTACAGCATACGTATTGCCAGTACCTACTGTTATATGGAGTCGACGGCTGGACTCTCAATATCTCAACAATAAAGAAAATTGAAGCATTCGAGATGTTGCTATACAGAAGGTTGATGCGCATCTAATGGATCGATGGAGTCTCCAATGAAAGAGTTTTAAATATGATGAAGAGAGAGAGAGAGAGTTGCTCACTACTGTCAAGAGGCGCAAAGCCGTATGATTTGACCACATGTAACGTGGTGATAAATATGCCCCTTGCAATTTAAGAAAGATAGAGGTAAGTCGGAGTATGGAGCGTAAAAAATATCATGACTTAAAAATCTCAGGCAGTGTTTCGGGATTTCAGAAGCGGCTTTACTTATTGGGTTGGCGCAAGATCGGGATGAACTTGGTGGCATTGTCGCCAACCTCCGTTAGGAGCGGCACAAGAGTAATATTTAAGTTTTGGTGGCCTCCTTTTTACATGGCCATTTCATCTCAGCTTGCTGTTTTTTGTCAGTAACTCACATGAAACCACGACTAAGTAAAATCATTATTTTATTTTTTGTGTATATCTGAACCACCTTCGATTCGCAGATGACATTGTGCTTATCACCGACTACCTGGAAGAATTGAAAGGTATGATAATAGAGCCACATTAGAGATGAATAATGAATTGTTTTGTTACCAGCAGTGAGTAAATGTAACATGAAATCAAAAGTGGGCTGATTAAGTTACAATTACTTATGTTGTTATTCTTATTTATTGTATTGTTTGAAAAAATATTACTGAACGTTAGTTATTTTTTTAAATAAATAAAAATAAAGTAATACTTCACGGTGTTTTCTTCATTATTGTGTTGAAAACACTTCTCAGGTTTTTCTTATATCGGTATCATGTCAGGTCCCCATGACGTGACGTCGTCTATACTTGCCATAGGCTTCTCTGTCCTGAGCTGAACTGAAAAACCACTTCCACACTACGAATTCCAATCCATTCCACTTGACAGGATAAAACAAATAAACAATCCAACAAGGGACAAGTTTGAATTGAAAATCCAAAGTTAAAAGTACAATCTCGAGGAAAGGTTATGACCACATAATGATCTTATCCGGCGGATCTAAATCTAGTCATTGAGTACTTTAAGCAGTATTGTCCGTTCTATTTAATACGAGGTAACATTTCTATTACACTTCTTTTGTAAGTTTCTAAATAAGATTAAGTATGCACTCTATTTATTATTTATCTATCAAATTAAAATGTACTCGTATTTCATTATAAGTTTAATAATTCCGTTTGAATATTTCGATAATGGCAAAGATGAATGAATACCACAATCCTCTTTTGATTCGATTTTTGTGTAATAAATCGTCTCGTACAAGTCCTTATAAAACTCCGATTTCTTTCAAATTAGATATCTGTTTTTAGGTATTAGGTATTCGTGCTTGTGTAATCCCAAGATGAATCGATTTAGATTGGACAGCTCTCGAAAAGCTCTACCACGTTCTCTAATGTCATAACATACCCACGTGTCTCAAAAAAAGAGTAATCGAATCCTGCGTCCTCCCCGTAATAATTTGTGGTTTGGAAACCATGACTCTGACTGTCGCCACCATATATAAATTAAAAAAAGACAGTCTATGGAAAGACAAATGCTGGGGTTAAGTCTCAGGGACAAAATACGGAACGATGAAATAAAACGCCGTACCAAGCTTTTTGACAACATAATGTTTTTTTATTGCTTCTCGTGTAACTAACAGGTATTATGTCAAATAATTAATTAACATGCACCCAATAACAAGTTGCCACATTCTGGAGACTGACGATATCAATGTCTCAAAGATCCAGACCGACAACACAATTAAAACTGTTTCTCCACCGGGAACCGAACCCGGGACCTTTGGATCAGTAGTCACATACCTAGCCAACTGAGCCACGAAGGTCGATGAAATTATAGACCATATTGTCAGTCTCAAACGGCAGTAGGCAGGTCACGTGGCAAGACAGGAAGTTGACAGATGGGCACCAAGAATTCTACAATGGAGATCTTGGGAAGACAAAAGTTGAAAGAGGCCTACATCCAGCAGTGGAGAGATGGCTGATAAGAAGAAGAAGAAGAATTCGTGATTATTATTTGACAGGAGACATTTTTTAAACTATAATCCTATCATGTCTGTATACTTATTTCTTAAGACATTCTTGATTCATCCTATCTATTTATAAATGCATAAACCTAATTTGTATTGTCCTTGGCAAGTAAAAGAGTGTTTTGTGGTATGAAAGTTAATAGGAGTAAATTAGTTAAGAGTTGATAGGATTTTTTTAAGAATTTTTTTCGTCTTTGGAATCACATCCCATCGCAACTTCGAGTTTCATTAACACTTCCCGCATTCAAAAGAAATCTGAGGAATCACTTCCTTACCCATAACACCTAAATTTGTCTCCTTATCCTATCCTTGTCCACCCCCCTATCCTGTCCCCTCCGTTTCTTTATTGTTTTTGCTTATATGTTTTTTTCTTTCATTTTGTATGTTTTATTTTCTTTATAACCTTTGCATGTATTATTTAAAAATTTTGGTGCATACCATTAATGAAATAGTTTTTTCACCAAATAATTATGGTTGGTTGGAAGATATTGCCATTTGGCAATAAGCCCGCCATTGTGCACTTGTGCTCAGAAGGTTAAAATAAATAAATAAATAAATAAATATGTCCTTATAACAAGTACATATAAATACTCATACATTCCTAAACCAAATATATGCATAAATGCTTGGTCTATAAGTGAACGAAATCGGTCGTAGCAGGATTCAAACTCGTGACAACTGGATTAGGTACTAACCCATGGCGTCTACCGCTCTGCCACAACCCATCTGAATTGTGCTAATCGTTTTACATCTATGCTAACATTCCGGAGTCGGCTCTCAAGAATCTTAAATCAATTAAAATTGAATTCTTTCTCAGTTCTTGGTTATATGTATAGGTACATATAATATAAGCTAGAAAATGATAGCCTGGATGAAATTACTATTCACTATGAAATGCTAGGAAGTGGTGAATACAGTAATTTATTAAAGAAACCAAAAATAATGACTAATTCGTTCATACCATCACGGCTTATAACAAAATGTGGGGTGACCAGCGACAGGTGTTCAGGTGTGCATTACTTTATAAAATGAAGCACGACACATTCGTGTATAACCACACACCAGTATCGTCTCACCGAAAAGTTACTACAATCAGAATGCTTGGTGAACCTCATTGCTGATGTTATTTCGCCTGATATATTTTAGGTTACCCGGCTCTTACGGGTCACCCGAAAACGATGACAATAGAAAAAAGTGGAAGCACCATTCTTAGGTGGTGCCTTATAATAACAGCATAATTATATTTTCAACATTCTATAAACCTTGAGCTGTGGACATTCAAAAGTCCCTTTTAGAACGTTCTCAATTTGAGATTGGAACACCAAAGTACCTACTTATCAATGATAATATCAAATACGATATTTTTACATTTCAGCAGCACTCACATTCGGACCTATCTGGGTCAAAAAAGGTCAGATATAATGTTCTTCCATAATTATACAATGTCTGTTTGAGCCAGAGATTGGAGGTCTACGGAAACAATGTTCTTTGACGTACACGAAATTATATTAGGTATAGTATTCATGTGCCTCAGGTCTTAATAGCGACGCTTGTTCGTTATCTAAATTAATAAGAACGGTTTCATATCCGTCTGTCTAATTGATAGTTTTAATCGGTTTCAATTTTGTTTTGACGTTTATTATTGTATCACTTTCTACACGTATGAGATAATTAAATATTAATTTTTATTTTGAATTAAATTTCAATGATTTGCAATTTCACTCTATTTTACAGATTACCAACTTACCCCTTGATATTTTTTACTTAAAAATTTTATAATTAGAAAAACAAATCGATTAATTAAAACATTATCACTGCGTTAATTGACTGTAATTTTTTTATGATTTATCTGCCTCCAAAAAATAATAAAATTAAATTAAAAAAAATAAGATTAAAAAAAAGAGTAGGTAGGTACATTTTATTCGATGATTTATTTTACATATCTAACTTACAAAAATCTAACTGTTAATTAATTATTATAAAAATATTTCAATAACTAATAAGTGAACCAAGAGTCTCTCTGAAATTACTACAGTATTTTTTTAAGAAAAATTTCACAGAGAATTAAGGGGGGGACTGCTGCCAACGTACCTATTTTTCAATTAGATATACCATCGTTATTTCTTATCAAATCGTTTTGAAAAAAATAATTTAAATAGTTTGGATATTAATTAACAAAAATATACCTTAACTTTTTGATAATGTTCTGTATAAATTCTTGTAGAAAAATAATGGCATACCCCGATTTTCAACGTTTATCATATATTTTTAATAAACTATAAGGCGTAGAGTAATATATTTTTTTTTAAATTAAAGAAGACAAAAATATCTAGAAATATATGATGTGGCGTTGCATTAATGCTTCAATTTTTTGTAAATAAACCTAAAAAAACATTTATTTTCCATTCAGCGCCATTGCGTAATAAAAGTTTTTTTGGTTTATTTACTTAACCTGATGCGTTAATGCAACGTCATATCATATTTTTCCAGGTATTTTATTTTTCTTTAATTTTTAAAAAAAAATATTACTCTATACCTTATATTTTTTTAGAAATTTAAGATAAATGTCTAAAATCGGGGTATGCTTATTATTTTCCAACAAGAATATATACAGAACATAATCAAAAGTTAAGGTATATTTCTCTTTATTAATATCCAAACTAACTAGGTTCTTTTTTTTCAAAATGATTCGTTTAGTAATAATGATGGTATATCAAATTGAAAAAATAGGTACGTTGGCAGCAGTCACCCTCTTAATCCAAGGCCACCATATAAAGCAGAATGACCGGGAATTTTTAGGCTTTGATATTAAAAGTTCGTGCGTTATGATTATTGATGATTATTGCTATGATCGCACTGGTATTGTCTGTGGGGAAATATGTAGCATCGCTACAGTGTACATACATATTACCTGGGACGATACGAATACGTGATTATTAATTATATTTGTCTTCGTTATTCATTTGAAACATCTTTTTCTCCTTGGCATAATTATTCCCACATGGTGGGGATCAGTCTTTTTAATCTTTCACCGCCACTTTCTATACACGATCTTGTGCATCCTCCGGTGTGCATCGCTGTCCCTCGTGTCTTTATTGAACACCTCATGCCATCTGAGTCTGTATCCTAGCTGTTACTAACATACTCCTGTGGCCTTCTGATCAATATCCATAGCAACGCAGCCTACTTTCCTGATGTTTATGAAAGATTTAATTATTGGAGAAGACAGAAACAATCAAAAGCAATGCAATATTTTTTTGTTATACGTCATTGCTAATACTGTCTAATTTACGATATGTTTCTGACTATTTTAAGATAGAAGGAACGCGTTGATACTGCTCTCCTAATATAAAAGATATAAATAAATAGGCATTTTGTTAAAAGCAAAACCAACGGATTCAAATATTTGGGTTCATACCTGTCAAACCATGGAAATGTCGAGAATGACGTGGACCATCATATCAACACAGGATGGATAAAGTGGATTTCGTTGTCTCCCGTAGGTAGGTACTCTGTGATCGTAAAATGCCCATCAAAATAAATGGTGAGGTTTATGAAACTGTCATCAGATTTGTCATGACTTATGCTCTGAACTGTTGGTTTTTGACGAAGAGCCACAAACTAGTCATCCACACAGCTGAAATGAGAATGCTGAATGGGCGGAGGGCGTGACTTTGATGGACAAAGTGCGAAATTTCCACGTCCGAGGAAGCTTTGACGCAGTCTCGATCACCGATAAATCGCTCGAGAGTAGATTGAGATGGTATGGTCACGTCATTAAGTGTCCAGAGATTAGAGCGATGGACATCCAAGTGCAAACCAGAAGTCCAGGGAGACCACTGACAACATGGCACTCCACTATCCGAAGAAAGTTGCGGGAGGTAGACTTGCCCGAAGAAGACGCACAGACTTGGTGAACGAGGACGAGGAGGACCGACCTCTCCTAATGGGAAGAAATGGTCAGGGTGTAGAAGAATAATTGTTATGTTAAAAAATAAAAAATTAAATTAAATATTAAAATAATAAAGAATAATTCAGAACAAAATAATTATTTATTTCTTTTATATTACCTATAAGAGTATTATCAAATAGCCCCACAGTCTTGTAGTAGTCATTAGTCATGCGAACGTTTTCGTTGGTAAATTTTGTCTTTATCACCGATTCTTACAGATTCATCTTAAATGTGTATGGTGTATTGTTTAATCTTTTATTTTTTATTTTAGTGTTTCGCCTTCATTGTTCCTACACCTTCAGTATTATGCGACGAAACATATCATATTTTGCAAGTCTGAAGATGTCTAACTCGGTCTAGAATAATGTACATTACCTAATTAAAGCTTTTCATATAAAAAAATCAACACAACATAAAACACTTTATTTTAAACAGGACACTATCAACATATGTACAATAAAACATTTAATGATATTGACGTATTTCACATCAAATAAAAACCATATCTTTGTAAAATCGAAGAGATCCTTAGCTCAGGCCATAATAATTTTACGTAACTCAGACGTATTTATTTTCATATCGTTTATACATGATGAAATTCCTTAGGTAAGTTTTTAAAAAATGTGCAACTTGATTCTTGTGTTGAATATGTTATAATTTTACCCATATTTAAATTTATTTTTTGTTGAATTGTTGGAACATACCTCTATGATTACATCAATATTGTGGACAAAAGAAATTGGTCTGTCTTTTTTTCATTTCATAGTGTATGTTCTCTGTTTATTTTATTAGACTGTATTTGTCCCATACAGTATACTTATAAATAAATAATAAAAAATAAAAAAAAAAAAATAAATAAATCAATAAATAAATAAATAAATAAATCAATCAATCAATAAATAAATAAATAAATAAATAAATAAATAAATAAATATATAAATATATAAATAAATAAATAAATGAATAAATAAATAAATAAATAAATACATAAATAAATGAATAAATAAATAAATATTAACTAAATAAATAAATAAATAAATAAATAAATAAATAAATAAATAAATAAATAAATAAATAAATAAATATATAAATAAATAAACAAATTAATTAATGAATTGATTTAAATTAATTAATAAATGATCAATCAATTAATTAATTAATTAAATAATAAACAAACCTAATTACCTAAACAGGCATAACATTCACGTGGTGAACCTCATTACTGAGCTATGTGAAATGTTATTTTTTCTCTTATATACCTACCGTATACCCAAAAACTATGATAATATAAAAACATGGAAACATTATTTTAAGCCGGTGTCTCACAGCAAAGTCGACTCTAAATTGTTTTAATAAAATAAGGTAGGTACTATACGTTTATTATTTTTCGTTATATTAATTATTAAAATCCTCCTCTCCGTGTTAATTGATCAACATATTATTAGTTCAATTATTAAATCCCAATTTCTATGCAGCATTATTTATAGACTATTATCAGTTATTTATAATGGCAGTCAACAAACAATATACGTCAATACTCACATCACACAGCAATGTATCACTTCAAAGAAGATTGTATTATGTATGTTCCTATGTACTAAATATACATACTCATAATAATAATAATATCTGGTTGGAGTAATATGTCACGTTCCTCCAACAAAAGGGCTTATTGAAATGCAAACACATTCGTCAACATCCACGCCTAAATAAACTACTAATATAAGGTCTTCCTTCAATGATGCCAGATTAGCCTCTAAATTAGTTCTTGTGTTAGGTATCTGTAGTGATGCGTCAAACGAATCTTGGTCCGATGTCAAATATAAGACTTCATTAACAATCTAATTTATTATCTGTAACATAATATCAAAATATTCGTTCTAGATATACGACTGACCAAAAAATATACATGGGTGTAAGAGATGAAGAGAATAGCAGGGGCCGCAAGATCTTGTCAGGACCTTGTGAATGATATCTTGAATAAAAATGAAACAAATTTAGCTTGAACAATCGACGAGTATGTTTGAGACGATGCATGGACGTAAAGGAAGTCAGGAATGTGTGCAAAAAAAGAATAGTGCGCTCGGTTCTGTCTGCTTACCATGTAATGCTGGCCATACATGCAATGGCCAGCATAACCTGTGCAGACAAACCTCTAAGTTGTACATAATATGTACATGTACAACTGTACAGTTTTATAACATATATATGTTGCGGTTTACCTGTAACACCATCGCCATCTATGAAGTGAAGAAGAAACCTTTTTGTAACGCCATCTATTGTGAAATATTGGTTTGTAAACATTGAAAGCAACAGTCTTTATACACGAGGTGACAATGCTTTCACAGATGTCACCCTTGAATCACGCTAGAATTATAAGTTCATTTTTGGCTTGTTTACTTGCATGTACAAATGTGTATTTTAATCGAATATTTATTAGTTGCATATACGCAATCATTTGATTTTTCCCTGTCGGGAGTATTTTAAAAAATTGTCATAAAACATCATTAACTCCCAACAGAGGAAAAATTTCGATTCAAGCATATATTCAACTGTAAAAATATTCGATTTATTGTCTTAATCGATAAAAACATAAGTTTAAATTTGAGAACATAAGTATAAAGTTTAGTATCTTTTTAACTTGTACAGATTTTTTGGTAAATATTTTGCTACTTATTTCGTTAGAGACTGCTTCCTCGTCAGTTAGATTCGAAATCTATCGTACATATAAGTCAGCTCTAGAAACATTTCGCAACAATATTTTTGTTTGTGAGTTTAAATTTCAACCAATATTTCTTTATTTTATTCAATGGTTTCTATTGTTATTCACTTTATTCGATGGTTTAAACTGTTATTTAATTTATTAACTTTTATTTCTTTATTAAATTGTTTTTACTTTTATGTAGGTACTGGATTCAATGGTTTAAACTCATAATAAAAACCATAAGAAATCACCCATGCAATTATGGAATATACAGTCATGGTTAATTTATAAATATTAAAAAATCAATGAGTGTTAGCATAAATAAAACACTAATAGACCAAGGTCCAACCTTTGCCCATCTATATAGTTTCCCTATCTCAGGTGAATAATATACAAAATTGTATTATACAAATCAAATTAAAATTTGCAATCGTTTGTGACATTTCATCGGCAAAGTTCTGCCAACATTGTACGTGCGTCGAATATTATAGCGTTTGTAAATGAAATGAGATGATTATAGAAACTCACAGGAAAACATTGTATCGTATGAAGAAACGCACGTGAAATGTTCATGAAAATATAAATAAAGTAGATTGTGACTAAATCTACATAAATAGTAGAACAAAATATACATTAAAAAAAACAATAGTATAATCGATTTATATCGCCCCGTTATTGATCCACGATTATTTTAACAAGGTTGATAATGTAGTGTTGCTGCTTGTTATCTTTTAGATATGTTTATAATACTGCTTTCATCTGGATCACAGATTACTAACACTTTAAAAGAATTGGACAGAGTCAATAAGACGGCTTACTATGATCGTGGTTTTAGTGTAACGGGCCTTTGAAATGGAATAAATTGCCTCCTGACATACCTAGAGCTCATAGCATTGACACCGTCGGTAGACTTCTTAAGACTGGTAGGTTTGGTAGAGCTAACAAATAAGCTACAGCGCCCTTGGAGTGATCTTGTATCACTAAACAGCGCTTTATAAATTTTATTTACTTATTATTATTATTATGGAATATCTGGGTGCAACCCGTTCCACTCCTATACTAAATATTTTATAATAATTAGTCGATTTGTTAACTCGTTGTTTAATCGCGTTTATTCTATGCAAATATTGCTTGTCTGGGCTGGAAACACTGGTTAGTTGGAAGAAACTGCCATATGATGATAAACTCGCAACTTGCGTAGGGTGAAAAGAAGTGTTTAATATTATTATTATTCTTAAAAAAATCTATCAAAATCATGGTCTGAAATTGTAACTTCCTTTCAATAATAGGGTCATACATTGAGAGTCTCAGTATAATGCAATATTCATCCTGATACCTATTGTTAATCTTTTAAAAACCTTAATTTGTCAAATAGAAGAATCGATCAGCAACATTAAAATAATTGTAGATATGTATGTCGTTCTATTAAATTCAACTGATTATCGACGTGTTTCGTGCAAGGCAGACAAACTAAGCTTCTTCTTCTGCTTCATTAAATAGATCTGTTTATTTTTAATTCATAAACTATGCCTCCAGAGATGACGAAGTCGAACTATCCTAAAATTTCAAGGCTGATCCATTACTGGAAAAACTCTCCGAGATCGAGTACCTACTTATTGCAGGTTATATATGGAAAATCATCACGTTTAGTAGATCCAAAACAAAACATTGAAATAATGTAGCCAGAATGAACAATGAAAGGCCAATATGAAAGCTTTCTACCTGTAAGAGACCTCATCATTTCAGAAAACATATTATGTAGCTTCTGTCTTAAAAAACAACGGGTATATCAAAAGAAAAATATTACAAGGATGATGATTGTTTTTTTTATCTAAATACATTTCCAAAATGGATTTCATTCGAATTGTTTTCTATTCATTTGAGACCTGTAAAGGAAAATACGAAACAGATCATTAAAAAAGCAAAGAATGCTTTGAGTCTTTGATATCTTGTTTTTCTACCTACTTTTAAATCCTTTATCGCTCATCCAGTATTGGTATTTTATTATACATAATATTATATACGTATGTTGTTTTCCCAGAATCTTGTCGTCGGAATGATTCGGGTGTCAAAACAAAATTTTTATCAATCAACAAAAGCTTATACTTATTTCAACTGTAAAAACAATATCTTTATTTTGAGTGAGTAGATTGAATTTCTCACCAACTATGTTTATCATTTCTAGCAAAGAAAACACAATCTCGCTTTTTTATTCCGCAGATATACCTACCGACGATGTTTATTTTGACAACTTTACTATCTAAATGAAATTGTGAAATGGCAGAGAAATAAAAACACGCCTAGGTATACATCGCCATGATTTGATTCCGAAAGAAAAATGGGAGAGTCGTGGTCAATGCTAAATTCTACATGTACCTACCTATATATTGAAATATTTTTTTAACAAAAATAAAATAACAACTTCTTCTTCCAATGGTGCTACGATCTGTCAAGCCTTGGCTTCTCTTACATAACTTCAGTCTCTACTGCCTTTATCCTCCGGCAGTCGTCTGACATCATGGGGGCAATTCCCGTCAATTGATGAAATCAAAACCCTCTCGATTATCCATACCATGGATATAATTTTCAAATGGAGTTATTATAGAACTCCGAGCATTTTTCACGCCTTATATTCTTATTTATCTTTGTTTTGTTTGATTGATGATGGTTGGCGTCGTTGATACAACTGAGAGCTATTATGACATATATGGATAACTCGATGCGACCAGTTCTATCTTGTAATTCCATCGGCCTGAGATGGGCTGGTCACATAATCAGAATGGATAATCAGAATGGGTAACGAGAACCGAGTAAAAGGTCTGACACTCTCCTCACCGTTAGGAGGAAGAAGACCAAACTACGATGGATGGACTCTGTCAGTGATGGTATATCCATTCTGCAAATCAGAAACTGGAAAACCAAGGCTTCAGACAGGCAAGAATGGAAGATATTGCTGGATTCAACCAAGGCCCACTCAGAAGGGCTAGCCAAGATGCAAAAAACGAAAACGTTGACGCTAAACGTTATTTTTTTTGTATGGGATTTGACGTTTGATAACGTTTGATAACGTCAAATCCCATACAAAAAAAAATAACGTTCAGCGTCAACGTTTTCGTTTTTTGCATCTTGGCTAGCCCTCCTGGTCTGTTGAGCTTTTGATGAGTTTTGAAATAAATATTTTGAAATTGGCAGATATTTTAAAAATATTGCACATGTTTTTTTTTGCGATATTTATTTAAAAAAAATTATAATGAAAAATAATATTTCGCCGTGTAAATAAATCAAATTAAATTAAATAAAAAAAAAATAATTACATAAAATTCATAATACTCGCAGTACTAGTTTTCACAAACTTAACCTGTTGATGAATCAAAAAAAGAAAATACTTAGTATGATAATAGTGACGTTATAACTCTAAACTTGACATACATAATCAAAAAGGGTTACTGTTTTTTTTCAATTTGAAAGTGTTAAGTTCGAAATCAAACTGAGAATCCAGATACCTGAAATCAATCACAGACATACATTCAAAAATTACGACATTATTCTCTTGGATTTTGATGAAATTTTCCTATAAATTCTTGTTTTTAATAGAAGAGAATTTATGTTATGTTGTTTAATTTGTCACGAGGAATGAAATTCATTATACCATCATTGGACATTTTTGTGAGACAATAAAATCCATAAATAGCAATCCGGATAAATTTTTCTATTTTGGAGGTGATTGTTTTTGAAATTTAAGGAATTTAAATTTACGTCCTTTTTGATTACTGAGGAGTTGTATTGGATAAAATTTGCTCCGTCGAATGTTGATATAAATTTATTTATTATTCATAAATCAATACATCATAACCACACTAAACTTTGATACTTTTTGTCATTAAGGGCATTGTTTACAATTATAAATTACTTACATAAAATAAAACAAAGAAAAAATGAGATTTTTTTTTATTACCAATTTGAAAGTTTTTCAATATACCTATTATTTGTTAAATTTTATAAATTAGATTTAATTCAATAGTTTTCAAATCTCTACTGATTATAATATTAATATTTTCAGAGTTTTCCTTGTGGCAATTTTAATTTATTTTAATACACTTTGATATACAGTAATTTCAATTCTGAAAAAAAATACGGTTGTTTTGAATTCATTTGTATAACACAACTAATTTGTGTTTTAAAAACGAAGTAATATAATCAAATGAGACTAAATTTATTTAATTGTAATATTTTTGTGGTTGTTGTGTTACAAATATGAGTATTTTATTATTGTTAATGTTTACTCGGGTATTGAATCCATAATATTTATGTAGATTCAATTTGGTCGGAACCTAATTGAATCATCATCTTCATATATTGACACTCATAGATGTTAAACTTTTTAAAAATATATTGCTTAAATGTATTCAATTATTAAATTGATCCACCTACTTTTAGTTACTTTAAATGAAAGGAACCAGTTTCGTAAAATAATTGATTATAGAGAAATAAAAGATTAATCGCGATATTAAATCTTTATTTTTGTTACAACTTTCAAATAAACAATGTAAATTTACTAAATAATAAACATACAAAATTACACGAAAGAAGAGAGATTGGCACTGAAGTGCGTCGCTTGAGCGTTCTGTAAATAAGATACAAAAGAGAAAGGCAATCGTGGTTTCACTGGATTCATGAATCCAGGCCCACGAGCACAGGCCTCCAGAGTACCAGTCAGAACAAGTGAGCCACATGGGCTTGCGACCATGTATGCGGGATTAAAGGGCCCCTTTATGACTCAAGTCACGCTCTCCACTCACCCACCAATCTCCGACTGATACTCCACTCCCCTGCGCAGCCAAATCCAATAGGATGCGAATAGGTAATGCTGCATTCACCACCCTATCCAAAAGTTCTTTTATTTTACCTCTTGGGATACCCAGGTCTTTAAATTAGGAATATAAAGATTTTGCGGGCAGCCTTTCGCCCCCACCTCTACAGCATATATACTTGTGCTAAAGCAAAATTCCTTAAAGATCGATGCTCGCTAATTGGTCGCTAGGTGGAATATGAATCCATCTGACAGGGCAGTCGCTAGGCGCTGTGCCGCCACATTTGTATCATGAAATTTCTTCCATGGTGTGTTAAAACTCCGTCTTTCCTTCAACTATTATAATTTCGAATTTTTCGTGACACGTCGTCGGAGGCAAACTGTCCACAATCTGAGTTGTATAGTCTTATCAATTTAATGTTGCAAACTTTGTGAAAAATAAGTGCCAACCTATGCTTACAGTTACCTAGCTTCGTTTCTAATTGTGGCTCGTACACCTACCCCCTACTCCGCCCCTCTACTAAGTGATTTTTATTGTTTTCGCCGGTGGGGCGATATTAAAATAGCGTTACCTAGGTGGGTACAAATTTCAGGGGCGTAGAAGTGTTTTATTGCCCTCATACATCATCATCGCCCGCGAAAATGTTTTTATTAAAAACAATAAATTTAAAGAGATGCTGCGAGGAAATAAATTAACACAATCTGCCAGCCCTAGCCGGCCCCGGCCTCGCGCCACATCGAGATGTCCAACCCTTAGAGATTGAGGGCTGAGCAGAGTAGCGAAGCTGCAACCATATTGAAACCTATTTAAATTGTGTCCATTGTTCATTCGCGTGTTTATTTTTTTTATCTATTATCAACCATTTTTTAGTCTGAAAAAAATATCGTTTTTAATAATTATTCGCTACATATTTCTTTAAACGTATTTTATTCCTTTTGCGGGTAGGGGTATAGAGGTCATTAGAAGAGGCCAGTAGTGGAGGGAAATCTAGAAAAAAAAAACAGAAGTCTTTTTTTTTTGTTCTAAGTGAATGGAGTATGTAAAAAAAGAAAAGAAAACAAATCATATGATCGCAGAGTAGCCATAGCAATTCAAAACTAGTACTGCCTCAGAACAGACTATGTCTAGCGAGGCAGTAAAATTTCCAATGTGTGGAAAAAAAATAATAATATCTAATTGTAAAATTGTAATTAGGTAGAATCTAAAAAATAAAATTGTATTTTTGTTCCTTTGTAATAATTTATTTATAATGTTGGAAATATACTATTCATTCATTCATTCATTCATTAATTCATTCATTCATTCATTCATTCATTCATTCATTCATTCATTCATTCATTCATTCATTCATTCATTCATTCATTCATTCATTCATTCATTCATTCATTCATTCATTCATTCATTCATTCATTCATTCATTCATTCATTCATTCATTCATTCATTCATTCATTCATTCATTCATTCATTCATTCATTCATTCATTCATTCATTCATTCATTCATTCATTCATTCATTCATTCATTCATTCATTCATTCATTCATTCATTCATTCATTCATTCATTCATTCGTTCATTCGTTCATTCATTCGTTCATTCATTCATTCAAATATTTGTACCGCTTGAGACAACGTAATCGTCGCGATATCATCACCTAATTTTCTCCAGTAGATATGATTGACTACAAAAAAATTGCTTAAAACTGCATACAAACACATATGTATTATATACACCCAAACACTTTCTAGATATCTCTTTCAAACACATACATATTGTAACTCTTCTCTCATGCGCGTACCCACACTAATTCATACTTTTTTACTGTCTTCTTTGATATTAGGTATATTACGCAAGAGGTACATGTCATATTTGTATTTTTACTTATTTACTTTTAATAATTGTATGCATGTACTGTCCTTTGTATAGGTACTAAAATAAATTAAAATAAATAAAATATATATTGTAAAGTGAATGGGATTAGCAAGCATATTACGATCAGCAGATCTAGGGAAAAAGCGTAATTTGACATAAATAATAAAATTTTATGTTTTTTATTTCATTCTAAAAAGTTGCAATTTTCTAATACTTTAACGAAAAACCTCATATTTATACAGGCTTTCTTTACTTCACCAAAAATAATGATTCAGTGTTCGTTGGTCGCACATTTTAATCGAAAAAGATTTTATCAATTACTTACAAACTACGTACACGATAAATTAGGTTCACTCTTATCTTTCAGTACTTACTAATTGCATATATTATATAAACAAAACTTTATCATATTACACTAGTTGCATGTAACACATGAAATCCAACTGTTGATGGAGATAGTATGCATAATTGAAGATAACGTACCAAACTATAAACATTTAAACACAAATTAATAAATATTTTAAGATATTTTGTTTTCTATATAAACATGTAGGTATATACGTATATCAGGATAGGATAGTATGGAGGTCAGTCTGTTTTTTCTACCCAGAATGTAAAAACAGCATGATGTATGTTTTTTGATAAAGTATGTAGGTATCAAACTATTGAGTGAGATATTGTATAGTGTTTACTGCCTTACAAATTGTATGAAACAATGTCGTCACTAAAATCAATTTTTATAAAAAATGTTAAAAATTTTAGGATGTAGGTACTACTACAAATTTATCTAGTTGTGTGTGCGGCGGACCCGGCCTCCTAGTGGAAATCCCCAGTGATAAAAACTAATGTGTATGTGCAAAAGTGTATAAGGTGTATAAGAATAAAGACCAATTATTGTGTATAAACTGTGCCTAGATATAAGTATTTTTCGCCTATAACAATAGTTAACAATATAGTATAAGTTAGTCAGTAAGTACTTAGTCGATAGAAATAACATGTATTTTTACAACGCTAGTAATACATGTATTTTTATAATGAGTGCTGCTAAGGGAAGTATGAGTGTGTGAAGTATGAAAGACTAACCCAAGGGCACTGTTACAGTATCGATGAGGTCCGCCACCCGTCATGCTTGTGTCCAAAGGGTAGGCGACAAGAAGAGAACGGAGTGCAGAGTTGGAGTGTGGAATGTGAGAGGAGGTATGGAAAAAAAGATGAATGAGCTGTGTGAAATTGTTGTACAAAAAGAAATTGATGTGCTATGCTTGAGTGAGACTAAACGGAAGGGGACCGGAATGAATGAGAGGCATGATGGTATGATAGAATTATGGTCAGGTGTAAAAGAAGACGAGCATGCATCAAAAGGTGTAGGTATTATTCTAGCTAAACGAATGGTAGAATGCATGAAAGAGTTTAAGTGTGAAAGTCCCAGGCTTATGTGGATTAGACTCAAAGTAGGAATCACTTCCGTGTTTCTCTTAACCGGGTATGCGCCTGTGAATTCAGACCAAGAGGGTGAAAAACAAGAGTTCTGGGAAAGTGTGACAGAAGCACTGAATAAAAGGAAAAGAAATGAAAAGATTATCCTGGCAGGAGATCTGAATGGATGGGTTGGGGTCCGAAGGAAAGATTTTGAATCTGCCCTTGAGCCTCATGGTGATAGCAGAGTGAATGATAATGGAAAAAGATTGCTGAATGTATGTGTGGAATGGGATCTTTTCGTGGCTAATACTATTTTTTGCCACAAAAAGATCCACCAGTATACGTGGGAAAGAGGTTGTGAAAGATCAATTATAGATCTTGTGTGTGTCGACTCCGCTTTGAGGAAGGCAACGATGGACACTAGGGTGTATAGGGGCGCAGAGCTGGAGACAGATCACTATCTGGTTATCACCAAATTACATCTGTTTATTGGCTGGCGTGCTAAAACAACTCGAAGTGCACCACCAATGCGCGTCAAAGTGGAAAAATTGCAAGATGAGAATGTAAGGCATGAATATGAGAGAAATGTTGAGTATGATTTAAACTCTCAAACACATAGTGAAAGAAGTGTGGATGAAGTATGGAAAGACTTGAAAAATGTTGTGTGCAAAGCTGCCAAGAATGCGTGCGGTGAAAGTAAAAGAGGAAGGCAGAAAGGTGATGCGTGGTGGAATGAATCGGTAAAAAAGGAAGTTGACGCAAAAAAGGAAGCGTGGATGTTTTGGATATCAGCTAAGGGTACCGACAAAGAGGATTTAGCTAAAGAAAAATACAAAGAATGCAAGAGAAGAGTAAAAGTTATAGTAAAGAATGAAAAAGATAGTGTAAAAGAAAAAGAAAGCCAGAAAATAGTGAACGACTTTACGGGTAACATGAAAATGTTCTGGAAAGGCGTAGCTAAGCGGAAGCAAGGGGAAGTAAAAGGTTCAAAATGTATAAATGATAAAGATGGAAATATGCTGATTGATGACAAAAGTGTGAAAGAGAGGTGGTGTGAATATTTCAAAGAATTGTATGAAAGCGTTCAAGGTGACACAGTGAGACAGAGGTCATGGGTTATTGATGAGAATGAAAGAGATGAAATAACGGAAGAAGAGGAGAAAGAAGCGGTTAATCACGCGAAAACAGGCAAAGCCGCTGGAGTGGATTGTGTGGCAGCCGAATTTATCAAGTGTGGCGGTAAAGTACCAACGGAATGGTGTCTCTCGCTTTTTAATAAATGCTGGGAAGCGGGGTACACTCCGTCGGATTGGAGAAATGCAGTTGTAGTTCCTCTCTTCAAAGGGAAGGGATCGAAACTCGACTGCAAAAACTATAGAGCTATCAGCTTGTTAAGTTCGGTTGGCAAGATGTATGCAAGAATTATTGACCAGAGAATACGCAAGATTACGGAATGCAAGATATGGGATGCTCAAGGTGCTTTTGTAGGGGGCAGAGGATGCATCGACCAAATTTTCTCTTTACGCATGGCTACAGAAAAAGTTCTGCATAAAAATCAGAAACTTTTCTGTGCTTTCATAGACCTAGAAAAGGCATATGATAAAGTAGATAGAGAAAAGTTGTGGGATATCCTATCAATGTATGGAGTGAAGAGCAAACTAGTACGTGCTGTTGCGTCTCTGTATGAAAATAGTGGAGCCTGTGTCCGTGTCAACGATACGCTGACAACATGGTTCCCTATTCATAAGGGGGTGAAGCAAGGCTGCGTATTATCCCCATGGCTGTTCAATCTCTATATTGATCACTGCGTAAGAGCACTAAAGAATGAAAATATAGGCCTGTTCGGTAAATGTGGCAACACTTCCAACCTTTTCCGATCCCTGAAATATTGTTACCTACATAGGAACAAAAAACAATCGTCAATACTCTCTCGTCGTGGGTGAACGCATTGCACTGTGACAGAAAGTTATATAGTCGACACAAGAGAAAATATACATATTTTCTACCTTTTCGCATCAATCATCGAAACTACGCGCCGTGCACTATTTTGAATTCCTGAACCGTGTTCAGAGGAAGTTTTAAAGTGTAAAACAGTGTTGTGTTATAGAGGTTAGTGTGGTGCCCTCCGTGAAGACACTACACAAGACGAAGGAAGAAGGCTGCCAAGGTAGGTGCAATATTTTCCCTTCTCTCTATACGCAACATCTTTTGGTCCTTTCGATCCGGATTGTCCATCCTATGGTCCATTCCGAGCCTATTATCCTAAATTCCAGCCACATCGGACGTCATCAAATCGTATTTGTATGACAAAACACACGTAAATTGTGTTATTTCGTTATATTTGTAATATTTCAACATAGTATTATACATAATATTATTCTGAAATATCAATTTATTATTTGAAGACAATAGCAAACAATAACCTCGTTTTGGTCGGTGTACTACATAATTATGTAGGTAAAATTATATTTATTTTTTTGTGGCTATTCTTATAATTATTTTATTGTGAAACGGCAATAGTTGCTTAGTTCAGAGCAGTGTGAATTATTTTCTATGGTCAAATATCTGTAACTAACTTCACGTTGTTTACTACTGAACTGACAGCCGTACAGTATAATATTATCTAGGTACCTATATCTCGATCTTATGTTGACAAATAACAATAATAAGTGTATATTATATTATTATATTGTATGTATAGTGTAAAGTATTATATACTCCTTGTGTAGAGTTATATTATCTGTGTTTAAAATGACGAACAAAACAGTTAAGTGTTCACTTGCAGTTTTAAATTTAAAGTGTTTATTCGATTTCGCTATACAGGCGAAATTAAACCCCTCGGAATCGAACATAATAAAATTTAAAGTGCGTTATTCTGACTTAGAGAATATCAAATCCGAATTTTATGAGATTCATATTCTCATAGAAGCCGCGGCAAAGTCTGATTTCGATTCTGAGACACATAGTGATAGGTATAATCAGTTTATCGAAAACTATTATGAAATCAAACAAATATATTTTGAATTATGTAGTGATAAGCAAGTATCAAAAAATAATGAAAGCAGTAGAATTCAAAATATCAGTCTGCCACATATACCGTTGCCTGCCTATAATGGTTCATATGTAGATTTCAACAATTTTATCTCGATATTCAATACATTGATTCACTCGAATAATCAGTTAAATGGCATTCAAAAAATGCATTATCTGTCCTCTTGCTTGAAGGATGATGCCTCACGTGTGATAAAACACTTATCCTTAAGCGAAGAAAACTATGATCTGGCATATAAACTTATTAATGAACGTTTTAATAATGTGAGGTTAATTGCAGATAATCATTTATCGAATTTGCTCGCCGTTAAGCCTGTGGAAAATGTATCACAGTTGCGTAATTTTCTAAATATTGTCAAGGAAAATTCGCAGGCGTTAATTTCTTTGAATATCAATGTTAATGAGTGGGACTTTATTTTGGTTCATATATTAATAAGAAAATTGTATTCTGATTTACGCTGCCGATTTGAACTAACATTGCCCAAAAATGAGATGCCAAAATTTCCCAAACTGTTGCAATTTTTGGAAGATCAATGTCATGTCTTAGATGTTACTTCTGTGCAATTTTCAAAGGGAAAAACACTCAAGAGTACATTCCATTCTGTGCTACCTTCTAATAACATTAAATGTCATTTCTGCAAGAGTCAAGCGCATGCAATTTTCGCATGCGAACAATTTTAAAGGCAGGACGTTAAAACACGTCGTGATTTTGTAAAGGAAAATCGACTGTGTTTCTCTTGTATGAAAAATCACGATATTAAAAATTGCAAGAGTTCCGGAAAATGTAAATTGTGTCAGTCACATAAACATAATACTTTGCTACATTTCGAAAACAAACAAATTGTTCAAACAGTTTCAGATCAAAACAAGTTAATTACATCTGCCGAAATTCATTCAGGCACAATTTCTCAAACGAAGCAAGTCATACTTGCTACAGCTCGCATACCTATTAAAGATTCATTTGGGAACTTTCATCTTGTACGGTGTCTGCTAGATAGTGGGTCAATGTCCTCCTTCATAACGGAGAGTTGCATTCAGCGTCTATCATTAAAGCGCAATAAAATTCAGGTTCCAGTGACGTCACTGGGAGGAAATATTACTCAGGTTCGCGGTTCAGTTTTTCTTACTATGAAACAACGCAGTGGTGAATTAATTTCTACTACGGCCCTAGTACTAAATCGCCTAACCAATAATATACCATCAGCCCGTGTCCCTCAAAGGGTTTTTAATGCATATAAAAATTTATCCCTTGCTGATGAATATTTTTATGAACCTGCTCAAATAGACGTTCTATTGGGAGCAGATTTGTATGCAAGTCTTTTGGATGGCTCGTCAGTTCATTTCTCAGAAGGCATACCCACGGCATTAGGAACCATCTTTGGCTATGTTATTAGTGGTCCATATGATGATTCATCTCATCGCACGTTGAGCAACAATCTTGCGATACATTCCTTCCACTCAGAAACTTCGTTAGATAAATTAATTGAAAATTTTTGGCACTCAGAAAATCTTCCTGAGGTAATGCCTTGCAACCCAGAAGATGATCAATGTGAGGAGTTTTTCATGAAAACTCTTCAAAGAATACCTAACGGTAGGTTCTTGGCTAGACTGCCATTTAAGAAAATTCACCCTCAACTGGGAAATTCTTACAACGCCGCGCTGCGTTGGTTTTTAAATTTGGAAAAACGATTTTCTCAAAATGAAAACCTAAAATTCGAATATACAAATTTTATGAATGAGTATTTATCATTGGGTCATATGACTCTTTATAAGGGTGTGACTCAACCTGGTAAGCATTATTATATACCTCATCATGCCGTTTTTAAAACAACAAATCAGTCAAAAAAAATTAGGGTAGTATTTGATGCGAGTGCACAGACATCTACTTCAGTTTCTCTCAACGACTGTCTGTATGCTGGCCCCAAATTACACCGCGATATTGCAGACATCATACTTAACTTTCGTATTCATCCAATAGCTTTAATTTGCGATATTAAAATGATGTTCCGTCAGATTCTGATTGATCCCAAGGATCAGCCATATCAGTTGATTCTTTGGAGAGACTCTCCTTCAGATCCTATTAGACATTACGCCTTGTGCACAGTCACATATGGCGTGACGTCATCGCCTTATGCCTCCATGAGGGTGCTCCGTGAGCTCGCAAGGATTGGGGAGTCTCAGTTTCCTATGGCTTCGGAAGTCTTACAGTCTCAAATATTTGTTGATGACATCATCACCACTGCTGCAACACTTCAGGATGCAGTACTACTTAAGCAGGGACTTATTTCACTGCTAAAAATGGGAGGTTTCGAGCTACGTAAATGGTCATCGAATTGCAACCAGTTGCTTGAAGATGTACCAGCTGATCATTGTGAAGTGCCAAGATCTTTCGACGTTGCAGACTCGTCTCCTTGCATTAAGGTCTTAGGGATCCAGTGGGATCCATTAGCTGATGTGTTTAGGTATCGAGTGAATGTGCCCGGAGATGAATGCACCAAGAGAGCGATTTTATCTACTATTGCAAGAATATTCGATCCATTGGGTTGGATCTCTCCTATAACGTTCAAGGCAAAATTAATCATTCAGAAATTATGGTTGTTGCACACTTCTTGGGATGACATTCCGCCTCAAGAAATTGTCAAAGAATGGAAGAATTTTGTAGCTGATTTAAGTGTTATTGAGAGATTTAATATTCCAAGACAAGCATTTCACGAGGGTTTAACTGAAGTATCCATACATGGATTTTGCGATGGTTCACTCTGTGGATATGCTGCAGTCGTGTATCTTAGAACCGTGAACAATGAGGGTCAGGTGAATGTCAGCCTCTTGGCGGCTAAGTCAAAGGTAGCCCCTGTGCGCACGAAGACGACTATCCCTAGACTAGAATTAAATGCTGCATTGTTGTTAACACGTTTAATAAATTTTTGCGTTTCGTCATTCCTTGGTAGAATCAAAATTGATAATGTAATTTGTTGGTCAGACTCCACTATTTGCCTGTCGTGGCTCCAAACCCCGCCTCACTTACTACAAATCTACGAAGGAAACCGTGTTTCCCAGATTTTAAGTTCTACGGCCCATATCACATGGAGATATGTACCATCAAAATTAAACTGCGCTGACATTTCATCTAGGGGTGCATATCCCTCTGTATTATTGGATCATGAATTGTGGTGGCATCCACCATGGCTAAAGGACTCTTTCGAAACTTGGCCGTGCCAAAAGAGAGAGTCTTTAGACTCACACAAACTCCCTGGTCTCCGTGAGACCAAGGTGATTGCTCTATGTGCAGACATGGAGGAGTCTTTTGTTATTAAATTTAGTTCCTTGCAACGACTGCAACGAACTACAGCTTACTGCATAAGATTTATCAATAATTGTCGTCACAAATTTAAAAAATGTACCGGTCCTCTTTCTGTAGAGGAGTTAAAATTATCGCTCTTCAAACTTATTAAATGGGAACAATTAATTGCGTTTTCTGAACAGATAGACAAGTTGAGGAATGGCCGTCCCTGCTCCGTGAAACACTTGCAAAAATTATTTCCCTTCCTGGATAGCGAAGGTATGATACGAGTTGGAGGGAGACTGAGACATTCTACTCTTCCATATAATTCTAAATTTCCCATTCTTCTCCTTAAATCTTCTCACTTAACTAATCTGATTGTAGACAACTATCATAAGGTACATTGCCATATCGGTCCCAATGCGCTGAATGCTATTTTACAACAGCAGTTTTGGATTGTTTCTGCTCGGCGTGTAATACGTAGTCGTATTCATAAGTGCGTCACGTGTTTTAAGGTAAACCCCAAGTCGGTGTGCCCTCAGATGGCAGACCTCCCATCGGACCGTGTTCGAGTCGGTCGGGTCTTCGAACGAGTCGCCACAGATTATGGTGGTCCCTTTACTATGCGAGCAAATAAAATAAGAAACTCTAAAACCTTTAAGGCCTACTTATGCATATTTGTCTGTCTGGCCACGAAGGCAGTCCATCTAGAAGTTGTGTCGGACCTCTCAACTGAGGGATTTCTTGCAGCCTTCTCGAGGTTCTCATCCCGTAGAGGACTTCCGACGTTTATTCGATCAGATTGCGGCACAAATTATGCAGGGAGTAGCAGACATCTCAATGAAGTTGATAAGTACCTCTCAAGTTCAGCAGTGCAGGAGGTATTGTCAAACAAAGCCAGCCAGCGTGGTATCACTTGGCATTTTAATGCTCCAAGTTACCCAAACAGCGGAGGATTGTTTGAAGCCGGAATTAAGGTGGCTAAAACCTTACTGAAGAGAGTAATTGGAGAGCAGATATTAACTTTAGAAGAGTTCATGACGGTTTGTGCGGAAGTAGAGGCAGTCATGAATTCAAGACCTTTAACGTCTCTGTCGGAGGACGCCTCAGATAGGAATGTACTAACTCCAGGCCATTTTTTAATAGGTCAACCTCTTGTAGCCGTTCCTGAAAAACGTATAGATGACGTGCACGTTTCTAGACTTACACGTTACCAATTAATTAAGTCGATTTCCCAATCATTCTGGAACAGGTGGCAGCGAGAGTACCTGCATACTCTCCAGCAGAGATCTAAATGGCTTAAGGCCACGATTCCTCCAAATATCGGAGATCTTGTTGTCATACGAGAGGACAACATGCCACCCTTGCAGTGGCGATTGGGTAGAATATCGAAGCTTGTCTCCTCTCAGGACGGAGTCACTCGTGTGGTTGAATTGAAGACACCTAGTGGTATCTTGATGAGACCAGTTTCGAAGCTATGCCCACTTCCTTGTCAAAATGACAATGATTTGTAAAGTTTAAGTTTTCCTTTATTTTGTATTAGTTAGGTATACTTTTTTTACCTTTTTTGTTTATCTTATTTTTTTTTGCTTGTATGAAGGTCGTACCTTCACATGACCATTAAGTTTGGGGATTTGTTTGCTATATGTCTCCAAATTTATGTATTTTTTTTATATTTCGTTATGTGTTTGTCATATAGTTTTAGAAGAGCCGTGGTATACATACCAGGCCTCTTCGGAGGGGAGGATGTTCGGTAAATGTGGCAACACTTCCAACCTTTTCCGATCCCTGAAATATTGTTACCTACATAGGAACAAAAAACAATCGTCAATACTCTCTCGTCGTGGGTGAACGCATTGCACTGTGACAGAAAGTTATATAGTCGACACAAGAGAAAATATACATATTTTCTACCTTTTCGCATCAATCATCGAAACTACGCGCCGTGCGCTATTTTGAATTCCTGAACCGTGTTCAGAGGAAGTTTTAAAGTGTAAAACAGTGTTGTGTTATAGAGGTTAGTGTGGTGCCCTCCGTGAAGACACTACACAAGACGAAGGAAGAAGGCTGCCAAGGTAGGTGCAATATTTTCCCTTCTCTCTATACGCATCAAGGCCTGACACTAAATACTGTAAATGTACGTGATCTGATGTATGCAGATGATAAAGTAGTGATTGCTGAGTGTGCGGATGAGTTACAGTATTTAGTGAATAAAGTGTATGAAGGATGCTTGCAGAACGGACTGAGAATGAATGTGAGTAAATCTAAGATATTGGTATTCGAAAAAACTGAAAGTATGACTCCGTGTAGAATAAAAGTAGAGAACGAATGGCTAGAACAAGTAGAGGAATATTTGTACTTGGGGAGTATGTTTGAAAGGAATGGAAGACCTGATAAAGACATTGAAAGAAGAGTTATGGCAGGTAACAGAATAAACGGAGCTCTCAGACCAGTAATGTCCGATCCAAGCATCTCAAAGGAAGCCGAAATTGCCGTACATAATGCAATTGTAGTGCCCACTTTGATGTATGCCAGTGAAACATGGACGTGGCAAAAGACGCATGAAAGTAGAATAAATGCTGTGGAAATGAGATCACTAAGAAGAGTATGTAATAGAACGATATATGATAGAATAAAAAATGAGGACATAAGGAGAGAATGCAAGATAAAGAAGGATATTATATGTAAAATGAAAGTGAATGCTTTGAGGTGGTTTGGACATATAGAAAGAATGAATGATGAACGACTGACCAAAAAAATATACATGGGTGTAAGAGATGGAGTGAATAGTAGGGGCCGCCCCAGAAAGGGATGGCATGACCATGTGAATGATATTTTGAATGAAGGAAATATTAGAAGCTTGAATAATCGACGAGCATGTATGAGACGATGTATGGATGTAAAGGAAGCTAGTAATGTATGCAAAAATAGAGGAGTATGGCGCTCGGTTCTCTCTGCTTACCCCTTAAGGGATATGGCGTGATGGTATGTATGTATGTATGTGTTTCGGCTTTTCGATATTTTTAAAAACTTTGGAAATTAGCACACACGCACGCACGTACGCACGCATTCACGCACGCACGAACGCGTTTTTGGCTATGGTGTTTTTGGCATGCATAAAGTCCACTATACTATACAAAATGTTCCTTCATACACGCATCTTGGCTTAATTTATTTTTTTTTATTTATAATAAACATGACATTGTACATTAAGAGGTTTGATATCAATATTAAAGGTATATAAAAAAAATATTATGCATATATTTGAGACAGAGACAATGGAAGGGTACACATACACATCCAGACCATTGACACTCTCTTGCGCTTTGTTGTCAATTAGAGGTTTTGCTCTCCAATATGCTAGGGATAATCCCTGTGTTATATTGGATGCAGTCTTTGGTTTTGTAAGTTAAACAACATTATTTTAAAGTGGATTTAGCACAATTGATCATACACTTCCTAACATACATGCACAGGCACTCTCCATACACACGTAATATACTGAACCATATAAAATACACACACAGCACACACACACACACACACACACACAAACACACACACACACACACACACACACCCTCACACACACACACACACACATACACACACACACACACACACACACACACACACACACACACACACACACACACACAAACACACACACACAAACACACACACACACACACACACACACACACACACATACACACACACACACACACACACACACACACACACACACACACACACACACACACACACACACACATACATACAGTAAACAAACAATAAGTTAAAAGAAATGAGAAAGAAGTTACTGTGGTTGGTTTGATTCGATGATCCATAGGGTTATTTCCCTTTTGAACCTTTGGTAGTTATTGATATTTTTAATAGAATCTGGGATGGTATTGTAAATAGTGGGAGCTTGATATGAATAGTGTCGCTGAGCAAGGCTAGTGTTTGGATGAGGTATATGGTAGTTTAAGTTTAAGTGAGACGTGTAGATCTTGTTTGTTGTCGATCATCAATACTGTCGATCATCAACCTGTGTTTGCCCACTGCAGGACATAGGCCTCCCCTCTCCTTCTCCACTACTCCCGTGCAACTCCCATCCACTGTGGTCCAACAAATCTTTTTATGTCGTCCATCCATCTGTTAGGTGGTCGCCCTTGTGGTCTCATGTCGCCTCTCGGTCTCCATGTCGCCTCTCGGTCTCCATTTCGCCTCTCGGTCTCCATTAAGTTAATAAAATTCTCTTGAATGAATACTTCACATTTAAGTTTTTATATTCTTCATGTACAGCAAGTGCACTATGGCGGATTTATTTTCATTAAAGGCAATTTCCAATATACAATTGCAAGTTGTAGTCTCTTATGTTAATTTGGTAATTTTTATTGAAAATTTTTAATTTTTATCATCAGTATGTGATAATTCCCAGATGGACAAACTATTACGGTGAAAGGACACTGAAAGTAAGCATACCGAAAATATATAACACTCTTCCAAGTGATATGGATAAAATCCATAAAATATCCTCAGATAAAACTATAATAAAAAAAATATTGTAGAATGTAATTAAAAACATTTGACACATTTATAAGAAAAGATTAAATCAAAAACAATTATCCCATCTTATCATTTTAATAATGTAAGGAATGTAACATGCACTAGACCTTTTTATATGGAGTCACTGGAGTTATTGTAGTATATTAAGATACGTAAGTTAGGAATAGTTACATTGTTTTTTTTATTTATTATCAAGGAAACATACAGTTTTATTAATAAATTGTAATGGTACAAAATAATAATCATATAAACCAGCAAAGTTTCCACAAATGGTTTACAATAAGATACTTTATGAAGAAAAAGAACATTCGTTGAAGCAGGAGGAAGAATGGTGCGATATTGTGTGAATGATGTGTGAAATTGTATATATAAATGTGTGCAGTAAATTAAGTTTTGAGTAAGATTATGAGGATGAAATTTTAAGTCTGTTAATTTTTTAAATGTGGGGGCGCTTAGTAAGAATATGTCGAACTCTTGGAAATGCCTATTGTATGTATTACAGATTCTGTAGATTGTAATGTTGAGCATCGTTAGTGTGCTGTGAGTTAAGGTGGAAAAGAAGAGTGTGTCTAGTTCAATGGGTAGGGATGTTGAAATATAGTATTATAATTTAAAAGAGCAGGAGAATCAATTTTGTGTTATTAAGAATATTGCAGAGAAGCATCATATCAGATACTGTACGTCTGTTGTCAAGTGGATCAATGCAGTGGTAGATCCATGCCTCACGATACGACGGGAAATCAAGCAATGCTTTACGATTAAGGTGTTTAGTAAATATATTTTGTATCCTCTCGAAACGATTTATGTGTATTGCGTAATGGGAAGACCAGACAGGAGATACGTATTCCAGGATAGGGCGAACTAAGGAAAAACAAAGAAATTTGAGTGTTCTCAAGTTTGTAAATGGTTTGCTGGTTCTGAACAAAAATCCAAGCATTCATATGACGAGACTTGCAGAGGTCGAATTTAAGCTTATTTTAAACGATTTAGGAGGTCTAAAAAACGAGACAAAAAAACCGTTGATACTTTTACATCGTAATTGAACAAAGAATTTTGTTTGCATCGTTTCATGAAACCGCTTGTAGCCCGATACGCCTACATACATGGCTGCTTTAGTAAAAACCTTATTTTGTTTCATAATAACATCTCCTTGAACCATCATTCACGCGTGTCTTCAATTATGTTTTTCTCTGAGCAAAACAAAATAACTGTAACGTCTCATTAACCAGCGGCAACACAGGGAATAATGTACAGATATGTTGCGGGTAATCTTACCTGTGAAATATTTACTTCAGCCAGAACGTGGATTTCAACCAAGACAATATAATTCCTAAAGCACACGCCGCGTCTCCAACGACGCCGACGGATCAAACCCTGAATAATTTTCCACGGGTAATATCGGGAGAATATTTTCCTTCGTACCTATACATACTTTGTGCGTGCGAATTTTCATGAAAGAGGTCACGTTTATCCAAGTTTTAAAATTTCAATTTACCTCGGCCGCGTTCATAACAACTTTTAGTCATTAGAATAAGATAAAATTTTTGGGCGTAACGCACGTTCCCGTATTTGAAAAGTTTGAAACAATTTTGGTGTGGTATAAAAGACCACGAAACTTATGTAAATACGTATTAGGTATATCGCCATTTTTCGTAAAATATCAAATGCGATAAAAAAATTCGGGATTTTTTCGCGACTGTAAATTAGTACCCTCTTAAAACGCCGTACAATTTCCATAGTTTTCAATTCTCTCTGTGTTAAAATTTTAGTAAAAGTTTAAAGGAAATACTAAGTTAAAAGAAAACCCCAAGAACGATAGATGAGAGTATTTATTTATTTATTTAAGGGACAGTCTTATAAAATAAACAGAAAAATACACATTGAAATGAAAACAAAGACAGACTAATTGCTTTTAATTCGTTGAAATTATTTTTATTAACACTGTGGAAATACATAATAATTAAGTTAATAAAATTTTTAAATAAAAATTTTGGTAACGAAAAACTTGAATTTCAGATGCTGAAGATGAACTAGTATAGTTCGAAAACGTTCCATCCAATATAAATGTGAAGTGGAAGAAACAAAGTTTTTTGTTACCAAAATTTTTATTTAAAAATTTTATTTACTTAATTGCTATTGTCCACAATCGATGTACCTAAGTACCTACTTTTTTTTTAATAAACTAGTTGCATGTAACACATGAGATCCAACTGTCGATAGCGATAGTATGTATAGTTGAAGAATAAAAATCAAACTATAAACCCATAAATCCAAATTATTGAAAATTTTAATATCTTTACTATAATATCTTCTTGATACGGGCAAATGTGTGAAATATATGAATAAGTATATGAATAGATGGGTCGATGGCAGAGCGGTTAGCGCGCTGGGCTAGTAATCCAGTGGTCGCGAGTTCGAATCCTGCCTCAACCGATTTCGTTCACCTATAGCACAAGCATTTATTTGCTTATCCAACTGTCATTTGCTTATCCAAATAGAAAAATTAAAAATCTCAAATTAATTTTTTCAAAAAAATTCCAGGGTTTCTCAAACATTTTTTATTAAGAAAAATATTTTTTTTATGATAAATTTATGAGTTTAACTGCCTATATTTCCAAAACTTATACAATTATGGAAAAAAGCCGAAACACCCCAACTAGATAATTTAATTTTTATAAAAAATATTAACATTGTAGTAGAAGATCTCAATTTTTTTTAACATTTTTTTTAAAAATTGAATTTAGTGACGACATTGCTTCATTCATTTTGTATGGCAGTCGCCTATACACAATATGTAAGAAGACTTAATAGTTTGATACTTCATCTCCAAACATACATACCATCATGCTATTTTCATATTCTGGGTAGGAAAAAAGGAACTTCCTCCATACTATCCTATCTTGACATACATACCTACATAATATATGTTGTATAGAAAACAAAATATCTGAAAATATTCAATAATTTGAATTTATGGGTTTATAGTTTGGTACATATTCTTCAACTATACATACTATCGCTATCGACAGTTGGATCTCATGTGTTACATGCAACTAGTTTAACAAGGACATATTCATTTTCCAACTGTCGATTTGTTCAGGAGAACTTTGTTCTCTTAACATATCGACAATGTTTCAAGCCAGAATACGCGAGAATTGTATGGAGAGGTCTACTTTTTTCACGGCTTTTCCAACTTTGAAGTCAAAAAACACCAACTTAGAGGCTTCGCAGCATATATGTTCCATACACGGATTTACTCAGAATTCGGAGTAGAATATTTCGTGTGTCTGTGTGTGTGTGTGTGTGTGTGTGTGTGTGTGTGTGTGTGTGTGTGTGTGTGTCTGTGTGTGTGTCTGTGTGTGTCTGTGTGTGTGTCTGTGTGTGTGTCCGTCCCCCCCTTATAACTTTTGATCCGCTCAATAAACAAAGCCCAAAATTTCAGAATATATAAACAGTTATAGGCCTACAAAACTTTTATACTCAGAATTTAGAATTTTTGTTTCAGTCAGGGGTTATCAAATTTGAATTTTTAATTTATTTTTCCATATATCTCAGAAACCATAAAAGATAAAACGCTGAAAATTGGTATAAACATAGAAAAATACAAAATCTCAAATTAGTTTATTCTAAAAAATTCCAGGGTTTCTCAAACATTTTTTATTAAGAAAAATATTTTTTGTATGATAAATTTATGAGTTAAACTGCTTATATTTTATTTTTTTTTTAAAATATCGAAAAAAGCCGAAACACCCCAACTAGATAATTTAATTTTCCAACTGTCGATTTGTTCAGGAGAACTTTGTTCTCTTAACATATCGACAATGTATCAAGCCAGAATACGCGAGAATTGTATGGAGAGGTCTACTTTTTTCATGGCTTTTCCAACTTTGAAGTCAAAAAACACCAACTTAGAGGCTTCGCAGCATATATGTTCCATACACGGATTTACTCAGAATTCGGAGTAGAACATTTCGTGTGTCTGTGTGTGTGTGTGTCTGTGTGTGTGTCTGTGTGTGTGTGTCTGTGTGTGTGTCTGTGTGTGTGTCTGTGTGTCCGTCCCCCCCTTATAACTTTTGATCCGCTCAATTTACAGAGCCTAAAATTTCAGAATATATAAACAGTTACAGGCCTACAAAACTTTTATACTCGGAATTTTGAATTTTTGTTTCAGTCAGGGGTTATCAACTTTTGAATTTTTATTTTATTTTTCCATATATCTCAGAAACCATAAAAGTTAGAACGCTGAAAATTGGTACAAACATAGACAAATACAAAATCTCAAATTAATTTTTTCAAAAAAATTCCAGGGTTTCTCAAACATTTTTTATTAAGAAAAATATTTTTTTTATGATAAATTTATGAGTTTAACTGCCTATATTTCCAAGACTTTTACAATTATCGAAAAAAGCCGAAACACCCCAACTAGATAATTTAATTTTCTATAAAAAATATTAACATTGTAGTAGAAGATCTCAATTTTTTTTTAACAATTTTTTTAAAAATTGAATTTAGTGACGACATCGCTTCATACATTTTGTATGGCAGTCGCCTATACACAATATGTAAGAAGACTTAATAGTTTGTTACTTCATCTCCAAACATACATACATACCATCATGCAATTTGCATATTCTGGGTAGGAAAAAGGATCTTCCTCCATACTATCCTATCTTGACATACATACCTACATATGTTGTATAGAAAACAAAATATCTGAAAATATTCAATAATTTGTATCTATGGGTTTATAGTTTGGTACATATTCTTCAACTATACATACTATCGCTATCGACAGTTGGATCTCATGTGTTACATGCAACTAGTCTATAAAAAATATTAGCATGGTATTAGCACATCTCAAACTTTTCCAACTGTCGATTTGTTCAGGAGAACTTTGTTCTCTTAACATATCGACAATGTATCAAGCCAGAATACGCGAGAATTGTATGGAGAGGTCTACTTTTTTCACGGCTTTTCCAACTTTGAAGTCAAAAAACACCAACTTAGAGGCTTCGCAGCATATATGTTCCATACACGGATTTACTCAGAATTCGGAGTAGAACATTTCGTGTGTCTGTGTGTGTGTGTGTCTGTGTGTGTGTCTGTGTGTCTGTGTGTGTGTCTGTGTGTCCGTCCCCCCCTTATAACTTTTGATCCGCTCAATTTACAGAGCCTAAAATTTCAGAATATATAAACAGTTACAGGCCTACAAAACTTTTATACTCGGAATTTTGAATTTTTGTTTCAGTCAGGGGTTATCAACTTTTGAATTTTTATTTTATTTTTCCATATATCTCAGAAACCATAAACGCTAGAACGCTGAAATTGGTACAAACATAGACAAATACAAAATCTCAAATTCGTTTTTTCAAAAAAATTCCAGGGTTTCTCAAACATTTTTTATTAAGAAAAATATTTTTTTTTATGATAAATTTATGAGTTTAACTGCCTATATTTCCAAAACTTTTACAATTATCGAAAAAAGCCGAAACACCCCAACTAGATAATTTAATTTTCCAACTGTCGATTTGTTCAGGAGAACTTTGTTCTCTTAACATATCGACAATGTATCAAGCCAGAATACGCGAGAATTGTATGGAGAGGTCTACTTTTTTCACGGCTTTTCCAACTTTGAAGTCAAAAAACACCAACTTAGAGGCTTCGCAGCATATATGTTCCATACACGGATTTACTCAGAATTCGGAGTAGAACATTTCGTGTGTCTGTGTGTCTGTGTGTGTGTCTGTGTGTCTGTGTGTCTGTGTGTGTGTGTGTCTGTGTGTCCGTCCCCCCCTTATAACTTTTGATCCGCTCAATTTACAGAGTCTTAAATTTCAGAATATATAAACAGTTACAGGCCTACAAAACTTTTATACTCGGAATTTTGAATTTTTGTTTCAGTCAGGGGTTATCAACTTTTTAATTTTTATTTTATTTTTCCATATATCTCAGAAACCATAAACGGTAGAACGCTGAAAATTGGTACAAACATAGACAAATACAAAATCTCAAACAAATTTTTTCAAAAAAATTCCAGGGTTTCTCAAACATTTTTTATTAAGAAAAATATTTTTTTTATGATAAATTTATGAGTTTAACTGCCTATATTTCCAAAACTTTTACAATTATCGAAAAAAGCCGAAACACCCCAACTAGATAATTTAATTTTCTATAAAAAATATTAACATTGTAGTAGAAGATCTCAATTTTTTTTTAACAATTTTTTTAAAAATTGAATTTAGTGACGACATCGCTTCATACATTTTGTATGGCAGTCGCCTTTACACAATATGTAAGAAGACTTAATAGTTTGTTACTTCATCTCCAAACATACATACATACCATCATGCAATTTGCATATTCTGGGTAGGAAAAAGGATCTTCTTCCATACTATCCTATCTTGACATACATACCTACATATTTTGTATAGAAAACAAAATATCTGAAAATATTCAATAATTTGTATCTATGGGTTTATAGTTTGGTACATATTCTTCAACTATACATACTATCGCTATCGACAGTTGGATCTCATGTGTTACATGCAACTAGTCTATAAAAAATATCAGCAATGTAGTAGAAGATCTCAATTATTTTTTAACATTTTTTTTAAAAATTGAATTTAGTGACGACATCGCTTCATACATTTTGTATGGCAGTCGCCTATACACAATATGTAAGAAGACTTAATAGTTTGATACTTCGACTCCAAACATACATACATACCATCATGCTATTTGCATATTCTGGGTAGGAAAAAGGATCTTCCTCCATACTATCCTATCTTGACATACATACCTACATATGTTGTATAGAAAACAAAATATCTGAAAATATTCAATAATTTGTATCTATGGGTTTATAGTTTGGTACATATTCTTCAACTATACATACTATCGCTATCGACAGTTGGATCTCATGTGTTACATGCAACTAGTTTTAACAATTTTTATAAAAATGGAATGTAGTGACGACATTGCTTCATACAATTTGTAGGGCAGTCGCCTATACACAATATGTAAGAAGACTTAATAGTTTGATAGGTACTTAATCTCCAAACATACATACAGAACCATCATGCTGTTTTCATATTCCGGGTAGGAAAAGAGGACTGACCTCCATACTGTCCTATATTGACATACATACCAACATGTGTTAAAATTTTCAATAATTTGGATTTATGGGTTTATAGTTTGATTTTTATTCTTCAACTATACATACTATCGCTATCGACAGTTGGATCTCATGTGTTACATGCAACTAGTTTAACAAGGACATATTCATTTTCCAACTGTCGATTTGTTCAGGAGAACTTTGTTCTCTTAACATATCGACAATGTATCAAGCCAGAATACGCGAGAATTGTATGGAGAGGTCTACTTTTTTCACGGCATTTCCAACTTTGAAGTCAAAAAACACCAACTTAGAGGCTTCGCAGCATATATGTTCCATAGACGGATTTACTCAGAATTCGGAGTAAAACATTTCGTGTGTCTGTGTGTCTGTGTGTGTGTGTGTCTGTGTGTGTGTCCGTCCCCCCCTTATAACTTTTGATCCGCTCAATTTACAGAGCCCAAAATTTCAGAATATATAAACAGTTATAGGCCTACAAAACTTTTATACTCAGAATTTTGAATTTTTGTTTCAGTCAGGGGTTATCAACTTTTGAATTTTTATTTTATTTTTCCATATATCTCAGAAACCATAAAAGCTAGAACGCTGAAAATTGGTACAAACATAGAAAAATTAAAAATCTCAAATTAATTTTTTCAAAAAAATTCCAGGGTTTCTCAAACATTTTTTATTAAGAAAAATATTTTATTTATGATAAATTTATGAGTTTAACTGCCTATATTTCCAAAACTTATACAATTATGGAAAAAAGCCGAAACACCCCAACTAGATAATTTAATTTTTATAAAAAATATTAACATTGTAGTAGAAGATCTCAATTTTTTTTAACATTTTTTTTAAAAATTGAATTTAGTGACGACATTGCTTCATACATTTTGTATGGCAGTCGCCTATACACAATATGTAAGAAGACTTAATAGTTTGATACTTCATCTCCAAACATACATACCATCATGCTATTTTCATATTCTGGGTAGGAAAAAAGGAACTTCCTCCATACTATCCTATCTTGACATACATACCTACATAATATATGTTGTATAGAAAACAAAATATCTGAAAATATTCAATAATTTGTATTTATGGGTTTATAGTTTGGTACATATTCTTCAACTATACATACTATCGCTATCGACAGTTGGATCTCATGTGTTACATGCAACTAGTTTAACAAGGACATATTCATTTTCCAACTGTCGATTTGTTCAGGAGAACTTTGTTCTCTTAACATATCGACAATGTTTCAAGCCAGAATACGCGAGAATTGTATGGAGAGGTCTACTTTTTTCACGGCTTTTCCAACTTTGAAGTCAAAAAACACCAACTTAGAGGCTTCGCAGCATATATGTTCCATAGACGGATTTACTCAGAATTCGGAGTAGAACATTTCGTGTGACTGTGTGTCTGTGTGTATGTCTGTGTGTGTGTGTGTGTGTGTGTTTGTGTGTCCGTCCCCCCCTTATAACTTTTGATCCGCTAAATTTACAGAGCCCAAAATTTCAGAATATATACACAGTTATAGGCCTACAAAACTTTTTTACTCATAATTTTGAATTTTTGTTTCAGTCAGGGGTTATCAACTTTTGAATTTTTATTTTATTTTTCCATATATCTCAGAAACCATAAAAGTTAGAACGCTGAAAATTGGTACAAACATAGACAAATACAAAATCTCAAATAAGTTTGTTCAATAAAATTCCAGGGTTTCTCAAACATTTTTTATTAAGAAAAGTATTTTTTTTTTGATAAATTTATGAGTTTAACTGCCTATATTTCCAAACTTTTTAAAAATATCGAAAAAAGCCGAAACACCCCAACTAGATAATTTAATTTTCTATAAAAAATATTAACATTGTATTTGTACATCTCAATTTTTTTTTAACAATTTTTATAAAAATTGAATTTAGTGACGACATTGCTTCGTACAATTTATATGGCAGTCGCCTATACACAATATGTAAGAAGACTTAATAGTTTGATAGGATTTTAATATCCAAACATACATACAGAACCATCATGCTGTTTTCATATTCCGGGAAGGAAAAGAGGACTGACCTCCATACTGTCCTATCTTGACATACATACCAACATGTGTTAAAATTTTCAATAATTTGGATTTATGGGTTTATAGTTTGATTTTTATTCTTCAACTATACATACTATCGCTATCGACAGTTGGATCTCATGTGTTACATGCAACTAGTAAATAAACAACTCTACGTTAACATACAATGACACACACGCACACCTAAACAATATACCTATATAATTATAAGCTGCTTCAGAACAGGTTTTTAACCTAGTGAAGCAGTTTACATTCCGCATCTAGTTCTTTTTTTGTAAAAATATTGTATTGTTAAACTTTTGTATTGTTAAAAAAAAAAAAAGAAAAAAAAAAAAAAATAATTATGTAGGTATTAATACATATCGTTATAAAAATAATTTATTAAAATTGTGGAAACATTGACGAGATTCCATAGTTAGTAAATAAATAAAAATTCTGGTACAAATATGTAACTTCCACTTCACATTTATTATAGTTAGAACGTCACATTTTAGATGTTACTGAGTTGAGAAGTCTAAAAACGTTCTAACCATTATAAATATGATGTAGAAGAATTGATTTTATCGGTGCCAGAATTTATAATGATAAAGTTATTCAAATTTGCATGCCAATAAAACATTATTGTTAGAATTATTAAGTGAAATAATAGAAGAACTGTAGTTTTCCCTTTTCATTTTGTGCGGTGTATTTTTAAGTATGTAGGTTCTTCTTCTTTCGTGTCAGCAACGCATTGTTGCGTTGCTGTGGTGGAAGGATTGGCCAGAAAATTTCTGTTACCAGGGGGCACCGCGTGGAGGTTCCTTCCGTATGTAGGTAAGTAGGATATATTTTTTATTTAGTAATTAAATATATAAACTTATACACCAAATTTACAAGTCAAAGATAAAAACATTGTATGGAATATTTTCACGGCAGGTCAAACAATTATCATACCAATTCATCTCCCAAGAATGAATCCAAATGATCTTATAAACATACCTCTCCACACTTATTAATCACCATAGTTTATGGACGTTCGTGTGTGTGTGTGTGGATATATTATTAACATTCAAATGGTGTAAAAAAATTAAAATATTTTTAACATTATAATCAAAATTCATACGCAATAATATTCAAAGATATTTTAATTATTGATACCAACTTGAAGAAATGGAATAAACCACATAAATAATTACATGTCCATGGCGTTTGTACTAACATAATGTTGATAGAACGAATACATTTTTATGTAAATTTTCTTGAATTATTTAAGGTTTCAAGAATCGTTTTAACATAAATATACACCGTAATCATTAGAACAGAAAGCAAACATGATAACGTTATAAAAAAGGTATATTTAAGTAAGCAAATAATTTGTTTATCTCAAAGACCTTATATACTTACATTATTATTATAAGGTCTTTGGTTTATCTCTATTGTAATTATTACAATCAACAGTTTGAATCTATGTGATTTCTTCTTGAATCAAGTTCCCCTTTCAAATAATATCGTTCACATTGTTTTATACTTGGTAGAAGAGTCACGCTTAAACAAATGTTCATAACAACTATATTCACATATTAAGGGCACAGTTTCTTAGCAAATTATTAAACATGCCTCAAAAGAGGCACATATAGGGTTTTCGACCTGTCATCGGCTAGTTTAGGTGATCACTTTATGCCCTTGCGCAACGTTCACCAATTATGCCTTCTTATTGAGTTCCCTATCAATCCAAATTTTTAAAAGTTCTATATATTTTAATCATGAAAATTTGCTCGTTTGAAAATAACCCTGAACACAATCGCCATCTATGAAGTGATGAATAAACTTTTTTTTTAACGCCATCTATTAAAAAATTGGTTTCTAAACAATGAAAGCAACAATCCTTATACATGAGGTGACAATTCAAAGCTTTTGCACAGATGTCACCCCTGAATTGTGTCAGAATATTAAGTTTATTTTTTGCTTGATAACTTACTTTTATCAAGCTATATTTATTTGAGTTCCTGGTTCTCCTATAATATTCCAACTTCGTCTCTATTGAGATGTTTCAAATTTTTTATATAATATACATTTTTTTATTGCAACATTTTCTACAAGTTATAACAAGTCCTTTCAATTGAAATAAATAAATAGGTCGCTACGACTGTCTAAAATTTTCAATGTGTAATAAAAGTATAACAAAGGGCCAACATGATGGTGAGTGGGGAGTGGGGAGTGGGGAGTGGGGAGTGGAGAGTGGGGAGGCAATCATGTTGGTAGACTGGGCCATTACTCTCGTAGGAACTTGACGACGTTTCATCTCGCCAATCAAATAGTTCGCTTTCAGAAGGAAAAGAGACCACAACATAGAAAAGAAGACCAGCAACTCCAGTCTGTACATAGATAGGTAGGTAGGTAAGTACTGAGGTCGGTTGAGCGGAAAGAAAGATTGTCTCATACTCTACGATTCATTTCACTATTTTCAATAACACAACGGGTGTGGGGAAGATGGGAACCAAATGGCACACAAAACTTTTAAATATCATAATTTTCTTCTTTGTAAATCAATACTGGAATTCATTGCAACAAGATATAAAATAGTCTCTAAAATATGGCTCATTTTAAAAGAATGCCTGTTCAATTTATAAATATTTAATATATATGTAGGACGTATGTAGGTACATATCAAGTATCACGTCTATAAATCTCCAATGTAATATTTTAACGCGTTATGTGTAGATTTGTATATTTATTGTATGTGGGTATTTTTAGGATCATTATCAATCATAAACTAGATCATTTTAAAGGTAAAATATTCAGCATATCACTTCCTTTACAACCAGTGACAGTTTACGATACATAAAAAATAAACGTAAAAAGTTTTATTGTGTTATTTTTCCAACAATTTTCGTAAAAAAAATTTCGTGAAATTCCAAAAAAAAACTACTTCTATGTGAGCAAATATTTGTTAAATGTCAGAAGTACAACTTTATACGAATAAAATACATATTCATGTGTTACTTGGAGTTTGATTGAAAATCATGATGATTATTTCGTACAGTTAAAATTTTTTTCTAATTTTAAAGTAAGTATTTTCTGTGTATTCTGAATTTTTATATACACACTTGCTTCTCATGAAAATGTATAAAAAACAAATCGCTTGTGGCCAACACTATACACTTCACTAGGCTTTTATTAATTTAATTTCAAACCACTACCCAAAGTCCATTATTTGAAACCGAAGGGACTGGAAGGACTGACGGAAAGGGACGGAGGGAGGGACCAGACGGGAGGAACCAAAGGGACGGAGGGAGGGACCAGACGGGAGGAAACAAAGGGACGGAGGGAGAGACCAGACGGGAGGAACCAAAGGGACGGAGGGAGGGACCAGACGGGAGGAAACAAAGGGACGGAGGGAGAGACCAGACGGGAGGAACCAAAGGGACGGCGGGAGGGACCAGATGGGAGCAACAAAAGGGACGGAGGGAGGGACCAGACGGGAGAAAACAAAGGGACGGACGGAGAGACCAGACGGGAGGAACCAAAGGGACGGAGGGAGGGACCAGACGGGAGCAACAAAAGGGACGGAGGGAGGGACCAGACGGGAGGAACCAAAGGGATGGAGGGGACTGATTTTTTAAAAACTTACTTATTTATGTTAATTTTTACTAATTGTATCGCATTTTTTTACTCATTCTGAATTTATTATAGTATACAACCATTTCAAAAATTACAAAAACTTTTTTCTTGATGAGTTATCTTAGTGCTTTACATTTACATTCTCTAGTAACGTAGGTTATAGAAAACTGGTTAGAAAATAAAAACTCGCTTAACATTTTACGTTTCTGAACGATCTGATGTTTTATAAATATCAGTGACATTATACATATTTTAAAAATATTTAATATAATTTATTATTCATTTATTTGGAGTTTAAAAATGCTATGTTCATTAATTTGTAAATCAAAACGGATGTACTCGATGATAAGCCAATCAATATCCCGAATGCCAAAAAAAATCATTTCCATTGTTCAAAAAACAACTCAAAATTCATATACTCACCTGGTATGATTTAAATTAATTTTTAATTTGTTTTATTTTTTTCTTATATTAATAGGTTAAAAATATTTTTACTGTGTGGTCACCCAGCATCCTTGCACCTTGAATTAATTGTACCAGTTGGGTGTGCCTTTTTTTAATAATATTATTGTCACAATAATGATTTTAGGTACCCAACTGCGAATAGTAAATATTGTATTTGTTGTGTGGTGGGTGCATGGATGTAGATGTAATGTATCAATATAATATTGTAAATCTCCAACCTCAAAACAGGCGTAGTCCTAGTGAGGTTGAGATAGTATTTACAAATAATGTTATAAATATCGAGATGGTATAAATAAATATATTAGATTGATTCAAAATTTAGATTTATAAGTTTTTTAATAACGAATATGTCATTGTAACACTAACATTATGACATCTTTACACATTCTTTAGACTAAGCATAATGCTTATACATAAAATAACTTTAAATTGATATTTTTAGTTTAATAAGTATAGTCTAGTGGCGAACAAATAAAAATTGCTACTTGGCAACATTTTATCCCCATGTCCCCTCTCGACAAATGCATCACATGGTTTGAGAGAGTGTTTCTCTGCAACGGCCATATTATAAGCTAACTGCTTCCCCTAATGACGACATTAGACGTCTTTCGCTAGAGTCTTCCGTTTTGATGTTGCCACGGCAATGGATGACAATGCCGTTGTCAAGACGTTGCAATAAAATTGAAAAATGGTTTACTAAAAAGCCAACGTCCATCGCACATTGTTATATAACGAAACTTTAGAAAATTATTTATGTCTTACGTTTACTACGTCCATGTTCAGTAAAATTTTGAACATATATTTATTAGTTTAATTTATTTGTGCACAAACAAATGATGTTGGTACAAAAGCGGGTTTATTGCCATTCAAAACAACAGCGAGACAAATAGTGATTAAATAAAAGTAGTTTAAAAGACCTACTACAAAAACAGTAGTAGTTTAAAAAGACCTACTAATGAAAACATAAAAAAACTAAATAAAATAAAACTCGTCTATTGTGTAAGCTTCATGCATTTCCCTTTTTTAGAATGACGCTTACATGGTCATGCCATATAAAAATAATAGATACGTTACTATTATAGTCCTTAGAATCGGTAAACAAAAGTATGGCGCATATCTCACATACTTCTTACCGCACTTTAATTACATGCAAGGTGTTGTAGTGTTCGGACGTATTGTAGTAGTCAAAATCATTCATCTGCCATCTTGTATGATGAAAACATGTAAAAATTTAACTAGAACTGTGAAGAAACGAATAGATATATCTTTTCATGATGAATTTCGATAGCTAATATAGGTATTTATATGGATTTTTCGATAGTTATTTTTATTTTGAATCCCTCTAATTACCTACAAGTCATATTCGATTGTAGGTATGTAAAGGGATTCTGTTGTTGTATTCGCTTTTCACACGGCTATAATTTAATAACTTAATTAGTTCGTCTCTTTCAAAGTCATTATTTGGTGTGAATGGTAATTATAATTTGATTTCATCGGAGTAAAAGAGAGAATATGTCATCAGTGTGTCTATTATTGTACTTAATATCTCTTTCTGTCGTGTGTACTCATTCTTGGTGATATTATGAGAATTCGTTCAACTGTGCCATTCTTATAGAGCGTTTTATTCTCATATAACGTGTCTTTATATAAAATGTAATTGGTGATGCGATACTTTTCAGGAATACTTCTACTCCAACCAATAATGTTCTTCTTCATTCTCCCTTGCCATTGCCAGCCTTCCATCCACTGCTGGATTTTAGGCTTTACTAATGCATTTCATTTTTTTTTCTAGCTTGAGCTGTCCTTGTCTTTTTGCTGCTGAACTTAGCAGTGTCAATGTTGGAGGAAGTATGAAATGTGGCATAGAGTAAGAACTCAAAAAGCGTCTTGTGACAGTTATATGTTCCATGTTCTGAAATGCTTTAACGAGACAGAAATAAAATAACAATACAATTGATATTTTTTTTATAAAGAGCTGGTTTTTTATAGTTGAGTGACGTACATATCACACTATCTATTCATCTCTTAGCCTACGTCACGATGACACCGAGCCCTGAGTGATTGATGATTCACTAAATAATGAATAGGTAACTAACTGTTAACTTTTCAGGTCAGAAAAAGTATACTTACGTAAAAACGCTATTAACTGTTAATTGACATAGGAAGTTAATGAAGATTTTAAATTAAATGAATTCTTTTTTTTTGTCAGTAAAATCCCTACCTCTATTATAGAACAGATCTATGTTGAGTTATTCCTTTCAAATATTATGTAATATATTTATTTTATGGAATAAAAACTTATTTAGAAATTTATTTTTCCTAATATTGATGAAAATTATCATTTAAGAAATAAATAGTTAGTAGGCATGAAACAGTAGTTCAAACTAGTTGTTTATAGTACCTACATATTAGTTCTTAATTATTGTTTTTTTTATGGTAAGATACCTAATTAGGAAGTAAATTAATATAGGTACATACCACGATCGCCTAATTTTATAAGGAATATCTGTGAAAAAAAAAGTCCTTGCATCCTCCTAAATAAAAGAAAATTATTTTTTATAGAATACTCATAAAAACTTTACTACTGCAGCCACGTCCTAAAAATTTGATACATCATCATCTTCATTGTTGGCGCCAATATGTCATTGGGATAATTGTCACATTTTTATTTTTATTACCTACATATATAAAGTGACACAAAATTGTTGCAATCATTGCCCGCCCCACATCCATATAATTCAGTATCCTTTCAAACCGCGTCTTATAAAGACTGTCCCGCATCTCTTCCACCTTTTTTACCGTTCCTCCAAACTCGCTATAAAATTGCCATCACCGCGCGCGTGTGAATAAAGTGCTACCATCCAACCAGGGAGAGGACTAAGGATCTGGTGAGTTTCCATATATATATCCTTCCTTTGCCTTGCGGTGGTTGCAACTAATCACCCGCACCAAAAAATACAGTCCACTTTATCTTTAATTTCATAGCCGCGTCAACATTTTATGGTCCTAAACGAGACGGATATACCAATACTTTGAGGTATTATTCTTGAACCGTTTATCTTTCAAATACGACAATTAAATATATTTATGTATATTATATTAAGTATATTTATTTATATACTCGCATTATATATAACATACGCATTTGTATTATAAATTATAAAGGATTACTCGTATTTATAATATAACTAACCCGCATCATATATATTTTTATCGTATGCACTATTTTAGTGCATAATTAACCCCGCACATATATATTTACATATTTATTTTATTCATAAAAAAATTCGCATTATAAAATAGTACGTATAATACTTATTTTATCGTTGGCGCTACAGCCCTGTGTGGGCCCTAGCCTCCTCCATAATCCTCCTCCAACCGTCCCTGTCCTTCACCACTCTCATCCAGTTTGTTATTCCGATCGCCTTTATGTCATCTTCATGTCATCCAGTCATTTTAGCTTGGTGTGCCTCTAATTCTCCTGCCCTCAAGATTCACGATAACCATACAAAAACACGAATACTGACGTCATTACTCACTGCATACGCGATGAGCCGTAATTTGCAGGTAATATTCTTTCATTCATTCTTAAATTTCATTCGACACCTATGCGAGTGTTCGGTACTTGATATGTGAGATGTTATTTTGCCTGTTGTATTTTCGATAGCCCGGCTCTTACAGTACCTACGCCTAAAAACGTTAATAATAGAAAAAATGGAAGCACTATTCTAAGCCGGTACTTCACAGCAAAAATATTATTTAAAATATTAGACATATTTATTATTACCTAATGATTTTTTTTCTTACAACTTCTTTTTCTTCGCCCTGCAGACATATTTATGCAGTTGATGAAAGTTAGGTTAACATCAGCATTAGACTTAAACAGTCATTCAAGTTTAATTGATTGTATAATAATAAAAAAGAAAGAAAAAAGTCAACAAAACATAATACATATTAACTTCCTCCTCTCTCTTTTTTATTCATCATAACCTCACCTAAACGGCTACGCCTGCCTTAAGAGGGTGACTGCTGCCAACGTACCTATTTTTTCAATTTGATATACCATCATTATTACTAAACGAATCATTTTGAAAAAAATAACCTAGTTAGTTTGGATATTAATAAAGAAAAATATATCTTAACTTTTTGATTATGTTCTGTATATATTATTGTAGGAAAATAATAAGCATACCCCGATTTTGGACATTTATCTTAAATTTCTAAAAAAATATAAGGTATAGAGCAATATTTTTTTTATAAATTAAAGAAGAACCAAATACCTGGAAAAATATGATTTGACGTTGCATTAACGCATCAGGTTAAGTAAATAAACCAAAAAAACTTTTATTACGCAATGGCGCTGAATGGAAAATAAATGTTTTTTAGGTTTATTTACTAAACCTGAAGCATTAATGCAACGTCATATCATATTTTTCTAGATATTTTTGTCTTCTTTAATTTAAAAAAAAATATATTACTCTACGCCTTATAGTTTATTGAAAATATATGATAAACGTTGAAAATCGGGGTATACCATTATTTTTCTACAAGAATTTATACAGAACATTATCAAAAAGTTAAGGTATATTTTTGTTTATTAATATCCAAACTATCTAACTAAAAACAATAATAATATGAAAAAAATAAACGTCATAATAAACGTTGATATTAACATTTTTATGATTAAATGAAGAGAAAGATTAATATTAGATTATGATCGAGTACTGATTTATACATTTTTAAGATTAAGGCAAGATAAGAACGTGTCATGATTAGGCCCCCTGTTCATTTCTTCCCATTATGTGAGTTCGTCCTCATTTGCCCATGTTTTCCTCTCATTTTCTTACCACATTGATATTTAATCCAATTTATTTATTATTTAACATAACTAATTTTTAAATAATATTATTGAAATGTAAATCTACTCAATTGGCATCACTATTCAATCTATGTGCCAAGTTGTAAGCTCTTCCTTAAAAGTACAATCATCCAAACTAGACTATGGAATTGCTTGAGTACCTAATAATGTCATTTCCTCTCAATCCAGACAAATGTTTAATAAAAAACTATATTTGTAAATAATTCTTTCCAACAATTCGTTCCCTACTTCTCAGTCATTTGTTTCTTTTATTACTTTCATCTTAGCAAATTTACTTGAGGATATGCATGGCTTGGTTTTTTTTTAATAACTTTCTTTATAAAAAAACAAACAAATTATTTCATCTTTGTTTATGAAAATCTTACTTTATATTCGATTTGAAATAATTATAAGCGTTATATCTTAATTATTCAAATATTTAAAAAAAATTAGGTAGCGTACATATATAATAATATTACAATATAATAATAACAAGTATTTATAACTTATTCACCTCACCTTTAATTTCATGTTACAGGTACTCACTTCTGGTAAATAAATAATGATATATTCCTTTCTTATTTGGCTTCTGAAAGGTACTGAAAAAAACACGAAATTAGCCAAAACTAAATGGATTTCAAACTGTAAGCTGTTACGTAAAAAAAAACTTAACCCTAATGCATTTGCAATGTGCAAAGTTGCGCCATCGTACAATGCCTATTATCTAAATTGCTCCAGTTAAAATATTTCTACTTAGAAATAAAATGAACATTTGAAGAGAATAATTTACATAACGTTCATGCCCTTAAGAGCGCTTTTACCATTCACATCTCCGCATATATTTTGAATATCGGTATGTAAATAAAAATGACTACATAAAGGTGGTACGTGCACGGGAATTGCGACTTTGATGGTAATATTATTTCAATGATGTGACTTATTTCTCAAATATAAAATTCATTGTAGAACACACACCGCACAAAAATATTAATTAAAATAGGAACCTATATTATAAATATATATTTAGGTACCTTATTATTATAAATTAAAATATGTATACCTAATTAAATATGATTTATTTGATGTATGTAGTTTTTTGCTTCTATATTGTTGAATTTATTTATTTTTATTCAGATTTGTCTCTTTGATTTTGATTTTGCATTGATGATGTTTATAGGAGTCCTACAGTAATATATGATGTTGAAAAGAGAAAAAAGATAAATATATATGTGTATGTGAATTAATGTAATATAATATGATGTAATATAATATATAAAATATTGTAAATTATAATGTAATATAGACCCCCAACACGGGTAGGTACTCGCCTACCTAACGGGGGACACTATAATGTTAATGTGTTATGTGACTTAATTGTTAATCAATGAATAAATAAATAAATATATCAATAGAGACGAAGTAGGGATATTAAGGGAAACCGGGAAATCAATTCGTCAAAAAATATCTTTGAGTCTCAACAGGATCAAAAACACAAAATCCAATGTAATTATGCTTATGTATAATGCAACATAAAATATTGTAAATTAATGTTTGTATGTATATTTGGTGGTTTGTTTGCCACATAGAAATGATGAGCCTTGATCGTGTTACCAAGTAAATGTCCTTGGAAACGAGAAAAAGAGGTCAATCAATAAATAAATGGCAGGATCAATGATGGAGTTCGCGAACTACTTCTCCGCCGAAGGACGTTATAGGACCCATTGATCCTGTTCATCCCCGACGCAGCCGCAACGTCAGACAACACAATATCCCCTATCCAGCGAGTTTAACCACTACCCCTAAGAGTCCAACTACACTCGTGAAGGCCCGTGAATCATAGCAGGGGTTACCCTCCCAGCAGCTCCATGAACAACAGACTGCCACAGGGAGCCTTCGCCACGCCCGTAGTACTTTCAGTTCTTCGATTTCCACACCAGGCGCAGCGTCGGCTGCACCTGTCTCGTCATCAACTCGGGTACCGCCGAGTGGGTCGTGCCGACCAATCATCGCGGGGGGCTCCTCCACCCCTTAGTACTCATGTTGGCGAATTTCAGGTACACCACCGGACAGTACTTTCAGTTCTTCGATTTCCATCGCCCAGTGATGCAGACTTAAATGGCAGGATCATATTAAAGGGATTTTGAAGGATGGAAAAGTAATTGATAATACAAAATGAAGAGCGTATATGAGACGACGCGTGGACGTGAATGAAGCGAGAACCTACGCGATATGGGGGAATAACGTGTAATGATATTTATTTGTTTTTTTTTTTCAAATTTCGGCACATGTTACAAAAAATAAAAATATAGACATACCTACTTACAATGCAACAATATTATATGGGAAATACCAAAACTCCCACAAACAATGCGTATTATGTGGGTATGCTTACAAGTAAACTGTACATTTTTACGTCCTATTAGGTCTATTTTACACATATTTAGGTGCATCAAATGCATCTAAAAAGTGAACATTAAAAATAATCAATAAAAATTTAAAGAAAAGTAGCGTACCTACATGTTAAAATTAAATTATAAACCACCTTACTTTGAACATATAAAATATATAAAAAAGTAAAAAATGATAATGCACCTAAATATGTGCTAGGTATGACTAAGATAGAATAAAAGTAAAAAAAAATAATATAAAAATAAAAAAATATTAAAAAATACATATATTTTTGATGTATGTACCAACTAAATATGAAAAAACATATTATGATATTGGAAAGTGTCAGAAATAAATATTAAAGATAAAAAAATAAAACGAGTGAAAATTAGAAATTCATAGTTAGTTACCTTCTCGTATATATAAATTGAAAAAAAAATTTTTTAACCGAGCGCCTTATTACGAGTATTTATGGTATGTATGTACAAATGTGCTAATAGTTACTAATTAGCACATACAAACATACCATGATACCATCACAACATATCCATTCCGGGGTAAGCAGAGAAAACCGAGCGCCATGCTCCTCTAGTTTTGCAGGCTAGCTTTACATCCTTGCATCGTCTCATACATCCTTGTCGATTTTTCATGCTTCTAATATTTACTTCTTTCAAAATTCCATTCACATGGTCATGCCATCCCTTTCTGGGACGACCACCGCTATTCACTTCATCTCTTACACCCATGTATACTTTTTTTGGTCAGTCGTTCATTGTTAAATTACTAATTAGCTATGCCTTGAAATGCCATTGAATCGTGAAATTTCTACATACATGATGTACCTACTGAATTCAACGATTGGTCTATAACAAATAATCCAACTGTCGATTTGTTCAGGAGAACTTTGTTCTCTTAACATATCGACAATGTATCAAGCCAGAATACGCGAGAATTGTATGGAGAGGTCTACTTTTTTCACGGCTTTTCCAACTTTGAAGTCAAAAAACACCAACTTAGAGGCTTCGCAGCATATATGTTCCATACACGGATTTACTCAGAATTCGGAGTAGAACATTTCGTGTGTCTGTGTGTGTGTGTGTCTGTGTGTGTGTGTCTGTGTGTGTGTGTGTCTGTGTGTCTGTGTGTCCGTCCCCCCCTTATAACTTTTGATCCGCTCAATAAACAGAGCCTAAAATTTCAGAATATATAAACAGTTACAGGCCTACAAAACTTTTATACTCGGAATTTTGAATTTTTGTTTCAGTCAGGGGTTATCAACTTTTGAATTTTTATTTTATTTTTCCATATATCTCAGAAACCATAAACGCTAGAACGCTGAAAATTGGTACAAACATAGACAAATACAAAATCTCAAATTAGTTTTTTCAAAAAAATTCCAGGGTTTCTCAAACATTTTTTATTAAGAAAAATATTTTTTTTATGATAAATTTATGAGTTTAACTGCCTATATTTCCAAAACTTTTACAATTATCGAAAAAAGCCGAAACACCCCAACTAGATAATTTAATTTTCTATAAAAAATATTAACATTGTAGTAGAAGATCTCAATTTTTTTTTAACAATTTTTTTAAAAATTGAATTTAGTGACGACATCGCTTCATACATTTTGTATGGCAGTCGCCTATACACAATATGTAAGAAGACTTAATAGTTTGTTACTTCATCTCCAAACATACATACATACCATCATGCAATTTGCATATTCTGGGTAGGAAAAAGGATCTTCTTCCATACTATCCTATCTTGACATACATACCTACATATGTTGTATAGAAAACAAAATATCTGAAAATATTCAATAATTTGTATCTATGGGTTTATAGTTTGGTACATATTCTTCAACTATACATACTATCGCTATCGACAGTTGGATCTCATGTGTTACATGCAACTAGTATTATTTGGAATAGTTGGTCAGAAGCTGTGGTGCATATCAGAGGTTAACGTAATACCTTTGTAGGACAATGACTATTTACTATAGGTACCCCTTATTCAAATGGTAGTAGGCACATGAGAAAATAACTTCCGAAGACACGAGATTTAGAAATGCTTCAATTTTTTTCTTGTTTTTAAAAAAAAATCCTCATACTCACTTAAGCATACATAGGCACATAAATGGTTATGCTATAGGTAGGTAACGTTGTCCAATACATCAAAATACAACGTCTACTTTGGCTCGGACACGTTTGTAGAATGGAGGATAGTCGGGTCCCAATGAAAGTATTGGACACCTGTCCTAAAGGAATACGAAGCAAAGGGAGACCTAGGATGAGATGGCTGGACGACATCGACGGCGATGTAAGAGCCATTTGACAGACAAATTGGAGGAGACAGGGCCGACAGGGTGGAATGGAGGCAGTTTCTTGAGGAGGCCAAGGCCCACAACGGGATGTAACGCCATTGCTGATGATAGGTAGGTATAAGTACAAAATCGGTCGAAGCGGGATTCAACTCGCGACCACTGAATAACTACAGGCTTTTTCTTGTTTTAAATTATATTTCCACTTGAATCTTGTAGTAACGAAATACTCAAAAATGAATGTGTGCAAGCTTTTGGTTCTATTTACATACATAATTTCGGATTGGGCGTTATTTTGTTCAAAGAGCATTAAGAACAAAAAAAATGTTGGAGACATGTGTGATTAAAAATGGAATAAAAAAATCTTTTTTTTTTATTTGGTTTGTTTGTTATTTTTTTTATAAAGGACCATCCTCAAACTGTGACGTTATCCTAGTGAATCAGGCACAATTAAAAAATGTTCATTTATATAAAAAAATATTAAATTATTAATAAAAATAAATGGGTATACATTATAATGTAAGGCATCGAATAAGAATCAAAACGAAGGTCGAAATGCGAATTTCGAAAATTGAGCGGAAATGATTGTGCTGTAGGTGAACGTAGTATATAAACTCTTGTTATTTGTCGACCTTCGTGGCTCAGTTGGTTAGGTGTCAGTCTGAATCTGAGAGACCATTAATATATAATGTCTCCAGAATGTGGCAGAAACTTGTTATTGGGTGCTTGTTAAATTAATATTTGACATAGGACCTGTTAGTACGGGAGAAATAAAATAAAATATACAAAACATATATTTGTTTTTTGTTGTTTATTTGAAATAAGAAATTTTGTATTTTTTTAAATTAAATATATTCATATAAGTACATACCTCTTATTTTTGTGCGATACGGCGGAAAGCAGTTGGTTATTCGTCCGTATATGAACTTTTGTGATGTCGTGTGCTATAAAATATATCCCCAGAACGATAAATTAGCATCTAATTTTTATAATCCACATATAAATCAATCTCGCTGCCTCCATTTTTCTCTACTGTACGTGCGTGCAGTATTTGAATATTTAAATTTCCCGGGTAAACAAAAAACGTGATAACGGCGGGAGAATTAATTCAAAATTTCAAATTAAGAACACTTTTCCATAGCACTACAAGTGCTGCCATGCCAATAATCACCGCTGTTTCCGGATCCATGGATGTGTTTGTTCGTATATGTTATAATGTACCTATTATGTATACATTTATTATTTGATATTCATTTTACAAATTAAAATCAACTAACCATGTCAACGAAACAACCATTTGCCAACACATCGGCGGGAAAGATCGATCAACTAGATTTATATTTCAAATTTGAATTCAAATTTCGAAATATTCTTCGTTAATTTTAAAATGAATTATTTATATTCTACAGAGTAAAAAACAGTGGATTTTAGTCATATTTTTGGATATATATGAGGGAGGCTTATATTTAGTCGGTAGTGGTACTTAAGGAAGAGCTAATGAAACAAAGTATTCTTAATAAATCATCTGAAGCTCCCAATATATTTAGTACCAAGTATACAAGAGGCTAGTTTATACCACGTTTTAAAGACCTGTCATCAGTAAAACAACATGAGATCATAGTAGATGCTCTATTAACTTCATCCGCTCCTTTAAATTAAATGTCACATACTCCTTGCAATTGCACATCATTCGAAAAAATGTATAAACATTTTACGTACAATATTGATTCGTTGAAATCTCATCAATTTTACATATGGACGAAATCAACTTTATACTCTAAAAACAATTACACCTAATAATCCTTTTCATTTATGAGCGAGCATAATAAAACTGAAACAACATTGGTTGAAAAATTTTCAATCCACGGTTTTGTAAATAATTAAATGATTTTGTATTGAAATAGCCAACGCTCATTAAAACAGTTAATAATGAAATTATTAAAATCCATAATTGAAATCGTTTATTGCGGTTTGGAATCCATGATGCGTATCAAATAATTTTGTATTACCTAATGCACGAATATAATCAAAACATTTTGAATTTTATTTTATTGGAAATAATGATTAAAAATAATCAGTATTGATAATAAAATAAAATAAAATTTCTTTTTAAGGGGGGGACTGCTGCCAACGTACCTTTTCAATTTGATATACCATCATTATTTCTTATCAAATCGTTTTGAAAAAAATATATTAGATAGTTTGGGTATTTATAAAGAAAAATGTATCTTTACTTTTTGATAATGTTCTGTATAAATTCTTGTAGAAAAATAATGGCATACCCCGATTTTCAACGTTTATCTTATATTTTTAATAAAATATAAGGCGTAGTTCAAAAATTTTTTTTTTTTAATTAAAGAAGACAAAAATATCTAGAAAAATACGATGTGACGTTGCATTAATGCTTCAAGTTTAGAAAATAAACCTAAAAAACATTTATTTTCCAATCAGCACCATTGCGAAGTATAAGTTTTTTTGGTTTATTAACTTAACCTGATGCATTAATGCAACGTTACATCGTATTTTTCCAGATATTTTGATCTTCTTTAATTTATAAAAAAATTATAATGCTCTTTACCTTATAGTTTTTTAGAAATTTAAGATAACTGTCAAAAATTGGGGTATGCTTATTATTTTTCTACAAGAATATATACAGAACATAATTAATAAATTAAGGTATATTTTTATTTATTAATATCCAAACTAACTAGGTTATTTTTTTCAAAATGATTCGTTTTGTAGTAATGACGCAAATTCAAATTGAAAAAATAGGTACGTTGGCAGCAGTCCCCCCCTTAATAAAATATTTAAAAATTCTTAAAATAGTTTCTATATGTACACGAGGTTTACGATTATTAACATAATTTATAAATTTATTATTTATGTTTATAAAACATTCTGCAATAAACAGTACCTAAATATTTTTATAACATTTTTTTAGCATATCAATAGAGACGATGTTGAAATATTTTAAAATAACCGGTAAATCAAAGTATCTACAGGGATAACGACCTGTTATCGGCTGGTTTACGTTATCACTTTATGTACCTACTTGCACAACGAACACCAATTATGCCTTTTTATTGAGCTCCCTATCGATTGATTCAATTTTAGAAATTTCTTTACCTATGTGTTGTTCATCAAAATCCTTTTTCTTCTTCAATGGCGCTACAGCCCATATCGAGCCTTGGCCTTCGTCAGTCTTCGCCTACAGCTTCTTCTATCTTCTGCAGCAACTCTCCAACTTCCCGGCACTTGCAGTAGTTAGGAAGCATCCCTTCCATCTTCGTCCTCCCATCGCAGCCGCGCTCTTCCAACCTTTCTTCTTCCACCTGGATTTCCACACAGTACTTTCTATGGTATTCGCTGTGGTAACATTCTCTGTACATGTCCTGCCCATCTCAATCTGCTCAATCTGATATGCACAGGGAGTCTTGCAGATAGCACACAGCTCATTATTGTATCTAATCCTCCAGGCGTCACCATCAGGCACAGGTCCTTGGATTCTACGAAGCACTCGTCTCTCAAACGTGTCCAGCATTTCAGCAGATTTGGCTGTAAGTGTCCATGCTTCACATCCATATGTCACAACTGTTCTAATAATTGTTATATATAATGTGATTTTTGTATATTATTGTATCAAAATCATTTTACTTGAGAATAAATCGAAACACCATCGCCATCTATGAATTGTTTACGGTTTAAATACGGTTTACAGTTTATCAATACGGTTTTTATATAACATAAAAATACGGTCCTACATATGCATATATTTTCATGATTATTATTTCAAAGTATTAGAACAGTAATTTAAGCAGTGTTATTCTAGTGATTATTTAAGCACATAATATAATGCGATTATCACAAACTTGTATGAAATCATAACTTTAAATAAGAATGAACTAAAGTTTACCAAAACCTTTTATTGTAATTACCTAGGCATTAAAACAGCGGTTCTCAATATTGCCTCTCCCACAATACCCCATTCATGTTAAGTTATTTGAAGCGCTTAAGTTTGGGTACCAACGGGAAATATGAGGATCGTAATTATGTAACCAATTATATCCTCAATCTGCAATCATTTTGTCTGTAGCAATTTTAATAGGATATTCTTAAATTAAAAATCAAAAGAGTGGATTTTGGTCAAAACTAATAAACTCTCCACTTTATAATCTAGCGTTATTTTTAACTTTCCAAAGGTTGACAAACCCAAAACGCATTTTTTTAACCCTAAATATCTCAATTTTCTATAAGTGTAAGTATAATGTACCTACCTAAACAAGTCAATAAAAAATAATTGAATACATCATTTTCAAAGTGTTCTTCGCATATTAAATTTTTAGATAATCGATTTTGCATTAGTATTATAATTATTAATTAATTGGTAGAATTCCATTTGACATTAAAATAAAAGTTAAAACAAATATATAAAGGTTAACTATAAAAACTTTATTTGTCAAATAGTTCCTAAATATTCCTTCTGTATCCTTCCGTACCCTCCTTCTTTTCATTATTTCTATGTGAGGTTTTGTTAATTTTTTTTCTCTCTTTGTATTTTTTCTATCTGAATACCTAATATTTTACCATTTTAACTTTAGATGCTTCACGTTGAACGGGTTGGTTGTAAACAATTTCGTAATGGCAATAAAAAATCTTTTGTATTTTTGCTGTAGGTACATGAATATGTATAAACATATAAATAAATACTAGTAATAAAAATAAATAAATATCGGTACATGAAATAATAAATAATTAAATATAAAAAAATAAACTAAAAAACAAATTAATAAAAATAAAATTAATAAATAAATTAATCAATAAATAAATAGATATACATATATAAATAAATAAATACATAAATAAATAAGAAATAAAAAAAATATTTTATTTATTTTTTTATACATATATTAATTAATAAATAAATGAATAAATCAAACATAAAAAAATATTATGGTCTTATAAGCCGAAAGGGTCTTCGCTAGACAGAATAAATACCTACTTTGTTTAATAATATGTGTTTATATTCTCAAAACATATTTTTTTACTTATATTTTAATATAAGGATGAGAATTTGTCGAGAAAATAAATATTTTTTTTTTGCTTAATTTTTGTAGGTAGGTACCTACACAATTAATTCACCCATGTAGAGATTTTACTCCTGCTATTCTATAGTATGTTGTGTAATTGAATTGTTAATGAATAAATAAATAAAATTATAGTGGAAATTTATCCGCTAGCAAATATATGTTTATATTTCATATTTTGAGTTGGAGAGGTTGTTTTAATTTATTTTTATTTTATTGTTTATATCTTGTATTTGTATGTAACTTCTTCTGCTCAATAAATGTATTATTATTATTATTATTATTTTTAATAGAGTAGGTACCTACCTACCTACTCATAACTTAATAAGTTCTTTATATTCTGATTCGGTAATAATATTCATCTAGCGAACTGAAGTAATGATGATAATAATATTATAGAGCGGACCTAATCGAAAGATTTAAAGATATATTATATTTTCATTATCTGTGTTACGAACTTAAAGTTCGTTACGAACACAAAGCGGGACGGAAGGATAATTACGCGATTTTTAATTTCACGTTGTTTTGCCCGTAATAATTGTCACATTTGTCGGATTATTCAGTCGTTTAAATAAAAACAGGGATGTCAGCAACATAATTCATTTCATTTATCTTTATACTTTGCTGCTATTGCTTTGTGGCACATTTTAACTAATATAATTAAATAAAATCTCTTAGTTTTTAACCACGTTGAGTATATTTATATGTCAACTAGTTTCGGAGACGTAACCGCTCCTTCGTCCGGACAAACTTATACTAAACTTAGATACTATGTACATAATGTGACCCGTGTGCCTAAATTATGTATCGGTAAGTTGATGGGCGGAGCTTACATTATTGAAAGCAGAGGTTGTCAACGGAAAAATATTAAATAATGGAGTATTGTTTAAATGTACTTGATTATTAATTATTTTTTGTTTTGTATTTAAGGCTTTTTTTATCTCTAATGCCTCCAAGTTATCCAATCTTAAGCCCTCTTTATTTATATGCAAGATTTTATATCCCGTTTGATTATTGAAAGCATGATTATTTTCAATCAAGTGATTTGCAAACTCTGAGAAATTGTTACTTTTTAAACATCTTAAATGCTCCTTTATTCTAATGTCAAAATTTCTACCTGTTTTACCTATATAAAAAAATTCGCAATCTTCACAATTTAATCTATAGACACCCGAATTACTTAATACCGTGTCTTTATCTTTATTATTTTTTAAAAAAGTTCCTAGGTTATTACCAGTATAAAAGGCTGGTTTTTAAATCTGGTGGTAAGTCTTTTATTAGCACTGATTTTATATTATCTGATTTTATTCAATAAAATCAGTGCTAATAAAAGACTTACCACCAGATTTAAAACCAGCCTTTTATACTGGTAATAACCTAGGAACTTTTTTAAAAAATAATAAAGATAAAGACACGGTATTAAGTAATTCGGGTGTCTATAGATTAAATTGTGAAGATTGCGAATTTTTTTATATAGGTAAAACAGGTAGAAATTTTGACATTAGAATAAAGGAGCATTTAAGATGTTTAAAAAGTAACAATTTCTCAGAGTTTGCAAATCACTTGATTGAAAATAATCATGCTTTCAATAATCAAACGGGATATAAAATCTTGCATATAAATAAAGAGGGCTTAAGATTGGATAACTTGGAGGCATTAGAGACAAAAAAAGCCTTAAATACAAAACAAAAAATAATTAATAATCAAGTACATTTAAACAATACTCCATTATTTAATATTTTTCCGTTGACAACCTCTGCTTTCAATAATGTAAGCTCCGCCCATCAACTTACCGATACATAATTTAGGCACACGGGTCACATTATGTACATAGTATCTAAGTTTAGTATAAGTTTGTCCGGACGAAGGAGCGGTTACGTCTCCGAAACTAGTTGACATATAAATATACTCAACGTGGTTAAAAACTAAGAGATTTTATTTAATTACATTTCATTTATTTCATATTTTTACTCTGCACACTATGGAATAGATTTCACAAATAGTCATGATTTCACAAATTTTAAATCTACTAATAGGTGTGACAGCGGAGCTGACAGACAAACCATCAAACATATAGTAGCGGATTGTGTGAAGCTTGTATAGTATAGTGGCGACCAAACAGATTTTTTTGCACTCACTGACGAAGCAATTAACTATATTAAGATCCTGTACATTCATAAGAATGGCAAATTTTATATTTTAACTCTGTTTTGTAGTTGTGATATATGCGGCCAAACGCTATATATATAAGTATTTTTTAAGCGTATTTTTTACATCAATTTCAATATGAAGCCGATCGGACATATACATACATAGTTTGAGCTGAGGAGAGGATACAAAAAGGATACGCGGCGTACCCCCATACATATGTACAAACACAACACGACGAAACTCATAATGTGCTGAAACAGATTTTAAAAAGAAACTTAAATGATGAGAAATCATGACTCTCGACTATTTCATAGTAGTGGACAGTAAAAATAATCATATTTTCAAAAAATCATGTGGGCTTCTCAGAACACAAATTTTCGTTTGGTTGTAGATATTTATAGATACCTATAAGTCAACGTTGCATATATGTTCTTTCATTACTTAAATATTTAAAAAAAACGTAAGCAATGCTATAAAATGTAATTATTTTTAGAACCGCAGGGAGTACTTCATCATTCATCATTCCTACTTACTCTACCTATTTTTTTAACCTATTAAAAAATAACAATGAAGAAATAAAAAATAACAATGCCTGTACATTTGTTTTTCGATTATCTATTGAATATGTTTTTTAAACTGGTCTTTTATTTTCAGATTGATACTTATTATTTTTTTATTTACTTTAATTATTTATTTATAAATTTATTTATTTATTTATTTATTTATTTATTTATAAATTTATTTATTTATTTATTTATTTATTTATTTATTTATTTATTTATTTATTTATTTATTTATTTATTTATTTATTTATTTATTTATTTATTTATTTATTTATTTATTTATTTATTTATTTATTTATTTATTTATTTATTTATTTATTTATTTATTTTATTTTATTTATTTATTTATTTATTTATTTTAATGCTTTATTGTACATTACTTATTTGCTAGAAAAAATTGTGGACTTATTGGCAAGTGGCAATTTCTTCCATTTTCATTCTCTTATTTCTTTTTTTAATATATCCTTTTGATTTAAAAATATTAAAAATAAACGTACCTATACATAGTTGGTTGGTTGGAAATTGTCTTCGAGTTAAAAAATCGCATTGGATTTCTGTAATATAAATTAAAATTTATGTTATTTTATGTTTACTTAAATATTAAACGAACTCTTTGATTTTTCGATAAGATTTATAGAAATGTCAAAAGTTGAAAATATCATAACTTATTCAATAATTAAAAAGTCGAACAAAGTTAAATCTTTTATCCATCTTCAATAGAATGTAAGCCCTAGTAAAGTCACATTGTGATAATTTTTCATTAAATTTTTATCAGATCGTAGTTGAGTATCATTCTAATTCTAGTCTTAATTACGTGAATCGTGAAGACATAGGTAATTAGATGTACGGTCTGCCATACGCATCACGTGGCCAAACCTCTCTCGCCTAGATAACTACTCGGAAGGTTGATATAAGTACCAATAGACTAATTATTTTTGTTTTTCGCCATTTTTCTTATATGCTTGAAGAAATTGAATCGAGGATAATTAGAATGAAATGAATTTTAAAATCCGCTCTCATTAATACCTTTTTTTATATCTGGTGTAAACGAAATAGGGTGACAGTGAATAATTAGGCACTAAACTATGTTGAATTAATGTGTATAGTATTAAAAATATAAAATACTCAATAAATTTAAATAAATAGGTAGGTATATGTACGCATGTATAAAAGTATGTAACTTTGAAAATTTCACAAACCTCTTCAGAACAGGTTATTTAACCTAGTAAAATAGTTGACGATACTTATATTTATTATTTCTAGTTTTAGAAATTTAATACAAAATAATTAACCGTGTATCAAAATTTATTGTTGTAATAAAAAAAATATATGTATAGTTAAAAATTTAGCAGAATACAATATTAATAAATTCTAGGTAAAATTAAAATTTGAAGTTTTGCTTAGTTTTATTTTCATTTTTAAATCGTTTGGATTTGTGATTATTTTATATATTTCTTATATTATTATTTATATGTTTTTATGATTTCATATATATTTCGCTTAGGTTGTTAAGACATTTTAGTTTAAATCAATGTAAATGTTCCTTTATATGATGCCTAGGTTAAGATTTGTAAAGTTTTAGTTAGTTTGTATGTTTTCTTGAAATGTGACTCACTTCAAAACACAACAATAATTCTCTTTTTGAAGTTGAGTCAAACAAATGTACATATATATGTAATCATTTTATAATCTGCAAATATTGTGTATTTTGCATCCGTTTTTTTAATTAAAAATTTAAATTCAATTTAATTAATATCTTTACAACATGCGTTTCTCGCCGGGAATCCAACACGGTCTGAGGAGTCATATATCTACTAAAAAAGCTTCGAAAAAGATTAACCACCCAAAAGACACAAACAAACCATTCATTTCTAAAAAAAATAGTGGATTAGATTGTTCATTTATTATATTGAGGACATTAATATATTTTATTTCGCGAATGAACGTATAATTTGGTTTTATAGATTAATACAGTAAGTATACATAATATTCAATTTTGCGAGTCTTTTGAACCAATTAGATATAACATCTTAGTGCAAAGTATGATATAAAATGGTCATTATCCTAGCATTTAATTTAATAACCCGGCTTTAATATGACGACCAATCTAGAAAATGTCGGTTATGGTAGCCAAAGATAGTTTCAATTTAAAAAGATTCGTCGCTTGAACGACGAGATTAGGGACATTTCACCACACTATCCTATCTCTTACGTAATAATATCCTTTTATACGATGTTTATGGATTGTTTATTTTCGCAGACGAACAGCCTTGCGAGACCATGTTAAGCACGAAACACCCCCTACCGACATAAAATATAAATACATTTCATATTATAGGTATTATTATTATAAAGACATATTATTAAAGAGAAATATTTATTTTTGCCCTTTCAAAACATAATTATTTTTATTACTAGTTGCGTGTAATACATGAGATTCAACTGTCGATGGTGATAGTATGTATAGTTGAAAAATACGTACCAAACTATAAACCCTCAAATCCAAATTATTTAATACTAGTTGCATGTAACACATGACATCCAACTGTCGATAGCGATAGTATGTATAGTTGAAGAATAAGTACACTGAAAAAAATGTCAATTTGGCGTAATCTTAAAATATCATGACGTAAGTATAAAAAAGGTGCCGTCTCCTAAGATAATGAAATAATCATTTAATATTACGCTATCAATGAAATGTTTAAGATGGAATCGAATTATTTGAGTAAATAACGAAATATTATGATGCTCATCATCTTGAAAATTGATAACATTAAATAATAGTTTCCTTTTTCAAATAATAACATTATGGAATAGAAAATAGTCCACTGTCCTATAAATTAATGTGATATTCATAAATAAGATTATAATCATAAAACACAGTGACGAGTCACCGTATTTATAAAGATTTCACAGTTTATTATGAAGAAGTGTCACTGAAAATACGATGAAGTCCCCTAATTTAGTGTGATAAAATTATGTGAAAATTTTTAAGGTACCTATGGAACATTAATTTATACTACAGTCATATTATTTTATGTGAAACATACTAAAATACGATTTCAGAATCGTCTTATTTTCAGAGTAAGCATCAAATATTATTATTAAATCTTACTATTTTGAGTGAATTCTACTATAATACGAATACAGAATCTCATGTAAGAAGACTCATATCATTTTGTGTGCTTCCTACAAATATATGATGACAGCGCACCATACAATATTCTCATTTGCTCATCGTAGTCATCGTTCATTCAATCAGTCATTCATTTGTTCGGCATGGTGCAGGGTGGTTGTCGACTCGATCTCGCAGTCTCGCTACAAAACTTCAGTGACGGACAGACACAGGCCAGAAAGTTGAGATTGTGTTTTATTTTTAGGAGGCGTTTACATTGTGGAAATTAATTTAAAAAAATATTAAAATAACATGATTCTAGAGTTTTTGTGTTTTTAGAGTGGAAATCCATTTTAAATGAATAAATAAATAACTTTGTATTTTTCGACAATATTTTTTATATTAACGACCGAACGTTTTCGCCAAGGTGACTTGTCATTTTCAAGGTCCAAACGAAACTTTCATAAACGAAACGAAACGAAAGTTATTTATGTATTCAATTAAAATAACAATATAACTTTGTTTATTTCCACTTACTTATTTTTATTCCACAACTAGTTTCAAGAACTACCGTTCTATTCTTCAGTTTAAACCCACCTGAAGAAGAGAACGGTAGTTCTTGATACTAGTTGTGGAATAAAAATAAATAAGTGGAAATAAACAAAGTTTTATTGTTATTTTAATATTTTTTATAATAGGACGTCACTGGATATGTGAGAAAGTCATCGAAAAATGGTGGGAACAATTAAAGGACGTCACTGTAGATAATAGAACGTCACCGAAAAATAGTGGGAAATATAATAAGACATCACAAGAGATATGAGGAAGTCATCTATAATAATAGTACGTCACTGCAGATAAGAGAACGTCACTGAAAAATAGTAGGAAATATAATAAGACGTCATAGGAGATATGATGAAAGCAAACATAAATAGTAGGAAACACAATCATATAATGTATTCTCGTCCTACTAAAGTCAGTGACACGTCATCTTATATGCCGTTATCATCATAATTCGTATTATCATCTTTATTTTGATGATTTTTTTTTATTTTTTTTATTTTGTTTTATTAAGAAATACAACAGCTGTTTACAAACATTTATAGGTATACAGTAAATAATTTTCTTATTTATATCGCCAATTACAGAATTTCCTAGTTATTAGTTACATTTTATATTGTTTATTCGGTAAAAATTCTCAATAAATACGAAAAAAGAATATTTCAAGTGATAATGGAGATGGAGATGATATCTATTTCCTTATTTTTAGCAACAAATAGAGACAAATAACAGTACATAACATACAAATATTTTATGTACATTTTTTTATCTAGGGTAAAACATTTACGTACTGTTCATTTGTCATCTTTTTTTATAAATATCTTAAAATACGTTATTAAAAATATTTGTTAACTCGCAGATTATTTCAAATTGTGATTTCATTCGCTTATGTTTACAGTTCAATGAATTTATTGTTTATAATATATTATTTCAGTGCCATAACATTTTACTTGTTAGGTTTTATATATACTTTTCCATAATTTTTCTATAGTATATATTTAGATTTTTCACAAGAATATAGGCATCTTAATTAGACTATATATCCATTTATTGATTTTAACAGTTCTTTTTTGTAGGATGCAATGTTTGATGAAAACAGGTCTATGCTCCCTACTTATGGTGAATTCACCATACTTTAAGCTGAATTCACGTTATTTATGTATATTAGTTTTCTCAGTGTACCAAACTATAAACCCATAAATCCAAATTATTGTATATTTTTAGATATTTTGTTTTCTATACAACACATATAGGTATGTATGTCAAGATAGGATAGTATGGAGGTCAGTCCTTTTTTCCTACCCAGAATATGAAAACAGCATGATGGTATGTATGTATGTTTGAAGATGAAGTGTCAAACTATTAAGTCTTCTAACATATTGTGTATAGGCGACTGCCATACAAATTATATGAAGCGAAGTCGTCACTAAATACAATTTTTAAATATTTTTGTTAAAAAAAGATAAGATGTACCTACTACTAAAATTGTAATATTTTTTATAGAAAATTAATTAATCTAGTTGGGGTGTTTCGGTTTTTGTTCGATATTTTTGGTAACTTTCGAAATATAGGCAGTTAAACACATAAATTTATCATAAAAAAATATTTTTCTTAGTAAAAAATGATTGAGAAACTTTGGAATTTTTTTGAAAAAACCAATTTGATATTTTGTATTTGTCTATGTTCATTTTGGTTCATACCAATTGTCAGCGTTCTAGCTTTTATGGTTTCTGAGATATATGAAAAAATAAAGTAAAACATTGAAAATTGGTATACCTAAATAATAATAATTATAATAATGATAAACACTTCCTTGCACCCTGCGCAAGTAGGGAGTTTATTGCCGTATGGCAATTTCTTCCAAGTTACCAGAGTTTCCAGGCAAAAAAAGGAAGTATTTGCGTGAGAAATAAATTTACATAAATTTCTCCTCTGCTTGGAATCGAACGCCGGACGCCCGCACAGAAAAACACTTTCGTACTGTGCCGAGGCGGTCGGCAAATAAATATAGACAAATACAAAATCTAAAATTGTTTTTCTTTCAAAAAAATTCCAGAGATTCTCAAACATTTTTTATTAAGAAATATATTTTTTTTATGATAAATTTATGTGTTTAACTGCCTATAATATTTCCAAAGTTTTTAAAAATATCGATAAAAGCCGAAACACTCTAACTTGATAGTTTAATTTTCTATAAAAAATTTTAACATTGTAGTAGTACATCTTAAATTTTTTTAACAATTTTTATAAAAATTGAATTTAGTGACGACATCGCATTATACAATTTGTATGGCAGTCGCCTATACACAATATCTAAGAAGAATTAATATTTTGATACTTAATCTCCAAACATACATACATACCTTCATGCTGTTTTTATATTCTGGGCAGGAAAAAAGGACTCACCTCCATACTATCCTATTTTGACATACATACCTACATGTGTTTTATAGAAAACTAAATATCTTAAAATATTCAATAATTTGGATTTATGGATTTATAGCTTGGTAATTATTCTTCAACTATACATTCTATCGCTATCGACAGTTGGATCTCATGTATTACATGCAACTAGTTTATTTTTATTGTTTATTTGGATGAAAGTCTAGTTTTAATTTCTCCTATAAATAATATGGATACCTGAAAGTAGAAAATTAGCTGTGAGAAAACTAACAAACATACATTGACGTTGGAGCACTTTGCTCTCTCCGAGATCGCATTTTTAGAAACCTTTAATTCAATAAACTGCGGTAAAACTATGTAGATTGAGAGATTGACAGATACGGTTGATAGGTAAATAGTACAAAACTCTAATGGCGGAAATGGAAAATATTAAGGAGGAAATACCTACTCAAGGGCTAGTGGATAGGGGAGTTGACTTACATCTTAAAATATTCTAAGATTGAAAACTAATGTATTGTGAAAGGGGATAGCTAGTGTAGCACGTTCAGCAGATCGAAAGGTAGGCCGTGATTTGACAAGAAAACGACGTTATTTTTTAAATATTGTGGTGAATATGGGTTATAAATAATCTTATAAAGAAACGACAGTATATGAATGTTATGACGATCTCGTATCTTTGGCCAACGAAGTATATTTCTACAAGTCGAAACACGATCACATTTTGTGAGATTGTAAATGAGCCGTATACAAATATTCTGTAATCGTTCCAGTTTATTTAATAGTTCTTCATTGGCATCCAGATAACACACATCACCATAGTCAAGCAATGGAAGAAGTAAAGATTGTGCTAGTGTGATTGTATTGGAAGAATTTTCTTCAATCTTTTGCGAGAATGAATACTATTAAACATGTTTTTACTGACATGAGAATACCAAGATTCTTACTGTAGACTTTTTTCGTGAATTATTTCAGTTGAAATGTTCGTTAAGATTTCGAATGAATTATTAATTAATTCACGTACAGTCTTGTCTTAAGTATTCTCCAAAGGTTTATAAAATACTTATTCTAGTAAGGCATACAATTTTTAAATTAATGGCAGGTTTTTAATCTGAAGAATGAATGAATGAAATCCTTCGTATTCAATAACAAAATTAAACCTCCAATCCCTTCCAGAGGTGAGAACAAAGGATTGGGATTTATAGAGTGATGAATAATTAAAATGATCAAATACTTACTATATTGAAACGGAGTGCAAGCTAATGGACCCGCGGTATTCCGCTAACTTCGTGACATATCGCAGAGGATAGAGTTATTTTGGTAAGAATAATCTCTATAGTGTAGGAAAAGATACTCTTTTTTTATTTAATGTAATATTTATTTAATGGATTAAAAGGTGCATCGCTATTGGCTGTATTGCAGTTCTGCTTCATAAAGGTTGCCACGTTGATATTCGTGCAGTTCTGCTTCAAACAGGTTGCTACGTTATTATATGAATGCAGTTCTATTTCAAAAAGGTTACTAAGTTATGATATTTATACATTTCTGTTTCAAAAATATCGCTCCGTTATTAAATTTATGCAGTTCTGTTTCAAAAAGGTTACTACGTTATGATATTTATACATTTCTCATTCAAAAATATTTAAAGTTATTATATTCATTCAGTTCTGTTTCAAAAAGGTTACTTCGTTACGATATTAATACATTTCTGCTTCAGAAATATTGCTACGTTATAATATTTATGCAGTTTTGTTTCAAAAAGATTACTAGGTTATGATATTTATACATTTCTGCTTCAAAAATATTGCAAAGTTATAGTTCATGCAATTCTGTTTTAAAAAGGTTGCTACGTTATGATATTAATTATTACACCAATATCATTTACGATTTTAGGTAGATAAAACATGTAAACTGATATAATAAATTTACTTATGTAGTTACTGATAAAAGTTATAAACCTACTCCAATATGCCAAATATTCATATTAATTAAATAAATAATAAAAATACTATAAGTAATTTAAAATTATTTTTCCCTACTAAGGTACCTACTCTGGTTTATTCGAAAATGGGATTGGTGAATATCTATCAATGAAGAATGCATGTCCCCACCATATTAGATTATATAATTATAGTGCGTAATATAACTTAGCATTTGAGTGAAAAACATGGTTATTATTTCAATGAATAACAATGTTTTTCGAATTTATAAAAAGTAAACATTCTCTACGAAAATATACCGTTCTCCCAATGAGAATCTAGTAGCTGACCAATGAACCACTGATGACATCTATCGGATATTTCTTACACTTGTTTTCATCGTAAAAACTATGACCAAATTGCATTAACAATTTAAATGTCGAAAATTGCACTTTTTCATGATAATATTCGACTATTTAAATGTCCGAAGTACGTATTTACACGAATAATATATATTTTCAAATATAACTTAGAGTTTGAGGTAAAAACATGGTAATTATATCATTTTAATAATTGCCTTTGTATCGTATCGTTGTCGCCAAATGTATAGAACATCATTTAAAGATGTTCCATACTTACTTACTTTCTTTCCGTATCCGGATTCATCAAATAAAGAACTTCCAGTAGTTGGCCAGATGTACGGCCCTGTCATGTTCCATATATGTGACATTTTCTTGATTTTCGTTGCCATGATTTCGATCAAATCTTCATTCTTCTTTTATTGTGTAGTTTAATATAAATATAGCTATGTATTGTATATGTATATTAAAATATTTCATAAAATCTTTCTTTTTTTTAACCCAAAAAAAAGAAAGATTTTATGTTCTTAATTTAGGTATTTATTTATTAATTATCCAGATTTTCATATATATTTATCTCACAGAGAATTTTCAGAAAACGATGTACTTGGAATTCATTTAAGAAGGACTGAAGGACGCAATAACAAATCTTGCTGATATTTCGTATATTTCTACACGCTTGCTTCCGATGACGATTGAGGCCAACACTCAACCCTTTTCAACGCTTATAAACAATTACATTTTACTGGATTGCTAGCCCAGAGCGGTTAGCGCGCTGGGCTAGTAATCCAGTGGTAGCGAGTTCGAATCCTGCCTCGACCGATTTCGTTCACCGATAGCACAAGCATTTATTTGCTTATTTTAGGGAACGTAGGAAGATGTAGGTATATGTATTTGTTTAACAAGGAAATATTCATTTTTTATTAAAAAAAAATAAAATATAAAACCACTCACTAAAGCCAATTATTTAAGACTAAAGGAAGAGGAAGGACTGAAACGAAGGGATGGAGAGAGGGACTGAAGGGACAGAGGTAACAGATTTTTTAAAAACTCATTTATGATAATATTTATTTATTGTATCTATTGGATATTCTTTCTAGATTTATTATTACAAGTAAACAGTTTAAATATTACAAAAATAAATTTCTTGGTGAGTAAACTAATTGCTTCATATTTATCATCCCCAGCAGTGTCGGGTATGAAAAACTAGAAATATATAATTGTGTCTTATTCTAAAACCTCTGCTAATTGAATAAGTGAAAAGTTCATAATTTATTTAAAGTATTTTTAATTTATTTTATAAGCTGTGCAGAGGTCTGTACATATGTCACCCAAAATAAACATTTTATAACTATAAACCAATCCATTGCTTACTATTTATTAATCGTTATTTATCTATATAAAATCACTATCGAGATAAACCATAACATTATCTAATGGATAACTATATTTATATACTCAAATAGGTATGTCCCTATAACTATATTCTGAAAGCTTACCACATCACTTTGAAATGCTCGAAGCCATAGAGATATACCTATGTTATTCCCAGTACAACGACAAAAGAGATAATGGTATAAACTGGATGATGTTAATTATTCCTAAGGAAACTTGGTACATATATCCCCATACGTCTCGTGGCGTTAATTTGCTCTATCGACGACGTATCCAACGACGAATATTTCAATACTGCAGATTCTAAAGTGCTAAACTCGCTCAATGCTGGTACATGCACAAGTACATACATATGTATATACCTACATATACCAAACATGCCACTCTTGGGAGATATCAAATTTCATTCGCAGAAGGAAACCCCTAAATTAAGCAATCGTTTTTAATCCATTGCTCACATTTCTCCTGACCTACGTATTAGTGAGGGATTGTTTTTCCTCCACCACCACCCGTTCTGCTTATGTTTACTAATAACAGCACCTCGCAAAACTACCAAAAATCACAAATAACATGATAAGAGACCAGAGAACTCTAAAACCTTGCAAGCACTGCACTTAAAGTGCCAAAGGGAGCTAATTATGTGGAAACAACTGGCTCACCGTTCACTGATACTGAAGAATACAGTGCACGGTATTTAAGACAGAAAGTCTTGAAAGCGCTGAAGTTGCTCCTCTTGGCAACAAGATCCGCATGTCCAATGTTATTTTTTTTTATTTTTATTTTTATATGTTTCTAAAGATTCTTCTTCTACTTCTTCCTAGCCTTCCCTCCATTGCTGGATATAGACCTCTTCCATCTGTCTCCATTTTTCTTTATCTTGTGCCGCTTCAATCCATTTCCTTCCAGCGACCACAACAATATCGCCTGGCCACGTGTTCTGCCCATTGCCATTTCAATTTTGCGATCCGATCCATGATATCGGCGACTTTTGTTCAGCGTCTGATTTCTGTATTTGTAATTATATCACTCAGACTTATGCCCAACATTTGTCTGATTTCTGTATTTGTAATTATATCACTCAGACTTATGCCCAACATTTGTCTGATTTCTGTATTTGTAATTATATCACTCAGACTTATGCCCAACATTTGTCTGATTTCTGTATTTGTAATTCTATCACTCAGACTTATGCCCAACATTTGTCTGATTTCTGTATTTGTTATTCTATCACTCAGACTTATGCCCAACATTTGTCTGATTTCTGTATTTGTAATTCTATCACTCAGACTTATGCCCAACATTTGTCTGATTTCTGTATTTGTAATTCTATCACTCAGACTTATGCCCAACATTTGCCGCTCCATGGATCGTTGCGCGCAATTTAATTTCTGGAAAATAGTATTTATGGTCAGGGGCATTGTTTTCAAACCATATGTCATCCAAAGATTAGTAGGTAGTTTTAAAATTCAATTTTAAATTCATCATCCCTCACTATTAAATTGTGTGTGTTTAAACATCAATTTCTCAACGGGTGTCATGTAGATAATACATACCTACTTTGAGTTTTGTCATGATAAGATAAAACCGATAAGAGAACACGAGAGGAAAATACAAGTGGCAAAATAACATCACGTTTAGTTCAGCAATGAGGGAGAACTACCCATTATGAATGCTGTTTTTTTGGCGATACGGAACTGGTGTGTAGGTAAACAGGCATGGGTCGTACTTCGTGCCTTTTATAAGATAATGTACACGAAGAAGCACGGAGCATCCCGGAGCAATACATATACCTTGTGCAAGAAAAGTACAACCATATCCGCGCTAGAGTCAAAAGTCCCGTCAAACGGTGGAATCAAACCCCTCATGATAACCCATATTATATTTATTTATTATGTATATATATATTTTTTTTATTTATTTGACAACAATCAGGTACAACTACTTAATATAAAATAACTAAATAACATAACCTTAAGTATCATAATGTAGTGCCCCAATTACAAGTTTCCTTTTAATATATAAGGAGGAAGGAATGTGAAGGGGTAAGGAAAGGAAAGGAGAAGTTAAATCTTTCTTCTTTCCCCTTAGCGCTTTTTGTCCCGTTTTCTATCGGGGTACGCTTTGACCATGATCCTAGAATTGGCGAGTCTGGTTATTACATTGAAGCGACTGCCATCTGACCTTCGTAACCCTTAGAAAGGGGAACCAGACAAATTGGATCATGGTTACACATAGCTAGTGATATAAATCCGCACATAGATTTTTTAAAAATCCAGAGGTGCGTGCCCCGCCCGGATTCGAACCGTCGATCTCAAGCATGTGAGGCGAAGACATTACCGCTGGGCTATCACCAAATATGAAGTTAAATCATATGAAGAAAATCATATGAAGTTAACACCATAAGATAATTATATCCATGATATGAGTAATCACAAAGGTTTTGATTTCACGGTTTGACCAGACGTCGCCCTCAACATTCGGTTCTATATCAACGTTGGCGTACAGCAGGACTCAATACTTTTAATCCGCAGTAGACTCAGTAAGTACTCAGCCCGCTTTTAATCAACATGGTGATAGATTATTTCACAAAAGATATACAGGCGCCCCTGCCTTGGAGTATGTTGTATGCTGATGACATAGTCCTAATAACACATTCCAAACAGAGTTCATGGAATGCAACTACAGCGCAGCAGCGGCGGTGAGATTCCCAAATGGCACAGCCGTACCCAAGATGACACACTGCAGGTACTTAGAGTCGGTTCTTTCAGCGAATGTCAGTGTGGATGCTGACGTCCCCCAAAGGGTAAACGTGGCCTGGAGTAAATGAAGAACACTTACGGGCGCTCTGTGCGATCCACATATTAAAACTATAGGTCGAGAATGAATTATTTGCTATTCCTTTGTGTAATATTAATTATGCGCAGAACTTTTTTGTCAGACGTAGTTTTAAATTGTATAATTCTATCGATAAATCTTCAATCGATATTTTTTTTAGTAAGGCAGCCAGTCCCTATACAGGACTATTTGTGCCAAAGACGTTGATCAATGTGTATATGCAGTCAATAGTACAACTCCAGTGAGTGTGAAAAATAATTAGATAATGTGGAGGATTACAGTATAACTATATTTTTCTGTATGAACTTATGATGCAGTTTATAAATTTCCGTTGATCCTAATGATAGAAGGTAATGCATTGATAATGGGAATTGGAATTTTTCCTTCATCGAGTATCGGACATCATCCAATGCTCGATAAAAGTCAAATGCATCTCTTATTGGGCAGGAAAAGAAAACATGGTTCTCAGACTCTTCAACTAGGCCGCATTCGCAGTAAGGTGAGAGGGAAAGTCCAATCTTGAACAGATGTATGTCCAATCTGCAATGTCCGAATCGAAGACGAGATATATTGGATATTAGGCATCTTGGGAGATTCTTTGAGTAATACGAGGGATGAGAAGGAATCGTATTTTGAATGTTAAAGTAGTATGATCCCTTGGAAATTGAACTGATTTTCCACTGTGCTTGCCATTTAGCACTAATATAGGAAGAGATCGAGTTGAGAAGATCAGTCTCTGGATAAATAAAATTTTCAGGATGCTTACCAGATATTGTAGCTTGTTTCGCGAGATCGTCCGCTATTTCATTTCCAGTGATACCATAAATAACGATTTTGCAGCTATTAAAAGAAAGAACTTATATGTGGGTAGGTACCTACGTGTTAAATGATTTTTGAATTTATTTTTGCGATTTTTTTCTGTTTTATTCCACTCTTAATTATTCTTCCTCTTGTTATAACTTATGTTTTTTTTCATAAAGTATCTTATTGTTAACCATTTATGAAAACTAGGTCGTTTATTTGATTTTTTTGTACCATTACAATATATTTACAAAACTGTTTGTTTCCTTGATAAATAAATAAATATAGTCTATAAAACAGCTATGAGACCTGCAATGACATACGGTGCGGAGTTTTGGACAGTAAAAGGCACTAATGAACAAAAACTGCATGAAAAATATGAAAATGATGGGCAGACGGAGTGACGAAGCATAGTAAAATTCGTAATGGTCTAATAAGAGGAAGCTTTGGAGTAGCCCCCATACGTAAGAAAATGTAATGGGAAGGCAAAAATATCTTGACGTGTTGCAAACTGCTCCAGCACTCCCAGAAAACAGAAAAGGAAAAGGACATCCACTTGGTGGGTTTATATGACAAAGCTCAAACACCAGCCCCGACAATACAGGACAGTTCATCCTGGCGTCGAAAGATTAGGAGTAGGTAGTAAGAAAAGACATAGAAAAAGAAGATGTACACCCGCACAACTGTGGGATATACCGTGATGGTATGAATGAATGAATGAAAAATGGCATTTCCACAAAACACATACCAATACCAGTAGCGGAATCGCTCATAGAAGCCGAAAATCTAGGCTTGCCTAGGAATATTATGTTAAGAAATTCAAGACCTAATAATTTTTTGATTGTTTTATTGCAACCATACTACAATATTAAAAACTGAACCGTGTGTAGAAACGATGCTTTACAGGGGCACAAATCTAAATATTATTTTGGCTTGTGATTTTAAAAATATTTTTTATGGCCACTAGTATGAACAACGATGCTAAAAACATTAAATTTTCGACATTTCACAATTTTTTTTCAGGGTTTGCGTAGTCCGAAGTTTCTAAGCACGCCCCTGACCAATTCCCTTATTTGGGGTAGGCAGAGATAGACAAATCCTAATGATTATGTAGAATTTTCAAAGTTTATTTTATGAATCTCGTATTAAGCACAAAGGTAACAAAACAACCCAAAAACACTTTATTTTAGCTTCGTGCGGAGCATTCTCGGTTCTGCCTTTGTTACGTGGAGCCTTTTCTACATATTATATTACTTAGATAGGATAGAAAATGTACAAACAATTTTACGAAACACGAACTATTTATGATATATGTAAGATGTCATTCAATAAATATCGCCTTTCTGCACAATATCAGAAATTAATGACTTTAGAAAAAGGACATTAGTTGGTATTATGTTATACTTACTGTTATTCTTAAAAGACTCCATCGACTTACTTGATTTGATACCATTTAACTGCCCATCACGTCACACCAGGAATCCACTACCATTTGAGTTACCAATATGTAAAACAAACTACTTACAAAATACATTTATTCACAGAACTTGTAAAAATTTCAATGTGTTCTTTAAGAAAAGAGACCTCTGTAATATGTCTATTATTATATTCAAATCATTAGTAATCTAAGTCCCGGAATGCCTCTGTGACTTCTGGTGAGTAATATTTTTGCAAACACCCCTCTTTCTGTTTCCGTCCAATTCCTAATATCCTTTCCATTCCTCTCCCTGTTATTACAATTTACACAAAATTTATCATTTCTGTAAACTTTAGTGTTATATTATTCATGTATAACTTGTTATTAAGAATGTATGTTTACAAAATAAAATAAATAGGTAAACAATTCTTCTACATTACAACATTGTGCATAAGTATCTAAATTGTTTATTAAAAACGACTTCCTCAATCGTTACCATTATTTAGATACGTTCATTATATGTGTAACTTTTATTTTTTATAGTATCAACATCAGATAACATTAAATGTTGAAAAAAGGCAGAATTGTACCATAAACGGTCGAAAAGCTTAAATCCATATTTTACTTTTGATAGTATCTCATTCGTATTCTCATTTGCCACGATATAATACTTTTATTAACATCGTAAAAAAGTTTTGCATTGTTTATTGTTACATGAAAAATGTAATAATAGGTCGGTAGTTATATAAAGCATGTATATTGTATATATTTTGTTTTTTTTTTATATTATTACCGAGTTATTATTGAACTCACACGCGAGAACAATATTTTTATTTTTATAATCATGTAGTTTTAATATTATTACAACATTTATAACATCTTCGTTTATTACGAAATGCAAGGTATGCAGATGATATCTTCAGATACGACCATATTTTGATTTATACATTTGTTTAATAAATATGTAAACTATGAATGTAATTTTAATATTATGATCCTCATACATACTAGGACAATATCATTTCGAGGTAGGTGATTTTACATAATAAGTCTATAATAGATTCATATTTATGTATATACCTGTTAAATAGGCACAAGTCATAAAATAAATTATCTTCTTATTTTTCTTCTTCCTAAGCTTTTATCTCTCCACTTCTATCTGTTTCTACTCGTTTCTTTCTTGTACCTTTGTACCTGGGTTCTATGCCATGGACATTGTCGTCATACCATCTTTTAGGGGGTCTACAAATCGGTCCTCTTGTCTGCCCATGAATAAATCTTATGGACATAAGACAAATAGGCGCCATGATGAGGTAGTTACATAAGCAGTTATCAATCTGTCGATTGATGATGCATCTGATTTGTGGAATTTCGTATTATTAAAAATAGGAGTTGGTAGTTCCACAAAGTATTATTGTTTACCGACGACCGTTTCGCCTTATCAATCGTCCGGAACAGTCGTCCGTAGACAAAAATATATATTTTGTGGAACTATGCATGTTAATATTTTTTCGAATTATTTTCAAAGTTATGACCTTAAGTAGTGTTACGGCACCCTCTCTATCTTTCTCTGAGTCCCTTTTCTCATTGCTGAGGGTCGTGACCATATTTCCTCTTTGTCTATTATGGATGTACATTATAATGGATTGTTATATTATTATTTACCTATCGTTATGTTACATTAATACGGATTGTGGCATTATTATGGATTGTTACATTATTATATATTGTTACATTATTATGTATGGTTACATTATTATCGATTGTTATACTATCGATTATAACATTATTATGGATTGTTACATTATTATGTATTGTTACATTATTATCGATTGTTTCATAACGGACATTATTATGGATTGTTACATTATAATGAATTGTTGTCCTCCACCTGCCTCGTCTGCAGCCACCTACTCGTACCACCGTTCCTGGGCTTTAACGATGCGTGATATAGAGACAAACGCAGATTAGGTAATGAGCTTTATTATCACCCAAAACTTGCTAATGATTTGCTTCTAATTACAACTGATATAGGTACATCATTTTATTGGTCTTATTTATTTTCCTCCAAATGTTTTAACTGTGTAGGTAAATGATTTGATCGTAAATATTATGTGTTTTATAATTATTCATGTTCGAATAATGTAGAAAGGTGTAAGTGATTTGAATTATCGTTATGTAATTAAGTTTGTTATCGTTATGTATCGTTATGTAGATTTTATTTATCGTTATGTAATTAAGTGTTATATACAAAAGGACGTACATATAATAAAGAATTACGTATAGCACAATAGGCTGTTTCGGGTTACAAAATCAATGCTAGCATTAGCTTAGATTTAGGACACGAGGCGTATACTATTATGTGATTCTAACGCCACAACTTACCTAGGAGAATATTTCAGGAATTCAGAATATCCTTCGATGAATATTCGCTCGATAACTACATACAATATACACTTGTATTTATACAAGCGGAGTTTCATTGTACGTTCAAATATGAACATATATACAAAAGATTTTTAAAAAAATAGCTTTAAATCAAAAAGAATACTTCATCAATTTAACAAAATGCATGCTCCCGAAGGTATTAGTGATAACTATAGAAGAGAGTATCAAATTTCCAAAAATAATTACCACGACTGGCCAACACCATTACTCATAGAGGGGGATCAAATGGTACAATCAATGAAGTTATATACATAACATCACAGAATCCCATTCAACATTTAAAAAGTAAAGACGTTACTACACTAAACTTACAACCTAACTGTCGAATGTACATATGTACATATTATTCTGTCAAAGTCTGTATAAATGTCCAATGTATTATCCTGTATAAAAATATTCCAGCAGCTTATTTTTAAAATATTACTAGTTGCATGTAACACATGAGATCCAACTGTCGATAGCGATAGTATGTATAGTTGAAGAATATGTACCAAACTATAAACCCATAAATACAAATTATTGAATATTTTCAGATATTTTGTTTTCTATACAACATAATATATTATGTAGGTATGTATGTCAAGATAGGATAGTATGGAGGAAGTTCCTTTTTTCCTACCCAGAATATGAAAATAGCATGATGGTATGTATGTTTGGAGATGAAGTATCAAACTATTAAGTCTTCTTACGTATTGTGTATAGGCGACTGCCATACAAAATGTATGAAGCGATGTCGTCACTAAATTCAATTTTTAAAAAAATTGTTAAAAAAAATTGAGATCTTCTACTACAATGTTAATATTTTTTATAGAAAATTAAATTATCTAGTTGGGGTGTTTCGGCTTTTTTCGATAATTGTATAAGTTTTGGAAATATAGGCAGTTAAACTCATAAATTTATCTTAAAAAAAATATTTTTCTTAATAAAAAATGTTTGAGAAACCCTGGAATTTTTTTGAAAAAATTCATTTGAGATTTTTTATTTTTCTATGTTTGTACCAATTTTCAGCGTTCTAGCGTTTATGGTTTCTGAGATATATGGAAAAATAAAATAAAAATTCAAAAGTTGATAACCCCTGACTGAAACAAAAATTCAAAATTCTGAGTATAAAAGTTTTGTAGGCCTATAACTGTTTATATATTCTGAAATTTTGGGCTCTTTAAATTGAGCGGATGAAAAGTTATAAGGGGGGGGGGACACACACACAGACACACACACACACAGACACACACACAGACACACGAAATGTTCTACTCCGAATTCTGAGTAAATCCATCTATGGAACATATATGCTGCGAAGCCTCTAAGTTGGTGTTTTTTGACTTCAAAGTTGGAAAAGCCGTGAAAAAAGTAGACCTCTCCATACAATTCTCGCGTATTCTGGCTTGATACATTGTCGATATGTTAAGAGAACAAAGTTCTCCTGAACAAATCGACAGTTGGATTACCTACAAATATAATATAAAACGATAAATGACAACGTTGTACATAGAATATTTTATTACTAATATTTATTATGAAAAAAAAATGTGTAAAACTCCGCTACGTAACACACGTGTTACTTTATACGAAGCGTAAAATTAAGAAACCATGCTGTTTACTGTATTATACTGTTATTTATAAGAATCAAAATTTTGAATAAATATAATAAAAAATTCAATTAATGTACTTACATTTTACAACGTGCACATTGGCACCATTGTTTATTAAATAGGTACCTACACATCTGTAACAGTAAAGCAATATTTTCATAATATTAGATATTAATACACTTATTTAGATTTGACATAGGTAAGTAAAACTTTATCAAATTTCAGGGAAACATTAGTTTCGTTTGACTTCTGTGCCAACATGCAAAGACTCCCAAAAATATTAATTACAAATCGCTTTGCTTTAAACAAAAGAAAAGAATTGAAAATAATAATCACATCAAACAACATATTTCCGCAAGCCAATTGTACTACTTCTGTAACATCGTTCCACAGCATTCTTCTTCTTCTTATTTTAAAGGCTTTTTATCATTAAATTTAATTTTCCGACATAATATTGTCCATGGTAGATTCCATTTTTAAATTTTTCAAAATTATAAAAAAGATTTTTTTTATAACTGTTCCTCTATTTATCTAAAGACTACAACCTACATACAACCGGTTTCGTACTAAACAAAAATGTGCTTAGCACGAAACTGGCTGTAGATTGTAATTTTAAAATGTATATTTATTTATTTTATCTCTTTGTACATAATATAAACAAATATAATGCACACTGGCGGGCTAATTGCCATTAGATATTTCTTCCAACCAATCAGATGACAAAGTTTGACAAAATTGTACATTTACATCAATAAAAGAATGAAAGCGAAAATAAAAATAAAGAAAATATACATTACGCGACTAGATAAATATTAAATATATATTATCTATATTATTTTTTACATGATAAATATTAAAAAAAACACAACAAAAAAATATATCAAAGCGAAAAAAAGAGAGAGGGTTTGCTAACGGGAGACAAGCTTCATAAAGTGTAAGACCTGACCCCTCAAATGCAAAGTAGCGGAGAAATAAGCCTGACATAACGTAAGACTTGTCCACACACACAACCTATCTACACCGTCAGCGGTGAAACAAGTCAGCAATAGAGACAAAGAGACTCATGAAAATTTAACCTCAGGGTCATACCCAAATCATGAACATGTATGAAGACAAATGAAATTAAATAAATAAGATTAAATCAAATAAAATGCAAGCTGAATATGAGAGATTTGATGTACTGTATTGGATAGGAAAAACGAGGATAGGAAGACGGGATCAGGTGTTTAGAGATAATTATTTCATATTTAGTTTTTTTCTTGAAAATACAAAGTGAATTATGTATAATGGAGTAATTACAAAAAAGTTTTTAATTTTGTTTACCTCCATAGGTACTGCCAATGCCGACCGCAATGCCAATTTTAGTACAGAATATGTTAAAAAAAATACATAATCTACTGTGAAAAAAAAATTGTAGGTACTTAAACAATTTCACTTTGCAATATGTGAAAATAAAACTTTGTAAAACACCCCGTGGGTACACATTCAATTTAGATCGCAATCCGTGATCAAAATCAATGATCGCGATCCAGATTGACTTTGCATGTTCCTTATTTATCTCGATCTTGATCATTGATTTTGATCTCGAACCGCAATCCAGATTGACTGTGTTCGGCGAAGGCTCAGCTATCATATTCTGGTGTGGCACCCCTCAAATCCGTGAATGAGGCTAGGGCTAAACCAAGCATCAGATATTCCTGAATGTCGTTTCTTATGTCATCCGACGAGCAGCCGCTCCGGGGATGAACGAAACTGAAAGCTCTAAAACTTTCCCGATAGAATGGGATAGGAGACTATGAAATCCTCTCAATGTCTGTATGCTGCCTACCCTTTGATGAATAGGTATAGTTATCAACTAGAATTATGGAAAACATATTTACAATTATACGATTAAAAAATACCTACCGCATTATTCTCCGTTACAACGGTAGGTTCTAAGCGAATGGGATCGTATTTACAGTGGAGAGTCAGGCCTCTGATCCCACGACTTTTCTAACTTGAAAATTTAATGGATTTCGGTCGAATTTCGACCTATGTATAAACGATCACCAGAATACGTAAATCCGGGACGTAGTGTGTGGGTAGCAACCTGCTTAGCGCGTATTATTAGTTGGTAGGTATCTAGTATTTGAGAAATTACACAGGAATAAATGCTCAAACGTGTCAAATATTCTGAATATTCCCCCTTCCCCTAAAGCGTTAGCAGGGCTTATTATAACATATAACGAGGAATTCTTAATTAGATGTGTTCTGATGGATTTACTTAATGTAAACATTAGAATGAATAATTAAAGCAAGATAAACTTCAATAGACAGATCCTTTGGTTCAAACTGTTCGTTCAAGATTATACTATGTTGTACCTACTAACTTATGTACCTACTTACTTCCCTATAACTATCTAACAGGAAGATGAAACACTTAGATATATATCATACACAGAAGTGTCTTTCATCTATTTAAGAAATTCCTTTCATCTATGTACAATGTACACATATATTATCTAGGTACTCGAACATCTTAAATGTATATCTTTACTTACCAATATTATGCATATTTATGTAATTTCATACAAGTCGTTTGTGTGATATGTGAATAAATTATTAAAATAGATTATCACGATTTACACACAACGATGTGTGCAAGCACACAATCATAAAAATCAAGAAAAAAATTACTTCAATTTCTTCTAAAATTCATAAATAAATTGAATAGTTTTATAGTTCTACTAAGGTCTACAAGACAATCGATTTTCCAGTAAGTAAGTAGGTACATTAGGTAATGCTAACTCTGGGTAGATATGTATTTTATGCAGTACCAGGACCAAATGATAATATACGATTAATCTCAACCTATCACATTTATACATAGAATCACCTACATACTATAGTAAATTAATTACCTTACATTGTATAAAATTTCGTAGTTCTAACCTTTTTTGGTATTTTTTTCTCTCGACTACTTAGTAACAACCATTACAGTTCTAAACATAATCCAACTGTCGATTCGTCCACGAGAATTTAATTCTCTGAATGAATCGACATTATTAAGCCAAGATGCATGTACGTAGGAAAATTTATAAGTCTTCTAAAAAAATAAAACATTTTTCATTAAGAAAAATATTTTTTTTATGATAAATTTATGAGTTTAACTGCCTATATTTCCATTTTTTTTAAATATCGAAAAAAGCCGAAAAACCCCAACTAGATAATTTAATTTTATATAAAAAATATAAACATTGTATTAGCACATCTCAATTTTTTTTTAACAATTTTTATAAAAATTGAATTTAGTGACGACATCCCTTCATACAATTTGTATGGTAGTCGCCTATACACAATATGTAAGAAGACTTAATAGTTTGATACTTAAATCTCCAAATATACATACATACCATCATACTGTTTTCATATTCTGTGTAGGTAAAACAGACTGACCTCCATACTATCCTATCCTGACAAACATTCCTACATGTTTTATTAAGAAAATAAAATATCTTCAAATATTTATTAATTTGTGTTGTTTGTAGTTTGGTACGTATTCTTTGACTATGCATACTATCGCCATCGACAGTTGGATCTCATGTGTTACATGCAACTAGTTAATTAAGGCTTTATAACTATATTATAACAGCTTATTTTACAATATTATTGCAACTGTAACACAAAACTATAAATGACCATTTTGTATTTGGAATAATTTTAAATATATTTACTCTGAAAAAATGTTTAGTGTAAAACTCCGTTTAGTAACACAAGTGTTACTTTAGGTATACGGAGTGAAAAATTTTGTTGAAAAAATGTTATATACTTTGATATATAATATGTTATATACTGTACTGTTTTTAAAACAGTTGAAAACTTGATATGTATAAAAAATAAAATTAATATATAAAGTACATCGGCTTTGATGGTTAGGGCACGTCCAGCAAATCCAAAAAAAAGACGGAAGGTTGAACTCCATAAATAATCCTCATCACCCAAGCTGAGGTGGATGGACGGCATATAGTAGGATTAGGCTCACAATGGGCTGTAGGGTCAATGATGATGATGCTGAGACATCTATTCTAAGAGTTCAAAGAGGTAATTTAATGATATTTTGAAATGATTCTAATGGTGATTTAATGAAAAAAATTGGGGCTAGGTTGCGGCCATAGGGGCCTAGCAGTAAAGTTGCAAGTGGCAGCGGCCCTATCCTAGGATTCAGGGCAAAAGGTCGGTGCCCCCTTTAATTCTTACCTATGGGAGAGCTGGGCAGACGCCTTAAAGCCTCGCTCGACGGTGACTTGTCACATGAGGCGAAGGTTCATCTACGGGGTCATCATGTCTCGTGTAGTACTCCGAGGCAAATCCGTTAGGAGGGTATGGCTAAAACAAAGCACCAGATTTGATGAAGGCTCATTTTTGAATCGTCAACACAAGAACTAAGAGGAGGAAGAGAAGCCCCCTGCCACGACTTCTTGGTACTTAACCCAAGATTGATTCGGCAGGACTCCAAGTTTGAGGTTGGCCTCTAAGGGGCAGTTCCCAATGGACCGGAAATAATAATGAATTAAATATTTTTGTTGATGGCAATAATCAGTATTGGGAATTTTCCCATATTATTATTTACTATCCATAAAGGAGTATTATTTAATCATACGTATTTTGTAATATGTACCTAATTCCATCCTTACAAGATCTAACACTCCAGCTTCAACAACTGAACCAACAAAACATCTCAATGTTATCTATCGATTTAATTAGATCCTACTTTGGTTAAGATAATGAAATCATATACTTTATACATTAATGTCCATATGTAGGTAAATTAAATGCTTCCATATAAATCTTATGTGATGTACCTAATTATTTAAAATCAACTATAATTGATTTTTAACTACCCACTAAACATCCAATTAAAAATATAAAAAAAAACATTGTCATAGTCTTAGTTGTAATAAAATTCAATTTATCGCGGTCCAAAGATCGCGATAGATCAATTTAATTTAATGTTTTGTAAAATAGCCCTCCGTAGAAATTAAATTCCCATTTGTCAAAGTGAAGGTACCTAACGACCAATGGAGAGCAATGATACTGAAAACATTTAAAGTTTAAATGGTAAATTGGAGGAGTAAATAAAACTTAATGGCATCGGCTACGTGTGGCAATTAATCATTTAAATTGGATTTAAAAGAAGGACTGGGTCAATGTCAAACAGTTTTTTTATTGCTTCAACAATGGATCAGAATGAACACAAAATTGAACAAATATTCTTCGTGTATTTTGTCGTTATTACCAATAAATCTGAAAATTATTTAACGCTGTCATTAACACACTTATTTGGCGTTAATGAATGTTGGCGTGAATGCTCCTTTAAATATAACGTCCATCACATATAATGATGTATTTAATAATTTGGTTTTGTTTGGTAAAATCATTACACTTCTGTTTAGAGAACAGAAGAATTATCTCCGATATGTCGTTGCTTCATAATATATTACACAACAAAATAGACTCACTTTACATTCTTTCTTTGATCGCCTTACACGTACCATCACCATCCACCCGCTCAACAAACATATTTCATAAAAAAATATTAACACGACATACGTAAAATACTTTTGTCTTAAACAGGACATCTACATATAATAAATCATTTAATTATATTGACGTAACACAGATATTTTTTTTTCTTTCATATCTTTTATACATGATGAAATTCCTGACGTAAGTCTTGAAAGATTGTGCATCTTGATTTTTCTCTTCATTTTCTTTTTGATTTTCTCTTGACTTTTCTACTTATTTTTCTTAGTCAATTTGCTATGATTTGTTTTCTGTATAATTATTGTGTTTATTTACTCGCTTACTTTATTGTAGGTACATTGATTTATTGTTATTGTTACTTCCTTTATCAACATAGTTTAGTTTATTTTATTTGTAAATACTTTTTGTACCAAGCATTAAATTTGCAGTAATATTTCACGTGTAAATTCGTAATTGGAATACATTTGTATTTCAAAGATTATGTGAACAATGTTATGTAATATACTCTGTGAATTTACCAACAAATAAAAATAAAATAAATAAAATAAAATTACAAAACTTTTAAAAATGAGAGTTTTCCGGAATGCATGGTGCAATTTTAAGTCATGTTGGCTACTCGGTATTCTTTTCCAGATTGCTCCTTTCCTGTTTCCTCTTCTCTGATGCTGAGCTGCTGCCTTTATACCTACTATGTTATATTTTTTTCTTTTCTATATTATTGTCTAATTTGTTGTACATTTTTTAAACTTTTTTTTACAAGCTACGTACTGTTTTAATACAAGGTAATTAAAAAATAAGTAAGCTATGTATCGAAAAAATGTTTATTAATTATTAAAGTACACTATTTAGGAATTTATTTCTTAAAAATAATATCGTCCAAATGTAGACCCTCGCGTTCGCAGCACTCATTTAATCGAACAGTAAAATTACTTATGACGGCTCGGCAGGTGGACTCAGTGATGGCTACCATTTCGTGGCAGATATTTTCTTTCAAATGTGCCAGGTAAGTCAGTAAACTTTAGATTTAAGATAATCCCATAGGAAATATTCCATAGGGGTTAAATCAGGACTGCGTGGAGGCCAATTTATGTCACCTCTCCCGGAGATCACTTTGCCTGGGAAAATCTCACGAATTCGTGGCAGAGATGTATTGGACGTGTGTGACGTTGCTCCGTCCTGCTAGAACCATGTTCTTTGGTTATAGCCAGGAAAGTTTTGCAGTTCAGGCACCAAGAAGTCGTCTAACATATTCTCATAACGCTCTGAATTCAAATATAAACTTTCTTTTGAGACACCTTGATTTAGTTTTGATATTTATATTTCTAGGATACCTTACATATACCTATTCAATTTCGTGGAATTATACTCATTCGTGGATTTTCTTTGAAATTGTTTATTTTTTGTAATATATTATTGAAGCTATTGGTTTTTCCTAAATAAATATACATACATATAACACGGGTTTAAAGATCTCATTATTCAACATTAATTTCAATATTTCAGTAGCATTATCCAATTATATTTTTTATATATGTGTCTTATTCTTCTATTTTCTGCCCCTTAATACCGATTTATTTATGGTTGAGCCTCCTTGCACTATTACACCAAGATATTCAGGGATGGGTTGTCACAGCTTCTTCACAATACTGATTGCTGGTGGTCTAGCTTTTTTGATCTCTGTTTCTTATTTATGTAAAAGGCCTCGAAATGTAGGTATAAACAAAATAAATAAGTGAAATGTTGACAAATTCTATTGTGCAGTTACCCTTGCATCAGTCCTATGTTTGTTGTGCTACCAGTCGTGTATATGTGAAGCGAAAACTTCAGACTCCTTTATAAGCAAACTGAGCGCATGGAGGAGTTTGAGATTTGGCATAGTTAAAGTTAATCATATAACTACACAAACAAGGTGTGCAGAAAGCTTGAATTTCAACATAATATGTGTTACAAATCATTTCACGACCCAAATTAACCGTTTTAGAGCGCAATTTAAAATATGTTATTCGAATTGCTATAAAAACCTTTATGTATAGATCAAATAAACAAAATAAAATTTTACTATATTTTCTATTATTATTTGTACCATTTTTTTTGGAAAAGAAAAAAACGTGAATTTTTCCCTATTGTCTGACAGTACAAATATTATTTCAATAGGTCATTATTTCTGAGGTATGACTCGTTTTTGAACCATCCTGTATATTTCAATTTTATAGTGACAAATTTTAAACAATTATTATCTAATTCCTCTTTATCATGAAGGTTTGAATGAAGTGTGATTTATTTGATTAAGTCTGATCTAGAACACTTGTTTAATTAAGATAGTTGTCACAAAATTAAGCAATTAATTATTCTACGTCTGCCCTTGGAGATCAATATATGTAACTTACAGAATCAAATAAATACATATATTTGAATTATATTATAAACAATGTACAATCTCAAATTAGGTTAGCTGCATGCGATTAACAGGGGTTATCAACTTTTGAATTTTTACTTTATTTTTTCATATACCTATCTCAATAATCATAAAAACTAGAATGCTGAAAATTGGTATAAATATAGACAAATAAAAAATCTCGAATTAACTTTTTCAAAAAAAAAAAAAACACCAGAGTTTCTCAAACATTTTTTATTAATAAAAACATTTTTTTATGATAAATTTGTGTTTTAAAAATATCGAAAAAAGCCGAAACATCCCAACTAGATAATTTGATTTTCTATAAAAAAATATCAGCATTGTAGTATTACATCTGAATTTTTTTTAACAATTTTTTTTAACAATTCAAAAATTTGAATTTAGTCACGACATTGCTTCATACAATTTGTATAGCGGTGGACTATACATTATATCTAAGAAGACTTAATAGTTTGATACTTAATTTACAAACATACATAAATACCATCATGCTGTTTTCATATTCTGGGTAGGGAAAAAGGACTGACCTCCATACTATCATATCCTAATATACATACCTACATGTTTTGTTTCCTACAATTTGTGTTTAAGTGTTCATAGTTTGGTACGTAGGTAAGGTATGTATTCTTCAATTATACATACAAACTATCACCATAGACAGTTGGATCTCATGTGTTACACGCATCAAGTGATATTAAACAGAAACGGACTTAAAAAATGAAAATGTATAATATTATTACGATCATCCAACAAAATACGATTATTTTGAATACAAAATACCTACTACTATGGTTGGGCACATATTTTATTATCAAATATGTTTTAGCACATATTTAATCAATTCATTTAAAAGGAAATGATTTCTAAAGCCTGAATCTGATCTAAAACTTAGTTTATCAACTTCATTAGTAGCCCTGCTGAATCATTTACTTTAATTTATTAGTTTTTATCATTATTTATTTATTTATTTGTCTACCTTTTATCACACCATAATTATAATGACAACAATAAGTAGATTAGTGCTGCCCAACTAGGAAATCGTGTTCTAGGGCTAGCAGTTTACAATTTTTATTGACAATTATATGCAATTACACTGAAAAAAAAGTTATGTTAAAATTAACCAAACTATAGTGACTACAAAACAATTCGATTTGTGTTACTCAATATTCTGTCGGCGGTACTAATAACGAAAAAGTAGCGAGGTTGAACCATGGAATAGAGTGACTAAAACCTAATGGCCAAAAATCTTACTAATAACCAAGTTTTAAAACTTCTATTTTATTCCATGGTTTATATCACCATGGTAACGCTAAACCATCCGGTCCCCTAGTTTAGTGGTGGAATAGCAATAGTGAATTCGTGAGCTGTCAAAAGTCAAATAGACCGCGCGTATTGTATTTTGTCATTTTTAAAGAAATACTTTTTTTAATTATGGACAACAATCTGTTTGATTATAGAATCGGCGATTTTGAAAGACCGTTTCAAGAAATAGAGCAGGTGGAAACAGTTTTTCGAAGACGCAAAATTTATACGGTGCGTTGTAATCCGTTTGTTGATTACGACGACATTAATTTTAGAAGTACAGATTTTCAAAGGCAGGAGTTAGACATCTCGTAAATTTATTTGGAAGATGGCTAATAAATGAAGATATGTCCAGAAATGGAGGAAAATATCACCGATACGTAAACAGTAAACTATCAAAACCATGCAGTAAACAAACAATGACAAACATAGAAATACGATTCTCGATAGATGTCATAGATGACGGCTAATAAAGTCATAGAGAATGAACAAAAAAAAGCATAAAGTAAAAAAAAAATTCCGAAATTCCCGTTAAATGGCTGCGTTCACTCAACATTCATTCCGTATTCCATGGTTTACTTAGTCCTTGTACATTTTTACATTATTAGTCAGAACCCACTAAACCACGAATGACTGCCTAATACGTGGTTTACGTAGTGCGAGGTTTAGTCAGCTAAAACGAGTTTTAACGAAAATGTTATTAGTACCGCTGTGTGTGTTTAACCAAACAGTACAGTCATAGACAGATAAACTTTTATTACTAATAACAAAGGTTTGACTAAAAACGCAGGTAGCCAGTTCGGTGGTCAATATTATTTTTATCAGTGTATGAACCAGGTGATTGTTCCCGTTCCACACTAAATATGCACACAATCTCAACTTTCTGCACTCACAATCATTACCTCAACCAACATATGGGCTCACACAAAACAGATCAACCAGGTCCCAATGTCCGAAAGGAAAAAGGAACTCATATATGTATGAATCTATTTTTTGGAGTATTTGAATGTAGGTGTTACCTACTTTAAAGCACCCTCAATGTATAGGTACTGAAAGCAGAGGTAAGTACATACTATGTACCTAATTAATTACTAGGTAAGTGTGTAAAAAATACCATGCACATGTCATATTCATATAAACCTAATTTGTTTTCTGGAATCATTTACTTCATGGCGTAATATAATATGATAATATCTATGTTTATATTTTCCGTTTCATAAAAGAAAACAAACACGGTTTGTTTTGAATATGTTGAAAAATAAACAAATTATTAAGGAATGGATGTAGCAGTTACTATTATTATTACCGTTCATGGGTCATCAACGTTGGGTTCGCAGCTACAAAAATATTTTGTATAAATTCAATACGAGTATTTAAAATCGTTATGATTTCACAATTTCATAAATTTCTCATCTGGGGGGTAAGTCTGGTCCAACCGGCGAAATCATAACCCTCGTGATTACCCATATCATGGATATAATTATTATATGAAGTTCTATAATATCTTTAGATGTCATAGAACCCCAAATGATAATTATATTCATGATATGGGTAGTCAAAAGGGTTTTTATTTCGCCGGTTGGCCAAGTGGTGAAGTGCTCGGACTCGTAAAGTAAGTACCTATCTTAAATTTTACCATCTCTGCCGTAGCATATTTGGCAAGCCATTGCTATGTGAGCGTCCTGGATTTGATCCCCGGTAAGGGAGAAATTAATTTAAAATTATTTCTTACGCGTTTGTCTCTGGGCTGGAAACACTAATTAATTGGAATAAATTGCAATCTCATAATACTACATATGATAATTATATCCATGATATGGGTAATCAAAACCATGATACTGGTAAACATGGATGGTTTTGATTTCGCCAGTTGACCACACTAGCCCCCCTGGTCAATCGGCGAAATCAAAACCCCAGTGATTACCCATATCATGAATATAATTATCATATGGAGTTCTATAACATCTTAAGATAGATTGTTAGATTGCACCCCTCCCAGGTATCATGCCGAGAGTGCATTAGTTACATCTTAATATGCACTGTCGAAGTTTTAGTACTTAATTGACCTATTAAAGAACTATGTAACTGAGTGTTACTATAATCCAGATAACTGAATCATAAGAAAATAAAATAGGTACCTACTTACGAAAAACGTAAACGTAAACTATCCATACATAGAAGGTACCGGATAATAGAGCGTGATTAACGAAAAAGTTTACTTATAAATCGTGACTATCTTTATTACACCTTTATTTCATATACGTCAATTTAGGACAAGTCGAGAAGTTGTATAACGCTTGACTAACGCGTCATACCAAGTATTTCAAAATGGCGGATCATTCACATATGATCCGACGGCGAATTTACCTTTCCGTGTTGATTAGGAAGCAATTACTGCCTCGAATTAGGCACTAGTTTGTTGCGCTAATGCACTTAAAAACTCGTGTTTAATTCAAGGCACGCATCTTTCAATCGTACACAGGTTTATAAATGTTACCATGCGTATTGATTGAGCGTTACAAGGCTATATTAGAGGCATTTTTTTGCATGATTGTTTTTGTTTTAATAGATTAATCAACAAAAATCAACATTACATCATAAAAATTCGATAAGACATTTTTTTGGTATGAGATTGGTATTCATGAATTTTTAATGAAATAATTACACTTTGCGTCGTAATTACCTTCAAAAAATATAGAGCATCGAATTTTACATTGGTAATTATCCTTTTGTCCTTCTTAATTTACAATTTTAAAAAAGAAAAAAAGTATGATCTTTAACGGATATGTAGTTCCAAAATATAATAATAAATACGGTAAGAGAACGTTAGAATATAATGTACCTAAATTGCTTAATATGATGCCGGCATCTATTAAGAAATGCCAAAGCAAAAATAATGTAAAAAGGCTTGTCAAGGAATGGTTATTGAGGTGTGGATTTATATATAATTAAGATCACAAACGATTTTTTTTTAATTTTTTTTTTTTCTCAATTCATTTATTTTTATGATTTTAAGAAAGATAACTTTTGTAACATAGTGTGTGTTTGTTTGGGAGATCATCTTTGTGATATTTGTATGTCTCTTTATACTGTACCTAATGTTGTTTGTTATTTTTAAAGTTTACATATATATTGTCTTGAGAACACGCTGACAAGTCTAGAATTTAGACTTGGCGTGACTCATAATCATTGTTTTCTTTTTTGTTGTATCTTATGTTGTTTATTATTTTCAATAAAAAAAAAAAAAAAAACAGTTCCATATTACTTAAAGACTTAAACAAAATTACTGAATACTACCATATAATCTGTGAACAAAATACAAATGTGAAAGTGACAAACGAAATGCGAGCGAAATGAAATAGCGCTCGAGCTTCATGGCTATATATGTTCCATATTCAATAATCAATTGCCTTGAATTGAACACGTATTAGCAGGAACAGTTTGCGTAGCTAAACCGTGTGCATTTGGATGTCACGTGCCTTGAATTCAACACGAGTTTTTAAATGCATTAGCGCAACAAACTAGTGCCTTGTTCAAGGCAGTAGGTACTTGCTTTCTAATCAACACAGAAAGGTAAATACGCGATCCGACGCATCTTTGAGATTGACAGAAAAATTTAATCCTTATAACGTTTTTCGTTGATATTCCTTATCGCAATCGTGTTTAAATTTACATCATTCTGTGAAGCCAATGCGGCCATATGAAAAAAATAAATTAGGGTATTCGTAAACAATTCGGTGAATTAGCTAGTTATATCTTAGTATACGTTTATAAGTAAGATTTTTTAATACCGATCTTAATTATTTTAGTCGTACTTAGTAAGCTATTAACGAAATCTATATAATAAGAAAACCGTTAAAATTTACCTTTGTATGTATACCTATTTGATCAAAGTTTGAGTAATACGAATACATATGTTTAAGGTCTAACCGAATTACTATGAAAGAAAAGTTTATCTTTAAAAGCGAGAATATTTAATATTGCGATATTATTCCGTGAAATTTTATATCATTATTCTTCCCTTACAACATCAATGCCTGCAGGCAATCAAATAATGATCGAGATATTCCCTCGTATTTTATTTTTTTTATCTTTATTCAAACTCATTATTATGTTATGTAAATGCCAGATACATTTTTTGAATAATGCTCTGTGCCAATCAATTTGAGAAAAACAACTCAAAAGTTTATTTTTAGGCAGTTGACAGGAAATAATGAGGGTTTTGTAAATTGATTTTGTTTTAAAACCAAATCGAATAAAGAGATCTATACGATGTGACGGATACTTAAAAGCGGATGAACACAATTTTTTTCGATAGAAAACAGTAATAATTAGGTATACTTGTAATATTTACATAGTTGCTGTCTTATATAGAAAAAAATAATATTATGTTAAATCGTTTATTTAATATGGTTTTGGAATGATCTCCTCTTTCTCAGCAGGGATGAGATCAGTGGTATTCAACATCAGTTTTTTATATATTTCTTAAAATTTTGGCCATTCCTGAATGGACTTAATTAAGATTATTTTTATGGTTCACATAATTCAAAGATTTCTTGGTGAGTCGTCCCTTGTTCCTTCATGCAATATGTCCAAACCACCTGAGGTTATTTTCTTTATGTTTATAATGTCACAATTCCAAGAAAAAAATAAGAAAACCCAGGTTGCGATGGGAGGACGAGGTGAGGAGGGATGCAGTACAGCTCTTAAGTGTTACAAACTGGAGGACGGCAGCTGAGGACAGACGGGGTTGGAGGAAAAAGTTGAAGGAGGCCAAGGCTCGACTTGGGCTGTAGCGCAATCGAAGAAGAAGAATATCACAATTTATCTTGCAGTGCGCTGGACTAGAAATCCAGTGAACACAAGCACGTTACACGTCTCATTTCGTGATGTGAACCAACCGAAAACTTGGCATATATTGGAGCAAAATTGAAGAGACCAGGAACATGTCAAGCACTATATCGAAAAGGCCATGTGTAGCGACACAAAGATCTCCTACACACCATCTTGGAGGGAACGGTTGAAGGAAAACAGGCAGAGGGCGTCCCCGCCGTGAGTACCTATCTAAGACAGGTGTGCGAGGACATGAAGTGTACCTCCTACACAGAATCGCTTAGCTGTCAACCAATCCCCAAGATTAAAACAAAGAAGAAGATGAACGCAATCATTTTATTGATATTCGAAATATTGTACCTATTTATGTGGGTAATAAAATGTCTTATTTAATGTGTTTTGTAATTGTGACTATTTGTAACAGTAAATAAACTGTGCAGCACCGGCTTAGAATAGTGCTTCCACTCTTTTCTATTATAATCATTTTCCGCACGGGCTGAGCTGGATAATAAAAATACTACACGCCAAATAATATCTCACAAAGTTCAACAATGAGGTTTACCACCCATTCTGAATGTTGCCCTTTTATATGAGACGAGACTCGGGCTTTCTCTTTATAAGGTAATGCACACCCGCAAACATGTTGCTGGTTACCCGAAGTTGAGGGTATTTTTTTAAATGAATATGTCCTTGTAAAACATGTACATATACATCTTCCTACGTTCCCTAAAATAAGCATAAATGCTTGTGCTATAGGTGAACGAAATTGGTCGAGGCAGGATTCGAACTCGCGACCACTGGATAACTAGCCCAGCGCGCTAACCGCTCTGTCGTGATTGTAAGAAAGAAATATATTTATTTATTACAATTTGAGGCTTAATGGCCTATTACATATTCAAATAAAACAATTTAATCATGATAATACATACCAAAACAAATTATTTAAAAATAAATTAATGTAATAAAATAAATAATAAACTAATAATAGTTGATCGACATATTATATAATTGTGACAGTTAAATTGCCTTTATTCAATTTGAGCTGTATTCTCTTTACCGAGATCATTTTGAGTTGAAATATCATGTACACATCAATATATAATGCTATTTCATTACCTTCCAATACATTTATTATGTTTACATACCAGTTGAAATATTATTGCATACATTTTTGTTTATAATACATTTCTCTTAGTGTTGATTTTACGTTCATTTCTATATTTGTACAAGATGTGTGTACGTTTTAATAATGTTTGCCGATATTACTTATTAACAAACACACGCAGCAATCAATTCCAATCCATTTGTATTCCGTTATTGACATTTCAATCAAGATGTCACCGGCTGAAATCAATCAATTTAACAGACCTGTCTTCTCAATATTTCTACACCAAATAAAACAGCCAAAGTAGCATACTTTAATACATACATCTTCAGACACCACTCATCGAAAGAGTTAATATGAAATTTATGATGAGTGGATCGTGTTTTATTTCATTTGAAGCTTTTTGTTCGTGTTCATATTTTGCTGCCTCTTATTGGAATCACATATTTGATAATAATCATTCAAAAGGGATATTTTCAACCGTAGTTAATATAAAGGTGACAATAATGCATCTTTGTATTCAAAAATATATTTAATTCATTAGTAGTTAATCATTTAAGATATTTGATCCAACGTCTCAAACACAAATTCTGTAATAAATAATTCACAATACAAATTAATTTTTTCTCAATAAGCCAATAAATACGTAAATATCTCGTCTTGAGTTATTCGTACACGGTAATCTCCATTATTTGAAAAAGAAGCTATTTGATGCATGTATTCTCCCAGTGCTTACTTATGGAATGGAAACATCGGTCCTAACAAAAAGAATAATGCACAAGCTGTTAGTGACACAGAGAGCTATGGAGAGAAAGTTGCTGGGTATTTCAATAAGGGACAGAATTCAGAATGTCATGATAAGACAAAGAACCAAAGTAGCGGAAAGGGTCGCTGGCATTAAGTGCAGCTGGGCTGGGCATATTGCCAGATGCCAGGATTCACGATGGACCAAAAAGATCTTAGAATGGCGACCGAGAACAAACCGAAGAGGTGTTGGCAGACCCCAGGCAAGGTGGTCTGATGACATCAAGAAATGTTCCGGAGGGAGATGGATGCAGTGTGCCCAAGACAGGGAGTTGTGGAGGATCAAAGGGGAGGCCTATGTCCAAGAATGGATGAAAACTGGCTGAAGAAGAAGAAGAAGAAGAATCTCCGAAACCGCTCTGCCGATTTCAATGAAATTTTGTAATCGTGTGGTTGGTTCCAACTTTAAAGATAGCATAGTTTTGGACCCGATAGTCACCTATCAGGTCCAAAACTATCGCCGTTTTCGAAATCTTAAAGTAATAATATATACCTAGGTATGTTTTTAAGATTTCTCATCCAAAAACACATACAATTACAAATGTAATCTTCTTCCCTATAACCACCGAAGGATTTTTAATTAATTATTTCTTAAGAGGATATCGTGGGAAGTAATGATTTCGCAATTTTTAAGGGTATTTTTTATTGCAGATTATCAACTAGTATCATGCTAAAATTGTATTCATAAAGTTTCATCACAATGTATCTGAGTGTGTGAGCTATGTGCTATGTGCTGTGTGCTGTGTGCCTATGTATGGCGTGTTTATTTTACTTTATCGATTATAGACTTAAGTACTCATTCGATTATTTTTAAATTTTGCAGATATGTATATCTAATATTCGATTAGATCCCATTAGATTTTGAAGGATATCTGTATAGTGCTTCTCAAAGTGGCCCCAAGCTCAGGAAACTCAAAATATTTTTCAGTTTTCATAATATAATATTTAAATAAAAAATTATTTAACAAACTCACTTCATGAAAATGTTGAATATTTTCCATACAAAATTTGAATACTTTATAGAATGACTTGTTAGTGAGGAGTTTAGCGTTGGCCACAACCCACTCGTTTTAATTTGTGTAAGCTTAAATAGATGGCGGCGTGAACAAATCTATTGGTATTCTTTGTTATCTAGAGAAGATATCACACTCGAATGTAAGGAAAATATTTTGTAAAATACATAAAAATGATGTCTATATACAATGCGATTTACATAATATATGAAGCATTCTGTGGCAGAACAAATCTCCCCGTGCCCATTAGTATTATATAAAAAATGTTCCTGTTCGTTTTGTATATCATATTTGTTCTTCTAGGTTTTTCATTCATTCTTCCCATGACAGTAATTTGTTAAATATATATAATTGATGACATATTTATTTATCCAAATTAATACCTTGTTGTCCTTAATAATATTCTGCGAAATAATAATTTTCCATTTTCAGGGTTTGCCTTTCGACCGGGAAAAAAAGACCACCCTGCAAAAAGCAAAATATATTATCGTAAAACGTAAATCTTATTTGATTTCTACCACAATAAAACTTAATGGCTAGGAGCTACAAAACGAACATAATTTGTTTTCTCTCCCTTCAAGACATATGAGACAAGCCAATTCCTAAGATTGGTATGGATCTAAAAAATGACATCACGTATCTGGTTCGTGACGAGCAGTCTCTTTGGTAGGAAGACAGTCCTATACCCAATTCACCATTCAAACTTGCCGACCTTGTTTGAAAAGAAAAAGAAAGAAAAAATTCCGACAAGTTTAATATGTTAAAAAAAGTTTCAGGCTGGCGAAGAACAGTGAAAGGCGTTGTGGGTGCTGGATATAGTGATGAGTGGATGCTGTAACTTGACGAATCTTGGTCCCTGAATGAATGACCAACTTATGACAAGAAGTCGGGTGATTTTATTTAATTAATCTTTATGATGTTACTGGGTTCAATTTAATATCCTTTCTCAGTCCGAGTAGTATCTTTAATCAAACAAAATGTATACCTTTCAAATTGTAACAAGTATCACTTGTATACATATAAAGACACATACAATATCTTTATGAAGTTGATCACTCAAATTTCCCATACAGAAGCTATTTATATTTATTATTTTCATTTATCATACAAATATGTTATTTATTTCACATTGATACAACGGGCCATAGATTTATTTTCTTCAAAATTGACGATCTCTGAATGCGTTTTTGAAAAGTGTATTTTTATTGTATTAAAAGTTCAAACAATATAAAAAAATCTCGACTTTTCAGACCATGAGAGCATTTTGAAAATATGTACTAAACACATATGCTGTAAATAATCGATCGGACTTATAGTTTGGGCTGTAAAGAGGTCACAAAAGGGATACGTCGTATGCCGTATACGACGTACGGCGTACGCCATACATACAAACATCACCACGAAACTCACAGTGTGCACTCTCTACATGATACCCGTTGAGAAATTGATGTAAAAAAATACGCTTAAAAATTATGAAATCATAACTCTCCACTATTTTGTAGTAGTGGAAAGTAGAAATTATCACACAATTTTCGCATCCAAGAGCTGAAAATACTGGAGTCGCTTTCACAGTGAATGATTATTTTTTAGTATGGCAGATACATTTTATAAACGTAAATTTAATTTTTAATTTCAGGTTTATACGTTAATTATTGGTTACCTATTAATTGTAAAAGTAATCTTTCTTTTTAATTATATTTTCAAAACAAATTAATAACTCAATATTATGTATAGTATTTTGGTCGATTAAAAAAATATTTGATAAATTTAAAATATTATGGATAAATATTTTTTTTACCTTAAGTTGCAAACATAGGTATTTGAAGTTGTTGAAAACACGAATAGACCAAACACATGTGATTTGACCAAACACTTTCGATTTGTCCATCCCTAGATCCGTTTCCCCTTGTTTCCTCAGCTACGCGTCACTCGTTCAAAGTATTAGCAATAACCTGGCAAAGTTTCATCGCCATACGAAAAGTAGGGACGTGGAATGGATTACTCGCATGTCAGTCAATTTGCAAAGAGTTTCGGAATTCGAGTAAAAACTCTACACTATTAAATAAAATAGTAGAGAGTTATGTGCATACTTAGCGTTACAACCGTATACACATTCTCTACATAAATTCAATTCGAATTCGCAACAGGAATTTTGCATACAAATGCATACCAGAGATTTAATGTACAATATGGGGCGTATCGCGTTTTTTACATAATTTTATTTATGTTTACCTATTTGTTCGTACTTCCCAATATTTTTTTTTATTTCCAAACAAAAAAGAATTACATAACAATATTAATACAAAATACAATACAAATAAATATATATCAATATTAGGTACTTGGATATATTGCCTCACAAGGCAAAAGCCTGTTCCGAGGCAATACCTATTCAAAATGAGTAGCTGTGCAAATATTTAGTCAGTCAAAATTTAGTCCGTGCGTATTGTATGTAGGTACATGTGTTGGTTGATATTAAGACATAAGTGAGATCCGTCATTTCAAAAAATTAGTAAGATTCCTCTCATATTCTTCTCTGCCCCTGTCCATTAACCACTTTGATACTAATTTGTTTATATTTCTATTGTTTGGTAGGAGTAATTCAAGTCAGTCAGGTATTATTTTATTATATATTTGCGGCGCTAAGTAAATGTAATGTCTATAACTTTCAAAAATATGTGATTTACCGATGACAATGCATTATTTAACTGTTTACAATAGATTATGTTCTGTATTTTAATTGGTTTGGTATATAAAACAACTGCGTTTGACAGTATGTGTTTTGCATGGGTCTTGTGAAGGTAAACAATCTACGGACTGACGTGAAATATTTTTTATTCTTTATTTCTACGCAAAGAAAACTTTGTACCTCATTTTTTTTACATTTTTTTTTATGAATGTATATTTTTTTTATTCTTTGATAAATCACGATTTATAAAATTTAAGCATCATTATAATAATATTTTTTTAAATGAAGAATCGCTCAATTATTATCGCCAAAATAAATAAATAAATAAAATAAATAAATTAATTAATAAATTAATAAATAAAGAAATAAACAAATAAATAAATAAATAAATAAATAAATAAATAAATAAATAAATAAATAAATAAATAAATAAATAAATAAATAAATATATAAATATATAAATAAATAAATAAATAAATACATAAATAAATAAGCAAATAAATAAGTAAATAAATAAATAAATAAAAGGAAGATAGAAAGACCCAGGTTGCGATGGCAGGACGAGGTGAGGAGGGATGCAGTACAGCTCCTAAGCATTACAAACTGGAGGACGGCAGCTGAGGACAGACGGGGTTGGAGGCAGAAGTTGAAGGAGGCCAAGGCTCGACTTGGGCTGTAGCGCCATCGAAGAAGAAGAAGAAGAAATAAATAAATAATTAAATCAATAAATAAATAAATAAGTAAATAAATAAAAAAATAAATAAATAAATAAAAAATAAATAAATAATAATTAAATAAATAAGTAAATAAATAAATTTAGTAATTAATTAATTAATTTATAAATAAATAAATAGATAAATAAATAAAAATAATTAAATAAATAAATAATTAAATAAATATATAAAAAAAAATCAATTAATTAATTAATTAATAACTGCATAACACTGTATAGCGCAATTGAGATTATTGCCATTTTGAAATTAGTTCCAATTAACCAGTGTTTCCAGCCCAGAGAAGGAACAAATACGTAAGAAATAATTTTAAATTAATTTCTCCCTTACTGGGGATCAAATCCAGGACGCCCACATAGCAGTCAAATGGCTTGCCAATTATGCTACGGCGGAGATTAGTTATTTATAGATACTTACTTTACGAGTCCGAGCACTTCACCACTAGGCCATCCCACTCCAAGGGGGCAAGTCTGGTACAACCGGCGAAATCAAAACCCTCGTGATTACCCATATCATGGATATAATTTTCATATGGAGTTCTATGACATCTAAAGATATTATAGAACTCCATATAATAATTATATCCATGATATGGATAATCGTGAGGGTTTTGATTTCGCCGCGCGCCGGTTGGACCAGACTTGTCCCCAGAATACAGCAGCCGCAACGGCATTGTCATAAACATATTTATAGATGAAAACAAACTAAATTAATAACTAGTTGCATGCAACACATGAGATCCAACTGTCGATGACGATAGTATGCATAGTTGAAGAATACCTACCAAACTATAAATACTAAAACACAAATTAATAAATATTATAAGATATTTTGTTTTCTATATAAACATGTAGGTATGTATATCAGGATAGGATAGTATGGAGGTCAGTCTGTTTTTCCTACCCAGAATATGATAACAGCATGATGTTATGTAGGTATGTATGTTTGGTGATTAAGTAGGTAGGTATCAAATTATTGAGTGATATATTGTGTAGTGTATATTGCCTTACAAATTGTATGAAAATTGTTAAAACAAGTTTGAGATTCTTCTTCTTCTTCTTCCTTTTCATAGATCCGAAGATCTGTTTGTACCGCTATTCTGTCTCCTGCGATGTGGACTGCCAACTGTCTCGCCATCTCTTTGGAGGTCTTCCTGGTGGTCTTCTTCCAGCTGGGTTCTCCTGGAGAGCGATACGTGGGAGTCTATTTTCAGCCATTCTGTTTACATGTGAGCTCCAATATCGCCTCCGCTGTCTTCCCCATCTGACGATGTCCTCCGTACTACACTTTTTTCTTATTTCGGTATTTCGAATTCGGTCTCTTAGAGTGTTTCCGGTTATACATCGCAATGTCCTCATCTCTGATGTTCTCAGAAGAGATTTTGTTCTCGTTGTGTCTGCTCTGGTCTCTACTCCGTAGGTGGCAATTTGTCTTACACATGTTTTATATATTCGGACTTTGCTTTCGATATTCATGTGTTTATTCCTCCATATACTTTCCTTTAGACATCCTGATATTGCAGCTGCTTTATTTACTTGTCTTAATGTTTCGTCGTATAGACTACCGCTGCTAGTGATGTCTATTCCCAGGTATTTAAAGTCCATCACTTGCTCTATTATGTTATTTTCTACGACTAATTTGCATCTCAACGGGTTCTTGCTTATCGTGAGACTCTTTGTTTTGTCTGTAGATATCATCATATAATATTTTATTTTTATATTTATTTTATTTTTATATTTATATTTTTATATTTACTTAAAACTCCGCCGTTGCCGGTCCCAAGCCCGGATGAGAAAGGAGGAGGGATTATGGACAAGGTTAGCCACCTATCCATAATTAAGTAAAAATGGCTCACAGAACCGCTAATAAAGCCTCGTTTGAGATTCAATATGCCCAAACCATCTTAGGGCAGGTGAATTTCAGGATACTATTGGTGAATTTCAACATATGATTGTAAGCGGTGAATTTATCAAATATATTTGACAATAAATATTTGACATTCTTGCTCACACTAAATGTGAGCAAGAATGTCAAATATTTGGGTGTCATAATTGAATCTGAAATGAAATGGAAGGACCATATATGTAAGACAGGAGAAAGATTGCATAAAATATTTTATGTTTTTTACCGTATAAGAAATTTTCTGGATATTAAAATGCTTAGAATGACATATTATGCATTGGCTCAGTCTGTGATGCAATATGGAATAATTGGATGGGGAGGGTCGTATCCTGCTCACTTGAAATTATCATATACCATACAAAGAAAGATTATTAAAATTATTTTAGTAAAGCCAAGCGATTTTCCCACTGAAGAGTTATTTTCTCAATTCAAAGTTAAAAAATTAAATGTGTTATATAAAATAAATGCAATTAAACAAATATGTAAAGAATATTTCACTAACCAAATTCACCCTATAGACAATCTAAGAATTGGTCCTCGCACAAGTGGAATGATAAAGATCCCAAAGAAAAATACATCTTTTGGCCAAAATCATTATTCATATTATGGGGTGAAGTGGTTTAATGATTTACCAGTGGATATGAGAATAGTGGCGCAAAATAATTTTGGTGGTTTCTTGGTATTGCTGAAAGACTTTTTGAAGTAACATTTTTCTTGTGTATTCATTGTGTGTTGTTTATTTTCAATTTGTGTATTTTTATTTATTCTACAGACCAATTTTGTATTTTTTTTTTCTCTCTTTATATATAATATTATGTATGTTTGTATCTAAATATGTATGTTATTGTAAATAGATTAGTGCCTAGATTAAGATGTATGTATATAAATAGATTAGATAGTTTGTAGATTTGTGAAATGTGACTCACTTCAAAGCACGAGAAAACTCTTTTTGAAGTTGAGTCATAAAAAAAAACAAAATTATAATGTATCTTTTTAAAAATTGTATATATCTATTGTATAATTGTATGTTTGTATCTAAATATGTATGTTATTGTAAATAGATTAGTGCCTAGATTAAGATGTATGTATATAAATAGATTAGATAGTTTGTAGATTTGTGAAATGTGACTCACTTCAAAGCACGAGAAAACTCTTTTTGAAGTTGAGTCATAAAAAAAAACAAAATTATAATGTATCTTTTTAAAAATTGTATATATTGTTGTATTGTGTATTTTTCTTTGTTATAAATAATAAATAAATAAATATCGATAATTATGTATGATTGGCAATATGATTATCCTTGTTTACCCTTGTTTACTTGCGTGTTAAATAAATATTTGGAATTATGTAGTACCTGATAGTTGTCCGAATATCTAAACAAAAATAACTGAACGTACAATAAAAATCTGCTGAACGTACTACACTAGCAATCCCCATTCACAATACAGAAATTTTCAGCTCTTCTTTTCAAGCACAATCAGCTAGACTTTGGAATGGCCTAAGTGATGAAGTTACGTCATCTCAATCCAATCAAATATTTAAAGGTAAACTAAAAAAACTTTATTTGTCAAATAGTTCCTGAATTCCTTCTATATCCTACCGTAACCTACATACATACATACCATCACGCCATGTCCCTTACGGGGTAGGCAGAGAGAACCGAACGCCACTTACTTCTATCTTGACATACATTCATCGCCTCGACAACATTCATACATAATCTTATACATGTTCGTCTGTTGTTCACGCTTCTAACATTTCCGTCTTTCAAAATATCATTCACATGGTCGTGCCATCCCTTTCTTGGGCGCTACCGTAACCTCCTTTTCCTTATTGCTATGATCAGTGTTATTTTTATTATTCTTTTTTTTACTCTCTTTTCGTCTTTTTCTCTTTGTATTTTTTTCTTACTCCTTTATTTTATTTTTTTATCAATTTATTTCTCACTAAATAAGTATTGTACCAATTTAACTTAGAGACTTCACGTTGCTCGTGTTGGTTGGAAGAAATTGCCTTATGGCAATAAACCTGCCTTTGTACATAAATTATATAAATAAATAGAGACAACACGTGATGAACTCGTTTGCATATAAACAATGAATAATATTAATTATTTTTCACGTTCAACACCAAGTGTTGTATGCTACTAACGTTTAGAAAACCGTGAACAGAAAAAAAACATACATTTGTTTGTGATTCTTCGTACGAACCTCACATAAAAACATATAAAACCACTTGTCACGACTTTAAAACGTTAATAGTCATGCGTACATAAAAAAAATATTATACGTATTGTACCTACCTATTTTCCGTTTAATTGTGCAATTTGCGTGTTATATATGACCGAACATATTTTTTTTTATGTTTAAACAGAACGCATTAATTTAACAGTAAATATCTCTTTATGTGAGACAGGAGTCGTTTAATAATATAACCTTTGTTGACTTAATTGCACACGAATTTTCAAGTGTCATATTTTTTTTAAACTTAAGTCAGTGGTTGTAAAACTTTATGTTTGATTGCATAGCAGAAAATGCAAGCATCATACACGATGCAAAGGTTAACAGTGCATACCAAATAAATTTACCTATATATCGGTATTTTTTTTTTGACAAACTATTTAACATCTCAATAGAGACGAAGTTGGGATACTATAGAAGAAAACTATAGACGAAGTTGGGATACTATAGAAGATACTATATAAAAATATCATTTGAATCCTGACAGGGAAAAAATCTAATGTTTGCGTATATGCAATTGAAAAAAAATATTCGATCTAAACATTGGTCTTGCATACATAAATCATACATAAATAGTTCAACAACCAATTACAACAAATGAAATAATTCGCAAACCTTGGACATTTTTCATGATAACTTTAGTAAATTTAGATCCCAGGTGGGGCTGTTGGTGTGATCTATTGGGGCGAAATTGAAAATCTTCGAGGATATTCCTTAATTTTTTTTTGTTTATATTTTGTATTGAAAAGATCACTCGCATTATCTAGCCATTATTTTGATTATATAAAAGCATATGAGAACTTTACTGGTTTTGTATATATATATTGTTTTTTTGTTTCCCACAAGCTGTATATTATAACTGTCTGTTCCCAGAATTAAATAAAATAAAAAAATAAAATAAAATAAATACTAACTATTCGCGATTTTAATTTAATCTGAAGCCTTTTTAGTAAAGCTGAAACTGCCTGAGCGAAAGATAAAAGGACATATATACATACATACCATCACGCCAAGACCCTCACGGGGTACGCAAAACCGAATTCAACATTTTTCTATCTTGACAGACATTCGCTTTTCTAATGATCAACCCTCTTACATTTCTCTCCTTCAGTTTGTCATTCACGTGATCATGAATTCCATTTCTTGAATGTCCCCGACCTTTAATTGCCAATTAACTGTTAAATATATCTATAAGTAACTCGAATGTGGGTGAGTTCTCTATTAAACCTAGATACGAATGTTAACTGCTTCACTAGGTTAAGAAACTGTTCTGATGCAGTTTGGGATTATCCAACTGTCGATTTGTTCAGGAGAACTTTGTTCTCTTAACATATCGCCAATGTTTCAAACCAGGATACGCGAGAATTGTATGGAGAGGTCTACTTTTTTCACGGCTTTTCCAACTTTGAAGTCAAAAAACACCAACTAAGAGGCTTCGGAGCATATATGTTCCATACACGGATTTACTCAGAATTCGGAGTAGAACATTTCGTGTGTCTGTGTGTTTGTCCGTCCCCCCCTTATAACTTTTGATTCGCTCAATTTACAGAGCCCAAAATTTCAGAATATATAAACAGTTATAGGCTTACAAAACTTTTATACTCAGAATTTTGAATTTTTGTTTCAGTCAGGGGTTATCAACTTTTGAATTTTTACTTTATTTTTCCATATATCTCAGAAACCATAAAAGCTAGAACGTTGAAAATTGGTACAAATATAGAAAAATACAAAATCTCAAATTAGTTTTTCAAAAAAATTCCAGGGTTTCTCAAACACTTTTTATTAAGAAAAATATTTTTTTTTATGATAAATTTATGAGTTTAACTGCCTATACTTCCAATTTTTTTAAAAATATCGAAAAAAGTCGAAACACCCCAAATAGATAATTTAATTTTATATAAAAAATATAAACATTGTATTAGCACATCTTAAACTTTTTAACAATTTTTATAAAAATTGAATTTAGTGACGACATTGCTTCATATAATTTGTATGGCAGTCGCCTATACACAATATCTAAGAAGACTAATAGTTTGATGGGTACTTAATCTCCAAACATACATACAGAACCATCATGCTGTTTTCATATTCCGGGTAGGAAAACAGGACTGACCTCCATACTGTCCTATCTTGACATACATATCAACATGTGTTAAAATTTCCAATAATTTGGATTTATGGGTTTATAGTTTGATTCTTATTCTTCAACTATACATACTATCGCTATCGACAGTTGGATCTCATGTGTTACATGCAACTAGTAAATAATATTGTATGATTTTAGTACGCGTGTGTAGGTATCTGTCGTTGTAAATTTCTGTATAGTAATTTACTGATTAAAGTTTTGTCTGTATTTTTTATCCATTTTTTAATTATTTTTTTTATTACTACCTTTTTTCATCTGCAATAAAGTCAAATTGTATGCTATGTCTCCAAGGAATTGAAAAATGTCTTTGACCAAAAGTTGACATTGTCTTAGGTATATGTACGTTGACTTGACTAGTCTGTTCACGCTTCTTACATTTTCCGTCTTACAGAATATCGTTCGCATGGTCGTGCCATCCTTTTCTTGGGCGCCCCCAACCTCTTATTCCGTTGCTGTCAGCTTTATTATATTTTCTTCATCAGACATTCTTCCAAAATAGGCAAATCATCTCAATGTGTATAATTTCATCTTACATTCTATCCTTGTGTCTTCATTACGGGCCCTGTCAAACATCGTTCATTAACAATTCTTCGTAGCGATCTTATTTCAACTGCATTTATTCTGCTTTGAAATATGGCCTCTAATTTGTCTCAAAAAAAAAAATTTGAATTTTTTTAAAATACCTTTGTAATGTGATCTTTGGGTTATGAATATTTAAAAAAAACAATTTTGTTCCAATCAACCAGTATATCCAGTAAAGAAAAGCAAAATTTGCGTAAGAAATTAATATTTTTTGATAAATTCCTCTTCTGCTTGGAATTGAATACAAGACGCCCACACAGAACGAACAGCTACAGCGATGTAACCAGTTTTTTTTTTACTTTATCTTAGCATACAAAATAATTGGAGTCATTGCCAGATTTAAAAAAAATATAAAGTTATTTGTTTTAAATATCAAGCCTTATGTTCGCTTAATGTGGCAACACTTCCAACCCTTTCATCTCCCAAAAGTATTGCTTTAATTTTCACCAAATATCTTGAACGAGTTTCCGGTAACGCAGAGCGTAAATTTGTGTATTCTTGCTTCGTTGGTTTACGTGCAAATCGCCCCCCTTCTCGGCTAAAAGTTCAAGTTATTTGGCGACTTCTATATACCTACAACAATAGTCAGTAGTCTATATAATTGTCTACAATTCGTCGTCGTGTATGTCTCACTGACAGTTGAAGAAGTTCGATACAAGACGAAATATACATATTTCGTGTTTCTTTTCCATTATTATATCGATCGTTTAAAACTACGCGCCGTGCGCATTTAAAATCCAAACCATGTTTAGAAGTGGTGTGATATACCAACATTTGTGATGTGATATAGAGGTTATAGTGGGTGCCTTCCCTGATGACCTCCGATACGCAGGAAGAAGTTCGCCACCAGGTAGATGCAATATTTCCGTAACACTGTATCCAACACCTTATTTCTGTTGTCACGGTCCAAATTACAAAAAGTAGGTTATAATATGCATTGGTGTTCGCCACAATCCACATGTTTCTAAATAAAAGCATAATTATTGAATTTTTCGTCAAATTATGCGTCTGTCAATTTATAGACACCTGACAGTCATAAAATATTTTTGGTAATGTAATGAAAACACGACCTCTCCTGTATTTTTTCAGTAGATATTGATTTGAAACCCATCAATATCACACTGTGTTTCACACATATTTCACAAGCAAAAGATGGACGAAATGGGCCGTCGTGAATAAAAAAAACACAAAAATATTTTTTCCAAACTGACTGTTATTTATTCGTGAATAATTATTTTGTAATTGGTGCTTTTGATGTGAAAATATAATAGTTTTTCATTTGAACCTAACTGTTAATAAATAAATAAACATTAAATCAAGGTGATTAAAAGTTCTCGGTGATTATAGGGGCTTCGTCTTTTCAAACAAAAAGCCTCGCTTCCATATCTCATGGAATTATTATTGTTACATAAATATTTACCAATATTTATTGCAATTGTTATGAACATAGTTTCGAGGTTTGTTATTGAGTTATTGAATCCAACCAACATTTAGTTTATGTTATTATATACAATACAGTGTATAGTAATTAAGTCACATGTCATGACAAATATAAAAATAAAATAAACATAATAAAATATAAGGTATAAAAGGACAAAAAAAAAATAATATGTGTTATAAAATATGTGATAACAGAGTAGAAATCAATTTTAGCAGGAACAGTTTGCGTTGTTAAACCGTGTGAATTTGGAGGACACGTGCCTTGAATTCAACACGAGTTTTTAAGTGCATTAGCGCTACAAACAAGTGCCGAGGCAGTACTTGTCTCCTAATCAACACGGAAAGGTAAATACGCGTCCGGACACACTAGGCCTTTCCACTCCAATATGTTGCAGCAGCAACTACCACGTCATTTGTCACAACCAAGTATTCTTCGTTACATCCCTGCGCCATATTTCAGCAGACAAGAAGATGCTCATCATCCTGGACCTTCCTTTTCTCGTTCTATCCCTCATATATACAGGATCTTTTTACAATTTGTGATACCTACACGTAATCTATTCAGTGTCTTCCGTACGTAGTCTTCCATTAAGTAGGGTTTTTTCTATGAAGTGAAGTAGATGGCTTCCCGGCTCCTAAGTCTCCGTCAGCTTTTTTCGACCACCACTGTTATGGTTAATCAAGTGTTTTTACCTTACCATTTCTGGCGGTATTTGAAGGGAGATGTCGGGGCCAGAAAAGTTGTCCTCGATTTTTATATCACCATCGGAGACTTATGACCAAACAGAGGATGTATTGGGTCTGCTTCATTCTTTCAGAGTCTGTAGCTATGTTTTTTTCTTCTGACATTTGGAGGGGCATTATTAATCAAAATATATTAATCAAATAATTTTAAAACGACAAATCTTCTACGTCTTCCTATTTTATTTTCTACTGTGATGTATATTTTTAAAATCACACCTTTTTTGGCTTTGTTGTTTTGAGTAGTAACATATTATTGACCACTTCTTTGCACATAATTTTAATCTATTTACACTATTTAAAAGAATACTATCTTAGTACCTACCAAAATAATGCATTCATATTTACATGTTGGTACAACATGAAAAACTAAACCACAAAGTAACATATTTACTACACGTCTACCAACATAAATATGATTTTATTTTGAATATCAAATAGCTTTTATATATTTCCATTGAGAATCAAAAGCTTTTATGTATTCCTTTTGAAAATCATATGTATTCCTCCTATTCAAAGTATCATATGACTTTATTATATTATTCCTTGCAACTGACAAAGCAACAAATAACCAAATAACTGGAAATGCATTTATTCTCACTGAAAAATTTGTCGCGTTTTTTATTATGTAAAAACAAACTCGGGATATACTTTCCTTTTTTTGATGTTCTTATAAATTACAATAATATTTTTAAGAACAATATTTATTATAATAAAACTATTTTAACTGGTCGATCAATTTAACATAACAGGCCCGATTTAAAATTTGTGGCTATAAATTCTAGTAATATCATAAAATCATTTGATGAAAAAATTAGAAAGTAAAATAACAAGATTAAATTTAATGACTTTGACACTCTCGTAAAATAATTATATTACCCTTCATTCTGTCACCCACTGTTATTATTCCAAAATCTTTTAGTCGTAATTTAAAATTTCTATATAAATCGGAAAAGATTGATTGTAAAATATGTAAATATCAGTAATAATGCTTGGTGAAGAAAGCTTGATCGGTGCGTTTGTTGTATTATAGGTATATTGATCTTTTAAATAATTTACAATTTACGCATTGATCTGTTAATACTTTTGATGAATTATATAATTGTAGTAATATAATTGAGTAGGTACCTATAAATATTATTTTGTCCAAGTATCGAATTGTTCTAGAGAATTTATTTTTCTTAATAAATCTTCAGTATTAACCTTAGTCCCATGTGACAGAATCGTATGCAGTAGTGAACTTTTTGTAGGGTTTTTACAACTTTGAAGTCAAAAAACACCAACTTAGAGGATTCGCAGCATTTGGGTTATATTTATGGGTGAACTTCGAATTAGGAGTAGAACATTTAGTGTGTGTGTCCCCTATCTTAGAGAGGTGTCTGGCATTCAATTCTCTCTGCCTACCATAATTAAGGAAATCGACTCAAACATACAGTTTTGGATGATCAAAATGTATTTGTACTAAGGTAATCTCTATGATGTGTAGGCAGGTATGGACTTTATTTTATATTACGGTACTAAGTAAGAACAATTTGTCAGGTTTACAGACAATGGTGTCGGGTGTATAAATAACAAATACACGATTAAGAAGAAGAACACAGGTGTTCCTGTAGGTATGTTTTACCTGCGGATATTGCAATTCGGGCGGCGAAGTTTACTCGATTCCATTGTATTTAAGTAATATCCCGTTGTTTAATATTGTTTTAAGTTGGATGTAATAAAAGGTAACGATGCATGCGCATGTCAGCAACACATGGAGATAGAAACAGTGTGTAATATCCAACCCTACTTACTACACAGTAGGTACATGACACATTATATACTAACACTATTCACTGTTAACTTAGAGACCATATTCTTCTGAAGAAAGCGATCGCCATTTTGCCCCATTATCACGTATACTAATGTACAATTCGCAAACACATGTTATGAAATTGTATTTCTTGTTAAAAATGTTATACAGTCACAGAGTTAACATAATTCAAAAGCAATAGTTAGGTATGACTACCTATAAGTTCGGCAATTCACCCAAATCGTGGGTGATTTATGCGATTTTAGTGTCTATGAGACACACAAAATGATTCTTTATAGTCGAATAATTAATTTAATTGCCGGTTAAACATTTACAAATTCATTTGATTACAGGAAATAAATTTGGTACTTAAAGCAGTTTTTGTTCAGTGATAATAGGTAAGCAACATTAAAAGGACGAGGAACATTGGCAATAGAATTATAAAAATCGAATGCACATCTATTCGGGCAACAAAAAAACGCATCGTAGGGCGACTCAACTTTCAATCCACATTGGACTATCTACAATACGAATATTAAACAAGCGAAGGCCAATATACAAAGACCTCGAAGACCACAAATATTGGATATTTCTCTTTTTTCTTCGTGGCATGAAACTGGAGGTGTTTTGGTATAGTGTTTTGAATCGATTTATAGAAAGATCCTTTTCCTTACTCGAATATTCCCATTCGTCAGACCAACGCACCAACTAACTACATGTAGAATTCCACTTGATCATACATATTATAAACATTTGATCAGTTTGTGCTGTTGCTCATCAATTTATTTTTTATGTAAGTAGCTACCTGAAAATTTATTGTAAATTTGTAGACCAAAAGTGCTTAAATGGTGACCTACAATAGGCAAAAGAAGTGTTGGAAGACCTCAACTAACGTAATCCGACGATATAAGACGATGCCTGGAGGTAGAATGCGGTCTACCCAAGATAGAGGGCTGTGGAGGTCACAGATGGAGGTATATGTCCATTCAGGGTCAAAAAGAGGGCTGATATGATGACGATGTGTAATATTGAAACAAATTAGGAATGAATGAAGGAATATGAAGGAATGGAGTTAAAAAAATGAATTGTTTAATATTTATTATATAGTACACACGTCGAGTTTATTGGAATAATGTTAATTTTATTACTAGTTGCATGTAACACATGAGATCCAACTGTAGATAGCGATAGTATGTATAGCATGATGGTACGTATGTATGTTTGGAGATGAAGTATCAAACTATTTAGTCTTATTACATATTGTGTATAGGCGACTGCCATACAAAATGTATGAAGCAATGTCGTCACTAAATTCAATTTTAAAAAAAAATTGAGATCTTCTACTACAATGCTAATATTTTTTATAGAAAATTAAATTATCTAGTTGGGGTGTTTCGGCTTTTTTCGATAATTGTAAAAGTTTTGGAAAAATAGGCAGTTAAACTCATAAATTTATCATAAAAAAAATACTTTTCTTAATAAAAAATGTTTGAGAAACCCTGGAATTTTTTTGAAAAAACCGGTTTGGGATTTTGTATTTGTCTATGATTGTACCAATTTTCAGCGTTCTAGCTTTTATGGTTTCTGAGATATATGGAAAAATAAAAACTCAAAAGTTGATAACCCCTGATTGAAACAAAAATTCAAAATTCCGAGTATAAAAGTTTTGTAGGCCTGTAACTGTTTATATATTCTGAAATTTTAGACTCTGTAAATTGAGCGGATCAAAAGTTATAAGGGGACACACACACACACACACACACACACACACACACACACACACACACACACACACACAGACACACACACACGCACACACACACACACACACACACACACACACACACACACACACACGCACACACATACACACACACAGACACACGAAATGTTCTACTCCGAATTCTGAGTAAATCCGTGTATGGAACATATATGCTGCGAAGCCTCTAAGTTGGTGTTTTTTGACTTCAAAGTTGGAAAAGCCGTGAAAAAAGTAGACCTCTGCATACAATTCTCGCGTATCCTGGCTTGAAACATTGTCGATATGTTAAGAGAACAAAGATCTCCTGAACAAATCAACAGTTGGAATATACCTAAGATTGGTATTATATGGGGACTGAATGCAATGAAATAACTATTAAACCCTAAAAAAAGGTCATTATTTGAAAACCAATTAGAATTCTGGTTCATAAATCGATATATTTTTGCATCAGTTTGCTGAAATTGTACATCAATTTCACAATTTATTGAATTATCATTTTTTTAAATCCCAAGAATGTGAAAGACCCAAAATGGCTGCTACCCTAAACTATAACAATGCTGCCGTATTCCAGGGAAACATCCAGTATCCTTAGTGTTTATGCAGTACACATGCAAGAGGGGGCGTTGCTATATCGTAATACATACGTGACAACAGGTAATTTTGGATATTAATTATGATCCTTGGGAGTAATATTAACTTTATTACCTCGCCTCTAGAACCCCCCCCCCCACACTCACATAAAACATACTTACATAATTTATTTCGTTTTTATTTTCGATAATAAATTCATATGTAGCTGTTTGACTAATAATATCTGTCGCGCCCTAATATTTTTTACAAGACTCTGAGGAATTCTTAATGGTAGATTTACCCACCTCCAGTTTTCACGGAAATATTACGACTAGTGATGTGCAAAAATTTTGCAAGTCATTAAATACAAGACCAAGCCTGATTATGACACTGCACGAACTAGTCCAGGAATGCAAGACCATGACTAGGATTGTTAAAAGAAGAGATTATTGAAAATGTTATTGGCCTTCTATTTATTTATAAAAAAAGTAGGGAATAAAGTATAGAAATTACATTAAAAATTGATGTTTTACTCTAGTTACATGAACTGGCATTATTTTTTTTTTTAAATATGCAAGCCCGCGAGTTTGCGAGACTAAAAACATGATTGGATATGAAGTGTATAAGATGAAAACTGAAATCACAATTACACCTGTGAATAAAATACCGTGAACAATACCAAGAGAGCAAGACCAAGGCTACTCCGAACTTGATTTTAGTCTTGCGTTTGCTCATCACTATTACTAATATATTGACACAACTTAAAAAAAAACATTTGCATGTCATTACGACATTTTCTTATTGTGGTTGGCAGAGACAGCTGAACCCCGTGCGATCATTCCGTGACATTTATTTTGTTTGCAGTAATAAATTCATACGAAGCTATTTGACTATTAATATCTGCCGCATTTTTATTATTCTTACAAGACTCTAAGGAATTCTAACCTGTAGATTTACCCACCTCGTGTTTTAACGAAAGTATATAAAAATATTGACACAACCATATAAATAATAAATATGCGATGTATATCCTTTATTCCTATAATTTATTTTATATTAATTTATTATAATTTACAGAATATTTTTTTACATATTATATACATATATATATTCACCTAACTAGGCTTAGACTGTACCGAGGTGAAATGTTTCACAATCACATTAATACAATACATATTTATATATACAATATTTTCGTATTTCATTCAGTTTTCGCGACAGTATGCATTCTATATAACACGATTTATATACCTATAGGTAAACAAGAATACATCAAACAATCAAGCAAAAAAAAGTAAAATAAAAAATAGATTTATATAGAAGTTGGCAGGAATATATCAAACAATGAAGCAAAAAAATAAACAAAACAATGATTTATATGGAAGTTAGCAATAATGTATTAAAAAATGAAACTTTTTTAAAAAAAAATGTTTTATATGGAAGTTAGCAAGAATATATCAAACAATAAGGCAAAAAAAATAAAACAAAATAATATCAAATATAATATAATGAGGCCCTACAAAATATGCAAGATATCCTATCATCTCATTACATGAAACCAACAGCACCAAGGCATGAAACCAACTAGCACGCCTAGGCGGACAGACGTCTCTAGTAGACCTCCTGTCCAGGGCTCAAACGGTCCTTCTCAGGACCAAATCAACGAACCTCTCCGAGGGAATACTCTCAGAAATTTGACAACAAATAATCCTAGACACACAAACATGACACAGGATACACATCCCAAGACAGAGGGACGAAACTTAGCCAAAACCACGAAAATCGGACAGATAAATGTGGAAGGCCTCACTAGAGCGAAGGCGGAGATTCTCTCTAAAATGATGAAGGAGGTGGACATATTGACCATCCAAGAGACCCACATAGGGGAGAACGATACACGAAAACTGGAGATTTCCGGTTTTACTTTGATAAACTCCAAGGGCCATAATAAACACGGAATAGCAACATATGTCAGAACCGAAAAATCAGGAGAGGCCATCGCTCTGGGAGAAGATACAAATTCCATATCCATAAAGCTGGGTGACCTCACCGTAGTTAATGTATACAAACCTCCATCTAGAAATTGGCAACCACAGGAACTTCCACAATACCATGAACATCCATGTATTATTATAGGAGATTTTAATTCACGCAGCACACAATGGGGATATTCAGATGAGGACAGAGATGGGGAAGCGATAACGGAGTGGGCTACTTTACATAACCTGCACCTCCTATATGACTCCAAACAGGGAGGCACCTTCCACTCCGGCAGATGGCGGAGCACCACTTCTCCAGATCTGTGTTTCGTCTCCACAAACAAATTGGGTGTACCACTATTGAGCAAAAAAGACATACTTCAGAAATTCCCAAAAAGCCAACACTCCCCAGTCATTGTGGAGGTGGGACTGCACATACCGGTATTACATCAACCACAGATTCCAAGATGGAACCTAAAAAAGGCAAACTGGAATTTGTACACATCACACATAGAGGCAAATATAAACAGAATTAAACCGGTAGCTCCAAATTATGACCGTTTTATTGGATTACTCAAAGCAGCTGCGAAAAAAGCAATCCCAAGGGGCTGCCGCCAAAACTACACCCCAGGTTGGAATGCCGAATGCGAAAAAGTTCTAAAGGAGTATGAACAAACAGGAAATGAGGAAACAGCACATCACCTTATTGATCTCTTAAATGAAGAGAGATGCAAGAGATGGACCGAACAAATGGAACAGATGGATTTCACCCACTCCAGCAGAAAAAGCTGGTCACTACTCCGCAAACTCGGATCGGCTCCTTCGTCCAAAAAGGAACATACCATTGGAGTCAATCAATTAGTAAGCTCCATATTCCAAACTTCCAACATTAAACCACCCAAGCAACAGAAACGCCAAATTAAAGAGCTAACTAAATTCAGCCTACTAAACGATGTGGACAAACACAATCTCACAGAAGAAGTGGTATTGGAGGAGGTGGAGGCTGCTCTGAAGCAGGTCAAAAAGGGCAAGGCAGCGGGAGCTGATAATATTCTCCCCGAATTCCTGAAATGTTTGGGAGACCGAGCCAAACTGTGGCTGGCAAGATACTTCTCTGCTGTCATAAACAAGGGACAAGTGCCCAAGCAGTGGCTGGAAGCAAAGGTCATTGCCACCTTGAAGCCCGGTAAACCACCACAAGACCCCAAGAGCTACCGCCCAATCTCCTTGCTTTCAGTTATATACAAGCTGTTTGAGAGAATCTTGTCAAGGAGACTCACGCCCATCTTTGAGTTGGCCCTACCCCCGGAACAGGCTGGTTTCCGACAAGGCAGAAGTACATGCGAACAGGTTCTGGCACTGACCACATATGTGGAAAATGGATTCCAGGAGGGAAAAAAATCGGGCTTAGTGCTTCTGGACTTAACAGCGGCATATGACACCGTGTGGAAGAGGGGTCTGTTATATAAGGTTGCCAATATCCTAGGCTCTCAAAAAATAGTTAAGCTACTAGACAACATGCTTTCCAACAGAAAGATTAGAGTTCACCTCAGCGGCGATGTCAGCAGTCCCAGGTTTCTACAGAACGGACTCCCTCAAGGATCGGTATTGTCCCCGATCCTATTCAATGTCTACACGGCGGATGTGCCAAAAACCTCGTCAACTAAATTCACCTATGCTGACGATATGGCAGTAATCATACAAGCCAAAACCTTTGAGGAGCTGGAACGTACTTTGAACGCGGACTTGGAGATCCTTCAGAAACACTACCAGAACTGGCATCTTCAACTGAACCCTAAAAAGACTGTTGCGTTGGCCCTCCATCTTAACAACCAAGAGGCAAATAGGGAACTTAATATACACATTGGCACGGAAAGGATCCCAAACGAAAAATTTCCTAAATATCTGGGGGTAAAGTTAGACAGATCACTTACTTACAAGCGGCACATAGAGCAGGTAAAAAATAAGATTAAATCCAGAAACAACATCATCTCAAAACTGGCTGGTACAACATGGGGCAGCAGTGCTGAAACACTGCGGACTTCAGCAATGGCTCTGGTTTACAGCACGGCGGAATATTGTTCCCCTGTGTGGGCGAGGAGCTCGCACTGTGGACGAATAGACGCCGAACTGAACCAATCAATGAGAACCATTGCTGGTACAGTGAAATCTGCCCCGGTCCCGTGGCTTCACGTTCTTTCTAACATCGCCCCTCCTTCAATCAGGAGATATCAGGCTACTGTAAAGGAGGTCAAAAGGATAAAAGAAAATCCAACGCTACCAGTATACTCCTATATCACTCAACCACCAAGAATGAGACTAAAGTCCCGAAAACCAATATGGGGAGTGGAGGAGGAAAGTGTTAGTATTGAGGATGAATGGAGGGCCCTGTGGACAGACTCAGGAGTGAGAAACAATAATCTGGTCCGGGATCCCAACATTCGTGTCCCTGGGTTTGACCTCCCTCGCAGAGCCTGGGTGCAGCTCAACAGAATAAGAACAGATATGGGATGCTGCAACTATCTCCTGTGGAAGTGGGGAAAGAGGGAATTGCCGGAGTGTGACTGTGGCGCTGAACTCCAAACGATCCGCCACATTGTAGAAGAGTGCCCGCTGCGCAGTTTTCCTGGGGAGCTGGAGGACATCCACGGGGCAAAACAAGCGGCAGTGGACTGGCTGCGGGGATTAGATCTAAGGCTCTAGCGAGCTTCATGGACGCAGCCTTTACTGGGCGCAGAAGAGCCTAGCCATCCGAAAAAAAAAAAAAAAAAAAAAAAAAAAAAGAAGAATCTCATTACAATATGTCAATTAACAAAGAGAAGACAAAATGTATGGCTGTAGGAAGAGAGCAAACGCTTATAAATATAACCCCCAACAATACAACCATAAAACAAATAAAGGAACTCGTCTTCCTGGGCAGCCGTATATCGCAAGATGGGCGCTCAAATGCAGAAATTGTCATCAGGATCTTACAGGCTAAGATAGCATATAGTAAAAAATCAAAAATTATCCGATCCACCAATATCGACCTAAGAATAAGGAAAAACCTCATAAAGACCTTTGTCTGGAGTGTCTTGCTATATGGCAGTGAGACCGTAGGCCAGAGGGAAAAAGAACGCCTGTCTGCATTCGAGATATAGTGCTAGAGATGTATGTTGAAGATCCACTGGTCGGACCACATCCAAAATTGTGAGGTGCTGAGTAGAGCCGGGGAAACAAGGCAACTCCTCAAAAGAATTGCCCAACGACCATAACATGAGGCACCCGGGTCTGCTCATAACCATCGCGGAGGGAATGGTAGAGGGCAGCAACTATAGAGGCCGACCAAGAAAGAGCTACATGGACCATGATGAAGTTCGCGTATTACTTCCACGCCGGAGGACGCTATAGGACTCTTTGGTCCTGTTCATCCCCGACGCATCCGCAACGTCAGACAACACAAATATCCTCCTATCCGCGAGTTCAACCACTACCCCCGAGAGGCTAACACCGGGGGCACCGGCGCATCATCACCTGCCAGATTTGACGTCATATTCAACACAGGTAGTCTGACCCGACGTCTGCACCGGCGGTGTGCTCGAACCTCACACAACATTCGCCACAGTAGACGAGTCGCTGCCGAGCGAGACTAAAGGCGTTCGTCCTGCTCTTCTCTAAGTACAGAATTTAAGGGGGCATAACAGCGTCGGCCGCCCCCCCCCACCCTTTACTGCCTAGGCCCTTAGAGCCGCAATCTAGGCCCAAAGCTACACGGACCAGGAGGGAGATCACGATACCACTTCCACGCTGGTGATGCTATACGACCCATTGGTCCTGTTCAACCCCGGACGCAGCCGCAACGTCAGACAACACAAATATCCCCTATCAAGCGAGTACAACTACCCCTAAGAGTCCTACCACATTCGTGGAGGCCCGTAAATCATAGCAGGGGTTACCCTCCCGGCAGCTACACGAACAACAGACTGCCACAGGGAGCCTTCGCCACGCCCGTAGTACTTTCAGTTCTTCGATTTCCACACCAGGCGCAGCGTCAGCTGCACCTGTCTCGTCACACGGACCAGGTGATCGACGACATGTGCTGTAATAGCTACGTGGAGATGAAGAGGCTGACAGAGGACAGGGCGGAGAGGAATAGAAGAGAGGCAGCCATAGCTGTTTTAAACCAATGCATTTAATGTATTGTGCATTTAAATAATAAATATGCGATGTATGTCCTTCGTCGTCTAATTTCTTAACCCTTTCTTAACCAGTGATTCCAATTGGAATCATTAATGTATCTTATGTATATCTCAATGAAAATTGTTATCAGCTGTGTTATTTCTCTTCTAAATTATTAATCACAATATTTTTGATCGCTTACAATAGGCATGATGACTAATTTTGAAAAACTATCTCACGATGTTTTTACGCATTCACTGTTTTCAAATATATATACATTTCTACATAAAATAAAGGTTTAGTAGCAAAAATCGCCATTTTAAAATCAAATTTGACATTTACGCCAAAAAAAGCTTGTAGTATCATGGCGGCTGCCGACCCTGACGGTGACGTCATGGTATCGTAAACTGCATATCACTACTATATGTAATATATGTGTTCTAAGACGATTTGTGTATTTATAATCAATTCAAAAGTGCATAAGTGTTGTGCGGTCCCTAAATGTACAAACACGACGAAAAAAACACCTACTGAGGTATTTGTTTTCGTCCCACGCGAAAAAAAAGAGAAATAAGTGATTAAATTTCGCACGGCGAGACACAAGTGAATTTTATTAAGTACGCGTTTACAATGAAGTACAGTATTTGTTCCCCCACTTTTAGCTCTCAATAATATAATATTTACCATTATTTAGGCAATAAGCATATAAAGAACTTCATTAATGTCCAAACGTCAAAATAGGCCATCATAAGTTTCCCGCGTATGTTTTTAGCTTATGAACACATAATGTAGAGAGAAGAAGGAGCATATTTTATCGATTTTCGAGATGTAAGTTGTATTTAAATTACAGATAAATAAAGTACTTATATGTACTTATTATTAAGTTTTTACGTTTCGAAATTCTGATGAACAAAAGTCTTTGTTCGACGCAAAGAAATATCCGACCATCAAAAGTTCCATTCTAGTTAAGAGTAGTTAAGACAGGCAGAAAAATAACTACTATGGCTGCTATTGCTAAAAATAACGATAGCAGATAAATATAGCTTGTTATGAACACAATACAAATAACGAGCGCTATGTAATAATTCGTATGCTGCTAAAATTGTAACGATGTTTTAAAACGCATGCTTCGCGTAATCGCCGTCGTTTCGCAAATCGCTTCATTGCATTAAAAAAATATAGCTTGCTAGTTTAGTTTGGCAGTGACCAGCATCATAACATATCGAACGTTCGTCAGCTCACCATCGCGTGACAAAATTGTAGAATACTAACACTAAATTAGTTTACCATACGTTGCGAGCGTTCATTATTTATTTATTTATTCAATAAAAACTAAGTTACATACAAAATACAATTAACATAGGCCCGATATTACAGTCGGCCCTCAACTCATTGAGTTTGCCAAACTCAAGATTAATGTTAAGGGGAGATTGAATCCATTTCCGTATTACAGTGCAATATGACATGTCAGTTACTAAATCTTCAATTATAGACATATTTCACTTTTTCTGTGGTTATTATCTGTCAAATTTAAATAACCTCAAATAATACGAAATACAAAACGGGACGCTACGACTTTAAATACCATTGTTTTATTATCCAACATGGTAAATTTAATTTTTTTCACCAAAATTATGCTTTTAAATGCCCGTGTTCGTTTCAATACGGCTGTCAGTTTGTTTTGTTGTGTGGCGCCACCTTCGATACAACACTGAAACTACACACGTTGCCTAACGCCTCTAGTGATAGAAACTGAAACTACACGAGTTGCCTAGCAAATAACAGTTGACTCACAGTTAAGTACTTAATCTGCCAGAAACGTTGAGTTAAATATTTGTCGTTTTAGTGACGTATTTGAGGGAAGATTAGGTCTAAACGGACACTGTAATACGCTATATTTTTGTAAAACTTGAGTTTAGCTCTTAAACTGACACTGTAATACCGGCCCATAGTGTCCCCCGATAGGTAGGCGAGTATCTAGGTAAATTGAAACTATTTGCTTTGATGAATACTTGTTTATATTTAATTTGTTTTAGTTTTAAGTATCTAATTAAAATATTAATATATCGATAACACCAAAATAAACATAGTCCAGACCGACAATTAATGCGTATATTGTATTGAAGACTATCAGAAGAATTGACGCGACCATACTATGACGTCGTGCGCTCTGATTGTTTTTTCTCATAAAATGGCGGACTAACACATTTTGTATTTTTATATTTATAATATTATTATTATTCACTCCTATAAATTAAAAAAAAAAACATTTTTTAAATCTTTATAACCTATTTTATTTTTTAAAATCATAATTTCAATGATTTTTTTCTTACAGTCATCACACCTATTACATATTTTAATATATTAATCATAATATGTATATGAATCATAACAGTTATCCCATATGTATATTAGATTCATCATAATACATTGTGTATTTCCATTTCAACCTCATGTAACACTGTACAACTCCCACAAACAATATAATTACATCATTTTATTTTATTTATTTATTTATTTACGGTAAAATAAAACCATTTACATAAAAAGAGTACAGAATAAAGATACATCACATCATCTTAAGTTAAAAATATAAAAATCAAAAATTACATATACATATATGTATATGAATATAATTGAAAATAAAAATAGTTGTTCCTTATTTAGAATTAGAATTCTTATTCAAATACAAATTATAAAAAGATAAAAAAACAAGGAAAGTAACAAGAATACAAATAGGTACATAAGTATAAAAATCAAGAGAAAGACATAAAATAGAAATTAAAAATGAAAAAATAGAAAAAAAAAAACACAATTGAAAATGTTACGAAAACAATACTGATCTCAGTTCAATCTTCAATTTGTGTAAGCTTACATTGAAAATGTCAGCAACAAAGGCATACTCATTCCCCAAACGATGAATTCTGGGAAACGGAGAATGTCTATGGGCTTCGGTCCTCAATATATCGCAATTAAATAATGATGAGTGCCTCGTAAATCTGTTAGGTATATGAAACTTAATCAATGAAATTAATGATGGACAGTAAAATTCAGAATATATGATTTTGTACAGGACAATCAAGTCCGACATAATTCTTCTATTGGATAATTTCGGCAAGCAGAGTGAATTTCTAAGGAAGTCATAGTTTATATCGTACAAAGATATTCCAAGTCTGAAATTTACATAACGTAAAAGTTTCTGCTGAACATTTTCCAATTTGTTGGAATGAATATTAAAATGCGGTGACCAAACAGTTGAGTTATATTCCAGTTGACTGCGAACCAAAGAACAATAGAGATGTTTGATAGCAGACAATGAATTAAAATTATTTTATAATCAAGCAATGAAAGCCACCAAGTTATTTATTTCTGAAACGTTAAATATTCTCCACCACGTTACAATACTCGGTGCGTGTTATAACAGATGCGTCAACGATTCAATAGAGCGGATAGCGATATTATTTGGTTTATTGTCCCAAATAAACCAAATAAATCAATAAATAAAAATAGCATGTTAAAAATAAGCAGCATATTCCATATAGCTTGTTATGAAAAAAATAGCCATTTCGAACAACACAACAGTTGACAGTAACAAACACAATTGACAGTGACAATATGGTGACGTCATGCGCTCTGATTGGTGTTTCACATAAAATGGCGGACAAACATATTTTGTATTTTTATTTTAATAATATTAATATTATTCGCTCTTTTAAAATGAAAATAAATATATTTTTTCAAATCTTTATAACATATTTTATCTAATAAAATCATAATTTCAATGATTTTTTCTTACTGTCATCACGCCTATTACTGAGAATGACGGAATCTTCTGTACTCGGTTATTGCGACTCGGTTATTGTACAGTTGAAAACTCGGTTATTGCGAAATGTGCTTTTTTTGCTAAACACGGTTATTCAAAATTTAATAAATGTGAGTTTTTTTTTGTTTTCTAGCATGCTATATTTTTTTTTTAAAATAGGTAATTATATTTCCTTAAATCTCTAATAATAATTTTTTATTTATGAAAAGTACATAGTATTTTATATGAATGATGACAATTGGAATCGTTAAAATTTCCAAAAAAGAGGAAAAAAAAAATTATCAAAATCTGTTTATAATCAAATATTTTGCCCATTTTTTATGAAACATATTTATTTTCATAATGCTTTCATAATTCGATTAAATGATCCTAGTTTAGGTGGCAAATAGAAAAATGGCCATGAAGATTTTTAAGTCAAGTACATAGGTATATAAGATAGAGTTAAAATATGTGTACCTACCTAATTGATTTTTTGATGCATATTTTCAATCAACATATTATATACATTTTATTTGTTGCAAGAAATTCAAAAGAAATATTAGATTTTTTTTTATTATTTCATGGGAAACTAACAGGTACTTTGTCGAATTTTAATTAAACACGCATCCAATAATATGTTTCTATAATTTAACGATTTAAGATGTTTACTGTAAACACAGAGCATAAACTGTGTCTCCAACCGGGAATCAAACCCAAAACTAAAATCAGTATTCAGTTTTGAAACTATCTATCTTAGTCCCGAAGGTTGTGGAAATAATTAAAAGAGACATTCAGACCTAGATTGATCGTATCTCATGATGATATAAGCGTATGCAGATGCATTTTCAATTTACGTTGAGCCATTAAAAAGGCGATTAAGAAAATGGATCGAGTCGTTTCTCTTGTAATACTCACATGAAACTTTTAAATGGTGCTAAGTCTCACATCACCAAATTTCTTGCCCCGGGTGGTGTAATTCAAGGCACAAGAAACCCAACAATATTACCAACGCACAATATTAAAGTCATTTGATACCAAAGCATTAGGCATCAATTATAAGAACTTAATTTGAAACGATCCACACTGGAGCTTCGTTCTGCGCTGGGCACGAAAAAAGTTATGGCCTTTTGGAGGGTTCAGGTGGTTATTATGTAAAAATTTCCGTAAAACTCACCTGAGTGAAGGGTTCCCGCTAAGGAGGTGCGTTAATATGATGTAGTTAAGGCACGCAATTCGATCATCAGATTACACACAAATCAAAGACTTTACTAGAATAGGAATGAAAGTATTCAACGAGGAAATATGACAAAGAGAGATCTGAAGATAATGATTATTATTGCATAACGGATATAATTGTTATTGCACATGGTTATTGATAAATAAAGATACATACATATGATATTTTTATTGACAAACTTTTAACATCTCAATAGAGACGAATTTGGATTATACACATTGATACAAGTAGGTTAACAAGCCCAAAATTAAATAATATTTCTGGCGCATTTCAGGGGTGACATCTGTGCGAGAACTCATAAGGCTGGTTAAATCCACAATGAGCAATACAAAATGCATGGTGAAAATTGGCAGCGAGATGACTGAATAATTTGTTGTATCCCAGGGTCTCAAGCAGGGTGATGGTTTGGCACCTACACTGTTCAATCTGACTCTTGAATATGTTATCAGAAAAACATCTGTTAACACCAGCTCCACTATATATTTTAAAAGTTCTCAAATAGTTGGTTATGCAGATGACCTCAATATTGTCGGAAGATCCCTTGCAGCCCTACAGGAAGTCTTTGAACCACTTGAAACAGCAGCAGCAGAAATAGGTTTGCAAATTAATGTAAATAAAACCAAAATAATGAAGCAAACTAGAAATACTAGAAACGCCCTACAAAGCAACATAACGTTCAAAGAAAAATACACTTTTGAAACTGTAGAGGAGTTTGCATACCTGGGTTCTACTATCAATAAAGATAATGAAGATACCCTAGAAATAAAAAGACGAATAGTGACAGTTAACAAAGCATTCTTCTCTCTGTTACCGGTGTTCAAGTCTAGAAGTGTCCATAGAAAGACAAAAATAACCCTATATAAAACAACCATCATGACTGTTGTGTCATATGGATGTGAGACTTGGACACTGACAATAAGGTCTGCGGAGATGCTGGACATCTTTGAGAGAAGAGTGCTGCGTAAAGTTCTGGGACCCGTGAATGATGGACAAACATGGAGAATTAGATACAACGATGAGTTTTACGGCATCTACAAAGCACCCAAACTGTCTGAACATATAAGCAGGCTAAGATGGGCCGGGCATGTTCAGAGAATGCCATCATCACGGGTACCAAAAAGAGTCTAAGAGGGGCACCCAGGTGGCAAAAGAAAGGTCGGGAGACCGAGGCTGCGATGGGAAGATGATATTGGGAGGGATGCATCCCAGCTTTTGAATGTGCCAAACTGGAGGGTCGCAGCAGGTGACAGGAGAGGTTGGAGGAGAATGTTGCTGGAGGCCAAGGCTCGATATGGGCTGTAGAGCCATTGAAGAAGATCTATGCGAGACACCGTCACCTCATTTATAAAGATTGTTGCTTTCATTGTTTACAATTAAACTAATTTCTCAATAGTTACAAAAATGTTTCTTCGTTACTTTATAGATGCCAATAGTAGGTAATAATGCATTATTTTTAAATGAATTGTTACACATTATTCAAATATATAGAACTTTAGAGGCAGATCCTTCTCTACCAATCTGCTTATATTTATGATTGCAATATATATATTTATATACATACTAGTGGGCACGGACAGACATTGTACTGCCACAGACCTCCTTCTATGTTGATCTTTAAGGAGGCGTTTCACAAACAAAGATTAAAGTAAAAGTATAGTTAAAATACTTTGATATCATAAAATTTTTCAATACTTTGGGTTGTTTCTTTGACATCTATTGCGGTCAAATGACGCAATATTGAACAATTTTCGGTCTGCTATATCAATGTGAAATAAATTTCACATTTGTATGAAAAATGTATATAACAGAAGTAAAATAGCTTCTGTAAGTGAAAAATGAGTGATCAACTTCATATTGATATTGTATGTGTGTACCCCATTAACACATACAAGTTTTGCACAGCACTACTACACGTACAATGGGGTGGTGTGGTTCAACCAACTTGAAACAGATTTGAGACTGGCAATTGAACATAATGATTTTAAAAAAAAAATAAAGAATAAATCAAACTTATTATTTGACTGATATATAAATTATATTAACTTCTTTTTGTATAGATAATAATTATGTATGTATGTATAATATTTTGTGTATTTTGTATTAAATTGTCTCCTTTACACACGAGTGCTTGCACTCTAGTAAAGGGTAAATATGTTTTGTCTTACTGTGAATCTTTTCTATATAGTTTGTTTGTTTTATATTTTGTATATGTTATTGTAAACTTAATAAAAAAAAAAATGTGTCTCTATAGACAAGTTAATTTTTTACTCTCCACTTCTATCTTCCTCAAGGGGTAGGCAGTGAGAATCAAACACCGCATTACACCAACAACATACATCGCCTCGTCAACATTGATACACTGTCTCATACATGCTCATCTTACTAGTAATGTAATTTTACTTAAATTTCTCAACAGGTATCATGTAGAAAATGCATATTATGAGTTTCGTGACAATGTTTCTGTGTGTATGGTGTATTGTGAAAACTTTTGTCCTTTGGGAAACTTATATTTGTTTAAGAATATGTAAATAAAAAAAAAGAATATAATAGAAAAAAAAACACAAAAAAAATTCATTATACCTAAATGTACTTCATAAACATGCATTTAGAGATTGTCAACCTTTCAAGTAGAAAAAATAAACGCTTCCTATGGTGTGCAGAGTTTAGTGTTGGCTACACCCACTTGTTTTTGAGAATTTGTCCTTGTTAAACAAGTTTACATATATTATTTATTTATACATCTTCTTGTACATAATATAAACAAATATAATTGTACACTGGCGGCATATAATTGTCTATTATCTTCCTACATTTCCTAAATATGGCAAAAATGCTTGAATTATGTACGACCCTTTTTCCATTTTTTTTGGGTAAGTGTAGGGAAGTAAAAATTTGTGATTATAATGGATGAGAGATCTAAAATAAAATATTTTTAAAAAATCGTTGAAAATATAAAAATATTTCTGTTAGATCTCGATAACAGCGCCACCTAACGGGACCAAAACTATCCATTCTATCTTTTGATACGGAAATAACCATACAAATTTTAGAAAATTTCGTTGACATCGGTTGGACTGTTTCAGTAATAATGACATCTTGACACGATAATTATACATATAAAGATATGCATACATTGGATTTTAATCCTGTTGCGAGTCTGATTTTTTTTGACAATTTTATATCTCAATAGAGACGAAGTTGGAATATTATAGGAGAACTGGAAAATCAAGGCACTACAGGGCTAACGACCTGTCATAGGTCGGTTTATTAAGTGTTTATTTTGAAGGTAATCGTTGACCTTTTCTTCTTCTACCTTAATAGATTTACAAGAAATCAATCTTGGTACCGAAATGAGGATGTTCAGCTCTCTTTCGTAATCTCTTTGGTTTGGAGGTCAATGACCCTCTGCTTTGGAGAGCTTTAAGCGTTCATCTTTATAAGAGGGTAGGGTTGCCAAATGGAAATTTGAATAAGGAGGACAAATAGCACTAAAAAGGAAGGATTTTCTTAAAAAAAAAACACATTGCCAAAAAAAACAAACACCACCCATCCACCATACCTATCGACAGAAAAATCGATATGACCATATTTGTCGTTTGTAAATGTCTTTTTAAAAAACATCAATGCAGTCGTATAAAAAAATAATTATTTTTTTAATCTACTTCATCATTTTAATCTATTTTTAATTTTCACAGGGTTAATACTTCTTTTTTAACTTTACTTTACTGCTTGAGTTAGTATTTAACATACTATTAAATTTACAGCGCCGATTACAAAGTTCTATTTGGTATTATGAATATTTTGTTTGAGTTAATTTATAACAAAAAACTACATACATAGAGCATCGCAGGAGGGTTTAGGATATAGGGAAGGAAAAATGAGGAGAAGAGGAAAGGGGTGTGCTCCCATTTGGAGAAACAAGTTGTCGTGTTAATCGAAAGACCAGTTCCAGCGCAAGCATACACAAAATACAGTTAAATTTTTGCCATCTCCATAAAATAATTTTCTGATTTATTCAGAAAATGTTCATTTTCAAATTTATACCTCGTATATGGATGGAATACCTATTTTTGACAGATTTTTTTTGGATTTAAACAAACAAATATAAAATTCATTAAAATACATGTTTTTAAAACTACATATAGTGGGTGAATAACAGCGAAAATGGAGGACATACAGTAGGTGAGGGAGGACTATTTATTAGGACATGGCCTCCTTTAGGATACCATCTGGCAACCCTACTCCAGGGGTGCTTTCTTTGCCCGCCCTACCCTACTTACTTACTTCCTTTATCCATCCATCTCTGTCCACTGCTGGACATAGGCCTCCCTCATATATCTCCAGGTTTCTCTATCCTGGGCCTTCTGCATCCAGTCACCAGCAACCCTCATTGTCATTGGACCATAGCGTAGGTGGTCTGCCTCTACTTCTTTTGTGCTTGCGTGGTCTCCATTCCAGGATCCTCTTGGCCCATCTTTAGTCCTTCACTCTGGCAATATGACCACTTCAGGTTTGCATCTCTTTCAACGACGTCATTAATTCCTGATCTTCTACATATTTCTGAATTTCTCACTCTATCTGAGAGTCTGAGATTCAGCACGGCTCTTTCATGTTTTCGCTGTGCCACTCTTAGTTTTCTGACAGTCGCTTTCGTTAGAGTTAGTGTTTCTGCTCCATATGTCAAGACTGTGAGCACACATATCATACATTTTGCGTTTTAGATTTTGTGGGATATTACTGGTGAAGAATTCCTTAAGATTGCCCATGCAAGACAGATTCTTTGTTTAAACTCTGTGGTCTGGTTCTCGGGAGAGGGTTATATTATGGCAATATAATCCACAATATAATCCTCTACCCTACGATATCCTCTAAATCAAGTTTTTGCGGATTTCTTCATTTGGGATTCTGTCTCATTCAGATAGGTCGTATTCGTAGTTTGTAAAATTAGCTGGCTCTACGTTAGGCTTGATGGATAACAAAGTCATCAACTATGGAAAAACAATAATCATAAATTAACCGCGGAGCAATTACAACAATGATGAGTTGTAATAAATTTATGTGCACAATCAATCATCGGCGATTTATATGAAGATATTTTTCACATTCTTCGCTACCGAGTATACTTATTAAAGAAAATATTATTTAAAAATATGCATCTAATAGTGGGTACACATAACAATGAATGATCTGGTCATTAAGACTTGGCAAACTTACATCATATGAATAGAGAAATAATTAAGAAATATTTCTCTATTCATATGATGTAAGTTTGCCAAGTCTTAATGACCAGATCATTCATTGTTATGTGTACCCACTATTAGATGCATATTTTTAAATAATATTTTCTTTAATAAGTATACTCGGTAGCGAAGAATGTGAAAAATATCTTCATATAAATCGCCGATGATTGATTGTGCACATAAATTTATTACAACTCATCATTGTTGTAATTGCTCCGCGGTTAATTTATGATTATTGTTTTTCCATAGTTGATGACTTTGTTATCCATCAAGCCTAACGTAGAGCCAGCTAATTTTACAAACTACGAATACGACCTATCTGAATGAGACAGAATCCCAAATGAAGAAATCCGCAAAAACTTGATTTAGAGGATATCGTAGGGTAGAGGATTATATTGTGGATTATATTGCCATAATATAACCCTCTCCCGAGAACCAGACCACAGAGTTTAAACAAAGAATCTGTCTTGCATGGGCAATCTTAAGGAATTCTTCACCAGTAATATCCCACAAAATCTAAAACGCAAAATGTATGATATGTGTGCTCACAGTCTTGACATATGGAGCAGAAACACTAACTCTAACGAAAGCGACTGTCAGAAAACTAAGAGTGGCACAGCGAAAACATGAAAGAGCCGTGCTGAATCTCAGACTCTCAGATAGAGTGAGAAATTCAGAAATATGTAGAAGATCAGGAATTAATGACGTCGTTGAAAGAGATGCAAACCTGAAGTGGTCATATTGCCAGAGTGAAGGACTAAAGATGGGCCAAGAGGATCCTGGAATGGAGACCACGCAAGCACAAAAGAAGTAGAGGCAGACCACCTACGCTATGGTCCAATGACAATGAGGGTTGCTGGTGACTGGATGCAGAAGGCCCAGGATAGAGAAACCTGGAGATATATGAGGGAGGCCTATGTCCAGCAGTGGACAGAGATGGATGGATAAAGGAAGTAAGTAAGTAGGGTAGGGCGGGCAAAGAAAGCACCCCTGGAGTAGGGTTGCCAGATGGTATCCTAAAGGAGGCCATGTCCTAATAAATAGTCCTCCCTCACCTACTGTATGTCCTCCATTTTCGCTGTTATTCACCCACTATATGTAGTTTTAAAAACATGTATTTTAATGAATTTTATATTTGTTTGTTTAAATCCAAAAAAAATCTGTCAAAAATAGGTATTCCATCCATATACGAGGTATAAATTTGAAAATGAAAATTTTCTGAATAAATCAGAAAATTATTTTATGGAGATGGCAAAAATTTAACTGTATTTTGTGTATGCTTGCGCTGGAACTGGTCTTTCGATTAACACGACAACTTGTTTCTCCAAATGGGAGCACACCCCTTTCCTCTTCTCCTCATTTTTCCTTCCCTATATCCTAAACCCTCCTGCGATGCTCTATGTATGTAGTTTTTTGTTATAAATTAACTCAAACAAAATATTCATAATACCAAATAGAACTTTGTAATCGGCGCTGTAAATTTAATAGTATGTTAAATACTAACTCAAGCAGTAAAGTAAAGTTAAAAAAGAAGTATTAACCCTGTGAAAATTAAAAATAGATTAAAATGATGAAGTAGATTAAAAAAATAATTATTTTTTTATACGACTGCATTGATGTTTTTTAAAAAGACATTTACAAACGACAAATATGGTCATATCGATTTTTCTGTCGATAGGTATGGTGGATGGGTGGTGTTTGTTTTTTTTGGCAATGTGTTTTTTTTTTAAGAAAATCCTTCCTTTTTAGTGCTATTTGTCCTCCTTATTCAAATTTCCATTTGGCAACCCTACCCTCTTATAAAGATGAACGCTTAAAGCTCTCCAAAGCAGAGGGTCATTGACCTCCAAACCAAAGAGATTACGAAAGAGAGCTGAACATCCTCATTTCGGTACCAAGATTGATTTCTTGTAAATCTATTAAGGTAGAAGAAGAAAAGGTCAACGATTACCTTCAAAATAAACACTTAATAAACCGACCTATGACAGGTCGTTAGCCCTGTAGTGCCTTGATTTTCCAGTTCTCCTATAATATTCCAACTTCGTCTCTATTGAGATATAAAATTGTCAAAAAAAATCAGACTCGCAACAGGATTAAAATCCAATGTATGCATATCTTTATATGTATAATTATCGTGTCAAGATGTCATTATTACTGAAACAGTCCAACCGATGTCAACGAAATTTTCTAAAATTTGTATGGTTATTTCCGTATCAAAAGATAGAATATCGCAAGACGTGGCCAGGACTGCTTGGAAAAGCTGGTCGTGACCGGATGTGTGGAGGGGAGTAGAGGCAGAGGAAGATCCCCGACTAGATGGACTGAACAGATCAAAGCGGTTACTGGCCTAACAGTAGTAGGTGCATTTGCGAACTGCGGAGTGTCGGGAGAGATGGAGGAGTGCTGTCCACCAGGTGATGATGGCGAAGAGAAGGGAGTATCACGACCCTCAGTAATGAGGAAAGCGACTCAGAAGAAGCCTCTATTTAAATGTTTTCATAGAATTTAACTCGTCCCGTAATTGATTGTAAATGAGTTAACATAATATAGAATCCAGTTCACCGTATATATTATTGCGAACTGTTTTGCGTTTGCAACGCAAAGGAAGATACGATACAATATTGTAATGTAATTACACAATCCATTACGCACATGCGCGGTAGAAGCTACAAAAGCGATCAAAGATCGGACGGACGGATTATAAAAGATTGCTGTTGTGGCAATCTTTTATAATCCGTCCGTCCGATCTTTGATCGCTTTTGTAGCTTCTACCGCGCATGTGCGTAATGGATTGTGTAATTACATTACAATATTGTATCGTATCTTCCTTTGCGTTGCAAACGCAAAACAGTTCGCAATAATATATACGGTGAACTGGATTCTATATTATGTTAACTCATTTACAATCAATTACGGGACGAGTTAAATTCTATGAAAACATTTAAATAGAGGCTTCTTCTGAGTCGCTTTCCTCATTACTGAGGGTCGTGATACTCCCTTCTCTTCGCCATCATCACCTGGTGGACAGCACTCCTCCATCTCTCCCGACACTCCGCAGTTCGCAAATGCACCTACTACTGTTAGGCCAGTAACCGCTTTGATCTGTTCAGTCCATCTAGTCGGGGATCTTCCTCTGCCTCTACTCCCCTCCACACATCCGGTCACGACCAGCTTTTCCAAGCAGTCCTGGCCACGTCTTGCGATGTGTCCAAAGAAACGGAGGATATGGCCAAGACAGACAGCTGACAGCCGAAATAGAGGCTATACTAGGCTAAATAGTAAATTTTGAAAATTAAAATTATATCATCATTGAGTTATTCATGTCCTTCATTTTTTTCGATCATCTAAGTACATGACATTCAGCTAATTAAGTCACAAGTATATGATTACTTTACAGACATGACATGACGTAATGAAAAAGTGTTTAACTACTATGTAACTATGTACATCAAGTGTGGCTGTAATTAACGTTTTGTTACATTTAAAAAAAAAGTTAGTTATAAAACATTTGATTTAAATTAAAAACCTACCGTAACGATAACTTTTAGATAATGTCGACACGGTACGTACTTACATAAATATATACATATGTGTGCCAGTGGTTACCAACTGAATAAAAAAATAAATTTGTTAATAATTTCACTCTGATTAAACATAATCGTACTTATCATTATACATTTTATAAATAATTTTTCTAACAAACTTTGATTGGATGTAACACATTTTACTGCATTAATGTAGGTGACGCAGCGGTTAGTCCGCTGGGTAAGTTATCCAATGGTCGCATGTTCGAATCCTGCCACGACGGATAAGAATTTACCATTCTGACGACGTTCGTCGACGAACGATGCGACTAAATTAATAGATAATAATGTTAATTGGAATAATGTTAATAATATCGGCCTTCGTGGCTCAGTTGGTTAGATATCTGACTGCTGAGCCAAAGGTCCCGGGTTCGATTCCCGGTGGAGACACAGTTTTTAATTTTGTTTTCAGTCTGGATCTGTGAGACGATTAATATCGTAAGTCTCCAGAATGTGAAAACTTGTTATTGGTTGCGTGTTATATTAATATTTGACATAGTACATGTTAGTTGCCCGAGAAGCAATATTAAATAAATAAATAAATATATTTATTTATGGCAATAGACTTGCCTTTGTGCCTAAAATAATATATATATATTTTTTTTATTTTTAAAAGGCAAATGCACAGGTATTATGTAATTTTATATTTATGCACGTGTAATAACCATAATATAACTATAGTAGTTATTGATCGCGCAAGGGTCAAAATCTGACCGTGAGGGCAAGTCTGGTCCAACCGGCGAAATCAAAACCCTCGTGATTACCCATATCCTGGATATAATTATCATATGGAGTTCTATGAAATCTTAAGATATTATAGACCTATCTGAAGTAATAAAGCAATCAAAATGTTAGTGTCTGTGTGTGTGTGTGTGTGTGTATGTGTGTGTGTTTGTCTCACGCCTTCTGAAAAACCAAGAGCATCTAAAAATCTAATTTAAGTGCGAACATGTACCAGTATACCTGATGCAGTGTCACGCTAAAAAGAATGCGATAAAAATGCTGAATTTTAAAAATATTTAAATAATTATTTTTCCATTCAAAATTTTCCAAGTCATATCTGTCAAAAAAGTGTACATTTTGCACGCAAATATCTGTTAGTTTAAAAGTTAGAAGTAGGTATTTACACAAAAAAAATATATTTTGAAGTATACATAACCTAGCGTTTAAGTGAAAAACATGGTGAATATTTGGTATAATTATAATGTTTAACTTATTTTTAAAGTAAGCCTTTTGTACATAAACGCCGCCATTTTAATATCTTTTCATACAATATTTCATTTTCCCACCGAATGAATATGTTCTTGAAAATAATAAACCTTTGAAATAAATGTAATTATGAAATAATAAAATGAAACACAAGAAATTACGGCAAGTTTTAAGACATATATTGTAAAAATGTGTTATTTATTAGTAAAGATATAGGCATAATAAATTTGCATAATTTGTAAATAATATTTGATTTTTCTGACAATTTTCATTTTTATGGCATCGAACAAACCAATGTAGGTACCTACATATTCAAAAAATGTATCCGAACCATTCGATATTACTTACGTGTTCGAATCGTTTCCATGGCTACAAAAAGAATGTGATATTCAAATAAAATTTGTTAGGAATCGAATTTATTTAGAAGGTTGTTGTAGGTAGGTACCTACCTAATACTATTTACTTACAAATCAACAATAATATACCTATACTGATTTCCTATAGGAAAATTATTTTATTTATTTATTTATCAACCGTTTGTCCGATTATAATGAAACTTTGGTGAATTGTCGAGCGTATGCCCAGGATGGTTTTTGGATTTAAACTTTTTTCTTATTCTTCTTCTTCTTCGTGTATTTGGTCGTTTTACCTATGAAGGGGGAGTATCCTGGGAAAAGAAGGTCCGACTGTCCCTCCATCTCTTCACAGGTCTTCCAGGACGGGTTCTGCATATAAACTTTTTTCTTCTTTTTCTTCAACGTGTACTTGGTCATCTTACCTATGAAGATGAACTATCCTGGGAGATGAAGGTCCAATTTTCCTTCCATCTCTTCGCAGGTTTCTGGATTTAAACTTTTTTCTTCTTCTTCTTCATCGTCTATTTGGTCATTTTACCTTTGAAGGTGGACTAACCTGGGAGAAGAATGTCCAATTTTCCTTCCATCTCTTCGCAGGTATCTGGATTTAAACTTATTTCTTCTTCTTCTTCTTCATCGTGTATTTTTGGTCATTTTACCTATGAAGTTGGAGAATCCTGGGAGAAGAAGGTCCAACTGTCCTTCCATCTCTTCGCAGGTATCTGGGTTTAAACTTTTTTCTTCTTCTTCGTGTATTTAGTCATTTTACCTATTAAGTAGAGCATCCTGGGAAAAGAAGGTTCTTTCATCTCTTCGCGGTTCTTCCAGGATGGTTTCTGGATTTAAACTTTTCTTAACCGACTGATGGGACGGGATGTAATGAAGGGAAGGGAGGCACTAAAGGGCCTGAAGGGACGGGAGGTATAAAACTGCCTGAAGGGACGGAAGGTACTGAAGGGCCTGATGGGAAGGGACGTAATGAGGGATTAAAGGGACGGGAGGTACTGAAGGGCCTGAAGCGGCGGGTCCTGGAGTCTTATTCTTTTTCTTCTTAATTTTATGTAAACCTTTAGGGCAGTTTTTATACAAACTATTTCCTATTGTCTAATTCATCTTCTTCTTCTTTTATGTATACATTTGGGTCATTTTTTTATAAAAATTATTTCCTTTAGTCTAATTATTATTCTTCTTCATTTAAGTACGTAGACTTTTGGGAGAGTTTTCATACAAACTATTTCCAATAGTCTTATTCATTTTCTTTTATGTAGACCTTTTGGTAAGTATTTATACAAACTATTTCGGATAGTCTAAATATTCTTCTTTTTCTTTTTTGTAGACCTTTGGGTGAGCTTTTATACAATCTATTTCCAATAGTCTAATTCTTCTATTAGGTGTATGTTTTTTTACTTATTTTATGTAGACCATTGGAATAGTTTTTTATACAAACTATTTCTTACATATAGTCTTATACTTATTTTTCTCTTTTTTATTTAGTCTTTTGGGTTAGTTTTAAGTCTAATAGTCTATTGTGCAGAAATATTATTAACGATATGCACACTTGATGAAAATACATATGAAATGAATGGGATATGGGATGTGACGATATAACCTGCACTAGAATCTTTTCAATACTTTTGTTTAATTAAATTTAAACCATTTGTATCATCCTATTTTGAATAATTTTCAACACCTAATATTTAAAGAATGGGGGTTGTGGCCATTACTGAACTCTTCACAACATTTATATTCAAATTAAAAACTTTTTACTATAGTTCAAGTCTTCTTCTTCTTCGTTAATGAAGACTTTCAGTCAAATTGAGCAAAAATATAATGCACACTTGATGAAAAAATATAAAAACGAATGGGATGTGACCAATACTAGATCTTTTCAATACCTACGTTTGTTTAATCAAATTTTAACCACATCCCAACATCCAAAATTACTAAATTTTCAATAGGTACACATTACAATTTGTTTTCGATGATAATATTTAAAAATGGGGGTTGTGGCCAAACCAATCTCTTTACAACGTTGATAAACAGTCATATTTAAAACCATTACGCATAGTCCATGCGAGCAGAAATTGTATAAATATTATACTTCATTCACACTTTATAGCAATATATAAAAAAGAATGGGTTGTGGCCATCACTTGAACATTTTACAATACTTAAACTCAATCAAATTTCAAACCACTTTTCATAGTCTGATATTGCAAAATAATTGGGTGACAATATTATAAAAACGATTGCTTTTTCTTTCACAATTTTACATTCTTGGCCAACGGCGGGACATAAAAGCTAGTTTATAATAATAATATCCATGAAATGGGTAATCGTGAGGGTTTTGATATTTAAGACATCTCTGTAACGATTGGACCAGACTTGCCCCCCCAAATTCATTGAAATTTAGAAAAGTCATTGGAAAAGATTTATGATGAAACGAGTGGGTTGTGGCCAACGCTCAACTCCTCACTACCAATTCACTTCACAAAGTATTCAAATTTTGTATGGAACATATTCAGGATTTTCATGAAATGCGTTTTTTAATTTTTTTTTTTAATTGATATATTTTATTTTGAAAACATTAAAATTCTCCAATGCCAGTTTATGAAAGTGATGTGCCTTTTTACCAATTTGAAAATAAGAATACCAAATTTCAAGTTTCCTGAGCTTGGAATCGCTTAGAAATATTTGACAGTTAAAAAAAATTACAAGCACTATTCAGATATCTTTCAAAACCTAATGGGGTTTAAGCGAGTTTTAGATATACCTACAAATTTGAAAAAAATCGAATGAGTAGGGACTTTAGTCTATAATCGATAAAGTAGAATAAACATGCCGTACATAGCACATGGCACACACTACACACACACACACACACAGGTACATTGTGACGAAAATTTCAGAATACAATATCAATATTATTATACTCACGGCTCTCGACGCAGCTCTGGTGGCAGAATCGGAAGATGATCTACAAATAATGTTATTGTATAAGTTCCACCTTGCATCCCAAAAATTCAACATGAGCATATCTGTTAACAAAACGAAGAGTTTAACGATATCCGAGCAACCAAGAAGATGCAAGCTTGTAATAGATGAAATTCCAGTGGAGCAAGTTATGACTTTCAGATATCTGGGTATGAAAATCTCGAGCCATAATGACCTTTACTCAGAAGTTAGAGAACAGACCAATAAAGCAGCCGCTAGTTCAGGATGTCTCAAAAATATCATCTGGCATAACAAATTCATAAGAACGGATAGTAAGGTCAGAATTTATAAGACATGTGTTAGACCAATTATGACATATGCGGTGGAGACAAGAGCCGACACGACCAGAACCAAAAACCTCCTACGAAGATCGGAAATGAAGGTTTTAAGGGCTATCACAGGGAAGAGGCTTAGGGACAGAATTCGCAATGACGACATTAGGCGGACCTGTGAGACCGAGAACATCATACGATGGAGTAGAGCTAGGAGAAGATTTTGGAGGGACCATGTCAACAGGATGGACGCATCTCGAATCCCATCCATAGCGGCAAATGAAATCCCACTAGGGCATCGCCTCCCCGGAAAACCACCGAAGAGGTGGAAGGATAGCTGGACCTCAGCTTCACAGGAATAGCTTTCTCGAAAAAACAGATCTACGATCTAAAATAAGAAGAAGAAGAAGATTTTTAAAAATAATTTAAGACATCTCTTTAATTGACTTTGATATGTGTAATCTTTTAAGCACTTTTTGATAAAGCTGTTGAGATGAAATAAAATAAAATAAATAAATAAAATAATACACAATAAAAAATAGCCTTTAAAAAATTGCGAATTCATGACTCCCCACTGGGTTAGTGAGGACTCAAAATATCATGTATTCATCAAGGGATTATAAAATTTTATTTTCACATATTGCAAAGTGTTATTTGTTTAAGTAGGTACCATATGTAATGTTTCACAACTGATAATGTATTTTTCTTTAACAAATTCTGTATTTGAATTTAAAAGAACTGCGTTTTACATAAGTACTTCTTCAACATTGGCAGTATGAATGTAAATAATTTAAATATTTATTTAAATCATTCAATGTATCTACTTAACACATTACCCACTATTCAGTAACTATTGTAACTAAAATAAAAACGTTCTTAAATTGTAGATTTTAGATTTACGGTCTTATTTCAGCGATATAAAATATAAATTTGGATTAAATGGAATAGGAACGTACCTATATTGGCCGGAAAGTTTTTAAAATGTTCCCGAACTAGATGTTATTCGAATAATTATGAAAATAATGAAAATTTCATGATTTTCATAATTATTCGTAATACGTGTGATTCAGTAACTTTTTAAGAACGTTCCTGCCAATATAGGTACGTTCCTATTCCATTTAGTCCAAGTTAATATTTTATAACGCTGAAATAAGACCGTAAATCAAAAATCTACAATTTAAGAACGTTCCTATTTTAGTTACCTATAGGTAGGTAGGTACCTATAATTTTTAACTTAATACACTTTTCCATATAAATTTCAACAATGCCATATCACAAACTCCTCCGTGCGCGCAATTAGCTGGAAAAGGGGTCCGAAGTTTTCGCTTCACGTATTAATATAAAGAATTTACCATTTTTTTTATTTATTTTATAATAATTTTGTTTTTAAATACAATATCGATGGTCTTTAGTCCCATGTACCAACATATTATACCAAAAACCAAAGTGCCCAAACCTCGTTGTATGGTTCCCTGTTGTGTGTTTATATATGTACCTACATGTTATACCTATACCTAAATATATGTATGTGCGGTAGGAACATTAGCACGTTGGTACAGTGCAACCTGGCTAATTAGGCAGTCCGACCCGTGTGTTGTTCTCTGCGTTGATTGATGGTGTTTACATATTATTCAACGTTAACGGTGGCTATGGCGGTCGGTCCTATCTACCTACCTACACGTTAATATATTATGTACATATATACCGACTGCTTAATATACAAGTCACACCCCCTCGCTGCGTACCCCACACACTAATTAAGTGGGAGATTTCGGAGAAAATATTGTTATTTTGATTCCGTGTAGACAAAGTGTGATACCCATTTATTTATTTATTTTATTTTCTTTATTCAAATCATAATAAAATATATTTAAAAACATGGTTTAAAAAATGAGATGTTCTACTATAATGTTCAAATTTTTTTTTTACCGAAAACTGGGATTTTCGACGTTTTTCGATATTTTATAAAAATTGCAATTTTATGCAGTTGAACTCATAAATATATCATAAAAAAAATCTTTATTCATAAAAAATGTTTGAGAATCTCTAGCTATCTTAAGTGGTTTTTGAGGTATATGGAAAAATATGGTAAAAATTCAAAGTTCTCTATATATTATCTATATATTCAAAAATTTTAGGCTCTGTGCATTGAGCGGATCAAAATTTATAAGGGGAGATGGATACACTCACAGACACACTTAATGTTCTTCTCCGAATTCTGAGTTTATCCATATATATAGAAAATTATATGCAAAGAAGCCTCTCAGTCAAACACGAAAAATATATGGAATATTTTTTTAGTTGCATATACACAAACATTGGATTTTTTTCCCTGTCGGGAGTCAAATGATATTATTGACAAGCATTCACCAATTATGCCTTCTTATTGATATTTTATTTCATTGTTTACAAATCATTTATTAGGACTGTTGCTTTCATTGTTTACAAATAAACTAATTTCTCAATAGATGGCGTTGCAAAAAAAGGTTTCTTCGTTACTTCATAAATGGCAATAGTATAATTCCTTATTTTCAAGTGAATTGTTACACATTATTCAAATATATAGAACTTTCAAATTACATTGATAAGGGAACTCAATAAGAAGGCATAATTGTTGACCGTTGCGCAAGTGCATAAAGTGTTCACGTAAACCAGCAGATGACAGGTCGTAAGCCCTGTAGGTGTTTTGAGTTCCTGGTTCTTCCATATTATCCCAACTTCGTCTCTATTGAGAACTTGAAAAAGTTTGTAAATAAAAAAAAACGTTAAATATAGACCTGGCATACAAATCTCACGTATCATGGCTTGATACTAGGTCGATATAATAAGAGAATTCAATTCTCTTGAACAAATTGACAGTCGCATTATGAAACGCTTATTCACTAGAGATAATATATTGAAAACTCTTGTAGTATTTTTGTCTCCTTTACAAAGGTTGGCGACCGTCAGGGCTATCTCCACTTTGACTTTGAAACAGTTACATGGTATATAGTATTTCTGAACCACTGTCTCAGGTATCAGACCCATGAAATTCTTCGTCGTCTTTAACAGCTGGAGAATTACACGTATATAATCTTATAGGTGGGAGTTTAAAATAAGTGTTAGTTACAATAAGTGAGAATTCGACCAGTTTCTTCCATCTTTCTTTACTAGTCCCTAAAACAGATTCGCCTACAATATCCTCAAATTTGCCCTTGTCAATCATTGCATTGAAATATACAGTGGTTATATACATCTCTTGCCTTTGTTGCCTTTTCAGTAAACTACTCTTCTTGGAACTCATCGTAAAATTTGGCCTTGTCAATCATTGCATTGAAATATACAGTGGTTATATACATCTCTTGCCTTTTCAGTAAACTACTCTTCTTGGAACTCATCGTAAAATTCTTCAATGCTTTCATCGCCTAGCTGTTGGTTCACTGTATTATATTTATGTCTACGGAACTTACAAAGTTTTTAACACATTTACTGATACTCTTATTGACAGTGAAAAGTATAGCCTATTTGAGTTTATGTATATGTTTAGCACATTTAAGAAATTTAAGAAAATGCTATTGAGACGTAGACATGGAAAAAGACCCATGAAAGTAGAATTAACGTATTTTTGTGTGGTAAAACGACAATAATAATAATAAAATACTTTTACTACCCAATTTTTTTTTCACATAATGTGGCGGACTTATTGCCCGTAGGCATTTTCTACCAGTCAACTATATGATAGAATAAGAAATGAGGATATTAAAAGTGTGATATAAAGGGATATCGTATGTAAGATGATCGTATCGTATCGTATGTATCGTATGTAACTGATGGTGATTGATAGAGCATGTAAACTTCCCCCAATAAACTCTCTAAACCATCTTGAGATAGTACATGACTTCACATATCTGGGTTCCAACATATGTGACACCGGTGGTTGTGAAGCGGAAGTAAAAAGACGCATCGCCATGGCAAAGGGAGCACTGGGAAAGCTCACAAGAGTATGGAAGGACAGGACCATTACGAAAACTACGAAGGCTAGACTCATCAGGGCTCTGATATTCCCGATGTTCCTTTATGGCGTGGAAACATGGACACTTAGGGAGTCAGAGCGAAAGAGGATCGATGCTTTAGAAATGTGGTGCTGGAGGCGTATGCTGCGCATCCCATGGACAGCCAGAAGAACCAATGTGTCAATTTTAGACGAGCTAAGGATTGAGGATCGTCTATCGACGATATGTTACAGACGTATCCTTCAATTCTTTGGACACATTGCCAGAAGAAAACCAGACTGCCTCGAGAAGCTTGTTGTGATGGGCAGCGTGGAGGGACGGAGATCTCGTGGTCGCTCACCGACCAGATGGAGCGATTTGGTTAAGTCCACAATGGGGTCTTCGGTGACTGGTGCTCTGCGTTCAGCCCAAAACAGATTGGCATGGAGGCGGGCCATATGTGTGGCGACAGACTACAGCCGCTATCCTCAGTCATGAGGAAAGGACGATTGATTGATGTAAGATGAAAATAAATGTCCTAAGGTATGGTAAGGTAAGGCCACATAGAATGAATGGATGATGACCGTCTGACAAAAAATTATAGCATGCTGATAAAGGAGGAACGAAAAGATGAGGTCGGCCGAGGAAAAGTTGAAAGATTGTTATCAGAAGTAAGAATAATAGAAGAGCGTGTATGATACGATGCATGGATGTGAATGAAGCGAAATAAGTATTGGTATCAAGAGATTGGAGTCTGGCGTTCAATACTCTCTATCAACCCAAAAAAAAGAAATGGCGTGATAGTATGCTTATGGTGATTAGGTTATATGCCTTCTTAAGTATATAAAAAATACGCTTAAAATCATTTTCTAAGTTGATAGTAAGTACAAAAAAATACATCTTTACCAAAAAAAGCGCGAATATTGACGGCACCTTTTTACATAAATAATACCCCTTTTCTTAAAAATGACGCGAATAGTAACACCGCTTTTCTACAAAAAAAAACCCTTCTCCAAAAATAAATTACGCGAATACTAACACCGTTTTTCCACAAAAATAATACCCCTCTTCCAAAAAAAACTCGAATTAGACAACACTTTTCTACAAAAATAATACTCCAATTCAAAATAAAATAAAGCGAATAATAACATCACTTTATACAAAAATAACACCCCTTTCCCAAAAACTTAAAGCGAATAATTACACCACTTTTCAACAAAAATAATACCCCTTTTCCAAAAAAAAACTCGAAAAAAAATCGTTTTTCACAAAAAAATACCCATTTTCCAAAGAAATATCGCGAAAATAACACCACTTTTCTACATAAAATAATACCCATTTTCCTATAAAATAACGCGAATATTATCAGCACCTTTCATAAAACGACGCGAATGCATTTTACTACAAAAAATACCTAGAATATTGACGGCACCTTTGTACATAAATAATACCCCTTTTCTTAAAAATGACGCGAATAGTAACACCGCTTTTCTACAAAAAAAAAACTCTTTTCCAAACTATCCACCATTCCATGGTAGTGGAGTGTGGAAAAAAAATAGAAAACTGCGTGATCGTATATAGATGTAGGTAGGTACTACATATGTGTATTTAAATCTCAACGTGTTAGTTGACCTCGAATCAAAGTGTATCGTTGGACACAAGTCAACAGTTATAAATGTGAGATAATTAAGTAGCTTTGTTTTTTCAAGCGTACAAAAACATATTAATTTGATGGTGAACCTTCTATTGTGTTGTAAAAAAGTGTTGATGATGACTGTCTCTCTGTCTTGTGATGATGATGGAGTCAGATTATTTGGACGCAGTAGGCCGTGTTTGAAACGAGAACTACAGTTTGTAAACCAGCTTATGCCTCCTCAAATAGTAATCGCTATTATTAATTACATACACTACAACTACTTTGCGTACCCGTTACCGAAACGGTAGACCTTATTGTTTTTCAGCGATACCATATCATACGATACCATCATACCGTCTTCCTATTTTGTAATACATACAAAACAAGAATATTTTTATGTCATTTAATGTAAAGTATCTTATTTTTTTATTCAATGTTAAGAGTATCTACCTATATTTTTTACTCTCCACACTATGTAATAGTGGAGAGTCATGATTTTATTTAATGTCTGGGTTTGTTTGAGTTCACATGTGTAGGTACTTTTTAAGTATACAGGTTTTTTTTAACCAAGTGATTAATTATTTCATTTGTTTATTTTACGATTTTTTTTCAACAAGTGTATTTTTATGTTTGTACATACATACATACCATCACGCCCTCACGGGGTAAGCAGAGAGAACCGAACGCCACTTATTTCTATCTTGACACACATTCGTCGCCTCGCCGACATTCATACATCGTCTTATACATGTAAGTCTGTGTTCACGCTTTTCCGTCTTTCAAAATATCGTTCACATGGACGTGCCTTCCCTTCCTTGGGCGGCTCTGACCTCTCATTCCATTCCTGTCCGCAATGTATATTTTCTTCGTCAGACGTTCCTCATTCATTCTCCCCATGTGGCCAAACCATCTCAATGTGTTCATTTTCATTCTATCAATGACATCTTTCTCTATCTTACATTCTTTCCTTATGTCCTCATTTCTGACAATATACACTGAAAAAATCTATAGTTAGCAAAGTACCTTGTTGGCTCGGTTAAAGTCATATTGGTAGTTATTAACCAATATATGATTAAAAATAACAAAGTTGCACTTGGCTATTATCTAACAATTGAATGCTGTTAAAGTGTAAGTTGGTTACCAATAGCAATGTAAAAAGTCATATTGGTAGTTATTAACCTATTTATTTATTTATTTATTTATTTATCCCAAAGACTCACCTACAGGCAAAGAGTACATGTATATTACAATGATATGAACGCTGTCATAATTTCTCCACAAATTACCCAATTAGTGGTGAATACAATTTTAGCATAAAAAAAAAACAATTTTATAACTTAAAAACTAACATAGATAATTAACAAAATGTAAGAAAAATAAAATATTTAAAAACTTAAAAGCTAACATAAAATACAAAAAATACAAAAATCGTAAGTACCACGGGGAAAGGAAGAGGAAAGGATTTGGTGTATTAAGGATAGTGCAGGTTAGCAATCAGTAAGTATTTGATTAATGGATCTCCTAAACGCATTCAGGGAAGAGGCAAAGACATCCACACTCCCAAACTTACTATTAAAATTGTGAGTGACTCTGTATAAGGGACTTCTAACATCAGCATTACTGGTCGGAGTGTTCATATAGAACTGTCTGTAATTGCGAATTCGAGTCAACGATGGTATACAGAAGTTTACCCTAGCCAACAGAGCAGGTGCATCAAAATCAGAGTTACAGATCTTGCGCAGCGTCAATGCGTCGAGTAGCTCACGCCTATGTGTCAGACTTGGCAAATTCATTACGCTGATGTTACGGAATCTACGCTGACCGATACGGAAAAATTTTCTTTGCAGCTTCTCAATCTCGTCAATGTACTTACTATATAGGGGGTTCCAAACAGCAGAGCAATATTCTAATTTAGAGCGAATTAAGCATTTGTATAGCAGCAATATGGAATTTACATTACTGAATTCTTTCGTTGATCTAAGAATAAAGCCCAAAATCCTGTTGCAACTTATCAGAACCTCCCGTATATGTTCGTCAAAGTGCAATTTTGAATCAAAAATAACCCCTAGATCCCTAATACTATGCAACGGTTCCAAAGGACTATACATGATTAAAAATAACAAAGTTGCACTTGGTTATTATCTGACAATTTAATACTGTTAAAATGAAGTTGGTTGCCAATAGCAATGTACTTGTTTAAATTTAACCGAGTAACAGGTACCTATACGGACATTTTGTATTCGACATCTGTCAAATTAGACATTTCATACATAAAAATATTAATATTTCTCAAATTTGACACGATATATTTAAAAAAATATTAAATAAAGTATAATTCTCGCCAAATATTATATGTCACATTAAAAAATTATTAAATAAAGCATAATTCTCGTCAAATTAGACATGTTTCACTGAAAAATGATTGAATTAAGTTGAATTAAGATGAGATATTCGTCAAAGATTATCATTACTAGTTGCATGTAACACATGAGATCCAACTGTCGATAGCGATAGTATGTATAGTTGAAGAATATGTACCAAACTATAAACCCATAGATACAAATTATTGAATATTTTCAGATATTTTGTTTTCTATACAACATATGTAGGTATGTATGTCAAGATAGGATAGTATGGAGGAAGATCCTTTTTCCTACCCAGAATATGCAAATAGCATGATGGTATGTATGTATGTTTGGAGTCGAAGTATCAAACTATTAAGTCTTCTTACATATTGTGTATAGGCGACTGCCATACAAAATGTATGAAGCGATGTCGTCACTAAATTCAATTTTTAAAAAAATTGTTAAAAAAAAATTGAGATCTTCTACTACATTGCTGATATTTTTTATAGAAAATTAAATTATCTAGTTGGGGTGTTTCGGCTTTTTTCGATAATTGTAAAAGTTTTGGAAATATAGGCAGTTAAACTCATAAATTTATCATAAAAAAAATATTTTTCTTAATAAAAAATGTTTGAGAAACCCTGGAATTTTTTTGAAAAAACTAATTTGAGATTTTGTATTTGTCTATGTTTGTACCAATTTTCAGCGTTCTAGCGTTTATGGTTTCTGAGATATATGGAAAAATAAAATAAAAATTCAAAAGTTGATAACCCCTGACTGAAACAAAAATTCAAAATTCCGAGTATAAAAGTTTTGTAGGCCTGTAACTGTTTATATATTCTGAAATTTTAGGCTCTGTTTATTGAGCGGATCAAAAGTTATAAGGGGGGACGGACACACAGACACACACACAGACACACACACACACACAGACACACACACACAGACACACAGACACACACACAGACACACACACACACAGACACACGAAATGTTCTACTCCGAATTCTGAGTAAATCCGTGTATGGAACATATATGCTGCGAAGCCTCTAAGTTGGTGTTTTTTGACTTCAAAGTTGGAAAAGCCGTGAAAAAAGTAGACCTCTCCATACAATTCTCGCGTATTCTGGCTTGATACATTGTCGATATGTTAAGAGAACAAAGTTCTCCTGAACAAATCGACAGTTGGATTATTCACAAATATCGTGTGTTGATTTGCTAATATTTACATTTGAGATGTAATGTAAAGATGTTTATACTAATTTGATGTTAAAGCTTGATTACCAATTAGTATTTTCCGTTTTTCAAAAGAAAGAATGAATAATAACAAAGCTACTGGGTTAAAATTAGCAGATTATTTACATGGCAATTTTTAGCAACGAACTTTGCAGGTACTATAATAACAAAGTTGCTTGGTTAATATTAGCAGTAAATTATTTATTTTTGACAACTACATTTTTTGAGTGTATGCTATATTAAATAAATATATGCTGCGAAGCCTCTAAAATGTCGTTTTTTGACTTCAAAAGTGAAAAATCATGCAAAATGTAGACCTAGCCATACAAAATCCTATACGCGGATCTTGATTTAAAACTATTTCAATTTGTTTTAGGGGGCATATAAACCTAAACATCCCAATTTTAAAATCAAATATCTCAAATAACTATGAAAAATAAAATTAAAGTATTTTTAACCATAAAATATAAAATTAAACTATTTTTAACATTTATCTAGTGAATGTTCGTCACACAATTTTCAAATTCAGCATAAATTCCCTTCAAAAACTTTAAAAATAACCTATTTTACAGCATTTTTAAAAATTGCTCCGTAACTATGTGTCGTAGAGAAATAAATATTTTGCGCTTAATGAGTGCATAAAATAAAAGTGAATGTTGGTGATATTTTTTCATTTCATGTAAAGTTTGTTCGTAAAATACGAAACATCAACACATTTTGGGTTTCCGATATTTAAAATCACGCATAAACCCTTTTTAACACACGCGATAGTTATCCTTAATAAGACGAATCTTCAAACTGCATTAGGCGGTTTTAATGAATCATGTTTGCAGTCGAATTTGTTTCTCGTAAGAGAAACAAATTCGACTATAACGATAAAAATATAACGATAACGACCAAAGTATGCGAATAAAAAATGAGTAAGAAAAAGAACAGGATTTTTTAAAAATTTCCTACTATATCCCTTGTAATATAATTTCGCCCTTACAATTTCAGTCCACTGAGTAGAATGATGCGCTCCTATAATTCTTTATACACAAAAATTGAGAACCTCAACATATTCTCAAACAGCCTCAACACATTCAAGCGTTTGATACAAGCAAGTCAACAATTATTGTGAGATGTTTTCCCTTAATAATTGCTTCTCTGAAGCGTGTTTTAACAATACACTACACTGTGTGTGTTATAGTTACCTATTTAAATTATTTTCTAAAGGCTTATTAAATTAATTAAGATTTACTTTCTTTAAATGTTTGTATTAGTTATATATATTTAATATTCAATTAAATGATATATATTCAATATATGTTGTAAACACCTATTATTGGAGCATTGGAACTAGTATGCTTATCCTAACTGTCTCTGTTATGTTTTATGTGTATTCCTATGTTCTGTTGGTGTTTCTTTTAATAAATTACATAATAAATAAATAAATAAATTACAACAGCCTGATTCAATTTAAAACATATATTCGTACCGATTTATTAATTGGTCGTGGGTAGTTGATAATCAAGCAAGTCGTCAAAACAACCGTGGAATGATTAGTTGGAATTGAAAGAGTCTAATTATCTTCGACTACCGTGTCGTAGTTTTTTTATTCTTCTACATCGGCCATTTCTTATTTTTCAATACATCTTCGGTCGTATAGTTATATCAGATGGTAATTAGTTAAAACCGTCAACCGCCGTTGTTTATACTCGTAAATAGTAAGTAACCCACTTACCCAATACTAATTGGTCGGCTGTAGATTGAAACGTTTAGGAGAAAAGTGTTGTAGAAGTGTAGGAAAAATATAGGTTTTTTTGGCGGGTAACTGACTGGCCATAAAACACCACAAGGGCGACATGAATAAATTCGTTGAAAAGTGGATGGAAATTTCACAGGATTGGGAGGAGTGGAGTAGGAAGACTGAAATACTGGCTGTTGGTGGTGATGGTGACTAACTGGCGCTGATAGAAAATAAAAGATAGAAGGAGGAGCTTTGGTAGATTCCATAAAAATGACCTCAGGTTAACTGGAAGAACCTGGATGCGGAGGAATTAAGAAGCAAATAGAATATACTGATATCCAGTAGTGGAGAAAAAAAGGCTAAGGAAGTTGTCCTTCGTGGCTTAGTTCAGAGCCAAAGGTCCGATTCTCAATTGTTTTCATTCTAGATCTGTGAGATGATAAACATCACAAGTCTCCAGAATGTGGTAGCTTGTTATACTAATATTTGACAGAGTACCTGTTAGTTTCCCGAGAAGCTATTCAAACACAAGAAAATAATACTGACTGGCAGAGCGGTTTTCGCATGCTACGCGTACAATTATAACATAGATTCTTAGCCCACTTCCATTCATCAAAAGTATTTAGAATATTCAAGTGAAGTATGATGAAGTTTATATTCATATTTTTACTTCAAATGCAAAATCATTCGTAATCAACATATTATTAATTAGTTAAGGCACAAACAAATGTAAAAAACGAGTATATTACCAAAAGCCAATTTCTCACTAACGATTGAAGTATAGTGAAGTTTATTTAGTATAATTAGGTTTCCTTTCAAAAAACATATAACCTTAATGTACCTACTTCTTCTCTCTTACTATATCCCAACTCTTGGTCTGTTTCAACTTATGGAGTCAGCTCTCCTCGTTCTTAAAATTATAGGTTCTTCTGTCATGTATTATGTCACCGAGGCCATATCTCTGCAATTGGTTTCGTCGTTACATCCAGATCCAGGAATTCTTTAGTCTTCTTCTGGATGTAAATCTCGGAAGACATAGGAGATTGCTTGGTTTACCATGTGATCTGGCGGTCTGTGTTCAACGTGCCCGTACCATCTCAACTGCATTTCCGCTATCATACATGTATATCAGTAACGCCTAGGCTTCCACGAATTCATGAACATTTTACTTGCCCATCAGCTGCCCATCTAAGCATACGCATTTCCAGTTGCCTAGAGAAGAGGTTGTACAATATCAGTAGCGTCTAGTCCCAGTTTTTCGTTTCTGCATTCTTAGTTAGGTTTAAGTTTGTTTATAATAACAATAGCGACTCGCGTGAGCAAGTGGCATTATAAATTGAATTATAAAATATTATAAATAATATTTTTCGCATTTCATATACAATTTCACATTTCATTTGACTTAATACTACGAGATCTCAACCAATCAGAGAACAAACTGGAAACTATGACTTACTAAACCGGAAATATGTGAATGCGGATTGTAGACGTTAGTTACAATGTCCAGCATTCGGAGTCATAGAGGAATGCCGATCTGACGATTGTCTGATAAACTTTTCCTTTCTACTTTGCTGGCATTTTTTTAATCGCATAGGACTCCCGACATTTATCTAAATATATAACTTAAATGTAGGTGCCTTCCTATGAAAAATAATAAATTTAATATTTTGACATTATTCCTCGTGTCACGTATTAAATAACACAGTACATAATCAAAAAAGAAGCTTCAATAGTCCACTGTTAAATTTAATATAATTTTTATATGGGTAAATGAAATTCATTACAATTTCAATTCTCTCTCCAGTCTAGTTATATTCTATGTTTGTTTTTCTTTATTTTACTGAATTTTACAGCGTGTTTTTTTACATTTATATTCTATCAAGAAAATTTTTCCAAAATTCAAATATCACAACATGAGTTTTCCTTTTGTGCAAATATATTGGGAAGTATATGTTCTTATTTGAAAGATATATTCATTATTAAAAAACTCGTATTACATAATACAAAAGGAGGATCCATAACATGTACCTACATATCTACATATCAAAGTAACATATTTTTTTCTCATGGTATGTTGTATTAATTAATCATGAAAGGCAGATATACTCACCAAACACATCATTATTTTATCTACCTTGTAATTTTACGGTACGGTTTTAGAAAATTACGCGAGTTCCTAAACTAAAATTACGTAATTATGTCTTCAATTTAATTAAAAACTAATCCATCATAATAATGGTAGATTAGTCAAAGATATCTGAAAAATTTCCTTTAATAGTAAATTACCGATAATTAAGCAGGTAGGTTTCTCCGACCTCTGGAGTCGACTCAAGATTCATCTTGCCAAAAAGTCATAGATTATCTGTGGAACGGTGATTAGTAAAGCAGTCCTTTTAGTATCCTCATAGTCCATAATATCCACGCAATTTAGAACCGTTCGTCGAAAGAACCAATCCTTGATTGATCTCGGATAGGACGGGTATGATACTACGATGGACATTTTGAGAAATCAGATGTATTCTGAGAGACTTGAAGTATGACGCTAATCAGAATGTATGGACCCTCTCTTTCCAGTATGACCTCAGTTAGAGTCTGTGACCCAAGCCTTCAGTAGCCGCCATCTTAACCTGTAAATTACTGAGGTACCTATATACTTCTCAGGAACGGTCAAGTGATGTTCGTGTATGTATATAAATGTATTCGTAAAATAGTATCTTTGAGAAATTTCTTCGCTATTTTGCATCCAGAATATTAACAAACTCAAAATAAATTTATAAATTAAGTAGGTATATAAGCTTATGATAAAAGAAAGGTATATTAGGAATTAATTCGCTCCAGTATCTTATTAAATCGATTTGTGGATGTTTGTATGTTTAAAAATATTGAACTATATTCGACTGCCAAGACCTTCAGGAGCTCGTTTATTTCAGAAAACAAACCTTTACAAATAATAGCAGTTAAAATAATATCTAAATTTCCATCACATCTTTTCCAAAAATTACTAATAATAGGTAAAGGAAATAAAGTAACATAATATTTTCTTAACATCTCGATAGAGACGAAGTTTGAAATTAATAGGAGAACCAGGATCTCAAGCCACCTAGGACCTGCCATTGGCTGATTTACGAAATCACTTTATACGCTTGCGCAACATTCACCTATAATGCATTCTTATTGAGTTCCACTATCTATTCAATTTTGAAAGATCTATATATTAATGACAGGTCGTAAGCCCTGTAGGTAACTTGAGTTCCTAGTTCTCCTATAATATTCCAACTTCGTCTTTATTGAGAGGTTACTCCCGACAGGGAAAAAATCCAATATTTGCGTATGTGCTTTAAAATATTTGATAAAAATTATACCTATATGTACTACTTTACCGAATTAAATTGAGAATTGATTGGAAAAGGTTGCCTTATAGCAATACCTTTGATCATATAAAAAATAGATGGGTCGGCGGAACCAGATTTTTTTCACATATATGCACATGAATTTATCCTTAATTTACGGAATGCAAAAGAATATCATGCATGCATGCAAATGAGAATTTTGAACGAACATGACTATGAAATAAATCCGGATATTGCGTCCTCTAACTCACTTCGTATTATCAAGAAAAAACTAAAATAAACTAAGGAATATTTATCCCTAAATACCTGATCCCGATTTCCTCTCCTTGTTTGTTCCTATATTTCTTTTTTTTTTGCTATGATGTTTTTTTATGATTTAACTTATTGTAGTAAAGATTTTTTTGTTTTTTTTTCGCTTTCATTCTATTGTTGAAGTACATATACAATTTTGTCATACTTTGTAATCTGGTTGGTTGGAAGAAATTGCCCAATGGCAATTAGTCCGCCAGTGTGTATTATGTATATTTGTTTAAATTATGTACGAAAAGATAAATAAATAAAATGTGGTACTTTTTTAAAGTAAAATAATCCAACTGTCGATTTGTTCAGGAGAACTTACACATATCGACAATGTATCAAGCCAGAATACGCGAGAATTGTATGGAGAGGTCTACTTTTTTTACGGCTTTTCCATCTTTGAAGTCAAAAAACACCAACTTAGAGGCTTCGCAGCATATATGTTCCATACACGGATTTACTCAGAATTCGGAGTAGAACATTTCGTGTGTCTGTGTGTGTGTGTGTGTGTGTCTGTGTGTCTGTGTGTCTGTGTGTGTGTCCGTCCCCCCCTTATAACTTTTGATCCGCTCAATTTACAGAGCCTAAAATTTCAGAATATATAAACAGTTACAGGCCTACAAAACTTTTATACTCGGAATCATGAATTTTTGTTTCAGTCAGGGGTTATCAACTTTTGAATTTTTATTTTATTTTTCCATATATCTCAGAAACCATAAACGCTAGAACGCTGAAAATTGGTACAAACATAGACAAATACAAAATCTCAAATTGGTTTTTTCAAAAAAATTCCAGGGTTTCTCAAACATATTTTATTAAGAAAAATATTTTTTTTATGATAAATTTATGAGTTGAACTGCCTATATTTCCAAAACTTTTACAATTATCGAAAAAAACCGAAACACCCCAACTAGATAATTTAATTTTCTATAAAAAATATTAAAATTGTAGTAGAAGATCTCAATTTTTTTTTTAACAATTTTTTTAAAAATTGAATTGTGACGACATCGCTTCATACATTTTGTATGGCAGTCGCCTATACACAATATGTAAGAAGAATTAATAGTTTGATACTTCATCTCCAAACATACATACATACATACATACCATCATGCTATTTGCATATTCTGGGTAGGAAAAAGGATCTTCCTCCATACTATCCTATCTTGACATACATACCTACATATGTTGTATAGAAAACAAAATATCTGAAAATATTCAATAATTTGTATCTATGGGTTTATAGTTTGGTACATATTCTTCAACTATACATACTATCGCTATCGACAGTTGGATCTCATGTGTTACATGCAACTAGTAAATTAATAAGTGTCTATGTACTTGTGTCAAAACACAAAAAAAAATCACTCAATCTCCCCAAGTGGGAAAAATTTGGCATAATTGGTGACCAAGTGGCTCATTGATAGAGGAAGAAATGAATTATCAATCGATATACATGAGACAACTTACACTTACACACTTGATATTCACATTCCTTTGCATATTATTACTTATAACATTCACTACATTCACCACGACGAAAAAATAAATAAAAAACTAGTTTCACTTCGAAACAGACCTAGGTCTTGTGAGGTGATATATTCCATATAACTTTATTAAACTGTTCACAATGTAATGCAAATCATATGTAAATCATAATATAAAATGTTTATATTTATAATGTTAATAATAATAATAAAAGTATTTTCATTATATTCAATCAAAATTATTACTGGAACGATTAAAAGTAAAATGACGATTATATTAAAAGTTAAATCTATTCGTCGAATTGAATATCCCATTCGTACCTATAGGATTTGATTACACGATGATCAATGTCTTTGAATTAAAGACATGACAGTTGAATGATGAGCCCGCGGTCCGCACGCGGCTCGATGAAAATACACCATTACGAGAATATACCATTGTGAGAATATATTATTACAGGAATACACCGATCATCAAAAAGAAGATATTACCTATAACACACATACAAACTTACAAGCTCCAATATTTTTACAAAAAAGACATTAAAAAACTAAACTATACACAAACAAAACTATACAATACATTTATAATATTATTAAGTCGCTAATTACCAACATCATCTTGCTGATCCCATTCATTATGATGTTTGAAAAATAATTACTTTATCATGTCTTCGTTAATATATTATTTTTATTATAACAAAAAATGAGATGAATTTATGATAAAGTATCAAAATATCTGTACAAAAAATGAGAGAGCTGTGGGCAACACTATGTATACCTACTCTTGGCAAAATAACAAAATTCATATTACGCCCCTTCGGAACAGGCTCAGGATAGTGAGGTGGTTTATAAAAAAAAATATTATATAATATTTTAAATAAGTTTGAATTGTATTTTGTTTCTTATATTATTAATTGTTTCTTTTTTTTCTGGTTTTGCTTGATTTTCCAAAAGAACGTGCTGATTTGATTTGACTCTTCCAGCTTGAATGCTCGCCGCTGCGTCGATGGCGAATGTATATATGAAAGAGTAGACAAACTTTTTATAATTTTTGAGAAAATAATAATAAACAGTAAAAAAAACTAGTAGGTTAAGAGTAGGTATTTATTTTGGTCCTTATCGAACGATACGAACGTTCTTTTAAAAGGAATTAAAATGAATTAATCTATTGTAAAATAACAATAAAATAGAACATAATATTTTTTCACATATTTGATTTATTACAACCGAACACTTTCGCCGAGGCGTCTCAGCATCTAGTTTACTTACTTTTCGTAATTCTACAAGTCGGGTCAATCGTCGAAATCAAAACCCTCGTGGTTTCGCATATCATGGATATAATTATTATATGAATATCTTAAGATGTTATAGAACTTGCCCCCCCAGAACGCTGCCCTCATGTATGTAAGGTAATGTAGGCGGTCAAATGCAAACTTTATAACAAATGTATGAGAATGTACGTCCTTAAAGATTATAATCGTGTGCGCCCGAGTTATGCATTTGAAACGAGTGTTACAGAAGATACATACATACATACCATCACGCCATGTCCCTCACGGGGTAGGCAGAGAGAACCGAACGCCACATTTTTCTATCTTGACACGCATTCATCGCCTCCTTAACATTCATACATCGTCTTATACATGTTCGTCTGTTGTTCACGCTTCTTACATTTCCATCTTTCAAAATATCGTTTACATGGTCGTGCCATCCTTTTCTTGGGCGCCCGCGACCTCTTATTCCGTTCCTGTCAGATTTGTATATTTTCTTCGTCAGGCGTTCTTCGTTCATTCTCCCCAAGTGGCCAAACCATCTCAATGTGTTAACTTTTATTCTGTTAATTACATCTTTCTTTATCTTACATTCTTTCCTTGTATCTTCATTCCGAACTCTATCATACATCGTTCTGTTACAAATTCTTCTAAGCGATCTCATTTCAACTGCATTTATTCTGCTTTCGTGCGACTTCTGCCATGTCCAGGTCTCACTTGCATACGTCAATGTTGGCACTACGATTGCGTTATGAATGGCAACTTTAGCGTCTCTTGATATGTTGCGATCATTCATAACTGGTCTAAGTGCTCCATTCACTCTGTTTCCTGCCATAACTCTTCTTTCAATATCCTTATCAGGCCGTCCATTCCGTTGGAACATACTACCCAGATAGACATACTCGTCGACTTGTTCAAGCCATTCATTCTCTACTTTTATTTGACACACTGTTCTGCTTTCACTCTTTTCAAAGACCATTACCTTTGATTTGCTGGCATTCATTTTAAGTCCGTTTTCTATGCATCCTTCATATACCATACTTACAAGATACTGTAACTCTTCCATACTTTCTGCTAACAGTACTTTGTCGTCTGCATACATCAGATCACGTACTGTTACAGTACTCAGTTTCAGACCCTTACTTTCATACTTAAGGGCTCTTATGCAGAAATCAATGTAGAGATTAAAGAGCCAAGGGGACAACACGTACCCCTGTGTAACGCCATTATTTATAGAGAACCAAGTTGTTGTTGTGTCGTTAACACGAACACATGCTTTGCTGTTCTCATATAATGAAGCGATTGCACGTATCAGCTTACTCTTCACTCCGTACATCGATAGTATATTCCATAGTTTTTCTCTTACGACTTTATCATAGGCCTTTTCAAGGTCTATAAAGGCGCAGAAAAGTTTTTGGTTTTTTCCCAAAACCTTTTCTGTGACCATACGTAAAGAAAAAATTTGGTCTATACATCCTCTGCCGCCAACAAAAGCCCCTTGAGCATCCCAAATCTTGCTCTCTGTAACCTTTCGTACTCTTTGATCCAGGATCCTTGCATACATCTTACCAACTGAGCTTAGCAAACTTATGGCTCTATAGTTTTTGCAGTCGAGCTTCGATCCTTTACCTTTATACAAAGGTACCACGACTGCATTTCTCCAGTCTGAGGGAGTGTGTCCTTCTTCCCAACATTTGTTGAAAAGAGAGAGACACCACTCCAACGTCTGTTCGCCGCCATATTTTATAAGTTCAGCTGATACACTGTCATACCCGGCAGCTTTCCCCGCTTTCGCGTGTTTTACTGCTTCAAACACTTCTTCTTGCGTTATTTCATCCTTATCATCTTCACTTACTTGCCATGTTCTCTGACTCACGTCCCCTCTTACTCCGCTATCATACAGTTCCTCGAAATATTCTTTCCATCGCTCTTTCACGCCATCTTCGTCCATAATTATTTTTCCATCTTTATCATTTATTCCTTTCGAAGCATTCACAGTTCCATTTTTTCTTTTCGCTACGCCTTTCCAGAACATTTTCATGTTTCCAGGAAAGTCGTTGGCTATTTTCAGGCTTTCTTTCTCTTTTATACCATCTTTTTCCCTTTTTACTGTGTCTTTGACTACTTTCTTGCATACTTTATAATTCTCTTTTGCTCTTTCTTCATTATTCGATCCTTTCGCGGCTAATAATGCCATCCATGCTTTCTTCTTTTCACCCACAACTATCTTAACACTCTCATTCCACCAAGCATCGCCTTTCTTTCCACCTCTTTTAGCAAAACCACAGATATTCTTCGATGTCTTACACACGGTTTCTTTCAGCGTAGTCCATGCTTCCTCAATATTTCTTCTACTGTGTATTGCTTTAAAGAGTTCGGTTCCGGTCTCTTTTGCATACTGATTTCTTACACTCTCATCTTGCAGCCTTTCTACCTTGGTTCGCTTCGGTGGATCACTTCGGTGTGTTTTAGAGCGCCACCCGGCGAACAAATCAATTCTTGATATTAGCAAGTAGTGGTCTGTCTCCAATTCCGCGCCCCTATACACTCTAGTATCCACTGTCGCTTTCCTTAGTGCGGCGTCAACACATACATAGTCAATTATCGACCTTTCATTCCCTCTTTCCCATGTATACTGGTGAATTCTTTTGTGGCTGAATACTGAGTTCGCCACAAACAGATTCCCTTCCGTGCATACTTCCAATAGTCTTTTACCATTGTCATTCACTCTCATATCGCCGTGAGGTCCAAGGACTGACTCAAAATCTTTCCTACGGACACCCACCCATCCATTTAGGTCTCCAGTCAGAATCACTCTACTATGCTTTATTTGATTTTTAAAAAAGTGAAAGTACTGTATGAAAATGTAACGAGCTAGTGTTTAGATTTATAAAATACCTATCATTTAAAAAAAACATTCATATTTGTAAGCCATATAAGTTTTGAGTTATGGATAAAAAAATCTGGGAAAACAGGTATTATTAAAAAATATATTACAAAAAAAGTTCGCAAAATGAAAAAAAAGTGTATCAGGCCAATATATAGAAAAATAATGAGAGAATTAGGTATATATATTTTTGTTAAAGACGTAACTTTTAAGAGTATGGCATAATGAACATCCAAAAATTACCCTGGAGCCTATCCCGTCACCTTAATCGCTAAAATCAAAATAACATTTCAAAATAAAAAAATGTTGGGTAAATTTAAATGACCTTGATTACATTGCCCTACGTCTGACCTCAGTATGTATATATCCCAAATGATAGGAATACATCTCTTAATGTATGATACGAGTGGTATTTGTATGCATGTAAACAGATACTTAACTCTCAATCCAAAACCATTATTGATATTAATGTCTAAAATGTATTCAAATTTTTTCAGTTTATTTTCTTACATAACTCGATTAGATTAATGGACACCATTAAAACATGTAATTTGTTATTTAGGCCCACAAAAACTTAATATCATCGTTGAGGTATTGTTTATCCGGTACTTACATAGACTAATAGTAATCGGTACAGATTTTTTGTTTTTCCCGACTTGTTGAATAATATTTGCTTTCACTGTCCGAGCAAAGCAACCAGATATCCTAACACTTTTTATATTCCTAAAGTCTACTTTACACGGACACTGTTTTCGACGGGGTTTTCAACGATATGGACAAAAGCGATTTTCATCCTTTTTGGTAAAACAGAAATCTGTAAAAGTATTCGCTATCGTCGTTACCGACGAGTCAACATGGCTGCCGTTTGCGTTGACTTTTACGTGTGACATTCGCTCGCGATGTATTTTGTTTATTTGGAAAGTGTCGAAACTTTCGATATACATTTTATATAATATATTAAACCTATGCACATATAATTGTGTAAACTGTGTAAAGTACTGGAAAGCGATGCTCGGAGTAACCTCAATTTTGGATACCGTTTTAAGCGTTGCGTGTAAAGCGATATTTGGAGTAGGTAACCTGTATTTTGGATGCTGTTTTAAGCGTTAGAAACCGGGTCGCGTTGAAAATAGTGTCCGTGTAAAGTGCACTTAAGTGTATATAATAACAACTGCACTCATACTTTTGTGTTCAAGCTGATTGCAAAATTACAAATACAGTTATTTTATTAATAAAATTGATGACAGATGGGAAAAATTTAAGGGAGGGGGGGGGAGCAGGAAGTATCTGGAGGGTCTGTACAATGATAAGGGCTGTAACACCTACGAGGCTTTGCTGCCAAACGAGAAATAAGAGAGATCTCGTATCGGTTTACAATTCTTGTAGAAAAAATAATTCTATAAATGATCAGCTTGCTGAGAAAATTCGTAGAATTATTGTCATTCGATAGATGGAGAATGAAGTAGTAGGTATCGGATGGGGTTATAAATATATGGAATATTCTTAAGAAAACAGAACATTATTGCTTAACATCTATGTACTTGGGTAAATTTTGAAATACTAGCCTTCGAACTTCGATATACGTATAACCAAACACATATTAAATATTTCGTCATATAAAATATATAAATACGTACCGCTGTCTTAACATAAAGAACATGATCCCTCACTTGAGAAAGAAAAGAAATGACAAAGAAATAATAATATAGTTAGTACTCAGTAGGTTGGTACTGAGAAAGTATTTTAGAATAACGAACATGAAAAGTTTAAGGCGCTTTTGTTGGTTTATTGAAAGTTTTCTCCTTTATCTTAAAAAGCTGAGATTTTTTGTTATATGATCCTTACATATCTTTACTTTATACCTAATCTAAACTTTTACCGTATTGTTGGACTAGGGATACAAATAACTATAAATCCTCGAATAAAGCCCCACAAAAACTTTTCTTGTAAGCGTGACGGATTTTCAATGAGAATCTACCATATTATTGTTTTATTTACATAATTAATTATTTTCAAATAAATGAAACTAATTTTAAAGTAAATGAAATAAACATAGTTTTTTTGTCCTACTTTTATACCTATACAAATTAAAAAGTCTTTCACTTAAGTTACGCATAATTTGTTCATTCATATTTTTAAATAAAATGTTTAAGGGAGAAAGAATACCCCACAAAAAATTAATAATTTCGTTTGTATCGGAGGTTTTTGCATTGTATTATAAGATTTATGTGTTTTACCTACTGCCTATATTTCCAAAATCTCGAAAAAAGCCTAAACACCACAACTAGATAATTTAATTTTCTTTAAAAAATATGCAGATTATAGTAGTAAATTACAATTTTTTTAACAATTTTTATAAAAATTGAATTTAGTGACATCATTTCATACAATTTGTAAGGCAGTATACACTACACAATATCTCATTCACCTACTTAATCTCCAAACACAGACAGTTTGATACCTACTTAATCTCCAAACATACATACATAGTTACATACCATCTGGGTAGGAAAATATCATATTATGGGTAGGAAAAACAGACTGACCCCCATTCTATCCTATCCTGACATACATACCTAGATGTTTTAAATAGAAAACAAAATATCTAATAATTTGTTTTGAAATGTTTATAGTTTGGTACGTATTCTTCAATTATACATACTATTGCCATCGACAGTTGGATCTTATATGTTACATGCAACTAGTTGATATAAAAATCCATAATATCTAGGTATTTCTCCCAACAAATATGTTATGGATACGTCGTGACGAAATGGAGAAAAAAAATTATGCCAATAAGTCATCGATAGTTTATTTCCACGTCGTTGTATTTTATCGTGGAATTATTTTGATTAATAATCTAGTTTGTAGACAAAATTTTGACAAATTAGTCTTCAGATAAAAAAATATCCAAATGTTAAATAACCACGATAATAACCATTTGTAAATATTTCAGGGCGATACATTTATATTTCTGCAAAAAAATAGTAACTTAATTAATTTTTTAATTTATTCCATTTTCAATCTACATGAGTCCCATCTAGAAAAATTGTGTTCATATTGTTGGAAATTTCCGAATTTTTATTATTTTAAGGAAGCCAATTATTATAATACAGAGCGGAAATCGGCTTAGTAATCCAGTAATGACGAGTTCGAACATCGCCCTAGCTGCCTCGACTGATTTGGTTCGCATATAGCACAAGCATTTATATGGTTAATTAAGAGAAGGTACGAAAATGTGTATGAAATTTTCACAAGGATAAAATTTGATAAATGAAATTTTCATTATTTTTGAAAAAATGATTATCACATATTATGAGAAATCGCGTTGCAAAAAAATATATGTTGACCATACCTATACCTATAAATACTTATAGTTTGGGTTGTTTCAACAAAAGTATCAGTAATAGTATAGTTAAAATATTTTGATTTCATAAAATTGTTCAAAATTTGTCGTTTGGCGGAATTAGATTTCAATGAAACAACCAAAAGTCTTGAACAATTTTATGAAATCAAAGTATTTTAACTATACTAGTATTGATACTTTTGTTGGAGAAACAGAGTTAAAAGGTAACTTGACATTTGATTAAAAAATAATGATGGTTTCAATATCATTAAGTTGGTAACCCTGAGTGCAACGATCGTTCCATGATCGCTATCAATTCGATAACGAAACAAACACAAGAACACAAGAAGAACAGTACGAACACTAAATTGTTCGATTTCTATATACTTTACTTTGCATTTTCTATAACAATGTGTTTATATATCGAATAGATAATGTTGTGATAAAATCAAAATATTGGTTTTTAATTTATTTCATTTTAGGCCTGTATCGTGAGCGTTGCTGCCTCTAGAAAGTGAATAAGCAATAATGTTTATTTTCATAACATGGTATAGACCGTTTCACTTAATAATTCCTTTTTACTCCTAACCTATGAATTCGCAGATTTAAAGGTTATTTTTTCCATGCATATTATTTACTAGTATCATGATGAGATTGTATTCTGAAAGTTTCATCACAATTCTCTGTGTGTGTGCTGTGTTTTATGTACTATTGACGGCGTGTTTATTCTACTTTATCGCGATTATAGATTAAATAATTATCAAGTTTTCATAATCGAATATTGCTGAAAATAATCATACAAATTTGAATACTTTTTTAAACCCACTTTTTTCTTTTCATTGGTAAGATTCCTTAGAGTTGTCATATGGAAGAAACGCAACATTACCAGACGTGACAACATATAGATCACGCTAAGTTGGATAAATTGATTCTATATTATTCGTCACAATGTGAGAATTATATTAGTTGTTATTTGACATAGGTCCGAATGCAAAGTTCAATCTAAATACTAAATTCTAAATACTAACCATGTTTTCATTGTACAGTCGCTCACTTAAGTTAGGAGATCACGTGGCTTTCTAACTGGAGGATGCTACGATTTTTTCATATGAGAATTGCATTGCAGAGACAAATCTAAGTAGGTACTTAGCGCATGCGCGTTGGCGTAAATAATATATTTGCGAACTGTCATAAAGTAAGGTTGATCGCGAGTGTTTTAATAATAAAATACGAGATATTTTCGATGGATGATGATTTTAGCGACTTCGTCAAATATGTATTTGGTAATTTTGTCAAATCAAATCCCACACAATGTATTCAGAGTTAGGAGAGAGAGAGAGAGAGAGAGAGAGCGAGAGAGAGAGAGAGAGAGAGAGAGAGAGAGAGAGAGACGAAGAAGTGTCAGTGCAAGCTTACCAACACAAAAACACGGAAAGAGTTATGTGGAATGCACTACTTATAATATTCGCCACTATTTAGTCATCTGTCTAATGAGACAAAAGCTCTAAAAAACAAGCGATCACCTGTTAAGTTGATTGATCGTATTTACTTAGTAATTGTTTGGTTTAAAAAAATATGAATATATAATACTTGTACCCAATTTCACAGAAAATCCTCGGAATCATTCATTTCCGTAAAAATTGAAATATAAAATGTAGGTACATATCGCATACCAATAGAATATATCAACGGCATATACTTGAAAAAAACGCCTGTAGATTTATTGCAATGGGATATAGATCATGTCTGTCGAGCGAAATAATGGAAATGTATGGTGTGTTTTATCTGTAGCTAAAGGTAATTACTCAAATGTCTTCGGGTTTGTATCCTTCTTATCTTGTACCTACTTCTATTATTGATTCTGTTTTATGTGTAATTTATGGATTTCCATTAAAAAGATTCAAGTATATTCAATCTATCATTGTAAAAAGGAAAAATTATCAGCAATGTGTGGTGAATCGAAAAATAAGATTCACAAGTAGGTAGATATCTACATCTTGATAAACTCTTGTGCATGATGTAATTGAACTCAAATCAAAGACGCTTTGAAATTGAATGAAAATAGGAATAAAGTTATATATAGGTGTGAAATCTGCGTGAAAGTCATGCTTAAGTTGATAATAAATTACAATCAATTACGTTTCAAATACTTTGCTTATGTACTGTTTCAAGACAATACTCCATCCATCGACAGCGGAGGTAATTCTGGTCCAACGGCGAAACTATTTCATTTCATTTCAGTTATTTTATTTTATTTTATTTCATTTTATATCATTTTATTTCATTTCATTTCATTTCATTTCATTTCTTTTCATTTCATTTCATTTCATTTCATTTCATTTTATTTCATTTTATTTCATTTTATTTTATTTTATTTTATTTTATTTTATTTTATTTTATTTTATTTTATTTTATTTTATTTTATTTTATTTTATTTTATTTTATTTTATTTTATTTTATTTTATTTTATTTTATTTTATTTTATTTTATTTTATTTTATTTTATTTTATTTTATTTTATTTTATTTTATTTTATTTTATTTTATTTTATTTTATTTTATTTTATTTTATTTTATTTTATTTTATTTTATTTTATTTTATTTTATTTTATTTTATTTTATTTTATTTTATTTTATTTTATTTTATTTTATTTTATTTTATTTTATTTTATTTTATTTTATTTTATTTTATTTTATTTTATTTTATTTTATTTTATTTTATTTTATTTTATTTTATTTTATTTTATTTTATTTTATTTTATTTTATTTTATTTTATTTTATTTTATTTTATTTTATTTTATTTTATTTTATTTTATTTTATTTTATTTTATTTTATTTTATTTTATTTTATTTATTTTATGTGAGTAACTAAATTTAACATGCACCCAATAACAATTTGCTACATTGTGGAGACACGATACTGCTTTCAACTAACATAATTATATTTTGAACACATTAAATAACATATTTAACATTTTATTTTACATATTTAAAATATATCTACCTCTAGGTACATGTTACTTCAGAATCGATCTTTCGATATGATAATTGTGTTAATTGTTTAACTCTTTAATTTCAGGTATGTCGCCATAATGTACTGATTCGTTTGTTCATAAAGTAATTATTTTTAAACCGATAACCAAATGTACATTAGCCTCAGTGAAAGATGAAAGTCATTAACGAGACAAGATGAAACGAGAAGATAAATTGAAAGTCATGAAGATAAGTAATGAGTCTGTATTTTTTGCATCGCAGGATTGATGCTGCTTTTATTTTATATTTTACCATGATCATAGATCAGATTGTGCATAAGAGTGACAATGGACCGAAATATCCACATTAATACAATTGTCTTTCAATGTCAACCGAAGTAATTATTTAAGCTTAAATAATATTGTAAAATGTTTTGTTTACTACTTGTCCATTTAATCATGTTTTTTTTAAATATTTCTCGCCCATGTTAAATTTGGTGGTTATCGACGTGCAACCATTTGATGATAAATTAATATACGTAAGTAAAAAAATTAATAAACATGAGTCATTTTAATTTAAGATTGTCAATAGACATTTCATCCTACGAGGACATTACCAAAACTGCATGTGATGATAATTTTAATATAACTCTACTACAAACATAGTTTCGGATTTTTTGTAATAATAAACGATGGATATAAAAGTAATATGTACATATATATTTACATTCAAAAAGGGAAGTTTGAAAGGCGTGTTATGACTATGTGATGATATCGACGGTGGAAAGGCTAATTGACTAACACGCCAATTTTGGCGATATTGAGTTATATACACCGTTGGAATCGTCTTTTTTTTCTGCGTCGAATGGTTTTGGTTTCACGACGATCAAATAACTTTTTTGGCGTATTAGTCATTTTAAAATGCTTACAGTTTAAGAAGATATAAAAAGATACTATGGCTAAAACGACACAAAATACTGTGTTTTTTTTTTAAACTTCAGTTAGCTATGAGTTGAGAAATGATATTTTGATTTTAGGCACCTTGCCTTTTTATGATTTCAACAATCTGAGCTTATTAGATTTTATTCTTGATTGATAATTTTTCGATATATCTGTTTAGAGTTTTTTCTCGATTATATCATTTTTTTTACGGCACGTTAGCCTTTAATCCTTACTCGAAAATAGTATGTCACTGATGGTTAGTCAATAAAACCCACTTCATTTATACTACATTCGGCGTGTTAGTCTTTTATACTCACTAGAAAAAATAAGCCAATGGCGTTTTAGTCAAATAAACCCATTTCATTTTTACTACTTTCGGCACGTTAGACAATTTGCTTCACACATCTTTAATAATTTTCAACGTGTTAATCATTTTACTGCAATCATATTTTTATTATGATTGTCTGTTAATCAAATAAAATAAATACCAAAAGTACAGAAGTGGGTTGTTAGCTGTAAATTTAAGGGAGCAAATTGTCGTTACTTAAATGATATAAACAGCGGCACTGTCTCGTTGTGACGTTAGTCTATGCACAACCGTGGTAAGAGGAGCGCGTCATGCTAATCTATTCCATACCATCACACCCTTTCCCTATTTGGGGTAGGCAGAGAGAACCGAACGCCAGACTCCTCTCTCTTGACATATATTTTCGCTTCGTTCACGATCATGCGTATTCTCATACACGTTCTTATGTTATTCTTAGTTCTTACGTCTCCATCTTTCAAAATTCCATTTATGTGATCGTAACAAATTTTCCTTGGCCGACTTCTACTTTTCGTTCCTCTTTTATCAGCCTTATATACTTTTTTGTCAGACTGTCATTACTCTTTCTTTCATTACCTTAGGACATTTATTTTCATCTTACTTACGATATTTCTTTACTCTTCACTCTATTCCCTGCTGTTACTCTCCTTTCAATGTCTTTTTCCAGTCTTCCATCATGCTGAAACATACTTCCTAAGTATAAATATTCATCGACTTGTTCTAATTGTACATTCTCCACTCGTATCTCGCATTTTGTTCGTCTTTTGTCCTTCTCAAATACCATCATTTTACATTTAGTTGCATTCATTCTCAGTCCATTTTTCATGCATCCATCGATTACTATTTTAACATTAGATCACATAGAGTAACATCTTCCAGTTTCAACCCAATGTTCTCATTCTTAAGTGCTCTTTCACAGAAGTTAAAGTATGTATAAATTAAAGAGCCACGGTGATAATACGCACCCTTGCTTCACTCCCTTATTAATGGATAACCATCCTGTAAGAGAGTTTTCAATCCTCACAAAGACTTGGCTTTCTTCGTAGAGAGATGATATTGCCCTAATTAACCTGCCTCCCGCTCCATACACTGATAGCACGTTCCAAAGCTTTTCACGGACTCGTAGGCCTTATCCAGGTCTACGAAAGCACAGAAAAGTTTCTGGTTTTTTGCCAGAACCTTTTCAGTCGTCTTTCTAAAGGAAAAGATTTGGTCGATGCAACCTCTACCTCCAACATTCACTACTTGTGCATCTCATACCTCATTTGCTGTAACCTCAACTTTTGGTCCAGTATCCTAGCATACAATTTTCCAACCGAACTCAGCAGACTGTTAGCCCGGTAGTTTTTTTAATCTAATTTTGACCCTTTCTTAAAAAGGGGCACATTCACTACGTTTCTCCAATCTGACGGGGTACGTCTTGTCTCCCAACATTTATTAATTTATTTTTTGAAGAGGCAATGACACCACTCCATCGTCTTTTCAGCACCATATTTGATAAATTCGGTTGGTATACAGTCAAATCCCGAGGCCTTTCCTGTATGTGCATGCGTTACTGCTTCTCTGACATCTTCATTGAAATTTTCTCGCTTTCATTCTCACATTCATTTCATGGTATCCTATTGTTCATCTCATCAGAATTTCGCACTGTGTGCTTTCTTACAACTCTTCAAAGTATTCCATCCATCTTTCCTTGACTTTTTCTTCGTCTATAACCATACAACCATCTTTATCTTTTATACATTTCGGACTTCGCATAACTCCTTGTTTTCGTCGATTTACTCTTTTCCAGAACATTTTTGTGTTTCCAGAAAAAATAATCACAATTTTCATGCTTTCTTTTTCTGTCAGTGCATTTTTTTCTTCTTTAACTGTTTTTTTTCCTCTTGCACTCTGTACATATATTTTTAGCTCTTTCTTCCTTCTCGCATCCAGATCCTTTACATGACAACCATTTCTTCCACGCATTTCGTTTTTCTTCCACTAATTTCTTTACTCATTCATTCCACCAAGCATCCCTTTTTATTCTACCTCTTTTTGCTTTGCCATACACATTTTTAGCCACGTTGAATACATTGTTTTTAAGTATACTCCATGTGCCACTTATATTCATCTCTGTCACTGTGTGGGGACTTAAGGCGCACTCAATTCTTCTTGCAAATTCTTGTCTGATACTTTCCTCTTACAGCCTCTCTATTTTGATACGCGGTGGTAGACTGTCACGATTAGTTCTAGAGCGCCAACCCGTAAACAGGCATATTTTTGTGACAACCAAAAAATGGTCTGTCTCTAGCTCGGCACCCTCGTATCAACAGTCGTTTTTCTCAGAGCAATGTCCACACATACAAAATCTTTCATTTTCTATTTCCCATGCATACATATGAATTATTTTGTGATCAAAAATTGTGTTTGATACAAAGAGGTCCATTTTCACACAAACATCTAACAGTCTTTTGCCGTTATCATTCACTTTATCGGCTATCGCCGTAAGGTCCGAGAGTTGATTCGAAATCTTTTCTCCAGATGCCTACCCAGCCATTCAAATCGCCTGCCAGAATCAACTTTTCATTTTCTATTTTCCTGTTCATTTCCTCTATAAAACTTGCCCTAAACTCATCTTTTGCATTCTCCAAGCTAGAGTTTACAGGCTCATATCCTATAAACAGAAACACACCTGTGATTCTCATCTTAAATCTGGTCCACATGAGTCTTGAGCTTACAAACATATATTTTTTCATACACTCTACCATTCGCTCATCTAATATCGCCCCTACTCCCTCGCATGAAAAATCTCTTAGGCCCGACCATAGTTCCATTCTTCCATCGTGTCTTTCATTCATAACACTTCCTTTCCTTTTTGTTTTGGTCAAGCAAAGCAACCAGAATTTTATTGTCACGTTATTATTATATATCGCAAGTGCTTTCCTATTTACTATACATGAAGCGCTGTTATTATTATTATGGTCCAAAAACCCTACAAATTAATATTATACATACATAGGTACCTACCTACCTAGTGCAAAAACCCTATACCTATAGCTATGGTGTTTTCATCACTACACAACATCAAAACATTGTTAAAATTTTGATGATACATATTATATAGGTAATATATATTATAGTTGATAAATTTAAGATTGAATGATTTAATTTATTATTAATTTTATTACATACTCATATTTTTCTCAATAGGCCAATAGGTCATATTTTTATTTTTCAATAGACAATAAGGTTTAATGATATTTACAATTTTGACTTTTTGTTTTAATATATTTTTTATAGTTAAATGATTATATTTTCCTATAATTTCCTATATATTAAAATAAGTAGCCCCTTCAAAAAATTTTTGTGCCACGTTTATGATCACTATTACATCATGTTTTCATAGTTTTATTGATATAAAACATGCCTCTTTAGATGTTTTACTTGAATATTTAATGTTAGTGATTCATGAAGTAAGGTGTTATACCCGATGCAATTTTACTCTTTAGTTACCTTAACTTCTTTTTACTGGACGTTTTGTCGGATAAAAATGCACGTTAGTCAAAAAGACCTATTAAAAACATATAAAATTAGGATGTTAATCATTTTACTAGACAATTTATTGGGTAAAAATGCACGTTAGTCAATTAGACCTACCGGAAAATATACAGATGTATGATGTTAGTCGTTTTACCTGACTGTCTCAGAAAACAATTTGACTAACAGACCACTTATCTCGCAGGGCTTTTAACTAAATAGAATGTTATTTATTTCAATAAATAACATAAAAAATCTTCTAAAACTTGTAGAAAACAAGTTTAAAATATATTAATTCGTTTAATTGTTATGATTTTTTTTCAAAAAATTTAAACTTTAAATCGCTCTACTGTAAAGTTGATGAACTGCACGTTAGTCAAATAGCCTTTCCACCGTCGATATTTTGAAACATGGTTCTAGTAAAAATACACATACATTCCATTACGCCATGTCCCTTACGCCATGTCCCTTACGGAATAAGCAGTGAGGACCGTGCGCCATACTCCTCTATTTTTGCACTCATTCCTGGCTTCTTTTACATCCATGCATCGTCTCATACATGCTCGTCGGTTGTTCAAGCTCCTAATGTTTCCTTCTTTCAAAATATCATTCACATGGTCATGCCATCTCTTTCTGGGCCTCTACTAGGCACTCCATCTCCTACACCCATGCATATTTTTTTGGTCAGTCGTTCATTGATTATTCTCTCATTCATTCATTCATTCATACCATCACGGCATATCCCACAATGTGGGGTAACCAGCGAAAGGTGTGCGGGTGTGCATTGCCTTATAAAAGGGAGCACAACATATCTATGTATACCCACACATCAGTCTCGTTTCACCTAAAAAGGCACTTTATTCAGAATAGGTGGTGAACCTCATTGCTGAACTATGTGAGATGTTATTGTTGCCTGTTGTATTTTCGATTACCCGGCTCTTACGGGACACTCGAAAACAATAATAGAAAAGAGTGGAAGCACTATTCTAAGCCGGTGCCTCACAGCTTAATATTTCACCACCTCAAGGCATTCACTTTCAGTTTACTTATTGATCTTACATTCTCGTTTTTTATTCCATCACATATCTTTCAATTACATACCTGCTCTTCTTTGTCATCTCATTTCGACAGCATTTATTTTACTTTCATGCGTCTTTTGCCACGTCCATGTTCCACTGGCATACGTCAATGTATATAGGAACTAACATTGCATTATGTACAGCAATTTAAGCTTCCTTTGAGGTGCTTGGATCGGACATTACTGGTCTGAGTGCTCCGTTTATTATATTACCTGCCATAACTATTATATCAATATCTTTATCAGGTCTTCCATTCCGTTCAAACATACTCCCCAAGTAGGTATACCTACATATTCCTCTATTTGTTCTACCTATTCGTTCTCTACTTTTAGCATAATATATATTATGCAGTTATACCTACTTTCAATTTTTTTTTTGAACACCAATATCTTTGATTTACTCACATTCATTCTCAGTCCGTTCTGCAGGCATCCTTCATACACTTTATTCACTAAATACTGTAACTCATATGCACATTCAGCAATCACCACTTTAACATCTGCATACATAAAATCACGTACGTTTACATTAGTATGCTGAATTCTATGAAATATATGGTAAAGTGAATTTCGTTAAATTATAAAACTCATCGAAATAACGCGGTTATTAATAATGAGAGTTTTACATAATATGGGACACGATGATTTTTATAGTTTTCAACCTTTTTCTGGCTTTAAGAGAAATAGCAGCTTTGAAATCTCGCCAAATAAATGATAGTAGGTACGTACATCCACATCCATTTTTAGAAATAAGCTATTGTATTTTAGAAATAAGCTATTTTATTTTAGAAATATGCTATTTTATTTTAGAAATAAGCTATTTTATTTTAGAAATAAGCTATTTTATTTTAGAAATAAGCTATAATTAGCCTCGACTGTATTTACAATACTGATGCATGCTTACAGTGTTTATTGATAATTATTTCAGTGTTAATTGATAATTATTTAAGGAACATATACCTAAATGCTAACCAAATGAAAACATTATAATATCCTCAGTAGACCATGATCGTTGAACACGATGGAGACGATTTATGTTGAATTAATGTTATTTTATGTCGAGGATCTTTTGGTCAAAGTACCTACCTACATGATTGATATCATTCATTCACTATAAACGTGTTATTTGACATCGATTATACCGGTCCGCCAATCATTTAATATTATATTATGTAATATCAACATTCATTTGATACCATTGACACAGGGTAAATAGGGGAAAATCGTTATTAAAGTACCATTTGCAATGGAACGGAACATATTATCTAATTGTCATTTTTGTTTTGTAAAAGTTATCCGCTGATTACAATTATTATTTGTTAATTTATTTATTAACGTTCTTGGTTAAAACAAATTTAAGAATAACAAACGAGAATAATTCTTCTTTATTCCAACTGTCGATTTGTTCAGGAGAACATTGTTCTCTTAACATATCGACAATGTTTCAAGCCAGGATACGCGAGAATTGTATGCAGAGGTCTACTTTTTTCACGGCTTTTCCAACTTAGAAGTCAAAAAACACCAACTTAGAGGCTTCGCAGCATATATGTTCCATACACGGATTTACTCAGAATTCGGAGTAGAACATTTCGTGTGTCTGTGTGTGTGTGTGTGTGTGTGTGTGTGTGTGTGTGTGTGTGTGTGTGTGTGTGTGTGTGTGTGTCTGTGTGTCTGTGTGTGTGTGTGTCCGTCCCCTTAACTACTTTTGATCCGCTCAATTTACAGAGCCCAAAATTTCAGATAATAGTTTGATAGGTACTTAATCTCCAAACATACATACAGAACCATCATGCTGTTTTCATATTCCGGGTAGGAAAACAGGACTGACCTCCATACTGACCTATCTTGACCTAACTACCGACATGTGTTAAAATATTCAATAATTTGTATTTATGGGTTTATAGTATGATTCTTATTCTTCAACTATACATAGGTACTATCGCTATCGACAGTTGGATTTCATGTGTTACATGCAACTAGTTAATATTATATTTACACAGAAAAAAATGACCAGTCATAAATAGATAACTTTTATGGGCCGTTATTTCAGTCGGCCCTTAGGAGTTTAACTCAAGTTTAACAAAAATATTGCGTATTTCAGTACCTAATCTTCCCTTAAATACGTCACTAAACGACAAATATTTAACTCATCGTTTCTGGCGGATCGCGTGTCTTATTCTTATATACTATAGTATTGTTTCTAGTCTTTTTCGCCAGGTGGCGTACTAATCGCCGCACGCTTTAATGTTTTATTTCATTTTATATTACAAATAACTATGCATAATAATTATAATCATGATTTATTTATTATAGTTGTTGAAATAAAAGACTTGATATAGAAGTGGTTCATGTATTTAATATTTATTTTCTTTTTCACAACCTGACAACAAACGAAATAAACTGTCAGCCATAATGAAACGTCGAGCACGCATTTTAAAACTTTATTTTTGCGATGTTTTTTCATCCCACTTTTTAAATTGATCCATCCTGTTTCTACCTATATATATAATGTGTATTCTTAAATTTTCTACTTAAGACATATTTTACCATTATCACTTAGTTCCATATCCATCTGTAAAATATACATACATTTTTCATTGAATTATAATATGTACTACGTACGCAGTACATATTCAATGACATTTTGTCACTACAATGATTGATTTTAATTAAAAAAAAACATCGATCGGTATAAAAAATTGAAAAAGTAACATGCTGTGTAATGAAACAAATAAAATAATGTGTTGTCATAATAATAAAATAATATTTAGTCACAGCTTCGCGTCACGTATCATCGGTATCATTTAAGGTTGACAATTTGACAGATGCGCTATAGACAATAACCATAGAAAACGTAAAATATATCTATAGTTGAACGTAACTGACGTTTCAATTTGCACTGAAATACGCGAATGAAATTAAATCTTCCCTAAACTTTTAACTTGGATTACTAAATCCAACGATTTAAGGGCCAACTGATATCATAACAAAGTTTGGCTAAAAACGCAGGTAGCCAGTTCGGTGGTCACAATTTTTTTTTCAGTGTAGATGGGTCGATGGCAGAGCGGTTAGCGCGCTGGGCTAGTAATCCAGTGGTCGGGAGCTCGGACCGATTTCGTTTACCTATAACACAAGCATTTATGCTTAATTTAGGGAATGTAGGAAGATGTATATGTACTTGTTTAACAAGGAGTTATTCATTTTTTTATGAATAAAAAAAACTATTATTTTTCAAATAATATGTAGGTACATATGTTAAAGTTGCATTTTCCCTACCAGGAGTCAATGATATTTTGCCTAAGCACATAAAGTGATCACGTAAACCAGCCGATGACAGATCGTAAGCCCTGTAGGTGCCTTGAGTTCCTGGTTCTCCTATAATATTCCATCTTCGGCTCTATTGAGATGATAAAAATCATAAATGCCGATTGATTTTATTGGGTAAGCCTTACAAAACAAGAAATCAAATAAATTGCTTCAATTTTATTTATTTTTTCATCTGTTAACTGTAAACTATAAAGGTATTTTCAATAAAGATGTACTTATTTTTGTATTCTTATTTTTTGATCTATGATGATTGATATTCACTAATTTTTCCAGAACAAAATTCGTTCAATCAATAAATTAATTTAAAAAATAAAAATTTTATGTAAGCATATATAAATATTCTAAGATAGAGGCGTTTATATTGTGGAAATTCATTTTAATAAATTATTAAAATAAGTGGAAATAAACAAAGTTATATTGTTATTTTAATAATTTATTAGCATATATAAATACCTATAGAAAAGTTGGATTATCATTAATTGACGTAAATAAAATGAACGTTTGTTTAAGTTTAACTACCGGTGTTCGACAAGGGCAAGATCAATTAACAAGCAATGTCCCTACTGTTTAACAAATAAATGCTTCTTTTAAGTGTTTTATAGAGGTACAAAGAATAGCCGTGCCAAGATAAAATGAGAATTCTCAGAGGGAGTTCAATGAAACAGTCCATTTTGTATATTGTGACATATTATATTCTTACTATATCGGTTGAACTATTGAAATTAATTTAATTGTATTTGAGTTACACTTACAGTCGAAAATTATGTAGACAACTAAACAGCTTTTTATGTAGCCAAATAACAAAACACTATTCTTAACATTTGCCTGTTTATGGCTCCTGTTGCCGTCAAATTCAATGGAAATGGTATTAGCTATTGTATTGTACTGCATTGAGCCTTTATGGTATTATAAAGACTGCGAAATATGAAGGAATTATAAGATAACATATAGATCTAAATAAATTGGGGGAGAAGAAACAAAAAAACATTTTCTCTTCTGACTTCTGCTCTTTATTCATAAAGGTCGTGTCCGTCCTGGAAAGCCATCGTTGCCTCCCCAAAGAAACTCCTCTGCCCTCTTCGCCTTTGCCTTTCTTCGAAGGTCCAAAGCCACTGAACGACCAGTTATTATTTTAAACTGGTCACTCGCCGAGGTAGCTGTATTTCTACAAGTTGTAGATTTCAGACTTCCCGTAGTTGCTTCTGATTGAACAATTCAAATAATCGATTAAATTTTAATCAAATTACCTGCAGCAATAAAGTAGTATCAATTTTGAACTCGCTCTTGCTTATCTCAATAAGATATCTTGCGGGAACTGCACCGCCATGGTATGTTTTAATTTATTGTCTTGTATCACTGTTCTCTCTAGCGGCAGCGCAGCATCACGGAGTACCAGGACCAAATAATAATATACGATTTATCTCAAGCTATCACCACATTCATATGTACATAGATGCACCAACATACGTAGTATAGTCAATTACTATCTATCTTACATTGTATAAAACTTCATAGGTCAAACCCTTTATGGATAAAATTTTCTCAAACCTTTACAGCGATCCTAACATAATAAAGTAGTTATATAAAAATATATTGACTTCGGAAGAAGATGAAGACTCTACGGCCCATCGCAGGAGTAACCCTCCGAGATCAAATGAGGAGATCCGAAATAAGGAAAATTTGTGATGTTGAGGACGTGGTGCGATGGGGTAGAACAAGAAGACGTTTCTGGAGAGTTCACTTGGGGAGAGCAAGCTCAGACCGAGTAGTGAGGATATCAGCTGATGAACATCCTACAGGTAGTAGACCTCCAGGAAGACCGCCCAAACGATGGAGGGACAGCTGGACGTCCTCCTTCCAGGAGCAGGTGCCGAGAACTACAGGACATAGTCCTAGCTGACGAAGAAGAAGAAGACATTTCATTTCATTTCATTTCACATTTACTTCGATTGTTAGGGCACGTCCAGCAAATGGAGGAAGGCTGAACCCCAAAAAAGATACTCATTACCCGACTGGAAGGGAAACGAGATGGACGACATACAGGAGGAATTCAATTGGATTAGCGTTGCAAACTGGAGAGTGCAGGCTATGGACCGGTCTAAATGACGAAAAATTCTGCAGGAGGCCATGACTCACAATGGGCTGTAGCGCCGATGATGATGATGATATAGTGATTTCGCATTTTTTGGGAATTTCATTTCATTTTCAGATCTCAACTTGTGTATATAGTGAGAGTAGACAGTGAACTTCGTCTGTTTCTAAGTGAAACATTGCGAATTTACTTAATTTTTGCTCGTCATTACCCAAACTATGAGTTTAATTGACTTCATATTGATGTAATATTTTTGTTCATTATACCTAATCGAATAATATAACCAAATAATCGGTACAAAAATAAACTCATATACCTGTAGAAGTCACATTGCCAATTAAGTTTTTTTTTGATATTATTGCGAAAATTTAGTTAAATGTATTTCAATTAATTAGTGGGTGTTAATATAAACAATATTTTTAAATTATTTCCTTCAATTTAATATTAAGTTTCATTGATTTTACGAAATCCACCCAATAGCAAGTCAATATATAGATATATCTCGATCGTGCTTCTTTTGTTATGTATGTAATTACTTAGTAATGTCCAAGTTTCTGCGGCAAAACATCGGACAATAATCCCACGTGACAAACGACCTCATAGGTAATATAAATTAACATATCGAACAATGGGTCTATCAAAGTAAAGATTGGAATCAACCGTTATAATTTGACCAGCTTTCACTAACTTGTCAACAAACACTTTGTCACAATGCGTCCTACATCGGATGGAACATATAACATAACGTGTCACTTCGAATTTAAATACCTGTATGAGTATTGTTTCGTTATTTGTGCCAATACTGTGCCAGTCAAATTATATACCTATATCAAAAATAAAAAAACGTTAGTAGTCTTGAAATCTAGGTACTTGAAAATGTGCTTAGCACGAAACTGGTTGTAGGTCGTAGTCTAAATAAACAGTGGAATTAATTTATAAACGTTTTTTATTTTTAATATTTATGAAAATTTTTAATGAAATTCCATCAAGAACTAGCGATCAAAAAATTAAATCTAATTATACGAAATGCGAAAATAAACAGATAATTTATAATATTTTTTGAATTTTTAATACCGTTGTTTAAATTCATTTCAGTAATACTTTTGTTGCTAACCTAAAATTTTTCGAATATTTTAGTATTGCGTATATGTACATAATAAACGCATAGGTTCATTAGATTTTTATTCCTGTTGGGAGTCGATGATAATATTTTTTTACAATTATCCCAATAGAAACGAAGTAATAAGTACGTATAAGAGAACTTCATAAAAGGCGTAATTGTTGAACTTAAAGTGATCACGATAACCAGCCGATAACAGGTAGTAAGCCATGTAGATGCCTGTATCTTCTATAATATTCTAACTTCGATTCTATTAAGATATTAAATTGTCAAAAAAATAGTACATACCTAACGTTTAATTTATGGTAACGATTTACATAACTTTTATACTTAAATAGTTTTGTTTTCTAAAACACTTGATTACCCACCATTTTTTTGTTAATTTACTAAATAAATTTTAATTAAAAGTAGAAGTATCTAAGTTACTTGTTAAGATTTTCGATTCAAAATTTATTTCAGCGTCCAAGTTTGGTTTATAACAGAGATTCATTAAAAAATCATTTGACAGGACTGGATGAACTTTTTAGTTTAAATATTTACAGCGCTGCAAACATGTTTGCGCATATGCAATAATAAAAATATTCGATTAATAAATTATGCTTAATTTAGATGTAAAACTAAACGAAAACAGATTGAGCTAGTATGGACACAAGACTGCCACCAGATAATATGATAAAAAGAACGATGGACATATTGTTGGAGCCCAGAAGACCAGGTAGACTATTGACCACTTGGATGTCCACAATAACCGCAGAGATCTTAAGGAGGCAAGGCTTCGTTTGGAGGACAGTAGGAATTGGCGGATGAGGACAAGAAGAGCGAACCCTATAGAAGTAAATGAGACAAAGGCTAGGGAAAGAAAAAGAAGAAATATATTAGGCATGTAGATAAGTATCTACCTAGTGTGTATGTCTATACCATGTAGTAGGTACCTATACACTAAACAGAATATGTATGAAGTTGTTTCTATTTTGCGTGTCCTGAGAAGGACAAATTGTCTATCGATTTCCTGTATGGCTAACGTATTCAAAATAAAATATTTATAAGGCATCTATAGGATGGTCCCAAAGTTCTCCATCATAAATTATTTATATATTTCGGCCTATCTACACGGCATACTATATGTACATTATTTCATCACCGTGTCTGTAAGGGTTGATTGAATAGATTCTCATGTCGCTGCCATCCCGACACACTTCAATTATTTATATTGAGGCACGAAAAAATAAACATTTTAGATGTTGTACCCAAATGAACGACTTCTGATTATTAATTTATAACTTTTGTAATCACCTGGGAGCCCTCAAACTAATAGATTACCCGTGGATTACATAATATTTTCAAATTGATTTATATAACTTACACATTAAAGGCAGAGAGAACCGAACGCCACATTTTTTTATAAATGATACCTACGCACCTATTCCGTCATTTACATAAATTTATCGTATCATACATAGATGATCGTCTATTTTTAAAGATTCTCCCATTTTCCTCCTTCAATATGTCGCTTATGATTTTTACAAAAAAAAGATTTGATAAGAATAATAATAAAGATATAAAATTAAACATTTTAATATGGATTCTAGCGACGGCAAACTATAGTATTCTGATAAACAATAACATAATCCAAATGAAATTATTAAAATGAAACTAATATATAATTTTCATAACAGATATTATGTATCGCCGAATTTTAAATTTGATTTCTTTCTGATTTACAATATGTTATTGTTATCTTTATTGATGTTTCTTAACTGATATAATGTATTGCTGAACTAAATGTGTTATACTTATGTTATAATTGTATTTATAACTGGTGTTATGTACTGTAAATAGGCTTTCAAACCGTAAATATAATTAAATAAATAAATATATTTATTCCACTTATTTATTTTGCTGACTACGACAAATTTCAGTACGAGTAGTTGGACTACTCGTAAGTACATTTACGAGTAGTCCAACTACTCGTAAATGTGCTTTGCACGAAACTAGTCGTAGTCAACAAAATAAATAAGTGGAATAATTATATATTAGTTTCATTTTAATAATTTTAAATGGAATTCCACCAAGAATTGTCTGTCAATAAATTAAATATAATAATCCAAATGGTTGATGAGTATGCATACCTAGGTCACAAGATAAAACTCGACAGAATTAGGCTAGAAGAATAGGTCTGAGTTCGGCTGCTTTTGGTAAATAGTGGCATGTTTTCTAAAACAAGGATGTCCCTATGTCTAAAAAGATAAATGTATGATTCATATATTTTGCATGTAATGACAAGTGGCTTCGAAACGACAACCCTTAAATAAATGTATAAATGTATGATTCATATATTTTGCATGTAATGACAAGTGGCTTCGAAACGACAACCCTTACACCAAAAAGTGTCCACAAGTAGAATGTTACACAGCGATCCATGGAAAGACAGATGTATGGCTAGAGTCTCCGCGACAAAATACGAAACGAAGAGATTAAGCGCCGTTGCCGATAAAATGGATCGTGTTGCTGGATTAATGTGGCAGTTGGCTGGACACTTGGACAGACGAAGGGATACTAGATGGGTACGCAGAATACTAAAGTGTTAACCTCGGACAAGTAAAAAGAGTGTTGGAAGACTCGTCGACTGGTCAATATCCAACCCAACAACAGAAAATTACCTGGACAACAGAGATGGAAGGACAATTGGACCTCCTTCTCTCGGGATAGCCCACCCTCACAAACAGGTCAAATGACCTAAAACAGGATGAAGAAGACCCCCTTCAGGATGGTCTTATGACATTGTGCTCGGTAAAACCTGGATGCACAGGGGACAGAACAGAGATGAGTGGAAGCGTATGGAAGAGGCCTATATCCAGGTGTGGAGGAACGAGGGCTAGAGGAGTAGAAGAAGATTTGATATATAATATGTTGATCACAGTAGACAATGGTGCACATCAGTAGACGGGACACTGTCAGTACCTACCTTCGTTTTTCTTTTGTGTACATTTGTGCATTCCATCGACATGCTTGTGTAATCCTTTCATTGGACTTGTGATTCGTGGTTTTATTCCTGATAACTTTGGATATATATTTCACCTTTTTCATTCTTCCCTATTTTCCACACCAACAATATGTTTGTTTGGATATTATACCTAAAGATTACTTTAAATCATAGATATGTAGGTATTACCTAAAAACATACATTTATATAGTACATGTTATCCAACTGTCGATTTGTTCAGGAGAACTTTGTTCTCTTAACATATCGACAATGTATCAAGCCAGAATACGCGAGAATTGTATGGAGAGGTTTACTTTTTTCACGGCATTTCCAACTTTGAAGTCAAGAAACACCAACTTAGAGGCTTCGCAGCATATATGTTCCATACACGGATTTACTCAGAATTCGGAGTAGAACATTTCGTGTGTCTGTGTGTGTGTGTCTGTGTGTCTGTGTGTCCGTCCCCCCCTTATAACTTTTGATCCGCTCAATTTACAGAGCCTAAAATTTCAAAATATATAAACAGTTACAGGCCTACAAAACTTTTATACTCGGAATTTTGAATTTTTGTTTCAGTCAGGGGTTATCAATTTTTGAATTTTTATTTTATTTTTCCCTATATCTCAGAAACCATAAAAGCTAGAACACTGAAAATTGGTATAAACATAGACAAATACAAAATCTCAAATTAGTTTTTTCAAAAAAATTCATTCAGGGTTTCAGGGTTTCTCAAACATTTTTTATAAAGAAAAGTATTTTTTTTATGATAAATTTATGAGTTTAACTGCCTATATTTCCATTTTTTTTTAAAATATCGAAAAAAGCCGAAACACCCCAACTAGATATTTTAATTTTATATAAAAAATATAAACATTGTAGCAGTACATCTCAAATTTTTTTTAACAAATTTTATAAAAATTGAATTTAGTGACGACATCGCTTCATACAATTTGTATGGTAGTCACCTATACACAATATCAAAGAAGACTTAATAATTTGATACTTCATCTCTAAACATACAATATACATATACCATCATGCTGTTTTCATATTCCGGGTAGGAAAAAAAGACTGACCTCCATACTATCCTATCTTGACTACCTAGGTACATGTGTTGTATAGAAAACTAAATATCATAAAATAATAAATAATTTGTATTTATGGGTTTATAGTTTGGTACATATTCTTCAACTGTACATACTATCGCTATCGACAGTTGGATCTCATGTGTTACATGCAACTAGTATTAAAAAAAATAGTTATTAGAAGTGATTACTTATTTTATTTTGCAAAATATACATGCTTAGGCGCTATAAAAATGTGAATTAAAATTAACATCAATAATATTAAGGCCATATTTTTTTTATTTTGTAATGGGTTATCCACATTTATGATAAGAAACTATTATATACATTCTTATAAATAAAAAGCAACACCATTCGTAATATTGCACATTCAAAATTATATTTATCTACTTAAATAAATGTTGTTTAGTTATAAATTTGACTGACGATGTGTGTTAGTAAATGTCAGTTATAATAACCGCTACCTACTCATTATAACGCAGTAAAGTTGTAGCCAAAGATCTTGAACTTTTAGCCGAGAAGGGCTCATTTGCACGTAAACCAACGAAGCCAAAAGACACAAATTTGCGCTCTGCGCAACCGTAACCTCGTTCAAGATATTTTTTAACAGATTTTTAATTATCTCAATAGAGACGAAGTTGGAATATTTATTGTAGGAGAACCGGGAAATCAAGGCACCTACAGGGCTTACGACCTGTCATCGGCTGGTTTACGTGATCACTTTATGCGCTTGCGCAACGTTCACCAATTATGCCTTTTAATGAGATCCCAAGTACTCATTCAAGATGTTTGGCGAAAATTGTACCAAATGTCACGTCTTCTTCTTCTGCTTTAGTTAGGACTGTGTCCTGTTATTCTCGGAGCCTGCTCTTGTGAGGTGGACGTCCACCTATCATTTCATCACTTGGGTGGTCTTCCAGTGGGTCTGCCATTTTGTTATCTCCCCATCCGCTGCCATCCTTACCACTCGATCCAAACCCGCTTTCCCCACATGATCTCTCCAGAATCGTCTTCGTGTTCTTTCCCATCGCACAACATCTTCGACATCACAGATTCTTCATATCTCCGAGTTCCTTACTCTGTCACGAAGTGTTACGCCTGCGATGGGTCGTAGAGTCTTCATCTCAGTGGTTCTAAGGAGGTTTTTTTTGTTCTGGCGGTGTCAGCTCTTGTTTCTATGCCAAGTACAGTCAAATGTCAAGTACAGAATTTCATTATTGAAAAAATACCTCTTCGGTCTTGAGGACTGCATCTTGTCATTTTCTGGAGCCTGTTCATGGGATGTACCTTAACTTCCAGTTATCTCACTTTCTTTTGAACAAAGTATTAAATTAACATAATACAAAGCTTGTAAAATAGGTGTTAGTAAAATAGCTAAGAGACGTCCCAAGGTTTATATACGAAATCTCTAAAGATGAGAAGGTAAGAAATCGAAGATATTGTATGAGATGTTGCATGGACGCAAATACAACAAAAATAAATCTCGAAAAGGAAGGTGGCGTTCAAACCTCTCTGCCTACCCCGAACACGGAAATAGCTTGATTGTTTGTTGAGTTTAGCGACCACGAGATCTTCATCCTTCCACGCTGCCCATCACAAGAAGCTTCACCGACCAGATGGAGCGATTTGGTTAAGTCCACAATAGGATCTTCGGTGACTGGTGCTATGCGTTCAGGCCAAAACAGATTGGCATGGAGGCGGTCCATACGTATGGCGACAGACTACAGCCGCTATCCTCAGTCATGAGGAAAAGGACGAATATATATATTGTAGAGTTGACGCCAAATTTCTTAAACTTTTAGCCGAGAAGAGGGGCGATTTACAAGTAAACCAACGAAGCAAAAAGACACAAATTTGCGCTCTGCGCAACCTGAAGCTCGTTCAAGATGTTTGGAGAAAATTATATTTGTGATATTGTTAATCGGTCTTCCTAGCTCAGTCGATTAGATTTCTAACTCTTCAGCGAAAGGTTCTGGGTTCTATTACCAGTGGAGACATAATTTTTAATTGTAATTTCATTCTGAATTAGTGAGAAAATAAATGTCATTAGTCTCCAGAATGCGGCAACTTGTTATTAGGTGTGTGTTATCCAAAATACAATAAAAATATTCTATTGATAATAATAATACACTTCATTGCACCTTGCACAAGTGGCAAGTATATCGCCAGAGAAACTATATGAGTGAGAAATGAATTTAAATAAATTTCTCCTCTGTTGGGGATTGAACCCAAGGTGCCTGCACAGAAACCAAACTGCTTACCAAATGCCGACCTCCGTGGCACAGTTGGTAATATTTCTTTTCAAATATTTATAATTTCAATAGAATAAGAATTGGGCCAGTCTTATACATAATATTATATTTTATATATACCATAATAATTGTATAACTACGTCATTTGTTTTATTACTTCACTGAAGATGTGACCTTTTTTGATCAAAATAAAACATACGACATCAAATGATTATATAAAAGAATAAACCAAAACATGTTTGTAATTGAATTTTATATTAATTTGTGCAAATATATCACATTGTGTGCTTTGCAAGAAAAAATCTCATTGTGTGTGTAATTAAGGATTAAATTTGTTTCGTGAAATGCAAAATGCACAACTAGCACTTTGCCATATTGTAAAAGGGTTGTATAAAACCAATATTGGTCTATACCATGCATTTTGTTCAAGACCGTAATTAATACCAACACTTTACTTATTAACTTTAGATAGAAACTGCTAATATAAAAATATAAGTCAAATTTTAACACCGTGGTAAATTAGTATCCCTGAATATTTATTTTTAGTTAATCTTAATACCAATACTTTTTTTTATTTCACAATTATTTTTTTCTTTGAAAAACTCATTCAGAACCAAAAAAGGTTTTCAAAGGTTTGTAGGTATTGTTTAAGTAAACTATTTTTCATTGATATAATAATAATTTAAATGTAAGAATTCAAAATGTAACAGAATTCAGAATTGTAAACATATGTACATATAAAATGTTAATTAAATAAATATATTTACCTCATTCCTCCTCGCCCATCCATATCATCCATCAACATTCCTTTTTTTAACATTTATTAATGATTATTTAAATATTATTTTAATTTAGAGTCATATTTTTAATTAACTGTGATATATTATACTCTTGTCATTAGTATGTAATTGTTAACAGATTTTTAATTATCTCAATAGAGACGAAGTTGGAATATTTACTGTAGGAGAAACGGGAAATCAAGGCACCTACAGGACTTACGACCTGTCATCGGCTGGTTTACGTGATCACTTTATGCGCTTGCGCAACGTTCACCAATTATGCGCAAGCGCATAAAGTGATCACGTGAACCAGCCGATGACAGGTCGTAAGCCCTGTAGGTGCCTTGATTTCCCGGTTCTCCTACAGTAAATATTCCAACTTCGTCTCTATTGAGATAATTAAAAATCTGTTAAAAAATATCTTTGACTCCCGACAGGGAAAAAATCCAATGTTTGCGCATATGCAATAATAAAAATATTCGATTATGTAATTGTTCTTACATATATTTGTAGGTAGGTACATCTTATTTTGCTGTAATTTTTAATATGACTGGTATACTGATCCAAATAAATAAAATAAACACTTCTCATATGATCTGAACAAAAACTCATAGCGTACAAGAAAAACGTCCCATAATCAGCAACTAAGTCCGTTTTAAATTCATTCATGGCATAGTATGCATGACCAAGATTCGATTTTATTTTGGTCATGGGTTTGTCCTTCACTAGCAATATAGTAAATAGCTTCCCATTATTTACGACAATCATTGCATAAAATAAACTTTAATAATGTTATGTAGGTTACGTATTAATCTCTTTAATACATCATCTTACGTTTCCATTTTTTTTTTGTTAATAAAGTTTCACAACACACTGTAACTTGAGTGGGTTCATACATACCTACATACATATATAATGTGTAGTTCTCCATTTGAACATCTTTTTTTAATTGGGCCATAATTCAGAGGTCGATTCGATTTATGGACGAAGTTATATTTTCTCACAATACTAAAACATTACTGAAAATTATCGAAATATTTCACTTCATTGGTTGATTTTACATAATATATGTATAATATACTATGGTTTAATCATGTCATGATCATAGGCGTTTCTATAAGATCAAAAACGATATTTTTTTTGTACAGCAAAAAAAATGAATGGTTAAAAGATCCCTTAAGCAAAACGATAAAAGTAATAAATCTTCTTCTTCTTCATTTAGAAGACTTAGTTGGTCTGTTCTTCAGAAACTATGCCTCCTGGGATGACGAAGCCCAGCAATCCTTCCATCTCTTGGGTGGTCTACCGGGTAGGCGGCGGCCAGAACTAATTTCGTTCGCTGCTATATCTGCAAGTCTATCAGTGTCCATCCTGGCTACGTGGTCCCTCCAATGTCTTCTTCTGGATCTACTCCATCGAACGATGTCCTGTATTCCACATGTTTTCCTTATTCGATCATTGCGAACACGACCTCGGAGAGTTTTACCAGTCATTGACCTAAGGACATTCATCTCCGTCGTCCTTAGGAGCCCCTTGGTTCGTACGGTATCTGCTCGTGTTTCCACAGCATACGTCATGATCGGTCGCACACATGTCTTATATATTCTGACCTTACTGTCAATACGCATTTGTTTATTTTTCCAGATCATATTTGAAAGGGATGGCACGACCATGTGAACGAAATTTTGAAAGACGGAAATGTTAGAAGTGTGAGCAATAGACGAACATGTATGAGACGATGCATGAATGTGGACGAGGCGAGAGATGCATGCCAGGATAGAAAGATGTGGCGTTCGGTTCTCTCTGCCTACCCCGCAAGGGACATGGCGTGATGGTATGTATTTTTCAAACATCCGGATACGACAGATGCTTTATTTACTTGTTCGCGGACTTCAGTGTATAGGTCGTTATGGCTGCAGATATCTACTCCTAAATATTTGAAACTCATTACTTGTTCCACGGGCTTATCGTCAACAGTTAGCTTATACCTTGAAGGTTGTTTGGATATAGTAATACTTTTTGTTTTACTTACTGATATAGCCATTAGCCATGTTTAGCCTCTGTGATACCATATGGAATTTGTTCAACATTATTTGCAAGTCATTCTCTGTTTCAGCTATTATCACCGCATCATCTGCATAACATAAAACATTAACAGTTTTGCCACCCATTTTATACCCTAGTCCCAAGCCAGCCTCTTCTTTGTAATAAATAATTTTACCAAATAGTATTTAAAAATTGTTGTTTTAAAAAAATCAAATAATTCTTCCTCCGCTGCCTGCTCACTGGTATGCAGGACTGGTATGGTCATGTCCAAAGGATGGACAGCACCAGACTTCCTCATATCGTGCTTCACAATCAGCCTCACGGAACCCGCCCTCGCGGTAGACCGCCAAAAAGATGGAGGGATAGCTGGGGGTCCACTTCGCAGGAAGAGCAGGCCTCTTAAAAAACAGACCTGAAGGTCTATTCAAAAGAAGAAGAAGAAGAAGAAATAATTCTTAAACTCTTGTCTTTCTGCGTTTATCAACTTCCTTCTTACTTCCTCAAAGCTATGGAAGCTATTCATTTTTTTGTTTCTATTGTAAAATTCAGTTCATTTCATTATTTATGCATCCAGATACATAAACAAAAAAAGATTACTTAAACCTAGATGTGAACGTAAACTGCTTCACTAGGTTAAGAACCTGTGGGGCAAGTCTGGTCCAACCAGCGAAATCAAAACCCTCACGATTACCCATATCATGGATATAATTATTATATGGAGTTTATAATATCTTTAAATGTCATAGAACTCCATGTGATAAATATATCCATGATATGGGTAATCAAGAAAAATGCTGTAATATACTCACATACCTATATATCAGAGGTTCCCAAACTTTTTTGTGTCGTAGACCCCTTGCCATGTTTTTCGATTTTTGGTAGACCCCCTACTTACCTGATATTCTCGGGCAACTAACAGGTACTTTGTCAAATATTAATTTAACACGCACCCAGTAACAAGTTGCCACATTCTGGAGACTTACGATATTAATCGTCTCACAGATCTAGACTGAAAACACAATTAAAAACTTTTTCTCCACCGGGAATCGAACCCGGGACCATTGGATCAGCAGTCAAATACCTAACCAACTGAGTCACGAAGGCTGACAAAAATCAAAGTCAAATTTAAATTGTATGGTCTTAGATTTTATGGCAGGCATAGGCGTACGACCATTATAAATGAATGTGAGAAGGGGAATGTTATGAATGTTATCTAAGGTTTTGGTATGATGGAACTTTAAGGAAATTTGAGAGTAACATGACAAAAAATGTTAAAATAAAATATTATACAACGAATATTGGAGTGGCAGGGTTTGAACCAGCTGGACACGTAAAATATACAACGAATAATAATAACAAATTTTTATTCGGTAGGTACTATCAGTGTATGTTGAGATCCATTATCGTGGACCCCCATTTACATTTCATGGACCCCCAGATTTTTTTTTCGCTGACGTAGACCCCTTGCAGGTTGTCATAGACCCCTGGGGGTCGATATAGATCATTTTGGAAATCACTGATAGATGATAAAATATTTATAAAAAAAAAATGAACCACAACAAACACAATGATGAAAAAGGAATAAGTAATTGTATATTTTATATTTTATAATTTTAATACTGTAACTTATGAAATGTAGGTAATATTTGAACTTGACCTAGGTGTATTGGAAACCCACTGATAGCCAAAGCCAGTGAAACCCTTCACTAATAAATAACTCCATAAAGTATTCAAATTATGTATGGAAAATATTCAACATTTTCATGAAATGAGTTTGTTCAATTATTTTTTTATTTAAGTATTTTATTGTGAAAACTTGATAATTTTTCAATGCCATTTTATGAAAGTAGTGTGTCTTTTTACCTATTTCAAAATAAAAAATTCAAATTTTAAGTTTCCTGTGATTGGTAACTATAAATAATTTGACGTTTAAAAAAATGAGAAGCACTATTCGCATATGCTTCATAATCTAATGGTGTCTAAGTGAGTATTAGATAGGTATACATATTTGCAAAATTCGAAAAGAATTGAATGAGTACCTACTTTAGTCTTTATTTATTTATTTATTTATTTAATTTTCTTGTACATATAATTAGTACACTGGTGGGCTTATTGTTTTATTTAATTGATAAAATAAAATAAATACGCCGTACATAGCACATAGCACACACATAGATACATTGTGAAGAAACATTCAGAATACAATCTCATCACGATACTAGTTGGTAATCTGCAATAAAAAAATAGCCTTGTAAATTGCGAAATCATAACTCCCCACTATATCCCCTTGGGTTAGTAAGGAGTAAATATAATTTGTCTATTTGCACTGGGATTGTGTTCCCTTTTAGGAACGAGCAAATAATATTATGGAAGTGGTAGGTACGTACAAGCATTAGTTGTTTACTATGAAACGCCTAATTATTTTGTGTTCATTTGAATAATAAAGAACAAAGGCGTTGACGAATGATAAATTATCATTGTCAATACACAGAAGCAATGAGAGCGTATCTAATGAATTCATTAATAATTATTGTTCCCTATAAACTGTTGAAACTATGCAGGTAATATACCTTAACAAACCAAGGTTAATTGAACCAATAAATATTCCTTTTACAATTAGTACTATTTGAAATGTATAATTAAACTTAGTTCATATGTAAGCAGCACACGTATCATAACTAAGAATTAGGTACTCACTTGAAAGATGTTAATTTATCATCAATATTCGGGATATGATAGGTATAGTTTCAAATTATCAATGATTGTTGCCGTCTTCAAAATGGATAATACAATTCTGAATAATTTATTTAACAGTTGAGATTTAATAAAACTGCCACCCCCATAGACAACATGTCATGTAGCTCAAGAAAAGAAACAATGTATGGAAGTGACAATTGTCACTTGGCAGGCAACTGACACTTCCATGCATTGAGTTATTTTTCTCGTTTCTTTTCTTGAGCTAAATGACACGCTGTCTAAGGGGGCTGATGTTAATGTAAGCATATTGATCGTAAAGTTTATTCCTCACGCAATTTATTCTGATTATTATTGTTTAGTGTGTTAATTTTGAAAAATGAAGTAATGTAATACACGAAGTCTTATTACCTACTTAACATTGAAACATTGTTTTACGATTGTGAAACGATTTTTTTTACTAGCTTATATGTCATTCCACCCAATCATTAGCATGATTTCTGCAAGAATTAAAATGTTTTTAAATTATTTTGAGACTTGAGGTTATTGCATTATATATTGAATCCATTATGGCGAAGAAATGTTGTTATGTGTAAATAAATTTATAAGGAATTGAATGATAGAAGATGTGAAATATTGATTGGTAGTGGAGTGTTAAGTATATAGAACAAATCGTATAATCAGTGTGGATTGGGCATTCTAAAAACATATGGTCCAGGGTCTCGCCAATTTATTATCCATGAATCCATACTTATGAAGCCTAGAAACATTAATGTTTTTTTTAAACGATGGGTAATTAGTAAATCTAATCACTGGTCTGATAAGTTCTTACACAATGTTATAACTTCTTTTGTAAAATTGATAAAACCATAGTAATATTTTGCGTAACGTTCGTGCGCAAACGATTGTAACCTTTAAGGACGTACATTCTCATACAATAGCTTCAATGTTTGCATTTCACCCGCCTGCAATGCCTACCCTGCGCCTTAACTCATCACGTTTTGGAGGCTCAATTTTTTTTTTGAAAATTTAATACACAATATTTCTTAATTTTTAATATACAGATACATAATTGTACATACCTATATATTATTACGCGATGGAATAATTTTCATACATGAGTATCAAATTGATTCACCTTTGATTTCAATAATGATTAAATATCAACTTAAAAATCAATTCGTAATGACACCAGGAAAAAATATCAAATAAAAAAAAATATCATATCACAATTCTTTGGAATAAAAGACATGTTTTGAGTGACTTTTATTGCAAAGAAAATAATTCTGCATAATGTGACAACTTGTTACTTATTGAGTGCGTGTTAAATTAATATTTTGACATAGTACCTGCCTATTAGTTTCCCGAAAAGCAGTACAAAATAGTAAATGATGTCCGGGAAACTTTGGCAACAATATACCTAATACCTAACTTAATAAACATTTCAAAATATGTTTTATACATACCTACAGAAGAAATAAGAATCCATAGTAAAATAATTATTGTTATATACTGTTTGAAGTGAGTATACATACAATTAGGTATATTATACATAGTTGAATGCACCAATTCGCGTGTTTTGAGGCAATTGTTGGAACATAAACCAACATTAGCAAATGTAGATAAGGAGTTGGTACCTAACTCAAAACATTTTTGGCAATGAACTCCAAATTACTTATTTATCCCAACACTACAGTTACGTTATTTACCAAACAAATCTCGCCGTCTTACAAAAATGTCCAAAACAAAAATATCAAAGCATTTTTTTCGTGTAGAATGAGAGTTACCTATTTCATAAAGTGCCCGGTTTACTGTTTGCATCATTCATTATAGTCGACAATGAAAACAAAACTTAGCCTGAATAATGTTTTATGTAACGTTAAAGCGATTACCGTTCTAAAAGATAATTCAAAAATTTACTTCTAAAAATTAATTGATTGACGAATCGGCATATATTTTATATTTTCTAAAAATTAATTGATTGACGAATCAGCATATATTTTAATTTTATAATATATGTATTTATGTAATGAAATAACACTATGTAGGTAAAAAAAAAACTATTGCTGGAACTAAAGCATCTTAAAACAATGATACCGTAAATAGTGAATATCAAATATCAATCGTACATTAGAAAATAAACAAAAATAGTATCACAAAAATACATCTTTAAAATTTCAAAAAAAAAATGGAAAAAACGCAATGATTAAGAAAAACACAAAATACTAAAAATGGAAAAAAATATGATGAAGTTAGATCAAACATATGAATACAAAAAAAATAATTTAAAGGAAAATAGTATCGAAATAATGAAGCCAGCCACAAAATCATAATAAAATCTTCCATAGACCGTCTTCCCTCCTCTATAAGTTTTTTAAGGGCACATATACCACTACGGAATATGTGGCCAAAATATGCGGTTTTGCATCCTTTGACAGTGGTCAGTAACTCTCTTTTTTTCACCATCATCGTCGTCTGCTTTCTGTGCATAACAAATATTCATTAAGAAATTTACTATAACTTTCTTAAATTTGACATCCACGTATGTCAAGGGTCAGTTCATTTCAGTCTGTTAACATTGTAACCACGATCAAAATAGGTTGCTTCATTGACTATCTACTCTTTAGTAAAAAGAATTTCCCAAAACATTTTATCTTCTTCGTCTTGTAATAGGTTTTGGAAACCTTTTTTTTCAAGAAGTGTGCTCCTCCCGCAAGTTCTCCGAGCTCCTACTATATCTCCATCTCTTATGTATTTTACCTAGTATATTTTTATTTTTACAATTACTTGAAAAAGTTTGACAAAGTGAGGAATGTTCACGTCCGCAGTAGTTTCAAAGTGGCCCTAATAGATGAAAAAATAGTCGAAAACAGGGCCAAATTTTGAGACGGCCGATGGACAATATGATAAATAAAGCTTTGGACATCGAGACTCCAGCGAGAAGACCAGGCAGAACACCAGCCACATGGCAGTCGAGCATCAAGAAGCATCTGCGAGAGAGGGAGCTGAATCCTGATCTGGTACAGGACAGGCGAGTTAGGCGAAATAGAATAAGGAGATCCGACCCCAAATAACTGGGACAAAAGCGAGGGCGAAGAATAAGGAAAAGAGTTACTTTCCATAACTGAAAAAAAATTAACGTTTGATTTTGACGATTGAGGCAGCGTTTACCTATTTACTTCTTCATAATTACAATACGAATGTAATGAAATTTCGAATGTATAAAACGAAAACTCCATTAATATTGTTATGACGGTAGTCGCTTTAATATTCGCAAATTTTATGCAAGACTTGATGTACCTATAATAATATTTCATAATTTGTCTTTTATATGAAGTTTAATTTATTTGTTCTCTTAATCTAGGGAGCATTGCTCAATTTCTCGTGGAATTCGAGCCAGCTAACTTCTTACAGATCTCATCTCAAGAGATTGGATCAGTTCTTCTTCAACAAAACGGGCGAAATATTAGTAAAACCTAGTACCTACTTTAAGATATTTTTTTTCATAAACACTAGTCGACCGTTGTGGCATAGTAGACTTATGTGCGGGAATCCTGGATATGATCCCCAGCCAATGGGAAATATAATATGTTAAATTATTTCTCACGCAATTGTTTCTTTGTGCTGGAAACAATGGGAATAAACTCGCAACTTGCGCAGGGTGCAAGAAAATAACTAATTTTGTTTAACTATTGCAGGCAAAACCCTGAGAGACCGAGTGAGGAACTCCAGAATAAGGGAACTATGTGAGGTTGACGATATCATCAGATGGAGCAGGCAGCGGAGGAGGGACTGGTATGGTCATGTCCAAAGGATGGACAGCACCAGACTTCCTCATATCGTGCTTCACAATCAGCCTCACGGAACCCGCCCTCGCGGTAGACCGCCAAAAAGATGGAGGGATAGCTGGGGGTCCACTTCGCAGGAAGAGCAGGCCTCTTAAAAAACAGACCTGATGGTCTATTCAAAAGAAGAAGAAGAAGAAGAAGATGTTTAACCCAAAAATATTGAGTTCGAAAATAAAAATATATAGGTATATTATCTATAAAAATATCATTATAAAATATCATATCAAATATCATAAATTAAAATTGTAATATTTCACGAGTAAATTCATAATTGGAATGTACATATATTTAAAAGATTATGTAAATAATGTTTTGTAATACATTCTGTGAATTTGCCAACAAATAAAAAATAAAATAAAATAAAAATCATATGTGAAATAGAAACTGCCATAAAACTATATAACTTGTTCAAAACATTACAAAGTTTTTGATAATTTTATTAATAATCAAATTAAATGCGTTTTTTTAAGTTGTTTTAAGTTAAATGAGATTAATTGTGTGTTTCTCGTGTTTTTTGATATTTTTAAGGAACCTTTATAGGTAGGTCAAGTAGTGCTGATGATATTGAATTCATTATTCATATTCAACAGCGGTCGAGAAAGAACTTTCTTATATCTACTACCGAATCTGGAGCCTCCACAAAGTGGTATATAGAGGATCTATGGAGGCAACAATTCGGCAGCAGATTCTAGATGGCACCATCTGACTAAGTGAACACTGGGTGTAGTCTGGACTTTCCAACATGGAGAGCCCTTAACAGACTGAGAGTGAGGGTGACTAGATGTAAAAAGAACCAGAGGTGGGGATTTCTGGAGGAAGAAGATACATACGATGACGCCCATCTACATAATATGCCCACGAATGAAGACGACATGTAGCACAAGTGACCTAATAACAGTTAACGACAAGGCGATGTCCGTCGACGCCTACTGGAGTGGCGAAGTCTAAGGTCCAGACCCGTAAAATAAGTATTTAGTATTATTCATATTTAGATAATAATGTATTCATGTGATTGATGCTGTGATTTACTATGTTTTTTATATTGTGTATCATCTATTTAATTGTCCAACCATTATTTTCAATTAAATTCAATTATTTGGATAAGATTAATCGTGAAGATAAAAATTGAAAAATAAATTACCTCACTTAATTTTTTAAATGTAAATAAAACAGTAAAAAGTTATTCTAAAGTTATGATTAAATAGCTTTGTTAAAAAAAGCTCAATTTTAAGTTGCATTGTTTGGATTGAATTAAAATATGTTTCTTACCATTTTCACTTAAAACTAATCCTAAGTTTTAAAATTCAAATTGCCCAGTTGATATTTACTCCAACTTGTGTTTTTTTAAATCTTCATGCGAAAAAAAAACATAACAGAAAGCTGTCGAGAAAAAAACGAACAGCGTGGAGAATATCTCAAGCGAACCACAAGTTAACCAATTTTCAGTCCACAAAGAAAGTTATTAAAAAATTTCGTCACAAAAAACGAAAGAAAACTTGTATTATTTACCCCCATGGTTTCAGTCCTCGCAGTGAGAATGGAGGAAAAAGGAAAATTGGAGGAAAATGTAAGAAACTTTCCCACTTGGAGAAAATCAAAAGTTTAAGTCAAATATGAACAATCAAACAAAATTATTCGTAATATCAAAGTACGCGCTCTTAACAATTCATTTATGTTGGAAGTATTTCGTATCAGAGCATTCAACACTTTTTTTTTACTTTCGTAACAGTGAAAAGTTAAGAATGCGAAGATCATTTCAATTTTTCATAGCATCATGAAGACTTTTGCCATCTTTATATCAAACAATTTGTTCTATATATCTGAGGTAGTTATACATTTTTATATTATTTATTAGTAGATCATTACGAGTCTAGGCATTTTATAAAGAGCGAGTTCAGGGAATAACTGATATATATTACCAATAGACCAAGTGAAATAATACTATTTTTACGCATAATACCCCGTATTCAGTAACTATTGGAACTAAATTAGGAACTTCTAAAATTGTAGAATTAAGATTTACGGTCTTATTTCAGCGTTATAAAATATAAATTTGGACTAAATGGAATAGGAACGTACCTATATTGGCCGCAAAGTTCTTAAAAAGCTACTGAATCAGACGTATTATGAATAATTATGAAAATTATGAAATTTTCATCATTTTTATAATTATTTAAAATACGTCTAATTCAGTAACTTTTTAAGAACGTTCCGGCCAATATAGCTACGTTCCTATTCCATTTAGTCCAAGTTGATATTTTATAACGCTGAAATAAGACCGTAAATCTAAAATCAACAATTTTAGTATGTATGTTCCTATTTCAGTTACAATAGTTAGATACTGAATACGGGGTAATGTGAACTTCACAGGTTGAGCATGTTAATTTGCATCTTGTCCTTTCTAATTCTTTTTTTAGTGTTTTTCTATTTTGCATTTCAAAATTCTTAATCAGAAAAGTATCACAATGATGGACCCAGTTCAAGCAGAGAGTTTATTACTGAATGAGAATTTCTTCCAACAAGCCATTTTTTTCAGACCAGAGAACCAAGAATGAATGAAAAATTAACTAAATCGAATATTTTTTTTAATTGCATATACGCAAACATTGGATTTTTTTCCCTTTCGGGAGTCAAATGATATTTTTATTGACAAACATACTTTTTTTGCGTTTGCGCAACATTTACCAGAAAGCATAATTGGCAAGCGAATAAAGTGATCACGTAAACCAGCCGATGACAGGTCGTAAGCCCTGTAGCTGCCTCAAGTTCCTGGTTCTTCTACAATATCCCAACTTCGATTCTATTGAGATAATAAAAAAAATGTTTGTCAATAAAAAAATTAAGAACTTCGTCTCTATTGAGATGTTAAAAATTTATCATCAAATATCATTGATGAAGAAATCCAATGTTTGCGTATATAAAATGCCAACGTCACAGTTGTTTTAGATTAAAATACAGAACATTTTAAAGAAAAATACGTAATCTACTGTGGAATAAATGGCACATAAAGAATAACACATTGCAATATATTAAAAGAAAACTTTGCACCCCTTGATGAATACAACATTATGTTTATTGTCATCGATCAGGTCTAACGACTATTCAAACTTTAAAAAAACTATGGATACCGGTCGAATTTCGACCTCTGCTGTATCACTTGTTTGTAATACTCGGTGTATTTATAATTGTGTTTAACTTTGTCAGTTAGTGCAAGACTTTGAAGATTTCAATTATAATATGAAAAGTTCAAGCCCGCGTTCCACATTAACCTCAGTATTAACAGGGAGCCGTCTAGTACCTACCTAGCGTCTTTCTGATGTTTGACTTGGAGCATACTGGAGTCAGTGAAAAGTTTCCGACCAGTCGTCTGCAGGATCTTCACTTACCATTAGTTCCTCGCTAATTCTTCGTAATTGTTTAATTTCTCCACGAGACAATACCAGCCTCGTTGTTATTTCCCAACTAGTTAATAATCCTTTTTCTTTTGTCATAACAACTTCTTATCTGTCCAACATCAGTCCGTTTCAAAACGGCAGCAGTACCTACATAATAATATACTAAAAAGTATATAAATATACATCTCTGCATTTCAACCGTCTTTTTGAATTGCATTAAATTTCTTAAATACGAGTATTTAGATGGGTCGATGGCGGAGCGGTCAGCACGCTGGGTTAGTAATCCAGTGGTCGCGAGCTCGAATCCTACCTCGACCGATTTCGTTTACCACATTCATGCTTAATTTAGTGAATGTAGGAAGATGTATATGTAGAAACTTGTTTAACAAGCACATTTTTTTATTTAAACATATATATTTTATGTGCATTTTTGTTTTGATTTAATTATGCTAGGCTAAGGTAAGATTAAGATAGGATTATATTAATAGTAATGAACACTTCCTTGCACCCTGCGCAAGTGGCGAGTTTATTGCCGTATGGCAATTTCTTCCAACTAACCAGTGTTTAAAAATTAGATTACGGTTAAATTTAGATAAGTTAAATTAAATTATGTTACAAAAATAATGCCCATTTCATACTACACTTTGATCCTAACGAATTTTTGTGGTTGCATGTAGATTAAGATTAGATTATAATCGAGTACTCATTCATACATTTTTATGATTAAGACAAGATAATAACATATTAAGATCTTATCACAAGTAGCCTTGCTATTATTTCCAGTATCAGTGGTGCAAATATTTTGCTCTAAACCTAGGCTTAGAGCAACGCATTTGCACTATTGTCACTGTAATCATGGACAACCTACCATCAAGTTACCATTAAATCCATTAATGAGATTTTACCGTTTCTAATCTGAATTCTGAGTAAATCCGTATATATATATATATATATATATATATATATATATATATATATATATATATATATATATATATATATATATATATATATATATATATATATATATATATATATATATATATATATATATATATATATATATATATATATATATATATATATATATATATATATATATATATATATATATATATATATATATATATATATATATATATATATATATATATATATATATATATATATATATATATATATATATATATATATATATATATATATATATATATATATATATATATATATATATATATATATATATATATATATATATATATATATATATATATATATATATATATATATATATATATATATATATATATATATATATATATATATATATATATATATATATATATATACGGATTTACTCAGAATTCAGATTAGAACATTTCTTATGTCTGTGCCCCCCCCCCCCTTATAACATGTGTTGTATACAAAACAAAATATCTTAAAACATTCAATAATTTGGATTTAAGGGTTTATAGTTTGGTGCTTATTCTTTAACTAGGTATACATACTATCGCTATCGACAGTTGGATCTCGTATGTTACATGCAACTAGTTGAAATAGTTTTCATATTTCCATATTTTTAATTTTTTTCTTATCAATTTAAAGCACAATGATACATATATGAGTGTGTATTTATTGTTAAGGTTTACTCGGGTTTTGAATCCCGTATATGCAGCTTAAAATAGGTCGGAACCTATTTGAATCTTTATATATTGACACTCACCGATGTTGAACTATTCGAAAAAGACGAATATTATATTTATTCTATTATTGAATTGATTAAACTACTTTCAGTTACTTTAAATGAAAAGTACGTGGTTCATAAAATAATAGAGTTTAGAGGTAGAGAAATGAAAGGTATTAAATACTATAAAATACATACCTACAATTTAATACTATGTATATTTTAGTTTCAGGTATACAAATATAAATAATAAACATACGAAATAAACACGAAAGAGGAGAGATTGGCACTGAAGTGCTTCGCTTGCACGTTCAGTTAAATACCCCCCTAGCGTCAAATTTCAGAAAGATCGATGCTCGCTAATTGGACGCTAGGAGGCGTATGCATCTATTTGACAGGGCGGTCGCTAGGCGCTGTGCCGCCCCAAAGTTTAGACAAACAATTGTCTGCGGGTGCGCATTATCTTATAAAATGTAGCACGTCACATGCATGTATGCCCACACACAAGTGTCATCTCACCTTAAAACACAATTTTCAGAATGGGTGGTGAATCTCATTGCTGGACTATTCGGGATTTCAGTAAACATTATATTAAGATAAAATATAAGCAGGTACCACATTAGAAATAAAAAAAATCCTTACAACACACGGAAGAAGAACACACGGAAACGGTAAAATCTCATTAATGGATTTAATGGTAACTTGATGGTAGGTTGTCCATGATTACAGTGACAATAGTGCAAATGCGTTGCTCTAAGCCTAGGTTTAGAGCAAAATATTTGCACCACTGATACTGGAAATAATAGCAAGGCTACTTGTGATAAGATCTTAATATGTTATTATCTTGTCTTAATCATAAAAATGTATGAATGAGTACTCGATTATAATCTAATCTTAATCTACATGCAACCACAAAAATTCGTTAGGATCAAAGTGTAGAATCATAATACAGCGGAGACTATCAGACAGGAAGTTTGTCATATAATTAGAAGATCTTCTCCTCCAAAACACAACATATCGAAACAAGAAATGAGAGCTCTTAAAGATCTGCGTGCAAACAAAGAAATAGTTATTCTTCCGGCCGACAAAGGAAACGCTACTGTCATTATGAAAAGTGTGGACTACCACTCAAAGTTAACCGAATTACTTAAAGACCCAGCATATAAACTACACAACAGCAATCCGATAACATATTTAGAAAAAACAACTAAATCGAAAATAATGGCATCTCTTCTACATCCGGATATAAAGAAATCATTAATTCCAAGAGAAAAGTCGTCGCGGTTCCCAAAATTGTACGGTTTACCCAAAGTACATAAAGCAGACAATCCTCTCAGACCCATAGTCAGCTCAGTCGGTTCACCTCTTCAAATGCTATCTAAATACCTTGCAAATTATCTACAGCCAGATGTTGAAACAGCTGAATCATATGTAAAAAACTCCGAACATTTCATAAAGATAATATCCAATCAAAGATTAGATAAAGGTGATATTTTGGTTAGTTTTGACGTGGTCTCACTCTTCACAAATATACCTACAGATGAAGCATTAGAAGTAATAAGAGAAATCTCCAACCCACCGGAACACATAATTGAATTAATAGAACACTGCTTAAACAACACATATTTCATTTATAACGACAAAATTTATAAGCAAATTAAAGGAGCTCCAATGGGCTTATCACTTTCACCTCCTGTAGCTAACTTGTATATGACTAAATTTGAGAAGCGTGCCATACAGGAAGCTACATTAAAACCAAAATTATGGGTTCGATACGTGGATGACACATTCATCATTTGGCCACACGGTTTGGATGAACTATATAAGTTTCTTAATTTCCTCAATGTTTTTCATAAAGACATCAAGTTTACAATGGAAACAGAAGAGAACAACCAGCTAGCGTTTCTAGATGTCCTAGTGATAAAAAGGGAAGATGGAACCCTGGGCCATACGGTATACAGAAAAGCGACCCACACAAATAGATATCTCCACGCAGCATCCAACCACCACCCGGCACAAATTGCATCAGTGGCGAACACCCTGGTCACACGATCAATGAGAATAGCAGACCCGGATCACATAGAAGAAGAACTCAAATATGTGAAGAACGCGCTAAGATGTAACGGTTTCTCAAATTCTATCATAAACAAAGCTCTCAAAAACCATTCCAGAATTAAATCAAACAATCAAAATAAAGAAAAACCCATAGCAACAGCGTTTTTGCCATATATATAGGGCACAACGGACAAAATCAGCCGATTATTAAAGAAACACAATATCAGAAGTCATACGTGGGCAAAAGTAATAGGAAAATATCGGCCCGCGTAGCAGAGCATATGGTGGACGTAAAGAATAAGAAATTAACGTCATCTTTAGTGCAACACACTCTAAAAGAAGGCCATCAGATGAATTTCGAGAACGCAAAAGTAATTGCAAACATAAATAATGAACCAGTCAGAATATATCGGGAGGCTATTGAGATATTTAAAAGAAATAATATAATTAATCATAGAGACGACAGTACCTATCCGTTTACCCCAAACATGGCAAAATATTTTATATTTAAATAAATTCGACAATAAAAACAAAATAATTGAAACAAATAAAATAGATAAAGAAACTACTAAATACGAAAAGCGTATCACGCGCAGCCAAACAAAACAAGCGACAGCCATAGCGCGCGGGAGTACCACCACCCACCACCCACCCACGCAACAGCCGTAACGGTAACTACACGTGGACACTAGCGCCACGCTACCGGAGTCGCGGCACTTTTGGAACTTCATCACTTAACGGTCGGTGCCCGAAGCAAGCGGACGTATTTTACGTGTGTCGTGCTACGAAGCTAGCTGTTCAAGTCCCTGAAGATGGACAATGTGATTTGTTCGAAACGTCGGTTGACGAACGGTCTTAGTAAAGACCAAGTGACGCGGGTTATCCCCAAAGTTATTAATAATTCATATATATATATATATATATATATATATATATATATATATATATATATATATATATATATATATATATATATATATATATATATATATATATATATATATATATATATATATATATATATATATATATATATATATATATATATATATATATATATATATATATATATATATATATATATATATATATATATATATATATATATATATATATATATATATATATATATATATATAGAACATATATGCTGCGAAGCCTCTAAGTTGGTGTTTTTTGACTTCAAAGTTGGAAAAACCGTGAAAAATATAGACCCTACATACAAATCTCGCGTATCCTGGCTTGAAACATTGCCTATATGTTAAGAGAACAAAGGTCTCTTTAACAAATCTACAGTTGGATAATTTTGTAGAAGGTACATACCTACCTAAATTTTTGTGTCAAATAAAAACTTGCAAGAAATGTCGTCTGCAAAATTTTATCATCGAAAGCGTTTATTTCCAGCACAATAACGTGGCCGTATGAACTCGTCTACACGAAACGGTGATTTTTGTATTTTTATTGTTTTAATTTGAATAATAGCACTTAACAAAATTGTCTCCCTACAGTAGGTGCGAACCAAGTTGTAAAATAGACAAATAGACGAAAAAAAATGTAAACACGTTGAAAGTGTATTAAAACAAGCAATACTCTTGCATGTATGAAAACGTTCAAAATGGCGGCACTTGCGCTAATGCGATCGTTGGTGGGTTATATTTTACACTCCAAAGGTGTTGAACGAGGCGATAATGTGAAAAAAATACCATACTATGTATTAAGCGAAAATGAATCAACCACGCAACCTCAAACACACGAATGATACAATTTCTACATGTGATTATGTTATTATTGTGTACTTATGACAATTTCTAAATTATTGTGAAGTACGCACTGCAGCAACAACAGTACTGGTTTAGGGCAGTCAATTGCAATGGAATTGTTATTCGAAATCACCCTATAGCAACAGCACTACAGAAGAAGCCATTGAATATTTGTTGAGTACGTATGTACTTTTGCTGTCTCGTATGTATTTTTACTTTTTACCAAATACATAATGGAAAACTAACGAGATTCAATATGTTTTATACGCCGCATCTTAGGTCTTAGGTCAGTAGTTGAATCTATATGTGTTCCTACATCTTACTATCTTCACAATCTACAGAAACTTATAGTCCCAAAATGATCGAATATGAGCTTTATCTTATGGTATTAAAAGCACTACATGGCATGGCTCCCACTTATCTATCCAAGATTCGCACTTTTATAAACGATAGACAGCCAAAACACGATTCTACATCTATATTATGCTTGATAAAAAAGTGGTTTAAACATCTGGTTTCCAACCCTATTTAAATGGTTTAAACCATGTTATTTGAAATCTATTGAAATTAACATAAATCGAAAGAACGAGGATCTATTTGATACCGTTATTATACAAGACGATATTGTTCCGTTTTATCTTGAATAAATATTATCTTAAAAGGCTAAAAAAATAGCAATAGGTACATATTGTCATGTTATTTTGTAAAATAACCTGACTTACCTCCTCTCAGCAGAAACTTGAGAAAGGACTATCCATTTTGAAAAGAAATCAGTAAATTGTTGGGATAAAATTGCATTATTAGGCAGATTTTTTTTGTCGGCGTACAACAGCGTGGCAAATCACCGAACGGAAACACCGGTGTAAAGCGTTCCTTTTTTTGGCAATTTTACCAAGGTGAGGTGACGTGTCCGAATTAAAAATGGACGTCACTTAAACTAACAAAAAATAGCGCTGTCGCGCTTATAATATACCTAATTAATAATGTAATTCAAAGGGACTAGTTGGAAAATGGGTAAGTCTCCATGCCTTTTCTTTTCAAATAATTAGTTTGACGTCCGCCGACACACAATAATGTAATGTATAATTATAATATTACAGGGTTAACGTCCCCAAACTTCCTTCCCACTAGTTCTTATGTATTTTATATAATATTTATCTACTCGTATTCTTCTGACCAAAAGTTGAACAATGTCATTCTTCGACAACCGATAATTTCGAAGACAGGAAATATTTGGAAATAACTAGTTGCATGTAACACATGAGATCCAACTGTCGATAGTGATAGTATGTATAGTTGAAGAATAAGTACCAAACTATAATCCCATAAACACAAATTATTTAATATTTTAAGATATTTGATTTTCTATACAACACTTGTACCTATATATGTATGTCAAGATAGGATAGTATGGAGGTCAGTCCTTTGATCCTACGCAGAATATGAAAACAGCATGATGGTATGTATGTATGTTTGGAGATTAGTATCAAATAATTAGGTTTTCTTAGATATTGTGTGTAGGCGATTGCCATATAAATTGTATGAAGAAATGTCGTCACTAAATTCAATTTTTATAAAAATTGTTAAAAAAAGTTTGAGATGTGCTAATACATCTTGTATATTTTTTATAGAAAATTAAATTATCTAGATGGGGTGTTTCGGCTTTTTTCGATATTTTTAAAATATTTGGAAATATAGGCAGTTAAACTCATAAATTTATCATAAAAAAAATATTTTTCTTAATAAAAAATGTTTGAGAAACCCTGGAATTTTTTTGAAAAAATTAATTTGAGATTTTGTATTTTTCTATGTTTATACCAATTTTCAGCGTTCTAGCTTTTATGGTTTCTGAGATATATGGAAAAATAAAGTAAAAATTCAAAAGTTGATAACCCCTGACTGAAACAAAAATTCAAAATTCTGAGTATAAAACTTTGTAGGCCTATAACTGTTTATATATTCTGAAATTTTGGGCTCTGTTAATTGAGCGGATCAAAAGTTATAAGGGGGGGGGACACACACACACAGACACACAGACACACGAAATGTTCTACTCCGAATTCTGAGTAAATCCGTGTATGGAACATATATGCTGCGAGTGTTTTTTGACTTCAAAGTTGGAAAAGCCGTGAATAAAGTAGACCTCTCCATACAATTCTCGCGTATTCTGGCTTGATACATTGTCGATATGTTAAGAGAACAAAGTTCTCCTGAACAAATCGACAGTTGGATAAAATAATGTATTAACAATGAATCAAGATGGCGATGACGCCGCATCTCTTGGCATCGGAATACAGACTTTTTCTGTGAACTGCAATTTCTCATAATCCAGTCTATTCAATCATCATGCTGTCTTAATAACATAAATGTTCTAATTTTATATCGTTAGAAATGAAATGTCTATGTAATTTTGTAAAACTTAAATTCTCGTCGACCATTTTTTTGTTGTATTAAAATTTTGTATAAAATACCATGATTATGTAAATTTGGCCAAATAGTTGAAATGATAACTTTTTTATTAAAAATGCTTTGTTGGATGTTATGTTGATCTAGGAGAGTCAACATAACATCCAACATAACATCCAACCGGTTTAATATCAAATTACAATAATCTAGATCTTTCTAAAAAAAAATAATTTTGGTTTTGCAATGTTTATGAAATGAAAAATCTGTAAATGAGGTTGTTCTAGTATATTTGTATAAAACGGGTAATTTTATAAGAAACAAAAAAAATTAAACTGAACAAAATAAATTAGGAATTGTTTCATAATTCATTGTTTTGTATTTATCTCTCCTCCTTTTGCCCCTTTGATGATCTGACAGGAAATAATCAAGTATTTAATGTAATAATTTATATTTATTTTGGTATAATGGTAGTCTTTCAGATAGACTTCCCTTCATTAATTTCTTTGAATAAGAGTAAAACTCTCTTAGGACAAATTGCGACCCTGATATTTTAATATTTGGTAGTTTCTCATGCAAACGGCTGGCTGGCCGGTGGTGCGGGTTCGAATCCGGGTGGCCTCTCCCACCATGGCTTTAACCCTCACAATATAGGAGGCAGTATATCAATGGAAATATTATGTATGTAAATAATGTTTGTCTAGATGGAATCGTTCGGCATCATACTCTCAGTGCATACCCCAATATGATATATAAAATATTTTGTGCCCACTGTTGGTATCAACGAACCAGATACAAACTAAAAGTTACCCACGTATGTTAATATTTCTCTCGTTTTCTTTTAGTCTTGTTCAGCAAAAATTCCATGAAATTTGCATCGCAGAAAAATAGTCGCGCCCCAGGGAGGAAAAGATCTGTAAAGTTCACTCATGTAAAACAGTCATTCCCATTGTTTTAAGAACTTGGGAGTATGATTTCTAGTGTTTTAAGCGTAGCAACTTTTCTCGTACAAAGCAAATACTCGATGCTGCGAGGAGACAATAAGATTTTCTGCTGTTCCGCTAAGAGAAGAGTCATTTTATTGAAAGGAAAAATATTGCTACGAGCGAAATTATTATACATACTTTCAACGGGTTCCGATGAAGATAATATTTTTTGTTTATCGCGGATTGCACACTCATTGTTATGTTTCCATTGTTGATTGAGTTGCTGGTGCTGTTTGATTTGAAAATTTCGTTTTTTTTATTAACGAAATTCTGAGACCTCTTATTGATATTGAAAATCAAAAAGAAGTTTACTATATACCTATTCAAAAGCTTAATTAAAAAAAGTAACAATAGACGCCGACGTTTTGATCCAAGAGTCTCGAAGGAAAAATTGGCATTCATACCTATTATAATTAGGTATAAATTCAATTGTGTTTTGTTCCTTTGCAATATTTATAATTTTTTCACGTTTAAATTCTTTGAATAATTATTATAAATACTATTGATTTATTTTTCTTCTATAATAATTTTAACTGTTATTCAGGACGACCGTTTCGTCTAATGAAAGCCTTTTTCTCAGAGCAGATTTGGAAAGAAAATATAATATAGGTAATAGGTATTTGTCAAATTAAAAAATATAAAAATTTGGTTGGCATAAAAACGCAAGTTATCATGCATCATTGCTTTTTACAAAGATTAAATCAATATTTAAATAAAAATAAAATAACATGTTTTTAAAATTATTATGTATCATAAAATCGCTATTTTTCACTATTAATACAGATATTATAACAAAAAGCTGGTTATCCTTAGATGAAATTAATATTATTTATTTATTTAATATTGCTTCTCGGGCAACTAACAGGTACTATGTAAATATTAATTTAACACGCACCCAATTACAAGTTGCCACATTCTGGAGACTTACGATATTTATCGTCTCACAGATCCAGACTGAAAACACAATTTAAAAACTGTGTCTCCACCGGGAATCGAACCCGGGACCTTTAGCTCAGGAGTCAGATACCCAACCCACTGGGCCATGAAGGCCGACATTATGTGTAGTTTGATAAGCATAATACCAAAATCATTAATTATAATGAATTTCAATATAATGAAACTATAGGCAGATTATTTTTATTTTAATCATCCGGTTATGAAACTATATAATTTATTCATTGAATTCACAAGTCCATTTATGTTTTTGTAAACTGTTCTAATAATAATTTGATATAAATCATTTTTATAAAAACCAGGATGTCAATCTAATTTGAAATAATATAAATTAAACGAAGCTGGCGGCAATTAAAGTTAATAATTAGCGCGTGTACAACAAATAGAGTTTATTTTCCATTCTATTTTAGTATTTTCTATTCTATTCTATTCAATTCTATCTATAAACACAATCAAAATTAACCGATGTCTATGAATCCGTAACAAATAGGGTAAACTTCAAGTAGGTGTCCACACATCACAAGTTCTCAAATAGTGAATTGAAATAATTACACGAATTCATGCGTAAAAATAAATTCACTTACATACCCTCCATCACACCTTTCCCCTACAAATTAACATTATTTCACAAATGGTCGTCTGTTATTGAAACTTTTCTTAACTCCTTTCAAGAATTGTTCATTGGACCGTGCCAATATTTTTATGACTGGCTCCTTCCTCTCACTCCTTCTCACCTTCTCATTAATTTTGGTCAGTCGAGCATCATTCATTCTTTCTATGTGGCCAAACTATTTCAGTATGTTTTCTTGCATTCTAAGTTACAGTCAGTTCATATATCTTCTTTCCTTGTTAAAAATTCCTTATATCAGTTACCTCATGAGCCTCGAAGTTTATAATAAATCAATTTAGCTGACAATCCGCATCTCAAGAGAGAAATTGATAAGGATAACATTAGGCCAACATGCCTAGAAAGGAATAAAGAAGAAACTTAAAAAAAATATAGTGAGCTGTAAAGTTTTGTTTCGGAATCAATCGCTAGTATTACTTTTAAGCAGGTAGGTATCCAAAAATAATTTTTAAAGGGGACACTATTTCATAAAATTTACAAAGCACTGTTTTATAGAGAGAAGCATACACTGTTGATGGCATAGTTGAAGATTGTATTGTCTGTCTGTTTATAGTGCATTTGTTGAAACGCGTCCATCCGGTATATAGTATCAGTGGTTTTGTATAGAGGACGCAAGCAATAAACCAATATGCCATGTTATTAGTTAACCACGTTTCCTTTCCCTGGAATATCAAATTTCTTCACAAAAAAAAACATCCAACCTACCCACCGTGTGTGAATAATAATACAGAGCGCTAAAAATCACTCATCTCTGAATCATACAGACAAAGGGAGGTGACTGGTAAATGTGTGGTTTAAAGAAGAAATGATCAATAAAAAAAATAATGTATTGTTTATAATTTCGAAGAATAATTAGAAATGAACTAGAGAATGTTGAAAAAACCTCCAACTGCTTGCTATAAAAAACCAGTCTGTGTCCTTTGACCATTATGGTGGGTCTTTTTCTTGATTTTTGATTTTCTAAAATTGCCTCTAGGATAGCTTAATAATATGATTCATAAACTAGATAAAAAATATTGCGTTTTCGGATAGCGTAATTCACTTGAATTTTTGAAAAATCAATTGATTTTTAAATCTATATACGAATAAAAGAGTGAACTGCTGCTGTGAAATATATTTATAAAAAGACAGAATAATAAAAAAAATGCCTAATATAATATAAAAAATAATTAAAGATAAATCATAATCCTTTTTCAACCTGTTTACAGAGCTTCCTTTAAAACTTTGTGCTCATTTCCAGAAAGGACCATGATAAATTTGAGAATCTCCTTGTAGAAGATCAATCGATTTGATTAAGTTACCTTGCAAAATCCGCTACAGGATCCACAATCGCCGAAGCAATGTTGTATATCTAATAATGCCTTCATTGAGAGTAGAAATTTTACTTTTAACTATATTTTTATGATATTTAAGGATTAATAATGCGCTCTGAGTTTCTTAACAAGAAAGGTTTTGTATTGTATCAAGTCTCGTTTCTACAAAGTGTCCACGAAACTCAACTCGTTTTCTTTGTCGGTGGCATTTGGGTGTCCAAAACCGCAAATTTTGGCACGTCTTCAATATCTTCCAGCGTTTTTCACATGCTTGGTAGGCCATGCGAATCCTGGACACCAGATTTATAATGTTACTTGGACCGACCGACGTTCTTGAGAACGAAAGAATATTTCAACATTAGGACAACTCCAAGGGGATGCACACATCTATTTACTGGAAGACTTGAACCTGTTTAGTTTTTTTCTTTTTTATGCCGTTTTATTTGATGTTTAAAAAAAGATAATAAATATGACATTGTATTGAACGAAAAAAACTTGCGTGTTTCTTGTATCATAACGAATGATTGCCATGTACATTATTTTGACATTAAAATCTTAACTATGTAAATAAATGGTAAATAATTTCAATATTGTCAACAAGCCAAGGTTCCAAGATAAAGCTTTTGACAAATATTCCATCAGCGCTGTGTGTTCTATGCGCTTGGGACACTGTTTTACCAGAGATCATCTTATAAAAATAGGAATAATCGATAGCAGTCTCTGCGAGGGCATGATGATGAGTGATAAGACACAAGATCGTTTGTTTCTTGAATGCCCCGTAAATGATAGATTTCCGAACTTTTATACTGACCTAACTGAGATTGGAGTTCCAATTTATAACAAATATGAGGACATTGTTGAGCTACAGCTCCTGGGAGGTGAACATATAAAAAAATCATCAAACTTAACGCCATTAAAATCTAACACTATACACAAAATTGAATTAAAATAAATATACCAAATTATTTTAAATTTGGTGATAGACATAGGGAGGCTGCGATGGGCAGGACACGTGGAAAGAATGGGAGTTGAAAGAGTACCAAATAGGATCCTGCACACAAAGCCACAAGGTAGACGAAACGTTGGTAGACCCAAGCTCTGATGGCTGGATGGCGTGCTACGGGATGTGGAGGCTGTTGATGTAAGGGACTGGAGGGGAGCATATCAGGATAGAGGGAAGATGGCGAGGAATGCTGGAAGAGGCCAAGGCCCGCAATGGGCTATGGAGCCATTGATGATGATGAATTTTCATTTTTATATATGTAAGAACGATTATTGAAGTTAACGTAGGTATATGGCTAAGGGTTGAAGAATGAAGAGCCACCAACAAAATATAAAAAAGGCGTTTGAAATTGTATGAAAGATACATACCGTCATCATTACATAATATACCATCACACCATGTCACTCATGGGGTGGGTAGGCAGAGAGAACCGAATGCAAATTTTATTTCTATCTTGCCACACATTGATGTTGAATTCGTTTTTTTTATATGAAAGATTATCATAGATCAGGTCCAATGAGCTTTAAAATTTTAAAATTTAATGAATTACGGTCGAATTTTAACCAATGAACGATGACTAGAAATTATTAAAATGCGTTAATTTTAAAGCGACCGGGACAAATAATTCTATGACAAGGACACTGAGACACAGATTTCAAAACCGGTATCTGTGACTTATGACAAGGCATAAAATTATGACAATTGCTGGCAACATTTCTTACAGGATAATTTTATAATTCTATGATCTATCTAAAAATGGATTATTATAAATATGTTTGGATTGTGATAACGTGTAACGCGTTGTGATTTTCTTTGAAACGTTTGAAATGAAACAAATTTCGTTGTGTGATTGATGACATGTCACCAGTCACCATTCATACCTACATGTGACACCAAAATACCATATTCCTATTCTTTTTTCTCACCAACCAACCAATGCCGTGATATAATTTTTTTATGATGACAATACATTTTATATATTTATTTCACACGATAAATATTGGGAATGAATTGTTTACGTAACGTTTTTTACAAAGTTAAGTAGCGAAACAACTAAACACTGATTACTTAATTATTGATTGAACTTATGCTGAATTTATTCGATATTTACCGAATAAAAGGATAATTTTATTTTGTTTTGTGTACTTGAAATAGGTAGACATCAAAATGAAAAAAAAAGATTCAGTAATCATAATTTAACTAATGTCATTCTACTCCAAATTTTGTTTTGGTGGTTATTTTTATTGTGATTTTTTTTATTGTTACGATTTTTTTTCTTTTTATTGTTGTTCATTTTATTTTTATGTATTTTTTCTGTAAAACATGTATGTGTAATATTTTGTATATATTTGATAATAATAAATATAAGTAAGTATTTTATAATAATAAATGTGCTTGGAAAACTGACTCTGTCTTATGAAACAGTTATCTTTAATATACTTTGTTTAAAATATTGTGATCTAAATTAATAAGTAAATATTTTTAAACTATTTTTCAATGATTGGTCTGTTTCAGAAAAAAAATAGTTTAATCATTTCCCGTATTTTATGATGTTCTTAAGATTGAATTCAAAATTGACAGTTTTGTGAACACTTTTTTTGTTTTTAAAGATCATTCAAATTTTTATTTGTCTTCGGAATCGAACCCAATGTTCAGTTACTATTTTTTAGTACTGAAAATTCACTATCTAACAAAAATCACATCACATATTTATTTTCATTTACACAAAAAGCTCTTTTATATTTTTATGATAACATCTAATTTTTAGTATTTATATTATTTCTGAAACTACAATATCAATATTGGTATGTTCAATTGTTTATTGTTTCATTTATATAACCAATAAATATTTAAATTATTGATATATAATTTATTTTTTAACTTAAGCTTAGCTAAATAATGCAATTCCGGTGTAAATAATATTATGTGACACAAAACAAAATATGTTACATTAAATTAATTAATTTTAAACCTGATTTTCGGATAAACATCAAATATTCGTTTCAAAATGCCTTTCGTTTTTATCGCATTATTTTACATAAACTCCTGTGATATTAATATTCTTTCTATGTATTATCATATATTATACCCTTGTAGAGACATTTTATTTCCATATATCCTCTATAAGATAGCGTAGTGTCTCCCTGAAGTATAAGGTTTCAAACTCCAGTATTTTCAGCATAATATGAAACTTAAATTTCTTTCGTCGGTACCTACCTTAGAAATTCTTGTAAATTTTATTCATAAACATATTGCCTCTATATATGAATTTATCAGTTTCATTTTAAATGAATATTTTTCTCAAATATATGATTTCCAGAAATGTAAATAATATTATCCATCTGGATTTTTATTGTATTTTTTGCAACGATCTCACTCAAATAAAAGATTTTCCACTTTCCATAGAACCTTGTATTTATACTGAAAATTTTTAAACTTTTCTCTATAAATACTTCATAATTTATTTCCTTGATTATTAAAATATGGTCTCCGTAAATTCAAAATACTAAACGTTTTTATTTCTATGAAATATTTGAATCTTTTGAAGGCAAAAAAATTGGTAGTTTATGAAAATAGGTACATATTTATGACGCTGGGAAAGAATAAATAAAACATTCTATTTTATTTTTTATACAAAAACATACATTTTTACAGTACCTATAACTGTTTCACTTTCAAAAAATTCTCTTCCGAAGTTGCTATACCTTTAAATATATGAGAAATTACTAATACTTAAATTACTTTAATTCTTGGCACCAAGTATGTACCTGATGTTTCTTCTTATGTATGTCCTTTGAGGTAGAGCTCATAATGTGCCAGAAAAGTGCATGCTTGCAATAAATACAAGATATGCATGAAAACGTAAAAACGCTAATAAGGAATAGGATCGGGAACTTCAACAGAATTTTATATAAAGTTAGGGGCACATCAAGGATCGGTAGTCATTTAGTATTTATGACTAGATTTATTTAAAAAATATAATGAAACGTTACTAGCATTCAGTACTTTGAATCTCTTAAAAAAATCTTCAGAAGAAGACCTAAAACGTTATTTGCTATTTTTTTTCTTTTTTAATACATTTTGTTATTTAATTATTGGATACAATCACGTACGTGCAGCACTACCCCATGCACTTATTACATAATTGATAGTAATATTCTGGCATAGAGAGTAGTAGGTACTCTATTTTTATAAAGATGTGATTTTATTCATAGTAAGATATGATTTTTGTTCATAGAAATATATGATGATTCAATTTCACATCATAAATATGAAAGAAAGAAAGTATTTATGACTGATTAAAAATAAACTATTTACTTTATGAAATTTTTTTCATATGATTTTTTTTAAATACCTACTCAGATTTTAAACGATCATACGCAATTCACGTTTAACATTCACATTTCTCCCTTCAAGGTTATGTTGGCTATTTATTATCTTTTATTTTGTACAATTATATTATTGCAAAATATCAACTCATGCCAAACCCGATTATTTTTTGTACGTCTCCCCGATATAACAATCAGCATTCATTGGTATGAATTCAATATTTGTGACTTCTTTTGTCAGGACATTTCTTAGCCGCAAAAGTAAACATTGATGAATAGTATTAGTGAGGAAGAATACTGTGATGATAAAGTAAAAGAAGGTGATGGTATAATAGTGCATGTGTATGCATGTACCTGGTTGATGTCATTAAAGTTAACTATATTGTTAACATTTGAATTCTTTATCAACAATGACAGAAGGACAAACAAGCAAAGGTGTGATGAATCGCAATCGTTTGTCATTTGTTACATAGACACGGTTTTTCTATTCAAATTTCAAATAAAAAAAATATTTTTGAATAACAAAATTTAAAAAAAAAGTGGGTTTTGGAGCACAATATACTCCACACTACCAAGTAATGCCACAAAAGTCTTAAAATTTTGTATGTAAAATTTTCAGCATTTTTATAAAATGAGTTTGTTAAATTATTTTTGATTATATTATTTTATGTGCCTTTTTAGCAATTTTTTTTTAAAAATATCAATTTTTCAGTTACTTGAGTTTGGGGTCACATTGAAATATTTGACAGTAAAAAAATAAAACACTATTCAGATATCCTTCAAAATCTAATAGGGTATATGTGAGTGTTAAATATACAAATTTTAAAAATTTGAAATGAATCGAATGAGTCTATAATCGATAAAGTATAATAAATACGCCGTACATAGAATATAGTACATAGCACATAGTATACAGCACACACACAGATATATTCATAACTCCCCACTATATCCCTTGGGGTATTGAGGAGTAAAAACAAACATATTCCCTATGACCAATTCAATAAGTAGCAAAAAATAGTAAATATGCATATATTTATTTTGTTAACAAATAAATCTGAAGCATTTTACTGAGACGTTGAAATCTGTACACATGTGGTAAGTATAATTTATCTAACCAATCCAACCAACCTATAATAAATGAAAATATGGTTTTAGAAAGTGAGTGAAATTGTGGAAATTCTAACAAAAAAAATTAGTTCATTTATTTGATTTCCTGTGTAAGTCGTATATTTAAACACAAATTTCTTTTTTTTAAGTTGATATTGAAAAACTATTCCAGTATAGATGACAACCATGAACGTGTGTACGTACATATATAGGTAGATAATGTTGTGTTGTATAGTAAGTATACATAGAGTATAAAGATATCATTGCTGAATCTTTTGCGAATTATTTCCGCTGTTGCGCCTGTACGTCGTATTAAGGGCGGCCAGTTAAGGCGACTACATAAAAACACGGAAAAGCGCAAAAAAACATTTTCTTGACATAATTAAAAATGAGTCATTCAATATATTTATTCATTTTAAACTTATGTGAAAACAAGAGCACAAAATTATATTCATTGCTTATAGCCAATCTCTTCCGATCAATCCCTTTCAATAGTTAAAGAAACCTCTTTTGATTTCGGAATGATATTTAGGTACTATAATGTATTTATCCAACTGTCGATTCAAGAGAATTTATTTATCTTAACATATCGACAAAGTATCAAACCAAGATACGCGGTATGGCGGATGCGTAGTTAAAAAAATATTGAATGTTGTTGAATTGATATTATTATGATGCGGTTTTTAATGGGTGCGTGGTTTCACCTATATTGGGAAGAGACAAATATTAACGCTAAGCGCAAATGACTCATACCAGATAAACTGTAACAAAGTTCCTATCTGAAGGAATGTGGAAGGCTGAAGGACTCTAGATCATTCCTCTCAGCTCCTGATTACGTGGTGACGAAACACTTAAATATTGAATATACAGCACAAGCACAGATAGGTCAATTAGCGGGATGAAAAATGTTTTATTAAATTGAACACGATAATCGTACTGTTTTTTGCTCAGACAAGCGATGCGAAACTTATATGTAGTTTTGAGCGATGCGGATTTGATATTTATGCGAGGTTCAAGTTGATACTAAATAGTGATCATGCGTTTGGTACTGAGCGGCGATGATATTATTGTTGCGGGTGAAGCGGGTGAAGATGGACAATATATGTAGGTAGGAAAAGGGCATAGGTACTGGATAATGGGAAGGCGGACCACTTTATTCCACTGACATCCAATCCAGTCACATAAATCCCGTCACTTTACCTCATCATCAATACATTGGCGAAACCAATTCGCGAGATATGTATACAGGGTCTATATTTTTCACGGTTTTTATATTTTTAGAGGTATCCTCTCGACCACCAGAGAGACGTGCTCGTCAATGATTGTCCGAGTAGGTACAATCGAAATATTGCACAAAAAAAATAACTAACTAGAAAAAAATATACATTCAGACTTTCCATCCGTGGCACAAATTATGCACAGCACTATATACAGAGCATGCAGAAATTATGATTCTTTCTTTTATGACATTGATCTCTTCAACTCAACGCATAGAAGATTTAAAGTATCCATTTTGGCCACGTTCCCTCATCGCTCTGAGTGATCTTACGCATGCTTCCCATATCGCCCCATTTCCTTTCAATTTCCTACAGCAAATAATATTATGCAACTGATTGTTTTTTTTTTCTCAATTCATGTTTTGTTGACCAGCCATAATCATCATACATTTTTGGATTATGTGTTGTATTAATGTCTGCTTGTCCTATGTACTTAATTGACTGTATGCTTGTCTTCAATAAATAAAATAAAACTAAAATAAAATATATACCCCTTCACGAAAAGTTTTATTATATTATATATGGAATACGGAATAGAACATTATGAGCGTCTGTGTGTCCATCCCCCACTTATAACTATTGATTCGCTCGATGCCATATATCTCAAAAATCATAAAAGATAGAACACTGAAATTTTGTATAAATATAGACAAATACAAAATCTCAAATTTATTTTTTGTACTTTTATTATAAAGTTCATTTTTTATAGATGATTATGTGAAATAAAGTTGTTTTTTTTTTACTTCTACTATCATGATTCGATAAAAGGTTTCAAACCTTGTACATAGTCGTCCAATGTACCTTTTCTGAGTCTTCTTTGTACCTACATAAATATGCTCCCACAGGGAACGGCCATGGCCAAAATGAAAGTTCGTTTTGGCAAATACTTAGTAATGATTCTATCCATAGCCGACTTAAGGGCGAGGGTTAAAAATATATTATTGGGGTGAGAAGACATCTTTTGTATGAGTCCCAAAATAATTTATCAGCCTCAAGTGGATACCGTGATAATAGTCGGGGCCATTGTATGCTCGTTATCTTTGATTCTTTACAAAGAACGATACGTACTGCAAACATTTCTGCAAATAACGATTAATCACAGAACGTAAAAGATTAGACGACAAAAAATCGGAATAATAAGTATACAAAAAAAAACTATTTTTATTTTGCCAAGATATTATTCAGAAAATAAGGTAGGTAGGTACCTACCTTAAAAAACATCATTTAATAAATTAACGCAATTAAGCTTGATAAATTAGTATTTATTTTTGCTTTTGTGTTGATGGAATATGTGAAGAAAAAAAAAACAATCTTATGATTGCAAAATAGCCATAGCAATTTTAAACTAATACTGCCTCAGAACAGAATATGTCTAGTGAGTCTGTAAAATATCTAAAAGTGTGAAAAATAAAAAATTAGTTAAATTGTAATTGTAATACCTTGGTAATTTATAAACCTTTGGAACAAAAAATATTTATTCATTTGCTGTGAGGTACCAGCATGGAATTGAGTTTTTAGTCTATTGTATTATAATAATAATAATTATGAACACTTCCTTGCACCTTGCGCAAGTGGCGAGATTATTGCCGTATGGCAATTATCATCGTCTTCGGGGGTAATCGAAAATACATGAGGCAAAATAAAATCTCACATGACACCCGCACACTTATCTTTGGTTACCCCACTTTGTGGGATTTAAAAATACATAATTGATTTTTATAGCGCCGTTTAATGATTCAATGTCATCCCAAGAATGCTGATAGTTCAGTGTTTTGATATACCGTGATGATAAAAATTATAAAATTGTAACCGATTGAATGTCATATTTTAGCCACTTTAAATAGCTTTTTGTCGTGTGCACAAAATATTACATCAATGCGCTCTTTTTAAACTATGTACATCCATACCTATATCAATGTAAAACAAATTGAATTTGAGGAATGAGATATTTTTCTTGTAGATTGACAATATCTAAATGCAATTTAAAAGTGCGTAGATACTTCTATTTTACACTTTCTTTGAATCACGATATAAACTCGATTTTTCAGAATACAAAAAATATATTTTGTTTTACATGAGAAAGTTTTGACAGATGATACCAAAAATAAGAAATCGTTGTCAATGCAAAACTAATCAGTCATGTAGTACCTAATGCTTTTCGGTCCACTAATAGGTACTATGTCAAATATTAATTTAATACGCACCCAATGACAAGTTGCCACATTCCGGAGACTTGAGATATTTATAGTCTCGCAGTTCTAGACTGAAAATACAACCAAAAACTCTGCCTTCATCGGGAATCGAACCCAGGACCTGTCAATCAGCTAAATGAATAAAAATACATGTAATGAAAATTTGTCAATCACCAGAAAAAAATGCGATGTTGGTTCCTATGTGCACCCTACGCAAGTGTCCTTTCTTGCACTCCGCGCTAGTGGCGAGTTTATTTCCATATGGCAATTTCTTCCACCCAACCAGTGTTTCCAGCCCATTATTTAAAAAAAAGAAGGATGACGTTATCAATTTATTCTAGACCACCAAGTTGCAGAAGGACGACCTCTTCTCCGATGAATAGTATTTTATATAACCCACAAATTCTTCTTTTTCTTCATGGTTTGGCAGACCTAGTTGGTCTGTTCTTTAGAAACTATGCCTCCTGGGATGACGAAGTCCAGCTATCCTTCCATCTCTTGGTTGGTCTTCCGGGTAGGCGGCGGCCAGAAGAGATTTCATTTGCCGCTATATATGCAAGTCTATCACTGTCCATCCCGGCTACGTGGTTCACAGATTCACAAATTCACAGCATAATAAATTAATATTTTCGTTTACAGTAGTAATAATTCATATAACTCAGCAAAAAAAATTTCAACTGCAAGATAAAATTTATTGCCAACTTAACCTTTTTTCTCATTGTGTTTATATTATGCAGAGTTATCTAATAAACAATTTTGTTTTTACTCTATAATATCGCTGATAAGGCGAAACATTTATTTACTCATTAATGAACCCACCTCGTATATTTCAAGTCAAATTAGTTGAAATATACCAAGTGTTATAGTGCATAAATCTAAGTTCTTATCTCTAGACATGTCATAATAAGATAGCGACAAAGAACTTAAATATCATTTTAACGAGTCCATTAAATACTTTTAATTTCAATCATAAAATTTCCCAAACAGAACAATAGGAAATATATTACGCAATTAAACAATGTTGAATTTGTACAACATTTAATAATATAAGAAAAGTGTGTTGTTTCGGTTGTATGTATGTATGTATAATATAATATCGTTAATGTCTGTATATAAGTAATAATTATCTTCCTCTGATTGTTTTGTAAGACATTTTTGAAATCATTAGACATTTTTTTGATTCTCAAGTTTTATACATTTCGTTACTTAATCTATGTTATTTTAAAATATTTAATATCTTTTCCTCCTCCAATATTTTAAGCGCAACTTAATAGTACATAAATACTTTAACTTCTTCTTTGATATAAATAGAGGAGAACAATTATCATTCAATCAATTATAATTATTTGTTACATTTAATTTATTATAAAACACGAATTAGTTAGTTGATAGTGAAAATTTTACTGAATTTTCTGTCGTTCCACCGATAATTGAACCTAGTATGACTCAGTAGAGGTTCGGCTCATTGGCCTATCCACGAAAAATGACAGTTTTTTTAATATCTCAATATAGACGAAGTTGGAATATTAAGGCCCTTGTACATTAAAACTAATTTTACAAGAAAAGTATCAAACTAACTGGGGAAATCATTTTCAAAATATACTATATAGCCTACTATAGCCTCTTAAGGATGAACCGTGAAATCAAAGCACCTACAAAACCTACAACCTGTCATCGGCTGGTTTACGAGACCACTTTATGCGCTTGCGCAACGTTAACCAAATATGCCTTTTTATTGAGTTCCTTGTCAATCCAATTTTTTAATAAGGTTCCTGAAAATAAGCATTTTTTATCATTGTCATGTATGAAATGACCTTTTATCGTTGTCATGTATGAAATGACCTTTGATCATTGTCATGTATGAAATGACCTTTTTTTCGTAACGCACTATTAAAAAAATTGATTCGTAAATAATGAAATCAATATATCATTTTGAGCATGATTAAGTGATGTAATATGTAACTTTAAAAATATTCGATAAATCATTCTTTGACTTTCCTTCCAATTGTTGAAAAAAAAATATTTACTTAAAACAACTAGACGGGCGAAGCCCATTACAAAATCACGTCGTGTATAAAATCTAAATACTCGGATAAGAGAAGAAGACACATTCGTGAATGATAGACATAAAAAAGTCATGAAGTGTGTATGTATGTATGTAGGTATATAGAATTGGATTCATTATCAGTTATGAACCGAAAGATAGTAAAATATTATATTATACCTACAAAACATCACAATGAAATAAATGGACCAAAGAAAACAGTAAATTTAACAGGCTTAAGTGACGTCATTACTAAACACTACCGTTTAATGGAATACTGTCGTAAAAAAACTATAGGGTGTCTAGGGAATGTATTTTGGTTTATCAGTAATAGCGCTATATTATAATAGACAATAAATATTATTTATGCTGCAACTGTTGCATATTATAAGTAGTGTACTGTAGTTAACACAAGTGAAATATTATTTGATATTTTAGGACCTATGCATGTTTTTACTTTCCAATGTAATGGTGGAAACTTATCGTTTAGCATTTTGAAAAAAAAAATATTTATATATTTGTTTTTTTATTAAAGGATACGGTAGTCGAGTAGATAGTGAATAATTTGAGCTTCTTCATGATGAAAATGATTCTCTTAAAGAGTTCGTGAGGTGAGATTTTCACAAAAACGGCGCTATATAAGTCATCCCAAATTGATATTTTGACTAGGCATAAACGCGCCATTTTAACAATAACGTCGTACATCATGTTTACATAGTAAATTAATCATAAAAAAACGAGTGGGTTGTGGCCAACGCTAAACTCTCCACTACACAATGAAGCTTCCTTGCTAATATTACACTCTAATATCAATACGAAATCAAATAACTGAACATTGCCAACCATAAAGAATATTTTTTTTATATAAAAATATATATACCTAACAAGAAAAAATCTATTATTTTGAACATAATTTTGAATTGTTCTTATATGCTATCTTCATTGTTTTTTTTTACTTTTTTCTTCTTTCTTTATTTATTTTGTAATGTGATTAACTTATTGCCATAGTACACATTGTTCTGTATATTTAACATTTACTCTGGTTGGTTGGAAGAAATTGCCATTAGGCAATAAGTCATCCAGTGTACTAATATGTACCTACAAGAAGATTAAAATAAATAAATTTAAAAAACGGTTATATGTTTTTCTTTTAACGTTGACCAACTTTGAATGCAGGTTTTTTGAAGATTATTGGTATTGTAGTACAATATAATAGTTTAAACAAAATTGAAATATCTTAAATTTCCAGGTTGTGACAGCATTTTTTCAGTTTTAACAGATAAAATCATAGGGAAACATTGAGAAAAAAATGAACCGTTGTCTATGGAAAACTAATCAGCACTTAGTTTATGTACTTCACACATATGGTATCAATATTAAGTTCATCGGCCCTTTAGTTTGATCTGTACCTACAGAAGACACAACTTTTCATATTTGTGTACTGCATACGGCATACACACGAAAACATCACAACGAAACTCAAAGTATGCACTCTCTACATGATAACCGTTGAGAAATTGATGTAAAAAAATACTCTTAAAAATTGTGAAATCATGACTCTCCACTATTCCATAGTAGTGGAGAGTAATAAATGTTCCTTTATAATAATAGAACAGGATTTCCTAGTTGAACAGCAGTAATCTGCTTGTTGTTTTCAAAATGCTTGTGATAAACAAATCAATAAATAAATAAAATGAAATAGAGAAAAAAAAGTACATAAACTCAAGCACATGCCTTGACAAACATCCATACGATACAATTGATTACATATTTTAAACATTTTAATGAATGTATATTATGTATACTCTAATTTATTTTCCCATGTGTGTACGATTTTTTTTTTTTTTGGATTATTCTAATCTTCTTATGTTAAAAATTTTAATTTATAAAATAAAGAATCAAATTATTTATGAGAGTCGATTCATATTATTTGAATAGCGAATACTTTTGTGGCACCGTGTTCTTAATGGGAAAATTAAGATTTAAATGGTGCGTACGAGGAAAAAAGTATAAGAAAATAAGAGAATCATTAGAGCATCTTTATTGTTGTCAAAGATGGAACAGAAATAACATCCCAAGCATAGAACGGTAGGTACCTATAGAGATACAAATCCAGGGCCGGTTCCAACATGTATTCAAATGGTGTAGTAGCGAGAGGCAATCAATCTACTATCACATATTTATACATACACTTTAATGTTCGAATACATCGTTTACGTATCTTGACCATTTTAGTTTTAATATCTTGACCATTTTAGACCATTCAAAAACCAAAAATTTTAATCGTCGCAGCCCTCGTGATTTTTCAAGATGTTAGCCTGTAACTCACAAATTCACATATGTACACGTAGGTAGCTGCTTCTGAACAGATTTTTTCTAGTGAAGCAGCTATCTTATAATGGTAAATGTAGTGTTATAATAGTGTTATCGTATGTGTAGTCTGTTGAAAAGCCAAATAAATAAAAATAAATAAATGAATAAATAAATAAATAAACAAATAAATAAACACATAAATAAATAAATAAACAAATAAACAAATAACTAAATAAATAAATAAATAAATAAATGAATAAATAAATGAATAAATAAATAAATAAATAAATAAATAAATAAATAAATAAATAAATAAATAAATAAATAAATAAATAAATAAATAAATAAATAAATAAATAAATAAATAAATAAATAAATAAATAAATAAATAAATAAATAAATAAATAAATAAATAAATAATAAATAAATAAATAAACTATTTCAGAAATACCCCTCTATTTTTTACACAGATTATTTGAATACCAATGCAATAATGCGTTTTGTCTTGAAAATAACTACGGTAGCCTACGCGTTATATGAAGATTTTTTTTCATGAAAATGTAAAGATATTCAATGGGAAATTAATGAAACTTTTAACATAGATACAATGTTCAAATACCAATTATTTATTTACTTCACGGGTCCGGACTTCAGACCTTGCCACTCCAGAACGCGGCGACGGATATCTCCTTGCCGTTTACAGTTTTTAGGTCATTTGTGTCACATGTCATCTGTATCTGTGGGCATATTATTCTATGGGCAACGTCCTGCTCCTCTCACAATCACAATAATTTAAATTAGGTACCAAATAAATTAATTGAATAATTAATTATCACTAGGTTTTGTTTTATGACCAGCAGACTAGCCCGGCATTCCTATCTTTTATCAAACATAGGGGAGGTCCGCCTAAGAGTACGCAGTCCATAAGAGTACGAATTGACAATATCTCATAATATATTTTATTTCGGGCAACACTTCTAGTCCCATTCCATAGACAAACATGTATTCTCCATGCACTCATAGGTACTTACCGCCAACTGGCTTGACATATCTGGACAAGAGACGAAATAAATTGAAAAGTTGCATTTTCATCTAATATTTTGGACATACGACTTAAGGTACTGTGTCTTTATTGTTATGCTGTTTTAATTTTGTTGTTTTACCAAAGATGTATATTATAATTGTTAATTCATTTTGTTCACAAGTTTGTTAACTGTCAACGTCATGTTGAAAAGTTGGTAAAAAATATGTCGAATAGGTTATGTCCACAAGAATACGCATTTATATTTCCTTAAAAGTACGCATGCGTACTCTTGGGGACACATCAAAATATTAGACATAGAACTTGATAATTTTCAATAATAAAATACTAGTTGTTATTACCAGATCGTTATTTCACTATTTTACTGTATGAAAATATTGTTTTATTTTAGATGCAACAAGAGAAGAAAAAAAGTAACTTTTTTTCACTAGAGATATTCTAGAATGTGTACATTGTAATATTGTGTCAACATAATTATTAACGAATTTGCTTTGGCCACCCAGAACAATGAAGAAACGAAAATAGACAAAGTCTACAGGGGTGGAGTTGTCTGTTGTATGAATGTAATTTATCATATCATAAAAATGGGATTCGGTTCTCTCGGCCTACCCCTTGAGGGACATGATGGTATGTGTAGCTACGAAAACCATTGAATGAAAAAGACAGTTGAGTTTGTTTATTTATATAATTTTAATTTTTTAATTTATATTTAATTTATTTTAATTTTTATTTTTAATTTATTTCGGTTTATATAAAACAAACTATGTTTAATCCTATTTTTACTGTAGGCTAAATATGAAGCAACTATGAAGTTTTTTTATTTATTTTTTAACTTGTAATAGAAAAACAGTGTATTTCATTTAACATTTTTGACATGACAATATATTTTTATAAGGCATTTACATTTAATTTATTTTTTAAATAAAAATATTTTTTTTTTCGATGTAAAATGTTTTATTTAAAATTTCCTTTGCAGCTATTTGACCACCTGCGTACTTTTAGGGACTCAACTGCGTACTCGTAGGGACATTCAACCTAAGAGTACGCATTTTTCATTTCATTTTCTTTTCGCTATTGCGTAGATGGTATTTTACCGATTGCTGCATATTTCCTGCTAGACTTTATGTAATAATGAGGGATTTATTTGACATAAAAATCTTTAACAAAATCCGTATAGTAAAATAAATATAGGTTAAAGTCTGTTAAGTGCGTACTCTTAGGCGTACCTCCCCTATGTAAAACAGCTATCCCTATTTCGCTATGAAGGAGGGGGGCCTGCCCCATGCTCTTTTCAATACAAAACTCTCATTCAATATTTCAAAACGATCGGTATCATAATTTCGTCGATTTCGACGAAAAAATATGTTATTTAATTAATAACTAAACTGTTCTGGGGCGCAAGTTTGGTTCAACCGGCGAAATCAAAACCCTAGTTATTACCCATATCATGGATATAATTATCTGATGGAGTTCAATGACATCTAAAGATATTATAGAACTCCATATAATAATTATATCCATGATATGGGTAATGGTGAGGGTTTTGATTTCGCCGATTGAACCAGACTTGCGTCCCCAGATATAGGTATACATTATATTATTTATTATACCTACTGTTTTTGTTCGTGCCATATTGTTGACACAATAATACTTAAATAAATATGTAAAAATGAAGGAAGTGAGTGGTTTTTTAATTTAGTGGCCAAGGCGTCTTGACTGTAGACCCAGCCCTGTAAATACCTATAGTTTACAAGGAGGATAGGATGGCGCTTTCGTATAAAAAGTAACGTTTATTACGGCTGAACAAGTACCGCAACTGGAGGAAAATCGATTTTACGACCGTCAAAACATTTCTTTGGTTTATTTTCCTCCAGGATCACCAAATAACTACTTACTTTTTATTGATTATTATTTATTGCGCAATTACAGTCTTATTTACAAATTATATCTTCGAAACTCGTGCGTCACTTTGACTTGCATTAAACGACAGTAGTTTCCTATGTTAGTTGATCTTGAAGGCAAGTAGGTATACCTACTAAGGCCCGAATTTATAAAGCGTACTGAGAGAATTTTCTCAATGCTAAGCATGACAAATTCCATACATTTTAGTGTGCCAAGCACTGAGAATGGTTTAAAAATACGGCCCTAAGACATTTGTATCATAACACAATAAAATTTCATTCATTTTTTTTAATTATTATATTTTTCTATATAGATATATAGGGGAGGATCTATTAAACTTTTCAAAAGCATATGGCTTAACAATCGCCAACACATATTTCTGTAAGAAACCTGAGCACCTCATAACATATAAAAGTGGGGGTGCAGCTACTCAAATTGACTATTGGTTATGTAGCAAAGAAATCAGAAAAATGTGTATCGACTGCAAAGTCATCCTCGGCGAACCTCTGGCAACACAACATCGTTTAATTTTGCTCGAATTGCACGTTCAAAAGAGTACACCAACCAAAGACAAATGCAAACAAATACCAAAAATTAAATGGTTCAACATCTCAAAGGAAGAAGGTAAACAACTAACATCAATAATGACAAGCTGGCTGACGGAAAGTTTGCAAAGATCCGATGAATTGAACCCGAATGAAATGTGGAAAGCATTTTCACAGACCTGCATATCAAATGCCAAGCAACATCTAGGAATATCAAAGGGCAAACTTAAAATTAAAAAAGAATCCTGGTGGTGGACAGATGATGTACAAAGGGTAATTAAGGAAAAGAAAATCGCTTTTAAAAACTGGTCCAACTATAAAAACGAAGCAGAAAAGGAAGGCCTCCATGCACTATATAAGGAAGCCAAAAAGAACGCTAAGAAGCAAGTAGCCTCTGCACAACACGTAGCGCTGAGAGACATATACGATGAACTGGAAACAAATCTTGGAGTACAGAAAATATATAAAATCGCTACACAAAGAAAAGAAAGGGCTAAGTCGATCAGAACTCCAAAGTTTATTGAAGATGACGACGGTGAGTTGATTACGGAGGAAAGTAAGATCTGTGAAAGGTGGAAAGAATACTATGAAAAATTACTAAATGAAGAATTTCCATGATCCATAAATCCTTCTGAACAACAAATTCTTGGACCGATCATCGAAATAACCCAAGATGAAGTAGGTACAGGCAGCCGTGTGCCAAATGAAAATGGGAAAAGCAGTAGGACCAGATAATATACCAACCGAATTTTACCAGAAAGGTATGTCTTTATCATCCAGAATATGTACGACAGAGTCAAGACACAGGTGAGATGAACATCGGGAGTTTCTCCAGAATTTCCTATAAAAGTGGGGGTACATCAAGGTTCGGTTCTCAGTCCGCTACTCTTCATCTTAACCATGGATTACCTAACTAAACAAGAAATGAACAGCCTCACAAAGACCCTGTTATTTGCAGATGATATTTTATTAATTAGTGACAAGCACGAATACCTGCAAGATGGACTGGAAAGATGGAGAAAAATTCTGAAAGATAATGGATTGCGACTTAGTAGAAAGAAAACAAAGTAATTCTACTTACCGTTTGAAAATTCAAATGCTGCCACTCCCGTAACGCAAATGGATGGAGAAGCTCTACCAAATAGTGACTCCTTTAAGTACCTGGGGTCGATGATCCATAGCGACGGAGGCTGTGCAGAGGATGTAACACACCGAATGAATGTGGGATGGATGAAATTCGGGGCTATGACAGGAGTTTTTTGTGATCCAAAAATGCTAGTTAAACTAAAAGGAAAAATATATCAGACAATTGTCAGACCTGCTCTACTGTATGGCTCCGAATGTTGGACGATGTACAACACCTTCCATAGGCAAATGGAAACCACCGAGATGCGTATGCTAAAATGGTCTGCGGGGTTGTCTCTAAAAGACAAAATAAAAAGTTCATACATTCGCGGAAGCTTAGGAGTGCCAAGCATTAACAACAAATTAGAAGAAAGACAATTGAGATGGTATGGTCACATATTAAGAATACCCGAGGATCACATTGTGAACCAGGCTATGGCCGTAGACATCCCCCGATCAACGAATAGGGGAAGACCAAAAAATACATGGATGGCGCAAAGGAGTTCACAATTGATGAAACAAGAATTGACATTGGAGGCGGCCCAGAACCGAAGAGTGTACAGCTTGAGGACGAGGAGAGCTGACCCCAACAGTCTTCATCGACGATAATTGGGAAGAGGCCAGGAAGAAGAAGATTATTTATATTTGTGACTCGGTGAGTACGATATCTGCCTCTTGAACCAAAGGTCCCAGTTGCGAATCCTGGTTACTATGTAAACCAATGTTTTCTATCCAGAATTTTTTTTTTTTTTAACATGTCTACGTAGGGGACGCCAGCTATTAGGATTTGGGTCCATTTTACTCTTCCGAAGAAGCGCACTACGTAGCGTTGGGAGGGGTTTGCAATCTAGAAAAGAGTTTATTAATTCGGATTTTAAAAAGACCCGGGTTGTACGAAGATGGAAACACAGAATTCGGAAGATCGTTCCACAGTCGGGCTGCTGAGTTAATAAAGGAGTTCGAGAAGCGACTTGTTCGTATATGTTGAAGGTCCACTGTGAATGGATGCTGCGATTGAGTGAAGCGAGTGACTCTGTTGCGAGTGGGTGGAGGAGGGACCAAAGATGCAAGTTCTTCTGAGCAATTCCCGTGGTAGTATCTATAGAATAAACTTAAAATACCGACTCTGCGTCTGTGTTCTAGTGATTGCAATCCATCAGTCAGTGATGGATCATCAATCAGACGTATAGCACGCCTTTGGACAGCGTCGAGGGTATTCAGTAGGTATTGGGGGGCGCCACTCCAGAGGTGACTGCCATATTCAATAATTGGGCGTATTTGCGCTTTGTAGAGTATACAGATCTGAATACTCTACAAAGCGCAAATGTCTATTGATTTAAATAATTTTGAGTATACATACTATGTGCACAATAGCGGGCTTCATACCAGATGGCAATATCTTCCACCCACCCATATTCATTAGGTGAAACAAATTATTTTTATGATACGTACCAACAATTTATATGAAGAAAATATATAATAAAAATAACAAGAAAAAAACGGAGGGGACTGAAGAGGGATTAACAGTATGATTAACGTCATATATCTCCAAAATGTACCTTGTATTTTTTTGTGTAAATGGTTTTTTTAACCGTAAAATAAATAAATAAATAAAATGTTTACTTTTTGGACAACTAACAGGTGATATGAATATTAATCTAAATAGCACCTAATTACATGTTACCTTTTTTTTAAAAAATATTCTTTATTATTAGAAATGAATTTGACTCACAACTTTAATGTTATCCTTCAAAATCTAATGCATAAGATTAATCTTTATTAAATCTTATGCAAGCTTCGTGTTCTTTTATGCGTGTTTTGAATGATCTACTGGTTTGTCCTATGTATGCACTAGCACAAGAGTTGCAATTTATGTAATTTATAAATTCCGTTTTTATCAGGAATGTCCGTTTTATCTTTGTTGGTGATCAAAAGTTTTCGAATGAATTTAAGTATATAATAAATAAATGGTCCACTAATTCAAAAGTATATGCTCTTTGAGCGAAACGCGTCAGTGGTCAACACTTTAAATTAGTGGAATAAAGTTAAAAATTTGTTGATATGTTATAAAAATATAAAAATACAAACTAAAACTTAGTTAAAAATTCGTGTTTTTACTTTTTTTTATAATAGAGATAGATAGTTTTCTATGGGTTTAGACTGACGTTTAAAAATGATTTTTTATCATAACAACACAAACATAAGCTCGCACTAACAGCTCGATCTTACGATTCCAGCGAATTTTCGGCATCTCGTATAGATCGCTTAACAATCTGTTTGGTTTTTGATTTAACAAAATTACCAAATACATATTTGATGAAGTCGCTAAAATCATCATTCATCGAAAACAGCTCGTATTTTATTAATAAACCACTCGTTAGGTTCCTCGCGATCAACCTTACTTTTTGACAGTTTACAGATGTTAGTTCACGCCAACGTGCATGCGCTAAGTATTTAAATATGTCTCTGCAATTCAATTCTCATACAAAAACATCGTAGCATCCTTCAGTTAGGAAGCCACGTGATATCCTTTAAGTGAGCGACTGTGCAATGAAAACATGGTTAGTATTTAAAATATAGTATTTAGGTAGGACTCTGCATTCGGACCTTAGACTTTAAATAGATTATAACCTTCTCGATGTTTATATTAATTATTTGATAGTATAATCAAATATATAATCTAACACATTATCTGATTAAGTAACAAAGACAGCTATGAAAGACGGTCTTTTAAGATCTAAAATAAACCAACAAAAACTCCCCGCATTGATTTATTTTTAAGAAATCTCTGAATAAATGTTGTACACCTAATCTTACAAATCAACATTGCGATACTTTCTTACTTTCATCTTTTAATCTTCATCGTTGGATCAAATTATAGTCAACTTCAAAAGATACTTCTACTTCTGTACGACACTGCGAATCATTTATATCTTCCGAATCTTCCTCAAGTCATAAAGAAACATCTTCGTATCTCAGTGAAATAAATCTTCAAGCATCATCAAGAACCATATAAATTATTTTCAATGTGTTGATGGTCCGTTACGCTTCGACCCAAAGGAAAAGCTTAAATAAAAGCTCAGATGATTTAAGGGCTTAGCTTTTTTTATTTTCACTTGACACACATATTTTCTGAAAATCTTTAAATCAGATTAAGCGATGCGTCAATAATATATCGACACATCATACTTATGAAAAGAGAACGATCGACGAAATCGATGAAAAGTTTTCCATGTTGTAATCCAGTAGACCAGAGTTTGTACCCTACCTCGAACACGTAGGTATACCTACCATTAATTAATATACAATATACAAAAAAAAACAATGAGCAAAAAACGAGTCTTAGAACAAAAAAAAATTACATCGAATTTTTTTTAATTGCATATACGCAAAAATTACATTTTTTTTCCCTGTCCGGATTCAAATGATATTTTTACTGACAATAACATCTCCATAGAGACGAAGTTGGGATATTCTAGAAGAACCAGGAACTCAAGGCACCTACAGGGCTTACGACCTGTCATCGGCTGTTACCCTCCTCCATCATCTTCCACGCCATTCAATTTTGTGCTCTGAGCAACCAATTGACACCAGCATGACAGCTGATATCATCTCTCCATCTCATTGGCGGTCTTCCAATACCTCTGCCTGTCATTCTCGGTCTCCAAGCCAACACTATCCTTGGAAATCTGTCTTCGGAGTATCTAGCCACGTGGCCCACCCATCAAGGTAACGTGGCCCACCTTCAGGGTAAGGATGCGGTGGACGACATCAACCATTTTTTTTTATTTCCCTGATGGCGTCGTTTCGCACCCTGTCTCTCAGACTTAATCCTAACATGGCTCTTTCCGTGGCTTTTTGGGTGACTCTTAGTTTTTCAGCACTTTTCTAAGTCATTGTCATAGTCTCCAAGCAAGTAGCTACTGGCAGTACACAGGTCTCATATACCTTCCGTTTCAGTTTGATGGGAATTTGGGGATTTTTGAAGATGTGGGCTAATTTCCTAAAAGCTGCCCAACTTAGTCCAATTCGTCTCTTTATTTCGGCCGTTTGGTTTTCTCGACCAATTTATCAAAACAATGGTTAATGGTTTTAAACAATGGTTAGTTGAAATAAATATATTATTTTAACCATGGCTACACGGAGAAAATTTATCAATCAAATGTATTTGAACAACAAGATACCTTTTTAATGTGAGCAAGACCAGTTTACATCTAATGCGTATCAATTTCAAAAATATAGAAAATCAAAAGATAAATATGTAGGCAATCGAAACGTGAGAAAAAATATTTTTCTCGAAATTTATTTCATACATCAGTTACCCATCAATGAATTGATACAACCAAGTACTCGATAAATTCGAGGTTTTTATCATAAATGATTATTCAAATGTAGCGTTGAAAATTCGTCGAGTATAAAGTTTAGTGTACTTTTTTCACGAAGCACTTATATTAAAAATATATGTATTACTGTCCGTTCCACTCGATGGCTTCCGTTTGGCCCTATAGTTTTGATTATAACCTGTCTACACCGAAAAATGTTACACGCCACTGACCAAATCCTTACCGTGTCAACTTACATGCTGCGGCGTTTGATCCGGTGCAGGGGTCCAAAACATTTTTTTCAGTAATATTTTACGTATTGATTATTCTGACTTAGTTTCCTTTAATTGTTTTTCTTTATTATTAGTTTCCCGATACATTAAACTTCATTCATTTCTAAAATGTGAGTATAGTGTGAGTAGGTACCATGTGATAAACAGTTACTTAATACACAAATGTCATAAAAATAGGTAATCATACAGTAAATAATAAATACCGAAAAAATGAAGATAAGAATAATCACAAACAAAAAAATAATGGGGAGAGTGATGAGTGAACCCGTTTATTTAGTCAACAAAAGTATTTATGTAATAAACAATTTTAGTTTTTTCTTGGCTGAAAAATATGATTGATTGAAAAAATCAATTTCAAATAATTAACTAGACACGGAAGTTTTTACAATGGAATACAATTAAACGTCATCCAGAACAACATCCAACGGAATTGCAATGTACAATCGAACTATAGCGAGTCAATATTGAATAACACAATAATCCTTGCAATGGGACGACCAATCGATAAGTTATCGTGACAATCTGCAACAACACAAGTCGTTGGACGGATGATCCTACCTACACAGACCTACATACATACCAAGTTACAATCAAGTAGCGACATTAAACTGAGCAACAAAGCAATTACACACGACGGAATATCGGACCAAATGATCTATTGAATATTCAGTACGAATGTATTTACAGTAGGTAATTTTGTAATGGAGAATCTCGTTCAGTCACAAATCGTTCAATCCATTGCCACCTATTGATAAAGTGTCTTTGTATCTAAATCGAATTTCGTTCCGATACGATATTATCAGAATCGCTTGAAATAAGAAATTTCAAAATATCTGTTGAACAAACTTATGTACTTAACATTCCTGAACTAAGTAGGCCCTTATATTCCAATGTATTAAAGCAATCGAGTCATTTGCTACAACTGAGACCTCTTCTTTACACCTTTGTACCATGTTTCAGAAGACACCTAAGTTCATCATCTTGCATCTCCCCACAGTTACAAGATTCTTACTTTTTCCGTTCTATGTCCCACATTTAGAGGCACCTTGTGACACCTACACGGAGTCTATTTAGTGTCAACCGTGTGCGATTAGTAGGTAATATGGTGACCAGAATAATTGCTAGTATGATTGCTTGAAATCATTCACTGTGAACGAATCGTTGAATTCTGCATCATAAGTGCCGAGAGTTTGGTGCCAATGCACTAGACTGGATTTAGTCTACTGGTTGACAGTTGATACTGGATGGCGGAGAGTAGACATGCACAATGCAGGTAAGCGCATTGAATGTGAACACATACAAACAGAGAAAGACATGGTAGGTATGAACCTTCGTTCATATCAACATTGTATGTATGTAAGAGAGTGTATTATAGTGTAATGTGTTATATGTAGATGATATCCAATACCTCCCGAATCCTGGTGGGCCTACCGAAACAAAGCAACGTGTATACGAATACATTAATACATCTAGTGGGATTATGTTCATGATGGCGGAGCTTACGGCTAAATTGGATACATTTTGAACAAACATATTGAATTAACGCGTTGCATGTGTAATGTGTACATTAGTAATGGCTCTCTATCTACTATTATATCTAATAAATATTATAATATTCACTTTACTTTCACAATATGAGACGTATCATAATAATTGTATTTATGCATTATTAAACTAATGTACTTTTGATTTTAATGGTTGACAAGAAGCTTAGATTGTAGAATTACAAAGTAGATAATCAATTTGATGTTGAAGTTCATGTATGTTTAAACAAGTGTGCAAAGGAATACTGGGAGGCATAAAGCAATGTCTTTAAGGCAATTTTTCATAAACACACGCAACCTTAGCTTTTTAAACAGGTATAATGACAAATATAAATTCTAGACTATACTCAATAACAAGTTAACACACTTTAGAGTATATTATAAAAGACTATTCTCAATAACAAGTTACCACACTTTAGAATATTTTATAAAAATATGTATTCATCCAGAATCTTAATGACGATCTATGGCTCAGGAGTCGAATTCTTTCGTAAGTATTTATTTATTTAATTTTGTACAATCAAATGCACAAAGGGGGGTTTATTGCTATTTGGAAATCTCTTCAAACCAATCCAGCGATTTGAAGCCTCAAGAAAATTCCTTACGGTACTTTTTTTATTTACAAATGACAACCCCAAACGAAAAAAAAGATGACACAGCAATAAGTAAAAAATTAATATATTGATTGATACGGAAGGAATCGTGTTCAAGAATCACTCGATACATATGAAGGTATATGTTAAAAGGTATAGTTACAATTTTTAAGTAAGTATAATGATATATTTTGAATATATACCTAAATGAGATCACATTAATAGTAATAATTATAAAAATAAATTTCTCTGTGAATACAATCCCAAGGACTCACATAGGTATAAAATAATTTATGGGTAGTATAGGTACAATATAATTTAAGGAAGGGCATCCTTGATGCATAAAATGACTCCCTTCCTGCTATTCAAATTGGTTCAACTCCATGGAATGTGATGGTTCAACACAACGATAAGTCAGAAATAACGACAAGTAACTTGTTGCTGTTGTGTAAGGGCATTAATAATTTTTTTTTATTTTGATTACCGATAATAGGGGAGTTCGTCAAGATTGCGTCGCATACAAAAGCAGTTAAAAATTCAGCTTGCTAAATTAACCTGAACATCTACTAAAGTACCTGCATACATACAAATATCGTATTGTCTCAATAAAAACGATAAATATATTATGTAGATGTAGGACATTAAATTTTGACATTGAATAGATATTTAAGTTCTACTTATATCAATACGATACCGTATCTTTAGTTTTCACAAGTTATAAAAATTACATGCAATGCCCTAATCATTGTTTAGGAAGTGTTTTGTTTCAATCGTGGAATAAGGTCGCATACAAAAATTTACTTTACATTTTGATTACAAGCATAAAATATTTTGTAGTGCAACAAACACGGTTGCCTTTTCGTTCAAATACTGAAAGAACGTTCAGTATCCCAGTACCTACACAATACTTGCCTTTTCACCACATATTTCTCAGTACAAGCAGCTCAACGCTATTTTCTGACAATACAAGAACATTTTTTTACTATATCATTCAAATTTTAGAACAATTGCACATAAAAATTTCTTATTACCTAGACTAGGTAATAGGTATGCTCCCGTGGATATTTTTACCTCTGATCTGTCACATTATAAAAGTGCGTTGTTTAGAGCCCTGTACTCCCGTCATGCATACGTCATAATATTTCGTTCACTAATAATTAAATTGTTTTATTTTTTAATTCATTCAAGGTGTTTTTTTTATTTGCCCTTTTATTTTCGGCTTTTTGTATAGTATCTAGTGATTTCGTTTTTTTAAAAATCTATTATTGTTATAATGCTTTTTGTGAGTCCATTATTATTATAATTGTAATTTTTTTGTAGATCATTGATTCTTGTTATTTATTTAAAAAATACTGTAGAAACTATTGTGAACATTGTTTATTGTAAAAAGCTTAGCCGTATAGTCAAATAAATAATAATTTTAAACAAAAATACTGTTTAAAGTTAAGAATCAACATTTATTGACCTCAATTAAAATATTTATCGATTATTAAGAATTTTCATTTTATTTATTGCATTTGAATATGAGATGAAAAAAACTGTTAAAATTGTTTTCTATGGATCGTATTCCTACGGCAATCTGTCATACTCTTACGGCAGTTTTTCTTCAATATATATATATATATATATATATATATATATATATATATATATATATATATATATATATATATATATATATATATATATATATATATATATATATATATATATATATATATATATATATATATATATATATATATATATATATATATATATATATATATATATATATAATATATATATATATATATATATATATATATATATATATATATATATATATATATATATATATATATATATATATATATATATATATATATATATATATATATATATATATATATATATATATATATATATATATATATATATATATATATATATATATATATATATATATATATATATATATATATATATATATATATATATATATATATATATATATATATATATATATATATATATATATATATATATATATATATATATATATATATATATATATATATATATATATATATATATATATATATATATATATATATATATATATATATATATATATATATATATATATATATATATATATATATATATATATATATATATATATATATATATATATATATATATATATATAATATATATATATAATATATATATATATATATATATATATATATATATATATATATATATATATATATATATATATATATATATATATATATATATATATATATATATATATTATATATATATATATATATATATATATATATATATATATATACATATATATATATATATATATATATATATATATATATATATATATATATATATATATATATATATATATATATATATATATATATATATATATATATATATATATATATATATATATATGTATATATATATATATATATATATATATTAATGTGACAAAGTGGCCGTGACAGATTTCCTCCGTTATTGGCGATATTCCGTGCGTTAATTATACTATTATAAAGTAACTACATACATAATTATCTGCTTGCATTGTTGTAACAATTATAATTTCACCCATTACCTAACTTCTTAATATAGTACCGTTACGGTAATTAGGGAATAATATGCATTATTTTGTTCGTAGTATTGAGGTACATATTTACATGTATTCGCAGTATCCTATCTCACTCTATACTTCTATAGGGAACATTCTAGAACATGTAGCTATTTTCATCCCCGGAGCGGCTGCTCGTCGGTCAAAACAAGAAACTACTATCAAGCATATTTCATACAAGAAGTTACATATAAATAGTCTATTCATTTTGGACACTTTAACCGATGTAGATCGCCTAGGGAATATAATATATAAGGCAATATTTTTATCAGATACTTGAAGTTAAAGAATTCCTCATATATCGTTGTAAGTACCTAACTAGTTATGATGATGACTTAATTTTTTCAAGTAGGTACCTACGTTAGATACCTTATTCTGTCACTGTATTTTGAAAGACATAAAATAATCGTTTACCATGTAAAGGGTTCATTGGGAATGATTATATAAGTGAATATTGGTAGGTTTCTTTATAAAGTTCCTCACTTTTTAGCCATGAATTTTATATCTGCCTAAGTATCCCGAATATTTCGGTCTACGTAAAAGAAAGTTATCTTTGGTATATTTCCCATTAAAAGCCAGAACCAGTATTGAAAGGATGAAATTTTATCTTGAATATTAAATATCAAAGATCCAAGAAAGAAGCTCTATCGTGAAAAACTTATTCAGTTCCTAGGTGAACAAATAAAATATTCACAAGTCCGTATTGCTTACAGTTTTTTTTATATATTTATTGAAACCTTGAGATAGAGAATTCAATATGCCAAGGTGGTTATTTAATAATGTTTTAAAAGAGAATCCTTACAACATATTAAATCCTTTTTACGATAAGTATTTAGCAAGTTTTTTTTTATTTTATTTCTATGAAAATCCAAAACAAAAAAATGGGTGGGTTAAGATGGGTGGTGGCAGAGCGGTTAGCGCCCTGGGTTTGTAATCCAGTGGTCGCAAGTTCGAATCCTGCCACGACCGATTTCGTTCACCTATAGCACAATCATTTATGCTTAATTTTGGGAGTGTATGAGGATGTTACTACTGGGACATATTCATCTATATTATAAATTTCAATGTTTGTATCCATGTATATATGTATGCTAGGCGCTCCTAACCCATTCATCCGATTGCAATGAAACTTTGGTGAATTCTCGAGCGAATGCTCGGGATGGTTTCTGGATTAATACATTTTTCTTCTTCTTCATCGGGTATTAGATCATTTGACCTATGAAGGTGGACTTTCCTGGGAGAAGAAGGTACAATTTTCATTCCATCTCTTCACAGGTTTCAGGAATTAAACATTTTTCATCTTCTTCGTGTATTTGGTAATTTTACCTATGAAGGTGGAGTATCCTGGGAAAAGAAGGACTGTCCTTTCATCTCTTGGCAGGTCTTCCAGGATGGTTTCTGGATTTAAACTTTTTCGTTACCTAATGAAGGGACGGGAGGTACTTAAGGGCCTGAAGGGACAGGAGGTACTGAAGGGACGGGAGGTACTGAAGGGACGGGAGGTACTGAAGGGCCTGAAAGGACGGGAAGTACTGAAGGGCCTGAAAGGACGGGAGGTACAGAAGGGCCTGAAGGGACGGGTGGTAATGAAGGACCATTTTTAAATAAATTATACAGGCAATACGAAGTTTGCCGGGGGTTCGTTAGTTCTTTTATAAAACCAAGAGATAATTATTAAAAGCCGTGATGGCAAAGAGATAAACCATGATGGCATGAATGAATCCTGTAAAGTATGAACTCAACGCAAAGTCGACAGCAAAATTGACATCTCAACACGGTCATATTCATATTGATATTTACATTCATCACGGCACGCGGCATCATTCATTCCATCACGACATTCCTTAAAGGGATTGGCAGAGAGAAACGAAGCGCCATACACATTTATCCTTCCTAATTTTATAGCTTCTTTTACATTCACGCTATGTCTCATACATGCAGACCGATTGTTCAATCTTTTTTGTTTCCTCCTTTCAAAGTATCACATGGTCATCCTATATATTCAAGGACGAAATTTGCTTTCAATCCATCTCTTACATTGTTAATATTTTTTATCATTCGTGTTCAATTTCTAATTAGGTATATTCTTATGTTATTTTTTTTATTATATTGAACTAATAATTATTATTTTTAATTATGATTTATTTTTATTAAATTCGTACGTAAATAATTCTTTCGCAAATTAAGGAAATATTTATTCAAAGACATTATAAGAACGGCTTTGATCATTGCACAACAAAAGAGCATTTCCCAGAAACCGGTACTAAATTATATGATATTTTTTTAAAATTCCATATTAAGATACATTATTATACTCTGTGCGGAAGCGCGTTGATACCCGGGGAGCTTTGAAAACACCAAATGAAAATGTTTTGAATTTAATTTTGGAGGATATCTCCGAAAAATGTTTTAATGAAACAGCCCTGGTATCTGCATACACAGGGCGTTCCGAAAGTAAACGTCATTCCATGAAGAATCCAACTGATGACTGTCCTGAATATCGAAACATGACCTCGTTTTCGATATACTGGCACTTTTTTGAATTTTGTGTAAATCGCCTTTGTTCGTATTTTGAGTTCGTAAGTCTCAAAATTCCATGTACTTAAATTATAATTATTGAAACGTACCACTGAATAATTCGCAAATAAAACAAAGCATATCAAATGTAGGAAAAACATTTTTTTCAAATGTAAAGCAAAACTTTTGGACGAATCTAATATCAAGATTATCGAGGGTTGCGTTAAAAAAATATAATTTAATAATATGGAATTTTGTGAAAGTGTCGCTATTCACGAAATACAAAAATGTGACAATGTCTCGAAAACGAGTGACTTTTTACCAAGGTCATATTTCGATATTCTCTTCAGTTATGAGTTGGTCTGTCACCCTTTCGACATTGACTTTCAGGACATGCTGTATATATAGGTATGTATGTATATGTATAATATATAGAGTGTATTCTCCAAATGTCAGATCGTCAATTTAGCGGTATTAAGGTTTTATTCAGTCTTCGGGAACAAAGCAAAATGACAAAACGAAATATTTTAATTTGAAATATTCTGAATACATGCCTATTTTTATATTCTGTATACCACCCTATTGTATATTTTGTAGGTTTCTTCACTGGAGATACAATACACATTTTTAATTGTTTATTAGTTGGCTTCGTCCGGTACGATTATTTTTTGACATTTTTACTCCTCGCTGCCCAAAGGGGATATAGTGGGGAGCTATGAATTCGCAATTTTTGAGTTTATTTTTTTACTGCGGAATATAGTGAGATTGTATTCTGAAAGTTTCATCACAATGTATCTGTATGTGCGTGCTGTGTACTATGTACGGCGTGTTTATTATACTTTATCGATTTTCGACCGAATGTACTCATTCGATTATTTTAAAATTGTACAAATTTGTATATAAATAATACTCGCTTGGATCCCATAAAATTTTGATGGATATGAATAGTCCTTATTTTTTTAACTGTCAAACATTTTAAAGTGACCCCAAGCGCAGGAAACTTGATATTTGATATTTTTATTTTCAAATTGGTAAAAAGGTACATCACTTTCATAAAATGACATTGAAGTATTCATAATAAAATATTTATATCAAATATTATTTAAAGTACCCATTCTTTAAATAACTCCATTATTATCAAAAACATTTTTTTTGTTTATACCGGTCACTTGACCATGCCTCCGCGTGTTTGGTAAATGTATTTATATTCGTTAAAATACATTAAATTAAGATAAGGAAATTAAGTCAACCATTTTTATGTAGGTTTCAATTTGATATTTAAAAAAATAATGAATATGTCCTTTGTAGTTTATATAACATCAGTCGACATAGAACAAAAACTGAGAAAGTAGGTAAGTATGATGAGTCTACACAGTAAGATAATAATTTTGTAAAGGTACATCATTTCTATGAGAGGGTTTCAGCCTGAATGAGACTTGCATAAATGACTGGGAAAACTCCAATCTGGATGTTAATGGGTACATGGGTACTCCAACGACGGTAGGCTGCGGATCTCTCTAAATAGGATCCGAACTGGACATGGACGCTGTAACTACTTCATGGCAAAGTGGGGCAATGTAACATATACTGGAGGAATGCAGCGTCCGTGCATATAAGGGCCCAAAGACGGATATTTTCGAACTGACACCTGCATTTGTGGACTGGCTCGGAGCCCTCGACTTGAGTGTGTGATAGTATTTTGTTTATGTATAACTGTGTGTCACCCTTCCACACACCCGGTGGACACCCTTCTCAGTCCAGAAGGGTGTCCGCCAGCGATGTATACTGTCCCCTGCTCTTTTTAACATATACGGAGAGTATATAATGAGGAAAGCTCTGGATGGTTGGGAGGCCGGATTCAGTATTGGTGGCAAGAAAATCTCCAACTTACGCTTTGCAGACGACACAACTCTAGTAGCCACAAACGAGACCGATATGAAACAACTTTTGGATCGTGTTGAGAGGGAAAGTTTATCACAAACCAATGCAAAACCAAACTGATGGTGATTGATAGAGCATGTAAACTTCCCCCAATAAACTCTCTAAACCATCTTGAGATAGTACATGACTTCACATATCTGGGTTCCAACATATGTGACACCGGTGGTTGTGAAGCGGAAGTAAAAAGACGCATCGCCATGGCAAAGGGAGCACTGGGAAAGCTCACAAGAGTATGGAAGGACAGGACCATTACGAAAAACACGAAGGCTAGACTCATCAGGGCTCTGATATTCCCGATGTTCCTGTATGGTGTGGAAACATGGACACTTAGGGAGTCAGACCGAAAGAGGATCGATGCTTTCGAAATGTGGTACTGGAGGCGTATGCTGCGCATCCCATGGACAGCCAGAAGAACCAATGTGTCAATTCTAGACGAGCTAAGGATCGATAACATTGCCAGAAGGGAACCAGACTGCCTCGAGAAGCTTGTTGTGATGGGCAGCGTGGAGGGACGGAGATCTCGTGGTCGCTCACCGACCAGATGGAGCGATTTGGTTAAGTCCACAATGGGGTCTTCGGTGACTGGTGCTCTGCGTTCAGCCCAAAACAGATTGGCATGGAGGCGGGCCATACGTGTGGCGACAGACTACAGCCGCTTTCCTCAGTCATGAGGAAAAGGGCGAATGATGATAACTGTGTGTTTGTTGGTTAAATTTTGATGTATTCACTATGTCATACGATAAATAAATAAATCTTTAATTTATTGTTCGTCTGTTTTCAATTTTACAAATATTATCCTCTGCTGGGGATCGAACCCAGGACTTTGGCACAGAAGTAGTCTGCCGAAGATGTCAATGCTCTGATTTCCACATATGTCAAGGGGCAATTTATTCTACTTTAAAGGCCCGTTCACACTGAAACTGCGATCATAGTAAGCCACATTCTGTCAAATTCTTTTCAAGAGGTTTTCTGTGATCCAGATGATCTCAATGTAAGCTGTCTTCCGGAAGCAACATTCTTTTGACAGAGTTCTTGAATGTTGTCTGGAGCCAAGTCGTTCAGAACCTTAAACACTAACAGGCATAACTTATAGTCTACTCGTTCTGGACATTTCAACCAGGGTAGTTCATTAAGAGAGGTGTTATGTATCTTTTGTCAGCTCCATATATCAACCTAGCAGCTGCGTTGAATAGGTACTATTTGTAATATAGCAGTAGCGGAATTGGCTTGCCTATGAATATTATGTTAAGAAATTCAAGAACTAGAATCATGCTGAAAATCAGCTGCTGGGGGACTTGTCTTCCTGCAACATAGCTGAGCATGGTCCTTTAGAACCAGAAAGGTTGTTTTTCTTTTCATTTGTTGATATATGTCTATGTGTTTGTATGCAAACTTCATCTCGTATCAATAAATGTTTATTTTTTTTTATTTTAAACTACTATTTGTTTAATTATTTCATTGCAACCATACGAGAAGATTAAAAATTTAACCGTTTGTAGATACGATGCTTTACATGGCCACAAATGTAAATATTATTTTGGGATGTGATTTTAAAAATATTCTTCATGGCCACTGAATTGAACAACGATGCTAAAAAAACATTAAATTGTCGACATTTCCTAATTTTCTTCCAGGGTTTGCCTAGTCGGAAGGTTTTAGTCTCGCCCCTGTAAAATAGGTACTTATATATATTTTTTTAAGAATGTAAAGCTGATTGGTAACCGGAGGGGTTACCAATCGAAAGTAGTTAGTAACCAGAGTGGTTACTATTAAATATATGTGGTAACCAGAGGGGTTACCAGTAAAGAGAGTTTACTATATCCTAAGTGGATATGATTTGAAATAAGAACACAAGGACAGTGGTTTAGAGAGAAGAAGAAAGAATGGTCAAAAGTAACAATGAGTATATTGATCACAATTAATAGTTTGCTTAAGGGTAAATTTACAATTGATGAAATAACTTACAAAGGAACTTTCTCACGATGAGTAGGTATAACGAGCGAGTTAGCGGGTGTGTTCGAAGTGTCCGAATCTTCGCATGGTGAAGTACCATCGTGCTCGCGAGGTCGAGAGATGAAGTGTCGGCGAGACGGCGTGGTCGAGAACGGCGGCGTGATGTGACGAATCGAAGTGACGGAAATACGGAAATGAAATGACGACGTGTAGAGGTGTAGACTCCCTTAAATAGTGCTGCGCTGGGGGTAGCAAGTTCAATGTCCTCGAACTTTCTAGACTTATTTATTTGAAGTGTCATACCCAGTTGAGGAGTATTGTCACTTGTTTGACGTTGCGGGCGATGAACTCGGCCTAGCGATAAACAAATGTACTTGCCGTCGCTAGGCGCGCGCTCGAAAGAAATTTCGAGATGTGGTCTGCCACATTCCTCCCCTCCAAGTGGTATCGAAGATGGCACGATACCTTGGTAGAACGTCATGGTGTGGCTGAGCTGAGGCAGTCGTTGCTGAAGATTTTTGTGGTCATTACAATTTTGGAGAGATGGTTAGACTTGTGTTAGTTGAACTGTTGCCTAGTTGCAGATGATGATTGCGACGGATCAAGATGTGATTGCTTTGGAAACAGTGTTCCCGTTCAGCCCGTTGACAATTGCAGTGTGTCGGTGAGGCTTGTTAGTACACAAAGCTGTGGAGTCCGTGGAGTCAGTGTAGTCCGTGGAGTCCGATAAACTGTGCAGTGTAATTGGCATCTAAACATTCTTGTCGAATTTGCAGAACTGTGCAGTTGGCTTGCGTTGGCGTTTTCGAAGTTTTCGTTGACTGTCGTCGTGTTGACAGCGTGTGTTGACAGTGACGTGTTGACAGCGTCGTGTTGACCGTGTCGTGTAGACGTCGTGTTGTCGTGGTTGAGCAGCTCCTTGGGTATGCGAGACAGAGTGCGAGTCATAAGCATAACACGAAGGATGGGACAGCGTCCCAACAAAATCATTCCTCGTTCAAAGACGTGCGTAGCGATGAGACGAGGTGAGTTTTTGTGTGCTCGAGATGTGTGCGTGCGTTCATATTTGGGTGTCCGACAGCTCTGGAGTAGTTCTCCAGCGTTGAAGTTGCGGCGTGTCTGTTGCGTTAGACAGCTTTGGAGTATGTAGTTCTCCAGTGGGGCCTGTGTGTGCATTCTTTGCTGCGCATCAAGTGAGTCTGATGTCTTTGGGAATACGTGCCAGTATAGCGAGTGCTTGTGCATTCTTTGCCGCGCATCAAGTGAGTCTGATGTCTTTGGGAATACGTGCCAGTATAGCGAGTTGTAGCGTGTCGGTGTTGCTCTTGGTTGCTGATGAAAACCATTTGTTGCTGAAGTTGTCCATTTTGATTTGGTGCCGTTGCCAATGTTGTTCATCTTGATTTGGTGCCGTTGACAATGTTTGCCATCTTGATTTATCGATGTTGATAATGTCGCTTTCCATCTTGGTTTGATGCTGATGATGATGATAACGTTGATCATCTTGCTTCTATAGTTGTACATAGTAACAGCAGTTGACAGTTGTAAATTTTAAATTTTCATAATATAAACATTTACAATTGTAGCAAGCGAATAAATAAAATATTGTTGGTTGCATGTTGCAAAAATATAATATGTACAATGATAAGTATTTGTCAATAATAATTAAGTTGATTACAATATATTTTAGAAGTGAAAATAAATTCAAGTATCTAATTAGGTATACAATGCAACAAAAAAATAATATGAATTTCAGCAAAGTCCAAAAATGTTTGAAATATTCTATTTGTAATAGGTAAATATTGAAATGTGTCTAAGTACAAAAATGCTTTGCAAGTTTCAAAGTATAAAAGGTATTTAAAGCAAAATTACAAAGTATGAAATAGGTAAGTTAAGTATTTCACGAAATTAGTACCTATTTGATATATTAAATAGTGATAATTTAATTAATTATTTGCGAGCTCTTTTGATATAAAAATATATTTCTGATTGCAATGAATTTAAATAACGTACGTAAATATCTTGTTAGCAAAAACTTAGATTGTCGCTCGGTAGATGGTGTTTATTGAAAACTGAATTTTTCTACCGCTAGTTGAAATTAAGATAGATTAGTCACGAGCTGTGTTCGCGTTGTTTACATATTAAAAATAACAAAATTGAAGTTTTATCGTTTAAAACCGAAAACTTTCCATCGATATTTGTTTTAACAGTGAAATTTATATATCTAGTTCAATTAAATGTTCTGTATCACGCGTAAATCTGTATGTAAAATATAAAATTAATAATTTTTGTCACTTCAGTATTATTGTTGTGCGTGAGAATTTTTTTGTCGCGATGTATGTGAAAAATAATTTTAGTTCCGTGAATTATGTGAAAAGAATATAACTAAATTCGGAAGTGCGGTTTTGCTTATGTATATCGCGATTGTCGGAGTATTTTTTTTACTTAAAGCAGTGCCGTACAGAAAATTTTTTAACAGTGTTTGTTTGTGTGAAATTATAAAGTGGGTACCAATATATACCTTTGTTTACAATCTCAGAATAAAATGAATGTGTACTATGCATGTGTTATTTGAATGCAACATTTATGACAAAGAATAACTAAAAACCGAGAAACGCGGGTGATTTTTAAACGCGATTTCATAGAATTAAGCGCGATTGTTTCGCGGGTGTAGTGTAGTGTACCCATCGTGAGAGATTCAAAAACCAATTCGTTCTTTTTCTAAACTAGGAAAAGAAAAGAGTGATCTGAGGAAAATCGGTAAGTGTTGTTTAATGTTATTGTAATGAAAAATACCACTGTTGTGAATGCATATATATCGTTTTTCGGCCTCGGGCCGGTACTAGATAAATACCGATGTTTTGTAAATACCAGTAGCTGTGAAGCTTAGCTGTTAAGCTGTTTGGTAACGATTGTGTTCATATTCACGTTTTCGGGGTCACCAATTAAAGCTGATTGGTAACCGGAGGGGTTACCAATCGAAAGTAGTTAGTAACCAGAGTGGTTACTATTAAATATATGTGGTAACCAGAGGGGTTACCAGTAAAGAGAGTTTACTATATCCTAAGTGGATATGATTTGAAATAAGAACACAAGGACAGTGGTTTAGAGAGAAGAAGAAAGAATGGTCAAAAGTAACAATGAGTATATTGATCACAATTAATAGTTTGCTTAAGGGTAAATTTACAATTGATGAAATAACTTACAAAGGAACTTTCTCACGATGAGTAGGTATAACGAGCGAGTTAGCGGGTGTGTTCGAAGTGTCCGAATCTTCGCATGGTGAAGTACCATCGTGCTCGCGAGGTCGAGAGATGAAGTGTCGGCGAGACGGCGTGGTCGAGAACGGCGGCGTGATGTGACGAATCGAAGTGACGGAAATACGGAAATGAAATGACGACGTGTAGAGGTGTAGACTCCCTTAAATAGTGCTGCGCTGGGGGTAGCAAGTTCAATGTCCTCGAACTTTCTAGACTTATTTATTTGAAGTGTCATACCCAGTTGAGGAGTATTGTCACTTGTTTGACGTTGCGGGCGATGAACTCGGCCTAGCGATAAACAAATGTACTTGCCGTCGCTAGGCGCGCGCTCGAAAGAAATTTCGAGATGTGGTCTGCCACAAATGAAATACATCCTCATTCATTCCGTTAACTAAGCATAAATGCTTGTACAAGGTATAGGTGAACGAAATCGTGGCAGGATTCGAACTCGCGACCACTGGATTACTAACCCACCGCGCTAACCGCTCTGCCACCACCCATCCAAATATTTGTATCCAGTTCATTTTATTAAAATTGTAAGTTGATTGGTCGATTTAATTTTTGATTTAACATTAAATTATTCATGATAATATTGAGAACGATAATGTATAAATACTTGTACCAAAGACACGCTTTGTTTTAAAAAAAAAAGAATTCACGTAACCAAATATGTTGTTAGTTCAGTCGAATTAATTCGTACGAAATAAATTATTATTGCTATCAGAAGTCTGCAAAGAATTCAAGTTAGTACCTACTTAACAACATAAAAATTCTCTCACTGTTTTATATGTTAATTTGTTGATACATATAAATGAAGTGAGCCAGCATGGGGTCAATTTGCAAAAAGTTTTCGATAAAGTTGTTTTGTTATTTCACCAAACAAACGTTTTTTGGGTGACCTTTGTATATAAAATTTAACGACCTTCCAATTAAATACTCATCAGTAATTTATTTCTTGTATCGCAGAGCAAACGACCTCTTTCGTGACCTTGAGATAATTATTCTCTTTTAAACCTCCACTAGTATGTAACAGTAGAGTGTAATATCATGGGTTTCTTTACAAAAATCACTAGTATGCATACTTTAACTTTTGATGTGATGTTTCTGCAAGTATTAGGTAGGTACACATCACATTTCATAGTTTTAACAGCTCAAATTATTAAATACTAATTGCATATAACATTTGAGATCCAACGTCGATGGCGATAGTACCATTGCACAGTTGAAGGATTAGTACGAAACAAAATTGAAAAGAGTCCCCGTAGATATTGTGTATTCTGCCATACAAATTGTATGACACGATGTCATCACTTAATGTAATTTATACAAAAATTAAAAAAAAAACTGAGATGTACTACAATGATGTATATATTTTTATAGAAAATTAATGTTTCTAGTTGGGGGTGTTTTGGCATTTCTTGATACTTTCTGAAGACAAACACATAAATTTGTCATAAACAATGTTTACCTTACTAAAAACTTTTTCATTGAAACAGTTTGTGTATTTATAAATTTTTTCAGCGTTTTTTCTTTTATGGTTTTCGTTTGTATATGTGGATATAAAATAAAAATTCTAATCTTCATAACCCCTGACTGACACAAAATATCAAATTTCTGAGTATATTTGTACTTATACTTTTTAAAAAAATGACCCCTGTGCATCAAGCTGATCAAAAAATATAGAGAGGAAGAGATTCATAGACTCATACACAATCAGACACACATAAAGTTTTTCTACTCCATATTCTGAATTCATCCATGCATATTTTTATGACATATTCCGCGATGCATCGAAGTTTGTGTTTTTTGACTTCAAATTTGGAAAAACAATGAAAAATATAGACTTGGCCATACCTTCAATATCCTATACGCTGATCTTGCCTTTAAACTATGTGGATATGAGAAATGAATTATTTTGAACAAATCGGCAGTTGGATAATAGCATGTAAAACGACCATATATATTTTATATTTCAACATTAAAAACATTCAAAATCTTCTTTCGGTGAAAATACTGATAATAGGCTCCATAAAAATATATGAGTACCTAAGTAGATAACGTTTTTTTTAAGAAAAAATGTAAAATGTATTGGCCACAGCCCAATCTTTTAAATTTGATCTACATACCTACCTGTGGACTATTTTGATCCAAATGTTTATATTACTTTTATTTACAACACGCAAAACTGACGTCATTTACATATTTAAAGTTAAGTTTTTTACAAGTACATAATACAAAATCTCATTTTTTTTAATTTCCAGAGATTCACATAGATTTTTTATTGAGATTTTTTTTTTGAAAAATTTATGTGTTTAACTGCCTATATTTCCAAAGTTTTTAAAAATATCGAAAAATGCATCAACACCCCAACTAGATAATTTATTTTCTATAAAAAATTTGGACACTTTAATCGTACATTTCAAACTTTTTTTAACAATTTTTATAAAAATTGAATTTAGTGACGACATAGTTTCATATAAATTGTATAGCAGTATACACTATACACAATATCTACAGGTAATTTCAATAGTTTGATACTTAATCTAATCATACATACAAACCATCATACTGCTTTCATATCCTGTATAGGATAAAGGGCTGAACTCCATACTATCCTATCTTTTGATACATACCTAAATGTTTTGTATAGAAATCAAAATATCTTAAAATATACAATAATTTATGGGTTGGATTTATGGATTTATAGTTTGGTACGTATTCTTCAACTTTACATATTATCACCATCGACATTAAGATCTCATGTGTTACAGCAATGTATCACTGACTATTTGAATAAGAACAAAACTTTTTTAGTGGTATAATTTAATCACCCTACAATGGTTGTTTTTAGGACGTATAATATTACCCTACCTGTTTTCATTTGACAACACATCGATGTAACATTGATCTCATTTCTAATACATTGTACATTAAATAAATAACTCTACCAGTACTGTACCTAAGTTTTATCATAAAATAAAGAAAATCATAAATTTTGTTTATCAATAATAACATGCGAGTATCTCAATGGAAATACATTTTTGATACAGAACGCGGTGTAAATATTTTAGTGTCAAAATAACAAGTTTCTGACTATAATAACCTGCAATTTATTTATCAATACTATGCATAGATACGTCTATAAGACAGCTGGTAAATTTATAGGAAATAATATCCCTTGGATAATTTTTATTTACAAAAGTACATTGGAAGGCCTCTGTCATATACAGTATTAATGAGATTGGAAAAAGTTCCTTTTCATCGTTCACAAAACAAATCAATAACTCGTACAATAATTTATAAAGAAGTCTATTGCGTCAATACACAAATGATTTTCTTTTGAATAAAGGAAATGTTTGTGAGTAGGTGAATGTGTATTTTCATGACCATGTACGAATTTAACATCTAATTGGGGATGGTACGTGAAGAATGTGACATATTTTGGCCTCTAAAGACAATTTTCTTAGACATTCGAGGAAAAGTAACTATCAATTACGATAAAAATTACATTTTCGTATGTATGTAATTATTTTTTTCGGATTACGTGCTTTGCGGTGTGTGTTGTAGAATTATAAATAAATACAAAACAAAAATGTACGTAATAATTGATTTAGATATTTAGAGAAAAAATGTTACTTTTTGACGTCATCACTTGTCATGATAATTGTACTGAAATATAATTATTGTAATGGAAATAATTATACAGGCGAAAGAATTGTTTTGTAATGTTGAATATAGAAAGTTAGTAGTAACGAGAAATATGTTGTTTGTTGTTTGATAAATATTCTAAATTTATTTAAAAACAATAGTTTACAACGGGATATATGTATTTGACTATGACGCATTTTAATAAAAAGATAAAGGCTAAAAAATGATTTGTCGATTTTTTTTAAAATTTTTCATCCAGAAACCATCCCAGGCATACGCTCGACAATCGGGTGAACGGTTTAGGAGCGCATAGCACACATACATACATACATGGATACATACAAACATTCATCGAGGTGTTCATCGTATCCTATCAATTATTTATTTATTTATTTATTTTATTTATTCAATTATTTATTTATTTATTTATTTTATTTATACAATACTTATCAATAAATAATAAACATACACACACATATATGTACACACGCACTTAAATTCTAGCTCTAGTATGTAATTGTATTTTAATCTTCCTCATTTTATTGTTAACTAGCTTTTATGTCCCGCCGTTGGCCAAGAATGTAAAATTGTGAAGGAAAAAGCAATCGTTTTTATAATATTGTCACCCAATTATTTTGCAAAATCGGACTATGAAAAGTGGTTTGAAATATGATTGAATTTGATTGTAAAATGTTCAAGTGATGGCCACAACTCATTATTTTTTATATATTGCTATAAAGTGTGAATGAAGTATAATATACAATTTCTGTACGCATGGACTATGCGAAATGGTTTTAAATATGACTGTTTATCAACGTTGTAAAGAGATTGGTTTGGCCACAACCCCCATTTTTAAATATTATCATCGAAAACAAATTGTAATATGTACCTATTGAAAATTTAGTAATTTTGGATGTTGGGATGTGGTTAAAATTTGATTAAACTAATGTACTGAAAAGATCTAGTGTTGATCACAGCCAATTGGTTTTTATATTTTTTCATCAAGTGTGCATTATATTTTTGCACAATTAGACTTATAGACTTACAATTGACACAAAAGCCTACATTAACGAAGAAGAAGAAGACTTAAACTATAATAAATAGTTTTTAATTTGAATATAAACGTTGTGAAGAGTTCAGTTATGGCTACAACCCCCATTATTTAAATATCGTCAACGAAATCAAATATGAGGGTGTTGAAAATTATTCAAAATAGGATGATATAAATGGTTTAAATTTGATTAAACAAAAGTATTGAAAAGATTCTAGTGCAATTACATCGTCACATCCCACATCCCATTCGTTTTTTCATAATATGTATTTTCATCAAGTGTGCATATCGTTAATAATATTTCTACACAATAGACTATTAGACTTAAAACTAACCCAAAAGTCTAAATAAAAAAGAGAAGAATAATTATAAGACTATAAGAAATAGTTTGTATAAAAAACTATTCCAATGGTCTACATAAAATAAGAAAAAATACATAAAATAGAAGAATTAGACTATTGGAAATAGATTGTATAAAAACTGACTAAAAGGTCGTCATAAAAGAAGAAGAAGATTAATCTATAGGAAAGAGTTTTTATAAAATTCACCCAAGTTCTACATAAAATAAGAAAACGAAGAAAAAGACTAAAGGAAATAGTTTGTGTAAAAACTGTAAGGTCTACATAAAATTAAGAAGAAAATGAATTAGACTCCATGAACCGTCGCTTCAGACCCTTCAGAACCTCCCGTCCCTTCAGGCCCTTCAGTACCTCCCGTCCCTTCAATCCATCATTACGTCCCTTCCAATCAGGCCCTTCAGTACCTCCTGTCCCTTCAGGCCCTTTAGTGCATCCCATCCCTTCATTACATCCCGTCCCTTCAATCGGTTAAGAAAAGTTTAAATCCAGAAACCATCCTGGAAGAACCGCGAAGAGATGAAAGGACCTTCTTTTCCCAGGATACTCCACCTTTAAAGGTAAAATGACTAAATACACGAAGAAGAAGAAGAAAAAAGTTTAAATCCAGATACCTGCGATGAAATGGAAGGAAAATTGGACCTTCTTCTCCCAGGATAGTCCACCTTCATAGGTAAAATGACCAAATGCACGATGAAGAAGAAAAAGAAGAAGAAGAAGAAGAAGAAGAAAGTTTATATCCAAAAACCGTCTTGGAAGACTTGCGAAGAGTTGGAAGAACAGTTGGACCTTCTTCTCCCAGGATAGTCCACCTTCATAGGTAAAATGACCAAATGCACGATGAAGAAGAAAAAGAAGAAGAAGAAGAAAAAAGTTTATATCCAAAAAACGTCTTGGAAGACTTGCGAAGAGTTGGAAGAACAGTTGGACCTTCTTCTCCCAGGATTCTCCAACTTCATAGGTAAAATGACCTAAAATACACGAAGAAGAAGAAGAAGAAAAAAGTTCAAATCCAGAAACCTGCGAAGTGATGGAAGGACAATTGGACCTTCTTCTCCCAGGTTAGTCCACCGTTATAGGTAAAATGACCAAATACACGCTGAAGAAGAAGAAGAAAAAAGTTTAAATCCAGAAACCTGCGAAGAGACGGAAGGACAGTTGGACCTTCTTCTCCCAGGATACTCCAACTTCATAGGTAAAATGACCAAATACACGACGAAGAAGAAGAAGAAAAGAAAAAGAAAGTTTAAATCCAGAAACCTGCGAAGAGATGGAAGGAAAATTGGACCTTCTTCTCCCAGGATAGTTCATCTTCATAGGTAAGATGACACGACGAAGAAAAAGAAGCAAAAAGTTTATATGCAGAACCCGTCCTGGAAGACCTGTGAAGAGATGGAAGGACAGTTGGACCTTCTTCTCCCAGAATACTCCAACTTCATATGTAAAATGACCAAATACACGATGAAGAAGAAGAAGAAAAAAGTTTAAATCCAGAAACCGTCCTGGAAGACCTGCGAAGAGATGGAGGGACAGTCGTACCTTCTTTTCCCAGGATATTCCCCTTTCATAGGTAAAATGACCAAATACACGAAGAAGAAGAAGAATAAGAAAATAGTTTAAATCCAGAAACCATCCCGGGCATATGCTCGACAATTCACCAAAGTTTCATTGTAATCGGACAAATGGTTTAGGAGCACATAGCATACATGCATCCATTCATACATACATAAATAAATAAATAAATAAAATAATTTTCCTATAGGAAATCAGTATATTGTTGATTTGTAAGTAAATAGTATTAGGTAGGTACCTACCTACAACAATGTTCTAAATAAATTCGATTCATAACAAATTTTATTTGAATATCAGAATCTTTCCGTAACCATAGTAACCATTCCAATATTAATATCAAATGGGCTCAATACATTTTTTGGATATGTAGGTAGGTACCTACATTGGTTTGTTCGAAGCTACAAAAACGAAAATTGTCCGAAATATCAAATATTATATACAAATTATGCAATTTTATTATGCCTATATCTTTACTAACAATTAACAGACTTTTACAATATATGTCTTAAAACTTGCTATAAAGTCTTGTGTTTCATTTTATTATTTCATAATCACATTTATTTCAATAGTATATTAATTTAAAGAAAATATTCATTCGGTAGGAAAATGAAATATTGTATGAAAAGATATTAAAATGGCGGCATTTATGTACAAAACGCTTACTTTAAAAATAAGTTAAACATTATAATTATACAAAATATATATATGTGTGTTTGTCTCACGCCTTCTGAAAAACCAAGAGCATCTAAAAATCTAATTTATGTGCGAACGTGTACCTGTATACCTGATGCAGTGTCACGCTAAAAATAATGCGATAAAAATGCTGAATTTTAAAAATATTTCAATAATTATTTTTTTCATACAAAATTTTCCAAGTCGTATCTGTCAAAAAAGTGTACATTTTGCACGCAAATATCTGTTAGTTTAAAAGTTAGAAGTACGTATTTACACGAAAAAAATTTACTTTCAAGTATAACTTAGCGTTTAAGTGAAAAACAAAAAACAAAAAAAAATATTTTGTATAATTATAATGTTTAACTTATTTTTAAAGTAAGCGTTTTGTACATAAATGCCGCCATTTTAATATCTTTTCATACAATATTTCATTTTCCTACCGAATGAATATGTTCTTGAAAATAATAAACCTTTGAAATAAATATAATTATGAAATAATAAAATGAAACACAAGACATTACAGCAAGTTTTAAGACGTATATTGTAAAAGTCTGTTGATTATTAGTAAAGATATAGGCATAATAAAATTGCATAATTTGTATATAATATTTGATATTTCGGACAATTTTCATTTTTATGGCATCGAACAAACCAATGTAGGTACCTACATATTATTCAAAAAATGTCTACAAACCATTTGATATTTTTAACATGTTCTATGGTTACTATGGTTACGGACACATTCTGATATTCAAATAAAATTTGTTATAAATCGAATTCGAATTAATTTAGAACATCATTGTAGGTAGGTACCTACATACCTAATACTACTTAAAAACCAACAATATACATACCTACTAATTTCGTATAGAAAAATTATTAAACTATCTTATGTAGGTTAACTACAATACACATGTCATTCAATCTACAAACTATTGCCTATAGTGAAATTCTTCTTTTATTTAAGTAGACCTTTGGGTGATTTTTTATACAAACTATTTCTTGGAGTTTAATTCTTCTTCCTCTTCTTTTGTGAAGTCATTTGGGACAGTTCATAAATAAACTATTTCCTATAGTCTAATTTTTCTTTTTCTTAATTTATGTAGACCTTGGGTGAGTTTTTATACAAACTATTTCCTATAGTCTAATTCATCTTCTTCCTCTTCTTTTATGTAGCCCTTTGGGTGAGTTTTTATACAAACTTATTCCTATTATCTAATTCTTTTTCTTCTTATTTTATGTAGACCTCTGGGCCAGTTTTGATACCAACTATTTCTTTTAACGTATTTCTTCTTTTTCTACTTTTATGTAGACCTTTGTTGAATTTTGTATAAACTAACTTCCTATAGTCTAATTTTTCCTCTTTTATGTAGACCAAGGGAGAGTTTTCATGCAAACTTTTCCTTTAGTCTAATTCTTCTTCGTCTTCTTTTATGTTGACCTTTGCGTTAGTTTTTATACAATCTATTTCCTGACGTATAATTATTCTTCTAATATGTAGACCTTTGGGTCAGTTTTTATATTAACTACTTTCTATAGTCTAATTCTTCTTTTTCTTATTTTTTGTAGATCTTTTGGTTAGTTTTTATACAAACTATTTCCTTTAGTCTAATTCTTCGTTTTCTTATTTAATGTAGACGTTGGGTGAATTTTATATAAAATATTTCCTATATTTCAATTCATCTTCTTCTTCTTTTATGAAGACCATTTGGTCAGTTTTTTATATAAATCATTTACTATTGTGTAATTCTTCTATTGCATCTTTTATGTAGACCATTGGGTCAGTTTTTATTACAAACTATTTGTTGTAGTCTTATACTTATTCTTTTTTTTCATTTAGTCTTTTGGGTTAGTTTTAAGTCTTATAGTCTATTGTATAGAAATATTATAAACATGCACACTTGACGAAAATACATAAAACGAATGGGATGTGACCATCACTAGAATCTTCTCAATACTTTTTTTCAATCGAAATTTACACCATTTATTATATCATCATATATTGCTTAATTTTCAATAACTACACATTTGATTTTGATGACAATATAATAAAAAATCGGGGTTGTGGCCATTACTGGACTCTTCACAACGTTTATATTCAAATTAAAAACTATTTAAGTCTTCTTCTGTAATGTAGATCAGTTTTATTGTGCAAAAATATAATAATCTATAGGTATGCACACTTGACGAAAAATATATAAACGAATGGGATGTGACCAACACTAGAATCTTTTCAGTACTTTTGTTTATTTAATTTTTAAGCCATTTCCCATCATCCAAAATTACTAAATATTTAAAACACATTTGCGTTCGATGACAATATATAAAAATAGGGGTTGTGGCCAAATCCAAACTCTTTACAACGTTGTCTCTTTATAATCAGTCATATTTAAAACCATTTACCATAGTCCATGCGTGCAGAAATTGTATGTACCTACTTATATATAAAAACAAATGGGTTGTGGCCATCACTTGAACATTTTACATCGCTTAAACTCAATTAAATTTCAAACTACTTTTCATACTACGATTTAGCAAATATTTTTTGTGACAATATTATATAAACGATTGCTTATTTCTTCACTAATTTACATTCTTGGCCAACGGCGGGACATAAAAGCTAGTAATAAATAAATAAATAAATTAAAATTTATGATATAGATAATATATTCAATTCACTAGGATAAAGCTATATCTGTATGTAAGAATTATAGATACATACATGTTTTACTCGTTTAAAAAATTTTCATTCGACAAAAAAATATAAAGACGAGATTGGATGATGACAGGTCGTAAGCCCTGTAGGTGCCTTGAGTTCCCGTTTCAGTTCTCCTATGATATTCCAACTTCGTCACTATTGAGATGTCAAAAAATTGACAAAAAAATATCATCGACTTCAGACTTTTAAAACATATACGATTTAATAAAATATATCAATTGACTTTGTAAATTGTTTAGATCATTTAACATGTGTTTTAACATTGATGGTCCTACGTAAAATATAAATTAAAATTAAGATGTAACAATATATTATACATCACAGGTTTACCGTTTCCATATAATATTATGTTGATGTATACATATAGGTATGCTTACATAGGGAGTTAAATTATGACATTCCGGTACAAAATTAATGATTTGTTTGTACCGAACTTGCAAATGGATGATATATTATAATTATTATAGGTATGAGCTCCCAGGTGTAATTTGTAATCTATTAAGTGGTCAAGATATATACCTACATTAACATGTATGGTGTAACATAATTTACATAGTGACAATATATACATTTGATTTACTAACCTAAAATATAGTTGTTTTAATTTGATTGTTAATAATGTATTGATTAATTATTTATTTAAATAAAAAAAATCTCACGGGTCAGGCTTACAAATTATTTACTTATTTATTGAGATATTCACGGCTCAAAGCCCTTAATAAAACAAAATATTACATAACACAGCATAAACTTAACCAAAGTAATACAATTTATAAACATTCATAACATCTATACATATCAATGGTAGCAGAGAATATATAAGAAAAATAAAAACATATAATAAAGGTTAATTAAACACCAAAGTACATACATTAAGATCCAAGGAATAAATAAATAAAAAAAACTCAAATTAAATAGTAATTACAAGGAATGAAAATAATAATATTATTGACTGAATATTTATATAAAAATGAATGGTGTGAATAACTACCTACCTAAATACTTAGCCAAAACTAATGACAAAATACCTACATCATGTTAAAACTCATAGAATATGCACTCCACATGATACCCAAGTTTTGGGTAGGTACCTACTTCAATAAATTATCATGAACTACGTTGTTTCACAGAGCCACTAATTATTCAGGAGTATTTTACAATGATCTTCTTATCATTAAACGGCGGTATAAAAAATACATGTAGTATCATTATAACTTACAAAATAGACAGTTTAAATGGAGTAAAATATGATGAAACTAACGTTAGTTGATTAATCAATTAAGTACATTGATTTCGTCACTCATTGTCTTTCTCAAAAAATGACGCCGAAGTTTTTTCAACCTTTACATAGTCATCGTATCATACAGCTAACAAAATTTAAACCCGATAATTTCTACGGAGAGGATACGTAATTTTACAATATACCCATAATTTAATGAACGCCTCATTAAATTATTACCTCGATTCGATAACAATATATTAAAGTAAGGACCAATGTTCAATATGGGTACATTTCTGTATTTTTTCACATTAAAGAATCACCCTAAAAACTCAAATAATGATAGGGGCGTCACGAAACTTTTACATCGTGACGCCCCTAAATGTTTTTCGCAGATTCTTTGTAGAACTACATCAAGATATACAAAAAAAAAACGTTATATAATAAATAAGGTATGAGGCACAGCTTAGAAAAGTGCTTTAGTACTCTTATCAATAATCGTCGCTTTTGTGTGTCGAAGTCATATACAACAGGCAAAAAAACTTACATAGTTTATCAATGCAGATCACCGACCATTGAGAAAGTTGCCTTGTTTAAGTAAGTTATGACACTTCGTCAACTATAGGTATGATCTACGCATGATCTGCACTTCTATACCATTTTAAACACAACATACCCACTATACACAGTACACAACCTCCAAGAACAACAAGATCCTCTATCACCAACACAATAAATATCCCGAAGTTACAAACTACTCATGGACAAAGACACTTTAAATACTATGCCATCAAACTACATAATTGCCTACCAACCTCACTAAAACTGCTACCACAAAACACATCGTCGCAAAAATACAAAAAAACACATAACAGCATGGATATACAACACCGGTTCAGAACAAATCAGTAACATAATTACACCCAATCAAATATAATTAAACTTCACATTTTTTCTCAGTAATTATTTGATTTATAATGTAATTCAAGAACTCTATACATGATGTACTATCTATGTCACACAACTGTTGAAATGAACACCTCGGCACAGGACTTGCTAGTGAGGTGTTCATCATACCCTATCAATTACAATACTTATCAATAAATAATACACATACACACACATACATATGTACACATGCACTTAACTTCTAGCTCTAATATGTAATTGTATTTGTAACTTCCTCGTTGTATTGTTAATAATAAATAAATAAGTGAGAAGAGACTGGTGTGAGGGTATAATACACGCATGTGTCGTGCTTACCTTTATAGGGTAATATACACCCTCATACCTGTCGCTGGTTGCCCCACATGCCGTGAAGTTATGAAGGAATGCAAGAAAAGGTGTTCTACGAAATGTATACAAAAATCATGACCTGGCGAATTTAACGATCGGCCTGTGACATAGGTATACGAGTAGGTATACATAATATTTTTTTATGTAATATCAATTTGTAAACAATACATACTTTAAAATGAACGTTTAAAATTGAACCCAATATAATTAAATAACATTTCATCTCATGAGGGGTGCTTATTCAACCATTCAACGATTATTGGCGATAAAATATAAAAGGTTTTATTAATTTTTTTTTAACGATTGTATTTGAAACAATGGAATAATAAAATATCGTCTCTGAATGTTAAAAATCCTCACAAAATATTGAAGACAAGTTGTATTCATATAGAAAAATGTTCCGTCATCTTAAACTATCTATATATATAAAAATGAATTTACGTATATTTGTATGCGTCCGTTTAACTCCCAAACCAAACATCCGATTGCGATGAAACTTTGGGAATTTGTTCAACTCATTCTGGAAAAGGTATATGCATTATTATTTATTTATTTATTTATTCGATATCTCACAAAAAAAATTGAAAAAAAGTTGGTATTGAATTGATACTTAGTGGGTTTGTTCAGCAAAAATCCTATATACCCATACATAAAATGGTATATTATATAAAACTGGAATAATGCAAAAGGTTCAAGTACCTACCTATATTTGTTTGAATAATTAAATAAAATTTAAATGAATGAATGAATAGAGACGGAAGGGACTGTAGGAATGGAAGGGAAAAAATACGGAATTAATAAGAATGTTAAGTGATAAAAAGGAAACATACCGAACAACTAAATAATTAAACAGGCAGGACAACGTCTGCCGGGTTTTACTAGTTTAATATAAAACTTTTCAAGTTAATGTTCTTTTATGATTATAATATTATGTTCCCGCTTTTTCTTCATTGATATATTAAATTTATCAAAAATTAAAAACTATTTCGTTATTTGTACTTAATTTTAATTATTTGTCTCAATCTTCAATACAATTCACTCCATCTCTTACACCCCTGTATATTTTTATAGTCAGTCGTCCAACGTTCATTCTTTCATTCAACCACCTCTTTCGTTCTACTTATAATATCCAAATAAAAATAATATTAAACCTGATTGACTAGTAACATTTGGGGATAAGTTTAATTGTTTATATGTAACTAAAGATAATATATAGATTTATTTGTATTGTAGGTAATATAAAGATTTATTTAAATAAATGAATAAAATATATTAATAAATATACAAAAAAGTATATAAATAATATAATTACATAAATAAAATATAATAATATAAATTAAATAAATAATGTAAATAAATAAATAAAAAAAAATGTAGTTAAATAAAATAAATAAAATTAAATGCAAATAAATGAAATAATAATAATATTAATACATATATTATTATATGAAGCACATAAAAATTTGAATTCGTATTTTATTTATTCCACCATATTTTATAATGCGAACAGATATAATGACTGCTGCCTAAATAGAAAATCCTGATCTAGAGCTAGCAGTTTATTGGCAAACATTTCTTTTACAAGCATTTGAATCATTTTTCCTCGAACAAAACATATATTTTTTTATCGTACATATACCTACCAAAAAAATGTTTAATTATTCAGCCTAATTATAAAAATTAATGAAACATTTTACCCTCAACGATGTCTGGGTTTTTATATACCACGTTATTTTGCTTATAGGCAAACCACTCGTTCGCTACTCGAGCAAAAACCATGTAACGTTGTAGGGACTTACGCATATCCACAATAATTAATGGCATCATACATACACCTTGCCCATTACAGTTTAAGCTCGGATCATTAAGCCTGGCTTTTGAGATGTCGAAGAGCACTCATCGTCTTGTTATACTCCCCATTGTTAAGCAAAGCAATCCAATCTTACAATCCTTATCCCCAAAAAATGCACAAAAAAACTGAATCAGGACTCCTCGCCGAAAAAGGTAGTCGCTCTTCAAGACCATTCACAGCATCCCCACTAATGAAAATAACTTTTTTGCATGTCTCCGTCTTGCTGGGACCAAATTTGATGTCAGTCCCGATCGAGCTTAATAGACGACTAATGAACGCCGACTCTTCGGATGGTAGGGCTCTTAGGCGAGGCCTTGGTGAAACCTGCAGAGAAAAATAACGGCAATTTGGTGGAAAAAAAATAATTGACAACGTGGTCTGCAACATGATAATACGAAAGGTTGGGACTTTTTTACAACATCGTGTCTTTTGGATACCCCATTTAGTTTCCAACTTGGGTTCTGTTTATTTATACTATAAACATTTTTTTTACATACTAGTTGCATGTAACACATGAAATCCAACTGTCGATAGCGATAGTATGTATAGTTGAAGAATAAGAATCAAACTATAAACCCATAAATCCAAATTATTGAAAATTTTAACACATGTTGGTATGTATGTCAAGATAGGACAGTATGGAGGTCAGTCCTCTTTTCCTACCCGGAATATAATATGAAAACAGCATGATGTATGTTTGGATATTAAGAACCTATCAAACTATTAAGTCTTCTTACATATTGTGTATAAGCGACTGCCATACAAATTGTATGAAGCAATGTCGTCACTAAATTCAATTTTTATAAAAATTGTTAAAAAAAAATTGGGATGTGCTAATACAATGTTGATATTTTTTATAGAAAATTAAATTATCTAGTTGGGGTGTTTCGGCTTTTTTCGATATTTTAAAAAAAAATGGAAATATAGGCAGTTAAACTCATAAATTTATCATAAAAAAAATATTTTTCTTAATAAAAAATATTTGAGAAACCCTGGAATTTTTCTGAAAAAACTCATTTGATATTTTGTATTTTTCTATGTTTATACCAATTTTCAGCGTTCTAGCTTTTATGGTTTCGGAGATATATGGAAAAATTAACCAAAATTTCAAATGTTGATTACACCTGACTGAAACAAAAATTCACAATTCTGAGTATAAAAGTTTTGTAAGCCTATAACTGATTATATATTCTGAAAATTTGAGATCTGTGAATTGAGCGGATCAAAAGTAATAAGGGGGGGACAGACAGACACACAGACACACAGACGCACAGACACACAGACACACAGACACACAGACACATACACACACACACACACACACACACACACACACACACACACACACACACACAAAACTCACAAAAAATGTTCTACTCCGAATTCTGAGTAAATCCATGTATGGGAACATATATGCTGCGAGGCCTCTAGTTGGTGTTATTAGCATGCAAAAAGTCCACTACACCATACAAAATTTTCCTTCGTACACGCATCTTGGCTTAATAATGTCGATTCATTAAGAGAATTGAATTCTTATGAACGAATCGACAGTTGGATAATAAAACGGTAAAAGTAGGTATGTATTTATTATATTATTTATCTATTTATTTATTTATTTATTTAGCTATTTATTTATTTATATATTTATTTATTCATTTATTTATTTATTTATTTATTTATTTATTTATTTATTTATTTATTTATTTATTTATTTATTTATTTATTTATTTATTTATTTATTTATTTATTTATTTATTTATTCATTTGTTTATTTATTTATTTATTTATTTATTTATTTATTTAATTATTTATTTATTATAATAATTATTGTTTTTTTTTATTTATTTATTTATTAATTAATTTATTTATTTATTTATTCATTCATATTACAATTACTACTTTTTTTTGAAGTTGCAATCATATTTTCTGAGTATGTTTTACCAATCAATTTTCTAAACTGTGCTTCTTACGCTTTTTTCCAATATTTGAAAATTTGCATATAGCTACTTAAATATTCTTTTCATACATTTATTTATCAAATGTATGTACCTACAAACAACTGTACAAAATTGGCCACTTGGCAGTATCTTCCAACTATAAAATATTTATGTTCATTTTCAAAACAACAACTAGACAATTAAAAAAAACGACTTTAATAATATACTCATCTTAAATTTTTGTGATGTAGATAGATACTTATTGTCATTTTTTAATATTGTTGTGCTGAATTTTTTTAAATTTTATATTATTTTTCGTGTAAAGATCATTGCTAAATAAATACCCACATCCAACAAAAACAGTATCTAAACTGTTAAAGCTCAGTTAATTTTAATATTTACTTTTAGACCTCTTTTATCAATATGACTTAATTATTTCGAAATATTATTACGTTTAAAAACCGAGCACTAGTCTTTTGTGTTTTTTTCACTCACATCAAATTAACAATAAGAAAATAAGGTTAACTTTTATAGATATTTCATTTTAAAGCGTTATGTAGCGTATCGCGATGCACTTAATGTAAAGGTTTTTTTTCATTATTTTTTATCACCTAGTTTAAGACTTACATATTATTATTACGCCGTGGCTTAAAGGGACGTATATAATTTGTTTAACGATATTGCTTTCATAAATGGGTAATAGCATTTTTTCATAAATTTGTTTTGATAATATCACTATAGAGTTTTAATGTTTATATTTAGTCATTTTAAACAGCACTTTGATGCTATCATACACCATTCAATTTACGAATATTTATATATTAATCATAATTTACAAGTCAAAAATTGAATTGTGCACAAAAGCTGCTTTTAATAAACAACTACGATACAATGAGTGTTTTTATATACGTTTTAATATAGAGTTCCTTAAATACCTCAATTGAATGCAAACTATACTGTTTTATAATATTTATAAGAATTAACCTCTAAAACTTTTAAGTTTATAGGTACTGAAGGTGTGAACTTCACGTATGATAATTTATTCAACTTTGGGGGCCCGTTTATAGTTGAACTACAATCAAGGTATGCCGGTTTATGAAATCAAACCATTATTAAATAAATAAATACTAAAGTATTTATTACTAGATATTTTTCTTGAAGCACATTATTTCAACACAGTTCTTGGGTCTGTAGCGCTGATCCAAGTTATTTTAGTGCTTTTATACAATCAAAATAAATTAATAAGTACTTTTTTGGCATTAAAGAATTATCAAGGTTTCGTGATAAAATATTTAAATAAAAAAATAATTTAACAAATTCATTTCTGAATATTTTCCATACAAAATTTGAACACTTTATAGGATGACTTGTTAGTGAGGAGTTTAACGTTGGCCACAATCCACTCGTTTCTTAGAAGCCGATAAAATCATCGTCCACCGAAAAAATCTCGTATTTTAGTGTTAAACCACTCGTAAGATTCCTCGCAATCAACCTTACTTTTTGACAATAGGCGTGATGACAGTAAGAAAAAATCATTGAAATTATGATTTTATTAGATAAAATATGTTATAAAGATTTGAAAAAATATATTTATTTTCATTTTAAAAGAGCGAATAATATTAATATTATTAAAATAAAAATACAAAATATGTTTGTCCGCCATTTTATGTGAAACACCAATCAGAGCGCATGACGTCACCATATTGTCACTGTCAATTGTGTTTGTTACTGTCAACTGTTGTGTTGTTCGAAATGGCTATTTTTTTCATAACAAGCTATATGGAATATGCTGCTTATTTTTAACATGCTATTTTTATTTATTGATTTATTTGGTTTATTTGGGACAATAAACCAAATAATATCGCTATCCGCTCTATTGAATCGTTGACGCATCTGTTATAACACGCACCGAGTATTGTAACGTGGTGGAGAATATTTAACGTTTCAGAAATAAATAACTTGGTGGCTTTCATTGCTTGATTATAAAATAAAATGATGTAATTATATTGTTTGTGGGAGTTGTACAGTGTTACATGAGGTTGAAATGGAAATACACAATGTATTATGATGAATCTAATATACATATGGGATAACTGTTATGATTCATATACATATTATGATTAATATATTAAAATATGTAATAGGTGTGATGACTGTAAGAAAAAAATCATTGAAATTATGATTTTAAAAAATAAAATAGGTTATAAAGATTTAAAAAATGTTTTTTTTTTAATTTATAGGAGTGAATAATAATAATATTATAAATATAAAAATACAAAATGTGTTAGTCCGCCATTTTATGAGAAAAAACAATCAGAGCGCACGACGTCATAGTATGGTCGCGTCAATTCTTCTGATAGTCTTCAATACAATATACGCATTAATTGTCGGTCTGGACTATGTTTATTTTGGTGTTATCGATATATTAATATTTTAATTAGATACTTAAAACTAAAACAAATTAAATATAAATGGAACAAGTATTCATCAAAGCAAATAGTTTCAATTTACCTAGATACTCGCCTACCTATCGGGGGACACTATGGGCCGGTATTACAGTGTCAGTTTAAGAGCTAAACTCAAGTTTTACAAAAATATAGCGTATTACAGTGTCCGTTTAGACCTAATCTTCCCTCAAATACGTCACTAAAACGACAAATATTTAACTCAACGTTTCTGGCAGATTAAGTACTTAACTGTGAGTCAACTGTCATTTGCTAGGCAACTCGTGTAGTTTCAGTTTCTATCACTAGAGGCGTTAGGCAACGTGTGTAGTTTCAGTGTTGTATCGAAGGTGGCGCCACACAACAAAACAAACTGACAGCCGTATTGAAACGAACACGGGCATTTAAAAGCATTATTTTGGTGAAAAAAAAATTCAATTTACCATGTTGGATAATAAAACAATGGTATTTAAAGTCGTAGCGTCCCGTTTTGTATTTCGTATTATTTGAGGTTATTTAAATTTGACAGATAATAACCACAGAAAAAGTGAAATATGTCTATAATTGAAGATTTAGTAACTGACATGTCATATTGCACTGTAATACGGAAATGGATTCAATCTCCCCTTAACATTAATCAACATAACAGTTTGGCAAACTCAATGAGTTGAGGGCCGACTGTAATATCGGGCCTATGTTAATTGTATTTTGTATGTAACTTAGTTTTTATTGAATAAATAAATAAATAATGAACGCTCGCAACGTATGGTAAACTAATTTAGTTTTAGTATTCTACAATTTTGTCACGCGATGGTGAGCTGACGAACGTTCGACATGTTATGATGCTGGTCACTGCCAAACTAAACTAGCAAGCTATATTTTTTTCATGCAATGAAGCGATTTGCGAAACGACGGCGATTACGCGAAGCATGCGTTTTAAAACATCGTTACAATTTTAGCAGCATACGAATTATTACATAGCACTCGTTATTTGTATTGTGTTCATAACAAGCTATATTTATCTGCTATCGTTATTTTTAGCAATAGCAGCCATAGTAGTTATTTTTCTGCCTGTCTTAACTACTCTTAACTAGAATGGAACTTTTGATGGTCGGATATTTCTTTGCGTCGAACAAAGACTTTTGTTCATCAGAATTTCGAAACGTAAAAACTTAATAATAAGTACATATAAGTACTTTATTTATCTGTAATTTAAATACAACTTACATCTCGAAAATCGATAAAATATGCTCCTTCTTCTCTCTACATTATGTGTTCATAAGCTAAAAACATACGCGGGAAACTTATGATGGCCTATTTTGACGTTTGGACATTAATGAAGTTCTTTATATGCTTATTGCCTAAATAATGGTAAATATTATATTATTGAGAGCTAAAAGTGGGGGAACAAATACTGTACTTCATTGTAAACGCGTACTTAATAAAATTCACTTGTGTCTCGCCGTGCGAAATTTAATCACTTATTTCTCTTTTTTTCGCGTGGGACGAAAACAAATACCTCAGTCGGTGTTTTTTTCGTCGTGTTTGTACATTTAGGGACCGCACAACACTTATGCACTTTTGAATTGATTATAAATACACAAATCGTCTTAGAACACATATATTACATATAGTAGTGATATGCAGTTTACGATACCATGACGTCACCGTCAGGGTCGGCAGCCGCCATGATACTACAAGCTTTTTTTGGCGTAAATGTCAAATTTGATTTTAAAATGGCGATTTTTGCTACTAAACCTTTATTTTATGTAGAAATGTATATATATTTGAAAACAGTGAATGCGTAAAAACATCGTGAGATAGTTTTTCAAAATTAGTCATCATGCCTATTCGCAAATGTTAGTTTACGCCGATGCGCATGCGCTAAGTATTTAGATAATTATGTGTCTGCAATGCAATTCTCATAGAAAAACGTCGTAGCATCCTCCAGTTAGGAAGCCACGTGATCTCCTAACTAAAGTGAGCGACTGTGCAATGAAAACATGGTTAGTATTTAGAATTTAGCACTTAGGTAGGACTCAGCGTTCCGACCTAAGAGTCTCTTATAAACCGTCTTTAATGCAATTCTTTAGTGTCAATATTGCATGATTTTAGGTAAAGACGATCTTTGGTTTTTGATTATGATATGAATTCTTCAATATACAAAACGAAAAGAATAGATCCCTGATAAGATCCCTGCGACACCCAGAATTCAATGTTCTCTAATAAACATATTTAATCGAATATTTTTATTAGGTATTGCATATGCGCAAACATTGGATTTTTTTCCCTGTCGGGAGTCAAAGATATTTTTTAACAGATTTTTAATTATCTCAATAGAGACGAAGTTGGAATATTTATTGTAGGAGAACCGGGAAATCAAGGCACCTACAGGGCTTACGACCTGTCAATATAAATAAAAATAATAAGATTGTTGTTCATAATTTCACCCATAGATGGCTGTAGTAAAAATTCCTTATTTTCAAGCGAAAAGAATTTCAGTATTACAATATATAGAACTTTCAAAATTGAATTGATAGGGATCTCATTAAAAGGCATAATTGGTGAACGTTGCGCAAGCGCATAAAGTGATCACGTAAACCAGCCGATGACAGGTCGTAAGCCCTGTAGGTGCCTTGATTTCCCGGTTCTCCTACAATAAATATTCCAACTTCGTCTCTATTGAGATAATTAAAAATCTGTTAAAAAACATATTTAATTTTGTACTCATCTTTCTAATAAATATAAATTTCCACATTGTTCATACTTGTGTTCCAGAATCAACGTTTTCGAAAGCAAGGTTCATGTTTAACATTGTTTGAATTGCGCTCATATTTATTCGGTTTCTGTTATAGTATAGGTAGTCACAGTCGAATGATTTTAATAGCAAAAAAACCTACTGATAATTTCACTGACCAATTAAAATAATATTTGCGCAAAAAATATTAAAAGCTTTTTTTTTATATTAGGCAACCCACCCAATTGAGGGTGATTTGTGCCATTTTAGTGTCTATAAGACACACAAGTTATTAATCATAGACGAATGATTGGTTTTATTAAAGGTTAATTTCATTTAAAAACAAGAATTTCGAAATTTGGGAATATACGTGGTTTTTGTTCAGTGAGTGACAAAAGGTGAGCAATATTAAAAGGTCGGGAAACCTTATCAATGGAGTTATAAAAATCAAATGCAGTTCTATTCGGGCAATAAAAGAATACATGGTCAGGTGACTCAACGTCCAATCCGCATTGGCACATGGGACTATCTACAACTCGAATCTTATGCAAGTGATAAGCCAATATGCAGTGACCATAACATGGAACCAGGGATGTTTTGGAATAGTGATTTGGATGGATTTATATACTAAAAGCTTCTGGTAGATGAAATAATTTGAATAAATTGATTAAATACAAGCAAAATAAAATCATCCTTTTCCATACCTACTCCTTCATTAATATAGGGTTGTGCATCAATAAATATTTTAGTCTCAAAAATGTATCATAGCGTATATTGGTTTGGATTTGTATAATCACGCCATTACTTGAAGGGCAATAAGATATTCCTCTCAAAGCAGATGCTCGTGGTTTATCGTCGTGTTTATACAATATGCTTTTGTTTATATTGTGTTAACTTTGTACGATTTGTACCTTCAAAAATAAATTGTAACCTCGAGTTTTTTCATGAATAATTGACGACAGTAATATGTAGTGTCCTGACGACATCCTAGGTTAAATTTTCAACCGAAAAAAATATTTCATACGCTTTCTAGCTGGAAATATTTTGGTTGGAAACAACGGCGAGTTTAAAGAAATTGCCTTCCAGCAATAATTTCGCTAACTGTAGAGTTTGTGTTTATTGTATATTTATATAATTTACACCACATATTCTTATCCTGACAGCAGGTCATCTTCTCTTTGTATCTATTCGAGCATATTCATCATCTATTCAAATTACTCCGTATTAGAAACGATCGTCCTCTTTCTTCTTCTTCTTCTGCTTTAGTTAGGACTGTGTCCTGTTATTCTCGGAGCCTGCTCTTGTGAAGTGGACGTCCAGCTATCCTTCCATCGTTTGGGTGGTCTTCCAGGGGGTCTGCTATTTGTTATCTCCCCATCCGCTGCCATCCTCACCACTCGATCCGAACCCGCTCTCCCTACATGATCTCTCCAGAATCGTCTTCGTGATCCTCTTTCGATGAATAAAAATTCGTAGAATAATTGACCTCATTTGATTTTTTTCACTTAAATATTGCTGCATATTATTAGTTATATAATTGAAAATTTTATTTTCACATTTTATCAATCGCTATTTGATCTTTTTCTCTTTATTACATTCGTTATTTTTTCTTCAGTATTTTGTTATTAGTAATACTTTTAGTGTTGTTAAACTACTTAATCCAACTTATGTAGATATAAATTAGGTATATGGGGTAGAAAATTTATCAAACGGTGTGAATCAGACTACTTTACCCGTGACAAATGTGTATTTTCAGCAATAAAAATTTATCATTCTCGATAATAATTTTATTAAAATATAAAACTTTGAAATTATTTGACAGGCGACCTCTTTGTATAAAAGTCAACATTAAATTATTATATGGGAGTTGTTTGGTACCGACTGCAGCATGTCCCTTCATTGAAATGACACATTAAATGACCCAGATGCACATTGAAATATGACTTTTATATACAGACGACACAGAGTGGAAAATTCTGTGAGGATACAGTCATAAAGGCTATAGTTTATTAGCGCCATTCGTATTATGAAATTGGAATCAAATGTAAATATGTATGAAGAAGTACCTACTACAAGTCTGTGCGTTATTCAAATTAGTTCCCCTTTCACAGGTAATGTACCTACTCACTATACACTGAACACCAGTATTATTCAAACTTTTGCTCGTCTTCTTCTTCTTCTTCTCTAGATCTCGTCCCTCCACTGCCGGATGAAGGCCCATTACATACACTTTCACTCGTCTTTGTTCTGTCCCCTCCACATCCAGATTTTACCAGTCACTTGGAAAATGTCTTCAAACCATCTTTTAGAGGGTCTTCCAACACTCCTAATATTTGTCCAAGGTCTCCACTGTAGTATTCTGGGTGCCCATCTATTATCCCCTTGTCTGGCCAAGAGACCAGCCTATTGCCACTTTAATCCAGCAACTTGATCCATTATATCGGTAAGCTTAGTACGGCGCCTAATCTCATCGTTTCTCTCCAAGATTCTGCTTCTCCATGGATCGCTGTGCGTCTTTCAACTTGTGGACACTTTTTGCTGAAAGGATCGTCGTTTCTAGGCCATAATGTCATTTCGGGCAAAACACACGAATCATATCTTTTTCTTTTTAGACACAGAGGGACCATGCCTTATTTTGCCATAAACTTTCCTTGCACCCTGCGCAAGTGGCGAGTGTATTGCCATATTGAAACTCTTCCAACTAACCAGTTTTTCCAGGCCAGAGAAGCAATAATTGCGTAAGGAATTAATTTGAACAAATTTCTTCTCTTCTTGGTACCAATACGTTTAGAAAAACACAAAAATACCCTTCAAACTTGAGTGAATTCATCACGTTTTTACGAAAATTATAGCATAAAATATATTTATTTATTTATTATATAAAATACAATTTTCCTTAAATCTAGTAACAAAGAAATTTTTTTTTTTTAATACAATATAATATATTTAACTTAGGTTACATAATAGTTACCAGATATTTTACTATTGTCATAAACTGCCTCACTAGGTGAAACCTGTTCTGAGACAGTGTATAGATGTCTTATTAGTTTTCAGTTTTGGTTAGTAACTATGGGAGTATTTTATGAGTTCAGGTGATTAATTTATTTTTAATATAGTCTCTGCCCTTTTTTTTAATCCAAATTTTAATGTCTCGTTACTGTTTTGTCTTAAAGGTAGTTCGTTGTATAATTTGACTCCAAAATACAGGAAATTTCTTTGTCCAAAAGTTGTCTTGAGTCTAGGTATTAGGAGTTTAGCCTGTTCGGTCTGTCTAGTTGGTCTAGATGTTTGCGTAGAGTCAAGTTTGTCTATGTTTTTATATATGTATGTACAAGCTATATATGTATGTAATATAATTGCTAATTGAGTTTTTATTCGAAATCTTTCAATTTCTATTGAGATCCTGATCCAAATACTTTAAAAACAAAAGTTTACTTGCGTCAGGCGCAAACAAATGAAGGACGCCAAAAATATACAAATTAAAAAGTGATTGAAAATCCTAAAACCCATAATATAAATCATGATAAAGATAATCGTATATTTGACTGATTTTGGGGATAACTTCCATATACCTACTACTTCTTTAGTACGACGAGATTGGTTAAGAAAAGTACACTATAAAAATAATGACTGAAAAAGGGAATTATGTTCAAGAAATCGCATTTTTTTGTAAAAACATTTCTGGATTTCAATTTTTATTTCTCAGTGTTAAAAATGCATAAATAAAAATAATATGTAGAATTTATATAACTTTTTTCAATTGTAGTTAAAAATATCTATTGAAAAAATATTTTATAAAATATTTTTCTGGAAAAATATTTTCATAAATCCTTAATGACTACATATTTTCTAAACACAGTTTAAGAAACACTAAACTTCAACGTTCTTTAGGTACTGTAACACGTATTTTAATAAAAAATATCACAAGTCCTCGTTTTAATGTAAATTACGATCAAAACAAGTTTTTACATTTTGAAAATAAATATAAGTAATGAAATGATTCCAATATAATGCTTAAAATATTTTTTAACCTTATAATCCAATTTTTTAATTATTTTATCAGACTACTAGTGAAACCCGGCTCCCCTTGTGCTGCCTGTGTATAAATGGTCGATCTTCGTGGAAGCTGAAATTTCTAATTATAATTTCGCCCCTTCAGTCCCTTCCGTCCCTTCGATCCCTTCAGAAACTCCCGTCCATTCAGTACCTCTCGTCCCTTCATTACTACCCGTCCCTTCAGTTCCTCACGTCTCCTCTATTCCTTCGGGGAAAAAGTCATATTACATATATGTTCATATTCCTTTGTCGATCATTTAAAAAAAAATAATATTGAGATATTAAATAATTAAAAATGTTTGGATCAGTGTCCGCTTCTGGACAATACAATTGTTAAAATTTTAAAGACAGAAATATCCAAGAATATCCACCTTCATATTTCAAATGACACGATGAAGAAGCAGAAGAAAAAAGTTTAAATCCAAAAACTGTCTTGGGTACACACTCAACAATTCACTAAAGCTCAATTGCAATCTGATGCACATTTCAAGAGCGTATATTGTACATACTTCTTTACATACCTACTTACAAACTTAATCGGGTACTTACAAACATTCTTTTTTTTATATTTATATTATGTATCATTTTCATGTAACTATAAAATATTGGTTCCTTGATAATGCTGTAGGTCTTAATTAATAATTACAAAGAATTAATAATTTTTTGCCCAATTATTTTAATTTTTAAAAATGTTTAAAAAGTAAAATAATTGGGCAAAAATATTTCATTGATGAAAGTAGTAGGTACCTACCTAAACATAAGAGAGCAAAATCTTTTTTTTTAATGAATTTGCCCTTGTTAAACAAGAACATGTACATTTTGCTACATTCCCTAAATTAAACATAAACGCTTGTGATATAGGTGAACGAAATCGGTCGAAGCAACATTCGAACTCGCGACCACTGGATTACTAACGCTCTGCCATCGACCCATCTTGTTTTTGAATAATCTCGGAAAATTTTATTTGATTATTTTTGACAAAGTGTCAACATATTTTAATTTCTGTGCAGTTAGAAATAATATATAAATTAATATGTGATCATAAATGAATTTCTCAAATCTGTTTCTAAAACAAACTGACAGTCGAGTATTAGTAGCTATCGTGTATAGCCAACTGAGAAAGTAATGTTACTGGTTTCACTAAGTTAAAACAAAGTAAGATTGGAAGACTTACTTTGTGAAGATTTTTTTTACATATACGCTTGGGGCACGCATGAAGTCCTCTGTAGTGTATATTGATGAGCCCCAAGGTGAAGTTTCAGTCTTTATGGTGATCATCCATCACTCACCCCACATCCTTTAGGGAAATACCTAAAACCTAAGAATCTGAATTATACTTAGTGCATTATCCCCAAACAAATTCATGACTTTGTATCCTGAGGGATAGCCATGCCTTACACACATACAAAATATTAAAAGTGTATCGGGATTTCAAAAACTTACCGCTGAAAAATATGAGAAACGAAAAAATAACAGAACTATGTAAAAATGAAAGGGTTGTTGACGCGGCTATAAAATTAAAGATAAAGTGGACTGTATTTTTTGGTGCGGGTGATTAGTTGCAACCACCGCAAGGCAAAGGAAGGATATATGTATATATATGGAAACTCACCAGATCCTTAGTCCTCTCCCTGGTTGGATGGTAGCACTTTATTCACACTCGCGCGGTGATGGCAATTTTATAGCGAGTTTGGATGAACGGTAAAAAAGGTGGAAGAGATGCGGGACAGTCTTTATAAGACGCGGTTTGAAAGGATACTGAATTATATGGATGTGGGGCGGGCAATGATTGCAACAATTCTGTGTCACTTTATATAGGTAATAAAAATAAAAATGTGACAATTACCCCAATGACATATTGGCGCCAACAAGGGTTATATTTTATAGTTTCGAAATCCTCAGTAAAGATAAATTGTTAAAAATGAGTAATTAATAATGAAGTTTCAATTTTGTTGATTCTATCCTGCTTGCCAAACCTTTTAAAAACTAAATAAAAAAGAAAATGAACACATTGAGATGGTTTGGTCACATGGGGAGAACGAATGAGGAGCGCCTGACGAAGAAAATATACAGAGCGGAAAGGAAGGAATGAAAGGTCGGGGACGCCCAAGAAAGGGATGGCACGACCATGTGAACGAAATTTTGAAAGACGGAAATGTTAGAAGTGTGAGCAATAGACGAACATGTATGAGACGATGCATGAATGTGGACGAGGCGAGGGATGCGTGCCACGATAGAAAAATGTGGCGTTTGATTCTCTCTGTCTACCCCGCAAGGGACATGGCGTGATGGTATGTATGTAAAAATCAAAAAATGTGTATTAAAAAATGATAAAATACCTAAGTATTTTTAGACAAAATTCGATTACAATGAGGGAACATTTTCGCCAAGGTGACTAGACATTATCAAGGTCTAAATTGAAACTTACCAATTTACATTGTTGCCACCTGTGTGGTATATTAATTTTAAAACACAGTTGGAGATAAAGGTTTAAATTATATTTTCAGTCTGGATCTGTGAGACGGTAAATATCGTAAGTCTCCAGAATGTGGCAACTTGTTATTGGGTGCGTGTTAAACAAATATTTGACATAGTACCTACATGTTAGTTGCCCGAGAAGCAATATAAAAGAATAAAATGGATTTCCACTCTATTAACACGAAAACTTTAGAATCATTAAATAAAAAATGAATAAAAGTTCTTCAAATTTATAAATATAATTTTCTGTGAGGCACCGACTTAGAATAGTGCTTCCACTCTTTCTATTATCATCGTTTTCGGGTGTCTCTGAAGAGTCGGGAAATTGAAAATATACAAGAGACAAAATAGCATCTCACATAGTTCAGCAATGAGGTTCACCACACATTTTGAATATTTTGTTTTAGGTGAGATGAGACTAGTGTGTGGGCATACACGCATGTGCCGTGCCTCCTTTTCATAAGGTAATGCAAACCCGCACACTTGTCACAGGTTACCCCATATTTTTGGGATATGCCTTGATAGTATGCATAAATATTACAATTAGAAGGACGACCTTGTAAGTTATTGAAGGAATTTCGAATTTCATATAACAATAATTTCGATGAATAATGTTCATTTTTAAATAAATACAATGTTTAATAAAACGATAGGTTTGTTTTATATTAGAACATTCATAAGTGTGTGCATTATTTAAAATTTAAATAATTAACAAGTTTTTTTTGTATAATATATTATATATTATTATTAAAGCGTGCACTTTTATTTTACATGACATAATATCGAAGTTTATCATCAAGTTGTATGTATGCAGATGATAAAGTGGTGATTTCTGAATGTGCGGATGAGTTACAGTATTTAGTGAATAAAGTGTATGAAGGATGCTTGCAGAACGGACTAAGAATGAATGTGAGTAAATCTAAGATATTGGTATTCGAAAAAACTAAAAGTATATCTCCGTGTAGAATAAAAGTAGAGAACGAATGGCTAGAACAAGTAGAGGAATATTTTTACTTGGGGAGTATGTTTGAACCGAATGGAAGACCTGATAAAGACATTGAAAGAAGAGTTATGGCAGGTAATAGAATAAACAGAGCTCTCAGACCAGTAATGTCCGATCCAAGCATCTCAAAGGAAGCCAAAATTGCCGTACATAATGCAAGTGTAGTGCCTACTTTGATGTATGCCAGTGAAACATGGACGTGGCAAAAGACGCATGAAAGTAGAATAAATGCTGTGGAAATGAGATCACTAAGAAGAGTATGTAATAGAACGATATATGATAGAATGAAAAATGAGGATATAAGGAGGGAATGCAAGATGAAGAAGAGTATTATAAATAAAATGAAAGTGAATTCCTTGAGGTGGTTTGGACATGTTGAAAGAATGAATGATGAACGACTGACCAAAAAAATATACATGGGTGTAAGAGATGGAGTGAATAGCAGGGGCCGCCCCAGAAAGATATGGCATGACCATGTGAATGATATTTTGAAAGAAGGAAATATAAGAAGCTTGAATAATCGACGAGCATGTATGAGACGATGCATGGATGTAAAGGAAGCTAAGAATGTATGCAAAAATAGAGAAGTATGGCGCTCGTTTCTCTCTGCTTACCCCGTAAGGGATATGGCGTGATGGTATGTATGTATCATCAAGTTCTGTGTGTGTCTCATAAAATAAATAAATAAATAAATCGGTACCAAAACAGTGCTCAAATAATAAAATGTTATTTATGTAGGTATAAAGGTATTTTATGTATGTACATATGTAAGTATGGCTGTATCTATTTTATATAGGTTCGTAAATAAGTGTAAAAGTGTATGTTTTCAGTGAAAGATTTCCACCTTTTCTTTCACGTTTGCGTGTTTAGTCACTAAATCAATCTTGTAAATATTGTTCTCAACAAACCAATCCAAATAAGGTGCTCAAAAAAGCTTAGCTCGACGATAGCCTAAAGGCGGCAATCCATTACGAAATATAAAATGTTAATTCATACCGGGCTCACGGAAAATATCGCAGAGTAATAATTAAAAAAAAAAAATCAATTTTTGGTGAAAATGATGTACTTATAATGATAGTGCATCATGGATGATTTATGCTTACATAACTTTTTTAAATTATTTTTAATGGATGTTAGTCCATCGGTTCGATTAGCACTGCATAAAAATTGGCAAGAGAATAGCTAAACTGATTATGATTTTTATATTTGGAATATAAATCATATTGGAAAAATTATAAAGAAATAGTTTTGATTAGCCAAATTCACAGAACAAATATATGCAGTCTCAACTTTGAATATTGGAAATAAGACTTGGACATGGCAGAAAACGCATAGATTAAGTGAAATACTAAAATGAGATCGCTGAGAATAATTTATAACAGGACGAAGTTTGTAAGGCAAGTGGTGAATAAATATGGACACAAGGTAATAATATAAAGACGAGTTAATTTATATTATCAATACATCTTTTGTAGTAAAAGTCAAACGTCATTTCTACATTCAGTTATTAGACAGTCGTGGATGCATTTGCCGGTGTTAAAAAGAAATATACATTTTTTTTAACAAATGGCGTGATGGTAGGTAAATATGTATCATCTACTTCTCGGTCTAATCCCGTCCACTTCTGGACGAAGGCCTCCTCCATCTCCTTCCAAGCCACTATGTCCTGTGCTCTCAGCATCCAGTTGACACAAGCATGACACTGATGTCATCCCTCCAAATCATTGGCGGTCTCCCAACACCTCTAGTTGTTATTCACGGTCTCCAAGCTAACATTATTTTTGGCCATCTGTCTTCGATGGATGACGTCATTTCGCACCCTGTCACTCAAACTTAATTCCAGCATAGCTCTTTCCATTGATCTTCAGCTGACCCTTAGTTTTTTGACACTTTTCTGGGTTATTTTCAATCTCCAAACCATAATTAGCTACTGGCAGTACACAGGTATCATATACCTTCCGTTTCAGGTTGATGGGAATTCGTCTATTTTTGAGAATGTGGGTTTATTTCCCAAACCTGCCCAACTTTGTCAAATTCGTCTTTTTATCTCGGCTTATTTTCATTCTGTGTCCCAAGTATACATATTCTTGGATATTCTCAATCAAGATCCCATTCACCCTGATCTGAGATCCTTTTGTGCCCATGAAATATAAATTGTTATGAAACGATAGTTCAAGAATTCAGTTCCGGTAAAGTTAAATTTGGCACGTGTTTAGTTGCATCTGGATGTATGGCACAACGTTGCCGAGCCAATATTTACACGGGGAATCTGAATCTCTTCTCTCAAATAAAGTCAGAAGAGCCCAGAGAGAGAGAGAGTGCTTTTCTTGTGGAGGTGAGAGACGTGGCAAAGACAGGCGTAGAGGCGCAGGCGATACCATTTCCAAAACTTGTTTCATTTGTGACAAGCACTGTCAACATGTCACTCGCATACCGCATACGCCATACACATACAACCAACTCTGAGACTAGAGAAACAGCCCCTGTTCTCTTTATATTATGGAGCGATCGGCAACAACTACATACTATCCATAAGACTTATTATTATTATTGTTATGAATATTTATTTATCTTCATAGAGACTTTAACAAATATACCTACATATCTTCCAAAGAAACGTCTAAATAAAATGTATGCAGATGGACCATAAACATGACAAATTACCAGGCGATCGAATAAAAATATATAATAAAAACCCAGAAATCATATGTAGTTTAAATTATATTCGTAAAAGACAGAGCCGTTCTTAGTTTCTCTAAATAAAAAATAATTTTTGAAAGAATCTAAGAGCGTTACAATTTATTATTTTTATATCGAGTTAGATTAATTTATCGAATTATCTGGGAACTGATAATTTAATAAAAATACAGGAAGTATCAAAAACATAACATGTATGAATTCCAAAAACCAATTCGATAGTTCATGACACAAATTTTCACAAGAAAAAGATATAAATATTAGATTACTTTTTATTCTTTTTCAAGTTCCGTCTCTTGCATGGAGATTGGCAATCGTCAGGACTATTATTCACCTTCTATAGATATGTACTACGTCACAAAACTGCGATGTTGTATTTTCCTGAACCACGAACTCAGATAATATATTATAATAATATTAACTGTTGCGATTTCAAATGTCAAGGGAAATCTTATCGTATGTGCACTCAAGATACTGTGTAACTCAGCTTGTTTTGCTCTATCTTTTGGTGTATTTGAAATTATGATATCCCTTTAATACATATTCACTACATATAATGTATAAAGTTATATTAATGGCCGTCTAGATCCATCATTGATTTTACATAACCCATATTTAAAAAAAACATTTAAAAACTCAATTGTAAAGCGCCCTAGAGGTAGACACACAAAATCAGCGCTAGATATATAAGTAAGCCATTTATATTATTATATATTTATCTAGAAAATGGAACATTTGATTAGGCATTATTAATTTGATGTCATTATAAATTAATTTAAAATTTAAACCACTATAAAAAGTATAAGAGATATGTGACCAACGACATGTGATACAGATATAAAATCAAAGTCGCCAACATATGTATGTTAGCGAAAAGACACTACATAAAATAAAATATACGGGTTCACAACTCTTAGGTTGTACAAAAAAAAACACAAATCTACAATTCTCACGTTCGCCAAACCATAAAATTGTTACTGATGTACGATTTATATTTGGTAATATTGTAGCATATAATATATTATTATATATTTCGCAAGGTTACATAATTTATATCGCAAATCCAACATTTTCCTTATGGGTGTGCGAAGTAAAAGTTCCTCGTTTGTTAAGAATCATGGAGGAAGTGCTTTCAATTCCTTCCGGCGGCGGGCCGCTCGTCCGTGCCGGCCCATTCCTGGCTCATAATAAATTCTATATAAGAAAGCTCATGGCCCGGAATAATTTATGACTTTCTCACATTGGTCCCATTGTATGACAGTCATAAAGGAACACACCGTCACCCCTTTTGCCAGTATTTGATACAACACCGGATTAATTCAGAACCGCACAATATTTAACATTATATTACATCGTCAAGCATTTTTCCACAATGCCTTATTATTATTTCTTTTGACACATAAAGAATAAATGGAACACTTGAACATGTAATATTTCAGCGAACTCTGGGGTGGGTACTTACTTCTTCTTTGAATGGTCTGTGCTATGGAGTACTTCAACCGATAAACACTAGACGAATCAATTCTACACACGTTTCGTAAAAAAATATTTTTTGAGAATAATATGCATCGCTTTAAGTCAATTTTCTAAAACCACTTTTACATTCCATATTTTTGTTCATGTAAAATTGTTATATTGTTTGTTAAACTTATTTAACTTTTCATTGAATAAAAGTTGGTTTTATTCACATCACGACACTGAAATATTAAATATCGAATATTAACCTTAAAATTTATATGTTATTTTAAAATACACTAGTAAAATAAAGCCTTATATTCCACAATCATTGAAATTTTAATAAGTAAAAAACTTGAAGTACCCACTGAATAATATTTCTTTGATTCATGTACAAACATGTGAAAAAATAGATTTATTTCTATAAGGCGAACGCTTCCCATCAACCCAAGCATTTTGTAGTATAAATTCGATATAAAAGTGCATGGTCTTTATCAAAACAACAGCATAAAATTGAATAAACATGGCACAGTTGGTAAGGCGTTCGGTGTCTGTGCGGGCGTGCTGGGTTCGATTCCCAGCAGAGAAGAAATTTATTTAAATTCATTTCTCACGCAAATATTGCTTTTCTGGGCTGCAAACACTGGTTAGTTGGAAGAAATTGCCATATGGCAATAAACTCACCACTTGCGCAGGGTGCAAGGAAGTGTTTATTATTATTATTCACTTCATATGATAGAACTCTATAATAAACTAGAATTATGAAAAAAATATATATAATCTAAGTTCTATTTAATTTTTTAGCAAACGCGACTTCGACCATTCGATCCCAGCGATTGCGGTGCAGAACTTAAATTTATATATTTTTTTCATAATTCTATATTTTCAAAGTAATTTCATTAGTGTATATAAAACCGCGGGCAGCTTTTTTATCATTGTTTCAATCTTACACATGGCTATCGTATCCCCACCTTTTCTTCATAACTCTACTTTTCTACTTCTTTTCATGTTCATATTCGTTTCGTTATAATAATAACGAATTTTCATATATGCCAACCACTCGTGTGCTTTTACATCTATTGATTTGATATATATTTGAAAAAAAAATGAACGAAATTAATTGCATAGTCTATTCTCCTGTGTCCGCCATTCAAATGCCTTATGAGCAGATAAGAAGTATACGGAGTATGCTTTGCATTAATAATTTATTCTCACACAGGCAAGTTATCCACAAAAAATGTGATAAAATTGTTGATGCACAAACGCACAATTTGTTGCGAAATTAGTCAAAATTGTTTTCGCAAAAACTGACTATTTAACTATGTATTTCAAGCTTTTGAATACACCTTATTTTTTAGGATTTAAACTTGGTTTCATGGCTGAAAATGCACTTATTTGTCAATGCCTACATTCTGCCGAGAAATATACAGCGATGTGTAAGAGAATCCTTTTGAACCAAAGGACATGCGCACCTTGGAGCAACAAAAAACACTTTGCAGATTTATATCTCGCATGCCCATTCTATCCGACCGTGTTGTTATTAAATAGTCCATTCAACATATTTTTATCTAATCATACCATTATATTTATTCTTTTATCTAATATGCCAGGTCCCCTCGACGTTGGCTTTCTCGGGCAGTATACAGCAGTTCTTCTACGATTTGGATACCTCACCAAGGTCGAATATAATGAAGACACGACATATTTCTTCTGCCCACACCACACTTCGCCTCGATTATGAGCAGCAGGAATGAAAAGAGTTTGTGACCATACCTACCACTTGAAAATAAAAAAAATATATCTCCGACATTTATTTATTTATTTATTTAACATAATAATTTAGTAATACAAGATATAATTCACTAGTAATAATATTTTTACAAATTTTTCTTTGCAGTGCCTCATCAAAAAGATTGCAATCTTGTGCTCGATGAGGGAAATCACTTATAAAAAAATTAAAAAAATATCAATACAAAGCAATCAAACAAAGTCATCATAAAGTAATTAAATAGAATCATACATGAATAAAAAATCAAATAAACATTAAAAAAGTTTGAAAATAAATAAAAGTGAGAAATATACAAATGAAAAAACATATCAAAATACATATTCAAATAAAGCAAAAGGAAATACCTACATGAAAATAATTGAAAAATTAGTAATACAGACGATTCAAACATATCAAAAACACACATTCAAATATAATAAAAGAAAATACTGAATATTTTTATTATTGCATATGCGCAAACATTGGATTTTTTTCCCTGTCGGGAGTCAAAGATATTTTTTAACAGATTTTTAATTATCTCAATAGAGACGAAGTTGGAATATTTACTGTAAGAGAACCGGGAAATCAAGGCACCTACAGGGCTTACGACCTGTCATCGGCTGGTTTACGTGATCACAAGAAAATACTGGCAATTGAAACAAATCAAACAAACAAAATCGAAAACTACTATTTTAGATGTTAGAAGTTAGGTGCAATTTTAATTTTTGTTTAAATTTTTTAAATTCTTTTATCTGCTTTAATTCATTTGGGAGGCAATTGAAACATTTTATTCCCAAATAAATGTAGTTGTTTTGTAATTGTCCTGCATTACATTTGGGTATTTTAAAATCGTTTTGGAATCGCAGAGACTTATTTTTTTTCAATTTTTTGTAAGATATTATCATTGAAAATTTGCAAAATAGACACTTTTTAATAAATATATAAATATTATCTAGTTTGGGTACTTTGAATATGTCAAACAGTGTTGTAGTGGGGAAAGTGCATGTTTTCTATTACATATTAATTAATTGTTCTTCTATAGGTATCAACACAGTTTTAATCATATTAAAACTAAATAGGTGTGATGTCTAGTTATTTGTAGAATTGATGAATTTAAAAAAAATCCATTTCATGTTGTTAACATTTTTGTGTGGAATTAAAAGTTACTTGATTCAAAATTAATGTCAATATTTCAAAATTTACGGGTATTTTGTTATACCTACATTCATTTTTTTTTTTGAAGAAAGCCGACGGGCGGTGAGAGCGGGCTCAAAAGAAAGCAGAGGGAAAAAAAACATAAGTCATTTCACTCACGTACACCTTATTCTGAAATGTGTACCTGTTGTAAGGTTTAGCATACGGCGGTGAATGCTAAGGAACACTTTTTTCAAAGAAATATTATTTTGAAAACCCCAAAACAATCTCTAAAATAAAAATATTACTTCGATAAGATGTACACGCACGAATAACATAATGTGTATTTTACCGTAAAGACATAAATAAGGGTGTCGAAACATTATTTTCATTTTTTTTCTTCGCCCAAAACACATTTCACTTAAATTTAACTTAGGTAATAAATATACATGTGACTTATTGTGGGTATTCAAGTAAGTACTCGTACGATACGATGAAACAATACACGGTTTCTTATTTCTCTCTTAATACAATTTACTCCGCCTTACTCGTATTTAATGGGATAATTGAATATTTTGTATACTCAAGCTTATTGATTACTTTAGAATTAAGGGATCAATTTAAGAGTTATGTTAATAGTGTGGACATAATTATGATATTTTCAATAACCTTTTTGGATGTTGGAAGAAATTGCTTAATGGCATGAAATCCGCTCTTTTAACTTTATTATACGCATATTAAATAAATAATTACAAACCTACTACTGTTAACTTACACCTGTTAAGTTTATAGGTGTAAATAACATTTATTTCTTAAGTTTCTTAATCATTATTACAGAAAACGAACTTTTTATATATGCATGTGTTTAATTGAGACATTAATGATGTACTTATTTAAAATGCATTATAGTATAAGGAATATGAACATAAAAAATAGGATAAATGAACAGAAAAATTATTTTCAAGCGAAAAGAATTTCAGTATTACAATATATAGAACTTTCAAAATTGAATTGATAGGGATCTCATTAAAAGGCATAATTGGTGAGCGTTGCGCAAGCGCATAAAGTGATCACGTAAACCAGCCGATGACAGGTCGTAAGCCCTGTAGGTGCCTTGATTTCCCGGTTCTCCTACAATAAATATTCCAACTTCGTCTCTATTGAGATAATTAAAAAAAAATCTGTTAAAAAATATCTTTGACTCCCGACAGGGAAAAAAATCCAATGTTTGCGCATATGCAATAATAAAAAATATTCGATTACTTACACATTGGTACAAGTAGGTAAATAAGACAAAAATGACCTTATAAGTCTGGCGCAATTCAGGGGTGACTTCTATGCGAAAAATGCATTGTCACCTCAGATATAAGAATTGTAGCTTTCATTATTTACAAAAAACCAATTCTCTCAATAGATGGCGTTCCAACAAAATAAATAAAAATAATAAGATTGTTGTTCATAATTTCACCCATAGATGGCTGTAGTAAAAATTCCTTATTTTCAAGCGAAAAGAATTTCAGTATTACAATATATAGAACTTTCAAAATTGAATTGATAGGGATCTCATTAAAAGGCATAATTGGTGAGCGTTGCGCAAGCGCATAAAGTGATCACGTAAACCAGCCGATGACAGGTCGTAAGCCCTGTAGGTGCCTTGATTTCCCGGTTCTCCTACAATAAATATTCCAACTTCGTCTCTATTGAGATAATTAAAAAAAAATCTGTTAAAAAATATCTTTGACTCCCGACAGGGAAAAAAATCCAATGTTTGCGCATATGCAATAATAAAAAATATTCGATTACTTACACATTGGTACAAGTAGGTAAATAAGACAAAAATGACCTTATAAGTCTGGCGCAATTCAGGGGTGACTTCTATGCGAAAAATGCATTGTCACCTCAGATATAAGAATTGTAGCTTTCATTATTTACAAAAAACCAATTCTCTCAATAGATGGCGTTCCAACAAAATAAATAAAAATAATAAGATTGTTGTTCATAATTTCACCCATAGATGGCTGTAGTAAAAATTCCTTATTTTCAAGCGAAAAGAATTTCAGTATTACAATATATAGAACTTTCAAAATTGAATTGATAGGGATGTCATTAAAAGGCATAATTGGTGAGCGTTGCGCAAGCGCATAAAGTGATCACGTAAACCAGCCGATGACAGGTCGTAAGCCCTGTAGGTGCCTTGATTTCCCGGTTCTCCTACAATAAATATTCCAACTTCGTCTCTATTGAGATAATTAAAAAAAAATCTGTTAAAAAATAGGTATATCAATTTATTTAAAGATGTGAAATTATTGAGTTGAAATGGATAAGGAAAGCACGACCTGATATTTGATAAAATGTAGCGATTAATGTTTGCAACGATTGAAGTATGTGGCATTCGGCAATATTTTCCTACCATGTTAGAGGGAGACCAAATCATACTCCTCAAGAAATTTTCATTCCACCCGGTCCATCGCCCACACCTTCCAATTAGTTACACTTATTGCTTTCATGTCTTTTTTTACACCATCCATCCATCCACCTTTGTAAATCAATACAAGATATTAAGGCCGCACAGGCACTCAAAAGTGTAGTTGTATTGGCGTTTCCTCATTTAGTCCTCATTTTTTTAGATTGAGAGTTATACAGTCTACACGATATATCTTATTTATTTCATTTTATTTGTTAATAAAAATACAATTTAAGTGTTTTATTTTGCCTAATCGTTTAAGGGGTTTTTTGGCTGTGATCTTCTTACTAAATTTTCTAGTAAAACATTAATACCTACGCTAAATTTTCCGCCCTACATACATAGTCCGGAACAACCCGGACAATATAAAACAGACAATGTGCATTGCTTTAGTAGTGAACCAGTGAAAACTCCATGCATTATTCAATAGGATACTTAATTAATATTGATTACAAAAAAAATATAAATATTGTGTAATTAATTTTCATACTAGTACATAAAAAAAAAACACTAAAATAAGACAGCTGATTAAATCAAAGTAGGTACTAGTTATAATTCATATGCCTATTCTGATTCGTTTCAGAGTACAAAAACGTCGGTAACCAACGGGCAACCGTAGATGAAAGTATTTTATCAGCGCGGTGTGACATAATGAGTCCCGTATAAATGCAGTCAACTTTTTGACATTTCTCATATACTAAAATTCAGACGGATAAATTTTGACGAATCAGAATTGGACATAGTGTCACTTATATAGTCAAGTTGTTCAAAATATACGAACAAAACAAATATACGAAGTTGTACAAAAAAAGAACCCCACCGATTTTACTTCAATAGGAGAAATTTGGTACAACTCGCCAATAATTCTCAGTGCCTGTGCGGTCTTAATCTTCGTTCAATTACAATTAATTGTATCAATATCACAGATGTCGTTATTTCGTTAGTACAGCATTTTTACATTCCTTTGAATATTAATTTTATAAATAAATCTTTTATTCAAAACCGTTTGCAGCTACTGAATTTGTAAATCGCAAATAATACTTATTTACGACCAGTAATCCTTGAGTATAAATAATGATATAATTTATTATGATAGTTGCACAAAATGTGGGTTGGATAATTTGAACAATTCAATATCATTCCTCCATGTTCCTCCACAACCCTAATAACCTTCTATTCATCACATCTCTGCAATTGAACAATACAAATTACTGTTGATCTCAACTTTTGAATGAACACACGGATGAATGGAATGATAGAGAATATTTTCAAAACGAAACAAACAATTTGTAGGTTTGTACCTACTCGGGTTTTAAAGGGGGACAGCTTAAACAATAAACACATTCAATTACATTGATATGGAGTCTTCGGAGGGCCCATATATGTAAAGTTTCATTTCGACCGATCCTCCACGCTTGTCCCAGTCAAAAAATGGGTTTATTCAAATTCGTGATAGGTAGGAATATCATTTACCGCAATCTTAAATAACTTGTATGTTTAAAAAAATGGTTCAGTGATCCCAATATAATATTTAAATGAATTTCATTTCCATTGAACTGGTATTTTATCTTTGACAAAGTCACTCGATACGTTAACAGGGACCTTCAACATTTGTTAAATTATTTTTAATTTTATACTTTTAATTATTTTTATTTATTTATACCCGAATGCATAATAAACTATTACGACTGACTTTTTTTTAATTATAAATATATCCTTGCACCCCATCCAAGTAACAAGTTTATTTTGGAATACAATTATCTCTCAACTATACCTTTAGCCGATGATTTATTATATTTTTGATAAAATAATTGCAAAAAGGCGAGTTTATTGCCATACGGTAACCTCTTCATACCAAAGCCTCTAGTAAATTTAGTACAAGCAGATTGATTATATCAATGAGAAAATTGAAAGACGCAAATGGAATATCGTTTAAGAATTATCCAACTGTCGATTTGTTCAAGAGAATATATGTCTCTTAACAAATCGACAAAGTATCAAGCCAAGATACACAAGATTTGGTATGGCCATATGGCCAGGTCTATATTTTTCACGGTTTTTCAAATTTGAAGTAAAAAAAACACTAACTTAAAGGCTTCGCATCATATTGTTATGTACATGGATGAACTCAGAATTCGAAGTAGAACAAAAAGTGTGTATGGGTGTGTGTGTCCCTTTATAACTTTTGATCCGCTTGATTCATAGAGCCTTAAAATTCAAAAAAATTAGGCATTCTCAAACTTATCAACGTTTTTACTCAACGAATTTTAAATTTAGGGTTCAATCAGGGGTTTACTTTATTTTTTCATGTATCTCAGAAACCGTAATAGCTAAAATGTTGCATAAAGATAAAAAAAATATAATGTCTTAAATACGTTCTAGGGTATTCTCAGACTTTTTTATTAAGAAAAAACTTATAACAAATTTATGTGTTTAACTGCCTATATTTCCATTTGTTTTTAATATCGCAAAACGCCGAAACAGCTCAACTAGATAATTTAATTTTCTGTAAACAAATTAACATTATAGCAGTGCATCTAAAACTTTTTCAACCATTTTTGTTAAAAAATAATTGATTAAAGACATCGTTTCGAATTTGTATGGCCAGTTTACACAATATCTACGGGGAATCTGAATAGTTTGATGAGCATTCCCGTCGAGCTGTTTATATATTCGAGGTAGGAAAAAAGAACTGGCCTTCATACTATCCTATCTTGATACGCATACCTTCTTGTTTTGTATAGAAAACAAAATATCTTAAAGTTTATATAATTTGTATTTAAAAATTTATAGTTTGGTATGTATGTATTCTTCAACTACCTATAGATAATATCGTCGTCGACAGTAGGATCTATTGGATATGTGTTAAATGCAACTAGTTTTATAAATAGTTTTTTCTCAATTGAGATCACGTAAAATCATCACTTATGCTGTAAAATACCACACGTCTTGCTGATTATACTTGAAAAGAAGAGCTTAAAATCCAGTAGAGTGAATAGGGATGACATGTGTGTTACGTTAATAATTTGATTAAAAATAATAACAAACAAACGCTTCGATTGATGTCTGTTTGGTTTGCATTAGCGGGACAGACCAGGAGAAACCAGGTACAGGAGGGCTGATGCATTATGCAGCGACAACATAATGCTGAACGACCCCTGAGTGCGCAGTGCGCATTGTTGTCAAGGGTTCTGTGGATAATGCGCATTAGCGATGCGCAATTGACATACCACAATGGAAGGTGCCGGAGATAGGGGGGTCACCAAGGTATACAGCTGCGCATATGCAAAAGTGCGTATGACGCTTCATGCCCTAATCATACATTCAATATCTATACATACATATATATTCATTCGGTTGTCTATCATTTTATGTTTTTACTCCTCAGAACTGTGCAGTGACTACGATTTCGCAACTTTTAGTATTTTTTACATAAATTTTTCAACAGCAATCATGTAGACCTCGACTCATAAACCAAAGTCAAATGCAGAATAGAAGCATCACGAGCTGCTTTTAATAAAATGAGACAAATATTCTGCGATGACAATCTTAACCTGAAACTTCGACAACGGCTGGTTAAATGTTACATATGGTCAGTCCTACTGTACGGAGTGGAATCGTGGACCCTCAAAGTGAGTAGCATGAACCGGCTGTAGGCGTTCGAGATGTGGATACAACGGAGAATGCTCCGGATACCCTGGACGGATATGGTCAGCAACACAATAGTTCTTCAAAGAACTAGAGTGAATAGAGAGCTTCTGACCAATATCAAAATCAGAAAGGTATCGTATTTGGGTCATGTGCTTAGAGGAGAAAAGTATGAATTGTTCCACCTGATCCTTATGGGCAAGATAGAGGGTCGAAGAGGTGTTGGAAGGAGACAAATTTCCTGGCTCCGCAATATACGCGACTGGACGGTCATAAGAAGTGTTGGAGAGCTATTTCGGGCTGCCCAGGACAAGGACGCTTTCTCTCGGGTGATAGTCAGAAGAATCATTTAGAGAGACCATAATATTATAAGTATCCTCAAAATGTCAATGTGTGTAGGTATGGCGTAGTATTTTCGTCAAATTCCCAACGTGTATCATGCAGATAGTGCATGCTGTCAATCTCTTCCAAATAACATGGACCCTTTAAGTTAGTCTTCTTCTTCAGCATTCTGTCCTCTACTACTGGTTAAAGGCCTCTTCCATACCCTTCTATTTCTTCCTGTCGGTTGCTGCTTGCAGCCAATTTTTAGCCCCCACAATGGTTATGTTGTCGGACCATCTTTGTTGAGGTCTTCCGACGCCTCTCTTGTTTTTCCAAGGTCTCCATCTTAATATTTATGGGGTCCATCTTGTGGGATCTTGTCTTGCAATATGGCCTGCCCATTGCCACTTCAATATTGCTACGCGATTCACGACATCCGCTACTATTGTGGTCTTCATTTCTTATTCTATCTCTTAGGCTTTTACCAAGCATGGATCTTTCCATGGATGTGCATTTCAGCTTTTCTACAATTCTTTTTGTAAGGTCCAGTATCTCCAATGCATATGTAGTCACTAGCAGTAGGTATACATGATTCATATGTTTTTCTTTTCAGACAGATCGGAATCTCTTTATTTTCTAGGATGTGTCTAATTTTGCCAAAAACTGCCTTAAGTAAGTAAAAAAGTTGCTTTAAGTTAGTAGTTTAAATTAACTTCGATTATTTAACAAATATAATAAGAAATTTTTGACATTTTCAATAAATTATTTTGTTAATTTCGCCATGCGGTATAATATCAAGTGCTTCTGTCTATTTCATTAGCTAACTAACTATTTATTTTTAATTATTTTATTTTATTTTTTTTTTTTTTTTTTATTTTTTTATTTTTTTGGAAACTTAACAGCTATACATTTATAATACTTAATTGCAAATGAGAATTCAAAATAAATAGCCAATTATTATGTTATCGATGTTGGATAGTCATTGTAAGATGGTGAGTGTATGTGGGGGAAAGGGAAGGGTAATAGATATAGGAAAGCGTTGATAAGGAAGGGATGAATGTTTAAGGAAAGTAGGTTTGATTTTTAACCAGTAATATTGCCAATAACTGCGCGTAATTGGCGTTTCATCGATGTCTATGTGGAGTTAAATATATCAGGTTGGGGGTCAAGACTATTGTAATATTTTAAGCATCTATTGACATAATTATTCTGTGCGTAATTTGTTCTGCAGTATGGTGTATAGAAAAGGTGATTTTGGGGTGTTGTTTTCATGGGGCAGTTGAAAGAAATTTTTTGGAGTAGGTAAGAGCTGTCTACAAGGTTATTAAGTATTTTATAAAGCAGATAGACATCGGATATCTTTCTTCTTTTTTCAAGTGATATAAACCCGTGTAATTTTAAAGATTGGTCAAAATCATGGCGGTAATTTAATAAACCCAGTCGTTCATTATAATCTATCTGCATAATATAGAAAAAAAAAAAACAAATATTGTGACACGTAACGAGTAACTTTAAGATGATATTACGCTAAAATGACATAATATTAGCTGTCAAATGATACAACAGACGGTCACTCAAGATTTGATACATCTGATGTGTCACTCAATGATGGTAAGATTGTTTGGTGAAATGAAATTTTGGGCTGAGTGAACAAAAAATTGACTTTTGCGCTTAGGAACCTAAGTGAAAGCCTTAATGTTTTCAGCATTTACAGAATGCAGCTAATTCCTAGGCTCGGATCATTTCTCGAGGAAAGAGTAATGTCAAACGTTCAGCAGTAACAACTACTTATTATTTTCTCAAAGTAAATTTTCTCAATATAAATAATAGATGGGTCGGTGGCAGAGCGGTTAGCGCGCTGGGCTAGTAATCCAGTGGTCGCGAGTTCGAATCCTGCCTCGACCGATTTCGTTCACCTAAGCACAAGCATTTATTTGCTTATTTTAGGGAACGTAGGAAGATGTATATGTACTTGTTTAACAAGGACATATTCATTTTTTTAATAAAAAAAAAAAAATACAATTTGTTTATAGTTGGTACCTTCATAAACTTAGAGCCACCTTTTTTTAAATCTCTTCTCTGTAATTTCATCTGATAAAACTTTCATACTGATCTCAGATATTCTGAGAAATTAAGTCTAATTATTTAATTTTATTGAATGTACATACCTACATAATAAAAATTGGCTCCATAAAAATTCATTTATCGATTCAATATTTGGGAAGTGGCCCGTTTGCATTTTGGTTAAAACATGGGATGAAATTTTTACTGAAGAATTTCCAAGCGAATTCTGTGAAATCATCGTTTTAATTACAACCTTGGATCAAAGATATTCTCGTATTAAAATAATTATACTCATATGTTTCAAATTGATATTTTAATTACTTCACAAAGAATTGATATTTAAATTATGACGTACCTAATTTAAATTTATATGAATATTGCAATAGCACCCTTTTCGCGCACTTCAATGATTGCAGGAAGTAATTAAGTTTAAAGAAACTTCTTGTATAGAATTACATAAAATGCATTGTGTACTTTTCGCAACAATGAGGTCCATATTTTATGTATTTAAAATAACCTCATTCATATGCGACATAAAAAAATTTTAAAATGCACGTTAGCTCTGTGGCTTAATAAGTTGGATTTTAAATCTTGAGATGCAAGACTGAATCGTCTCCTTGTAGGGACACAGTATAAGTCTCCAAAAATGTGACAGCTTTTATTGGGAGCATGACTTTTTACATTATGTTTTACACAATAAGTAGGTACCTTTTAGCTGTTCACGAAATTTTAATAAAATTAAAATACTCACAAGCACCCTGCTAATTTTTTTTTATTAAAATATTTCATTATGAAAACCTGATTATTCTTCAATGCCATTTTATGAAAGTGATGAGTCTTTTTCAAATTTTAAGTTTCTTGAACTTTGAGTCACATTGAAATATTTGGCACTTAAAAAAATTGAGAAGCGCTGATAAGGTAGATATACAATTTTGCAAAATTTGAAAAAAATCAAATAAGTACTTTAGTGTATAATCAATAATGTTGAACAAATACGTCGTGCATGTACATAGCACATAGTACACAGCACAAACTTTCAGAATACAATCTCAGCATGTTACCAGTTGATAATTTGCAATAAAAAAATATCCTAAAAAATTGGGAATTCAAAATTCCGCACTATATTCCCTTGGGGTATGGAGGAGTAAAAATAGTAGATATTTGACGAGTCCATTTGATATTTTATGTTTATCATAAATATTGTTGTATGTAGTCAGGTAGGTACAAAATATAGTTCTTTGTGTAGTGAAAATTGCTTTCATAAAATACCCAATTTCGTGGCTCGTTGCATATTTCCCAAACGCGATTTGAAAATGCAAATAATTTGCACATTACCAAAGCACACACATACCTACATGAGCATAACTATGGCAATTTAGTTTGAATTCATTGAAAGTGAGCAGCTACATAGCTATTGGTGAACATAGCCTTATTTAAATTAGCTGTATTTCATATTACGATCCGCGTAAATTTTACTGCTGGATCAAAATTTATTTACCAAATTGTTTAGTATAGCGACTCCTACAGGAATTAAGGACGAAATTCTAAAGTTTTTGTGCTAACAAATTGGAAATGAATTTTGAAAAAAATAAAATCATAATTGATAATGCCGAGTCTCCTCGGCGAAAAATTTCGGTCGTAGTTATTCGAATTTTGTGAAAATTAAATACCAGCGACAGGTGTGCGGGTGTGCATTGCCTTATAAAAGTAATCACAACACATGCGTGTATACACACACACCAGTCTCGTCTCACCTATATAACGCACAACGTTCATAATGGGTGGTGAAACTCATTGTTCATTCTTGCCTGTTATATTTTCGATTACCCTATTCTTATGGGACACACAAAAACTATGATTATAGAAAGGATTGGAAGCACTATTCTAAGCAGGTGCCTCACAGTATAAATATGTTTTGTTATATTTTAATAATTATATGTAATAATAAAGTAACATACTTTTTGCTGAGGTTGTGTAGTCGTTACCAATTTAATTTTATGCGGATATATTTATAAATTATAAAATGATAATATTTAGACATGGCAATGCTATGGAAAAAAATTGAGACTTGGAAAGGTAGGTAGTGCTATTGAAACATGGAAATGATGGATAAATCATGAAAGTGGAATTAACGAGGTCACTGAAACGAATAGATCATGGAGAGAGAAATTTGTATATTTTGTATAATAATGAGTTGAGAGTGATCATATTTTATTTTATTTCACTTTTATTTGTTGGTTAACTCACAGAATGTATTACATAACATTGTTCACATAATCTTTAAAATATAAATGTATTCCAATTACGAATTTACACGTGAAATATTACAAATTTAGTGCTTGGTAGAAAAAGTATTAAAAACTAAATAAACTAAACTATCATTTAATGATTCGGCGGATATTTTGTGGTAGTTAATATTTACCATATTTGAATTATAAATTACCTATAAACCACTTGTTTTTTGAGTCACTTCGCGACCGGCGTGTCTAGTCTAGACACGCCGGTCGATGGAAGGACAGCGCTTCCGAAACATGTCGCGAAGTGACTCAAAAAACAAGTGGTTTATAGCAAATTTATAATTCAAATAAAGTTAAACTAAACTATGTTGATAGAGGAAGTAACAATAACAATAAATCAATTTACAATAAAATTAGCAAGAAGAAATTTTTTGATGGGTCGGTGGCAGAGCGGTTAGCGCTCTGGGCAAGTAATCCAGTGGTCGCGAGTTCGAATCCTGCCTCGACCGATTTCGTTCACCTAAGCACAAGCATTTATTTGCTTATTTTAGTGAATGTAGGAAGATGTATATGTACTTGTTTAACAAGGACATATTCATTTTTTAAATAAAAAAAAAAATACATACAATAATTATACAGAAAACAAATCACAACAAATTGAGAAAGTAAAATAGGTAGAAAAATTAAGATGCACAATCTTTCAAGTCTTTCGTCATGAATTCAAATGATATCGTAATAATGAAGACAATAACTGCCTTGAAATTACATATTTGGTCACATAGCAAGAATGAGCGATGATCGTCTTACCAAGCAAGAAGTTTACAATGCTGATTGGGAGGAATGAGAAGTAGAGGTCGTTCAATAAATAAATAGGATTCTGAAGAATAGATGAATAGAAAAATGAAGAGAGAAAGAGGAGTCTGGCATTCGGTTTTCTTCATCATGGCGGACGACAATTTTGAGAAGAGAAATCTCATTCGTGGTTTAAACTAAGTCTCCTAATTGGGCCATATTATTTTACTTCAAAAATATTAATAATAAATACCTATTGGCACCGTCTGTGAGGTAGGTACAATACCATCGGTTTCCGTTTCAAAACACTTAGCCCATATATGTAATTAACGAGCACTGTTAGTATATTTATGTATCAAACGTAAGTAAAAGTTGTTAAATAAATATCACGCAGTTGTTCAATTATCCTTCAGTTGGATTTTCCAACTTACTCCATTTAGGTATTCGCAGAAGAACCCCATATTATTCGTGTGTTGTTCGTACGTAGTCCATTTATAGGCAGAACCCTATATAACAGCATTAAGTGCCATAACTTGTGAGATAATCCTGAAGTAGGGATGTTGTGTGTGAAAACAAAAGTTATAATAGGGAAAGCGATACTAAACAAAAATACAAGTTTTGGATATCGTCGTTATACTCTTGATAGACAAGTTAGGAGAAAGACACCAAATATAGAACTAGTTTCATAACAAAACATACAAACATATACGTACTCACCTCATAACACAACACATACTGTATCAAACTTATACACTTCAATATCAATTTTGTACCAAAGATAATAAATTAATTATATTATACGTTTGGGAAGATAATTGTTTTTGATACAATGATGTTTATTTATCAAACTTACACATCATATTGAATCACAATATCAATGAAGTATTTGTCGTTCAGTTGGATTAATAATAAAAAAGGAAAATTTAGATGGATTTTTTAAGTTTATTTAATTTTAGGTTCAGACAAATATATAACAAACTTCATAAGTCTGGTACAACTGTGAAAACTGGGATATCTCCGATATTCGAATACCATACCCGAAGCTCATCAACTAACTTCTATCCAATGTGTTTATTCACAATAAAACTGGATAGCAAGCTTCCTCTATCGCTTGATTGTTAAAGTTAGCTTTAATTATTTGAGAAGCTGAATTTATGCTGTCAGAAAAACCAGTAATTCACTTCTGCCCTTACTGTGATGAAAATTGTGATAAAATCTATCACTTTACCATGGTATCAAATTCAAAGATATATTCTTTATTCAAATTGATCGCTGAACAATTGAGTATTATTTAGGTTCACCAAAGAAACATTTGTATTTATTTCATGTGCCATTTTTCATTATTGAAATCAAATAATGTTTTTTTTTATTTCATCGTAGTGTTTAATTTTCAACAGATCTCCAATGAGATGGATCGATCAGGTCTAGGAAGGTGCCAACTCCATGATCAGAGCTAAGGCACACCTTGCTGGAGACATAGATGCCTGGAAGAGCTTTGTGCGGGGTAAACTTTTGGGGATCATGCCCGACCCTCAGTCATGAGGAATACGTGAAGTTATATAGTTTTATACAAATACCTAGTTTAAGAACAAATTTTAATTTAATAGATTTAATAATATTTGTGGTTAAGGCAACATTTGATTATGACTAAAAAACCGCCAAAGTTCTTGCTATTTTCGTTCATAATAATATAAAGTCAATTTGATTGTTGGGTGTCATTTATGGAGAAAATGTGTTAATGTTAAAATTTGAATCAATGTTGAAAACTCAAGTAGAATTATTAAAATCCCCATACATTTTTAAAATGGTTGTAACTCGATAACGGGTAATTTAGGATAATTATCATATTTTACGTCCAACGACCTGCTCAATTAACCCTTAAAATATTATACCCATTCCATTGTATCCAAAATCCCTGTGCACTTAGTTATATATATCCAATACCTACATTCATTTTCGAGGGAATTTTTCTTACCCTTAATATATTAAAAATTTAATTATGCAGAAATATTTTGCCCAAATTACAAAGGCTAAAAATGAAAAATTATTTGATAAATCCATGTTTTACGTGCATATTTTGTGCGAAACAAATTTTATCAAAATCTGACCGTTGGGTACAGTACTAGTACATACAATTATGTACTTGAAGAGATACGATCATGAAAAATGAAGTATGCTGGTGTTTTATATACATGCAAAGGGTTCATGATACAAAGTATGATTGCCAAATATAAAATGTTTCGTACAATTAATACCATCTGCTGGTAGATAAAATGATTCATCATCACTGTACCAATAATACGCAAGTGTCTCAAAATAAAGCTGTCCACAATATAAAGTGAAGGTTTTCAAATTATGTAATACATAAAAAATATATAGTAAAATATGTAATACCTACAGACCTACATAAAAAATATATAAAGTAAAGATTTTCAAAGAATGTAATACATGAAAAATATAAATTAAAGGTTTTCAAAGCATGTAATACAATAATATAATGAACATTTCAATGATAGATGCCGATGCCATACGCAAAGAAAGAAAATAAAGAATTTCAATGATTTTTTAAATTCTATCATATGTATATTTTTTCTGTTCTTTGTTATTGCTCCATTATTTTTTCTCTATGTACTAACTATTTTTTAATGTTTTTTTTAATCTTCCTTACATTTTGCGCAAGGTGGTGAGTTTATTGCAAATTTATTTATTTATTTATTTAGGGACAAATACAGTCTTAAAATACTAAAATAGAATAATACACTATAAAATAAAAACAAACAGACCAATTACATATGTCCACAGATATTAAATATGAAACATTTTAAACATCATGAATTTAAATATAACTAAGATGTATGTTTGCCTGTGACGGGAAAGGAAGGGAAGAGAAAAAAAGGATGGGAAAAGGATTGTGACAGATAAATTGTTATGGCAATTTCTTCCAACTATGATATATTATATATGTAGTTTATGATATTAGTATATTTAGATGTGCGTGTTTATAAATACCTATTAGTATTTTGCATTTACTATATTTTTACACCTATTTCTTTAACTTCACTTATCTGTATGTCTGTCTGTACTGTAATTTTGCAATCAATTCTCAATCGAAGAAGAAGAAGATTATACATTTCTATAGGTACATATAAACTAAATTTAAATTAACGAAAATTTATTATTGTGGATTTATTACGAAATCGATTACAAATTTAAAATATGAAGAAAATTTTGGAAAAGGTGCTAAATTTTTTTTATTTAATATTATTATTATTTTTTCATGATTTCTTATTAAATATATATTAGGTATGTATTATATGATCGTGAATAAAAAAATAATTTCTTTCTATTTTTTTTGGTCCTAGCAGAATTCGAACTCGCGACTACTGGATTACTAACCCAGCACGCTAACCGATCTGCCACCATCATCTACCCATGTTGGTGTGCATGTATCAGCATCACATAATCAATGAGGATAAAAAATAAAATGCTTCCATTCATCGTTCGCAAAATAGGTAGGTATCTATATACCAAGGAAACATTGATCTGCTACATCAAAACTTATTCCACACGTCAAATTATATATTTCGTAGTCGACACCTGGACTGGATGGGGTATACCTTAATGGCGTACCCAAAATTGACCCTTCCCTGTCAACGAGTCTCGTTTAATGAGTTCAATAATGTGAGCTGGGGACTTGTGTGTGTGTATGTATGTACCAAATTCCGAATCAGCTGGCAGGATTCGAGCACGACACCCCGCCGTGTCACCAACAATATACCCCATTGTGTCGTGCGGACAATGGAGTATATTTATTTACGTTCGTCCTTGCTACTAACCCGTTATTCTAATCTAGCAGTGTCCTTTTACACAACAAAATGCGAGAGTTCTTTGCCTTTTGCCGCTGCACCCCAGAAGAATATATACCTACATACTTTACCTTAAATTACTATAGCATATTCTACGTGAACAGGGAAGAAATTCGGCAGTTGAAAGCGATCCATGTGACGTAATTAATACCACACAAGCCCCATAAAGGGATTATTTTTTAAAGTTTTTTAATACTGAAATGTTCTATTCAAATATAACTTACATATCTTCTTAATTTGATATATTGATAATATTATTTAGGAATAGTCAATTTCATCTTAATAATTTGGATTTAAAACCCAATAAAGATAATATTTATGAATATGTAAATCAAATGTATGATAATTTTGATACTTACATACATACATACATACATACCATCACGCCATGTCCCTTGCGGGGTAGGCAGAGAGAACCGAACGCCACATTTTTCTATCCTGGCACGCATCCCTCGCCTCGTCCACATATATGTTCGTCTATTGCTCACACTTCTAACATTTCCGTCTTTCAAAATTTCGTTCACATGGTCGTGCCATCCCTTTCTTCGGCGTCCCCGACCTCTCATTCCATTCCTTTCCGCTCTGTATATTTTCTTCGTCAGGCACTCCTCATTCATTCTCCCCATGTGACCAAACCATCTCAATGTGTTCACTTTCATTTTAGTAATGACATCTTTCTTCATCTTACATTCTTAACTTATGTCCTCATATCTTACCCGGTCACACATCGTTCTATTACAAATCCTTCTTAACAATCTCATTTCAACTGCATTTATTCTCCTTTGTCCAGGTTTCACTTGCATACGTCAAGGTTGGCACTACGACGGCGTTATGAATGGCAACTTTGGCATCCTTTGATATGTTGCGATCATTCATAATTGGTCTCAGTGCTCCATTCACTCTGTTTCCTGCCATAACTCTTCTTTCGATCTCTTTATCGAGTCGTCCGTTTCGTTGAAACGTTCCGTTGATAGTTATCTTCCCATAAATTAATATTTACATTTGGAAGATCAAAAAAAAAATATTTTAAGGCCCTTGTATACCCTGGACATGCGGATGTACACAAATATGCACACAAAATTACCTTCTATAATGCATGAAATACGTGAATGAATATTGTAGGTATATCATGTAATCTGTAATACACATAAAAATTCGGCCGCTAGATTTTCATATTCTCTTTCCTTGATAGACCTTGTAGTTTTAAGTTTCCTACAATCAAAAAATAAAAAATGTTTTAAAAAAGTAATTTCACAAGCAAAGTATTAAACAAATTCAAATATTTAAAAACTCATGCAATAAAGTAAATATGTAAAAACAAACTGTTCTTTATTTCAAAGACATATATTTTGAAGGTACTGGGGAAAATATTTTTAAAATATACTATAATATATAGCCTACTATAAACTCAACTGTAAACAATCACGACAGTGGTTAATGATTAGTTAGTCATAACTTGGTATAGTGGTTAGCCGTTTTTCTATTGTCCTGGCATCTTAAGTTGATTTCCAGTTGAAGAGACAATGATTTTAAATTATTTATCACGCATTTATTGCTTCTCTAGGCTAGAAACAATAGGTAGCTATTTTTTGATTATTTAATTGGAAATTAAAATTATTTATTTAAATGATTATGAATTAAAATTATTAATTATTAATTTTCAGCATTAAATTTGCCTCTTGCGCAGAGTGCAAGTAAACATTTATCAATAAGTATCTTAATATATATCTCAAAAGAAGACACATTTTTAAAAACATTCGACTTGATAAATATTTCACCTATCTATGTAATTTGTGGTCGTATTTTCTTTTTAGTATAAAATTGCATTCAAATATCAATTATTATTGTAATTATAACGTATTTTGTACCTACTTAAGTACATAAGGTTACGTTAAAAGTTTTTATAACAATAAGGAAGCGTGCCGAATAATAAACCATATGGCTAAATAATATAGTGTGTATTAGCGTAGAACCATTACGTGATGGTTCTCATTATTATAGCACAATATAATAACACACTAGTACACAAAAAATTTCGGCCAGAACAAATAAAAACTTTTTAGACACCCACCAAAATAAAATACATTTTAAAATCTAATAACGTATTTAGATAAATTTTAATTACATAGAAACCGAAATAAAATACCTATATAACACAGGTATTATCCCTAGCATATTGGAGAGCAAAACCTCTAATTGACAACAAAGCACAAGAGAGTGTCAATGGTCTGGATGTGTATGTGTACCCTTCCATTGTCTCTGTCTCAAATATATACATAATATTTTTTTTTATATATACCTTTAATATTGATGTCAAACCTCTTAATGTACAATGTCATGTTTATTATAAATAAAAAAATAAAATAGGTACATTTTTAGCTCAAGTAAGTGTTTAGAGGTACAAATTCTGTAAACGCTCACATTCTATTTCCAATTTCATATTGTCAACACGGCTTCATTTTAGAATTTGAAACCCCCCTAACCCCTATTACAATATGAAAAAATGTTTATTTGAATTTGGTTTTAACCCTTTTGTGAGCAACACAATAAGAGTATAATGGACATCGGTCAATTCTTACCCCTCTCCCTTTAGTATATGTAGTAACGTGTTGTGAATTATTTTATACCATGAGAAAATCCATCTTCGATTCGACCGTTTAATAAATAAATGTTAATTACTTATACAAAATCCTTCATACGATACCTTAAACTTGAGAATGCACATTATAAGTAGATATACCCCTTCTGAATAGCAACGTTACGAAAGGGTAAGATAAGTCGTGTATGAATTTAATAATAGTAACAGTTAAAGTAATCCTTTAAATTGATATTTTTGTTTTTATTTTGTAATACTTACCTATATATTTTTCAACAACACATGTACTTACCTACCTGCAGATAGATATTAATATAAATAATGTGATGGGGATTGAAATTTTATTAAAATATTTTTAGTTTTATCCTTTTTACGATTTTTTTGCTTATTGCAGGTGGTGTAACACGGATAGACAGAATCCGCAATGGGTATGTCAGAGGGCCATTCAAAGTGGCACCGAAAACTGAAAAGCTGAATGAAAGCAGTATGAGATGGTTGTAAAGAAAGCGCTCAACATCCCAGACCCAGAGGTAGAGGTAGACCAACAGCAACATTGTGGTCCAGTATTGAGAAGAAGCTGGCGGCTCAGAGTGTTCTCGTTGTGGCAACCCAGGACAGAAGATCCTTACACTTACGTACAAGGAGGCCCGACCCTGGATAAACCGGGATATAGGGGTAAGAAAAAGAAGAAGACTTATTGCGATTAATAAGATATAGGGTCTATTACATAGGGTGAGGGTCTATTGGTTCTATCTATAAATTCTTTCTTTCGTCAGCCATCCTTACATAGGCCCCCCTGAGACTTCTACAGCTCTCTATCCTGGGCAGACCGCATCCGTCTGCCTCCAGCTACTCGTCTAATAAAAAACCTACCTCTATTTTATAATAAAATAATTATTCTCTCAAATATACAATACAAAGTACAAATATTCTTAACAATCCACAAAAAATCTAACCATTTTGCTGTCTAAACTTCCGACAAACTAGCGATACAAATTTCAAACAAAAAGATAATATTTTGATTTCAGCGAGAAACAAGCTCGCTATTATTGTAATATAACACGTCAGTCCTGTTCAGTAGCACTTTTCGAATTAATCACTCGACGTTGAAAATGAAAACCGTGGAAAATTTTCCCGTACGACCAAAAATTTCCGTTTCACCAAAATTTCCCGTTTCGCCAAAATAAACAAAACGCTCCACCCCGACATCGAGGAGGATTGAAGAGGGCTCGCCTCTCGCAGTGGGACCTTTGCTCCTTCGGTTATCAATCAGAGAGATCGACGCTATTAAACCTTCCAAGTCCTTGGGCGAAATCACTTGTTTTGACTTTGGGAATCTTCATAAACCGCCCCAAGATGGATGAGGTTTACATTCCACCGTGCATTCTGACATTAAGATGGAGTATAATTACAAACCATTAAACGGAATGAATACAAAATATCACATCTGAAACATCTACAGACATTATTTATTTGATTCTCGCTCAAATATGTACCTATGTATTTCTATGCATTTCATTTATTAGCCACCTACATTCATTGCATTGTTTGAAAGTAAACACACTGTTTTATAAGCATAGTGAACAACAAAAGATTAAATTGTATATTAGTGGTATTGAAAAAAACAAAAAGAAATGTTAAAATCGATGAGTGGAATTAAAATATACTGAATAAAAGTTTTTGTAGCAAATACCTACATTCTAATTTTAACATTTATTATTTTTATATTATGTTATTTGACGATATGCTGGTGCATCCTGAATGTAGGCTGCACAGGACAGGATGACGTGGAGTCAAATGGAGGAGGAGGTCTTCGTTCAGGATTGGGTGGAAATAGGTTGAAGAAGAAAAAGAAGACTCTCTTACTAATATTGCCAATAAGTCGCGTCGCAAAAGATACGAAATATTGTTTTTGCTTAACTCACTAAAGGCCGGTCTTATAAACGTCCGATAGTCAGATTTCAGACCAAATAAACCGAAATTTGATACAATGCTCTATTTTTCGTCTTATAACAATAAATATTAATACTTTTTTGTTTGCTATTTATTCACACAGTTAACCAATATAATATATTATTGGAAAAAGGTACAGTTTTGATTTTAACTGCACAACCTGATCATTATCTGATTTCGTGAAATGAGTAATACCTAATTACTGTATAAATATATAGTGTAAGTTTTCAGACGATTATTGGTTTTCTAAAAGAACCCTGCTGTAATACGGTGAATCGATTTGGTCAAATTCAATACTAAGACCATAATTTAGACACTATATTGGTCTTAATTGGATCACAATGTATGATTTATTATTGAAAATATTGTCTAATGTTTCATATCATATTTTTGACAACCGTCAAGCTAGAAACATCTCTGTAATAACAAATGGTAGCTGATGTCTACAAATAGTAAATTATAGATAAAATAAAGTGCACACATTACAAGATGCTAATTAATTCCATTTTTCATATGGGTACTGAGTACCTACCCTGTGAAAACTGTCATAAAACCGAAATCGAAAGATATGAAATTAATTGTAATTGTGATAATTTAAATATCTATATGAATAGAGTAGGTACCCAAAAATGACAAAGTGTCGAGTATATAATATGTTGTATCAATTTCACTTTCAATATCTGTATGTAAAAAATATCTGTTACTCAAATTGATACAAAAACGAGTGAGTTATAGCCATCGCTTTACTCTCACTACCAAGAAACTTCAAAAAGTATTCGAATTTTGTATGGGAAATTTTCAGCATTTTCACGAATTAAGTTTGGTAAATTATTTTTGATTTAATTATTTTATTATGAAAATATGATAATTATTCGATGCTATTTTATGATCGATAAAGTAGAGTAAACACGCCATACATAGTACAAATCACTGCACACATACACACACAGATACATTATGATTAAACTTTCGGAAAACAATCTCAGCATGATACTTGTTGATAACCTGCAATGAAAAAAGTTAACTTGATAATTGCGAATTCATAGCTCCCCACTTTATCCCCTTGGGGTAGTGAGGCTTAAAAAGTACATAGGTATACATTTTAATTTCATCAAGTTCCCGACTAAGTCATATTTTCAGCTCATGTATTGAAATATGACACGAAATATTGCCTTGTGTCAGGCCTGCATCATAAACTTTGTTGGATCAATTAGTTTTGGTCGTTCGTCATTTAAAAAGTTGGTCACCATTCGATTCGTCACTAATCGTGATTTACCCCAAGGGGTATCGATAATAATATTTTAAACACGTCCAAATTTAAAACAGTATAAAGCTGTATGTACGTGATAAAAATGCCCCATTAAATAATGTGGTTAGCCAGGGTTGATTTATCGGCCACGACATTTATCGCCGCGATATAAATTGCCAACAATATCAGTTATCTCTGATAACCGAGAAGCGATCTCTACTTAGATGTTTATATACGAGTTGGTGTTATTTTTCTAGGGCGTGATCAACACAAGTCGTGATCAATCGGTAAAGTTCGACAAGGAGAGAATATAAGTGACACTTGAATACATCATGGTTGCAAAGGTCAGGGTAAATACACTACACAATTCTTGAAACTACCAATGACTTTATTTATATATTTATTTATAGAAGTTCAACGCTCATGTGAGAATTTACAAGAAAAATGAAAAAAAACATACATGTGCATTACTAATACCTATCAAAAAATAAAATAATAAAAACAAAACAATAAATATAAGCAAGTAAAAGACGTTCGTTTGTATTTTTTTATAAATAAAATTCTAAGAATAAATTTAATTGGTTGGTTCAAATCAGAATATATTCCTGTACTGATATTAATTTGTACACAGGACTTGGGCTGAAGGCATACTGCAGAGCATGCCAAGACAAAGAGGAAGAAGAGACTGTGGTCCACTTCCTCTGTGACTGTCTTGCTCTTTCTAGAAATTGGTTACCCCTTAAGAATTATCATCTTTGGTGACCTTATGGAATTATGTAGCGTCTGCTGACATCAGAGACGTTCTGACATTCATTAACCTTTCGGTCTGGTTCAGGGTTGTTTAGGAAAAGAGAGGACAGCCCCATTGAGGCATCGTAAAGGACGAATTGACCAAGTTTTTTCACTGTAATAAAATGTGACATTTTATTTCGATTCCAATTATATCATACTACTATCTTTGAGTACTGTGCGGCAGTACTGGGTTCGATTATAAGTAAAAATATTTAAAATTATTTTCATGCAACTTCGTTAATATTGTAGCTTATATCAAGACATTTATGTACCTACATCATTTTTTTATGTTTGCTTACGTCTATTGCTTTTTTCATTTTTTGAATTAAGTGTTTTTTATTTTTGAATTTACTTTTTTGGTTTATTTGGATTACTAGCCCAGCGCGCTAGTAATCCAGTAATCCAAATCCTTAATATATTTTGACAGCTGGGTTGATGGTCGACGGTTAGCGCGCGCAGGACTAGTAATCCAGTGGTCGCGAGCTCGAATCCTGCCTCGACCGATTTCGTTTACCAATAGCACAAACATTTATGTTTATTCTAGGGAACGCAGGAAGATATATATGTAGTAATAATATTGAACACTTTCTTGCACCCTGCGTAAGTGGCGAGTTTACTACCGTATGGCAATAATTTCTTCCAACTTACAGTGTTTCCAGCCCAGAGGGGATCGAACCCTGGACGCCCGCACAGAATCCGAAAGGCTAACCAACTGTGCCACGGCGGTCGGTTGTTTAACAAGGACATATTATTTCAAAAAAAAAATATTTTATATAAAACAGTGAGCATGTAGTGAGGCATTTACATGCCTTCCTTACACATCAGACACACAAAGTAATTTATATATAATTTACATATACCTATGCATTTCACTTGAATCAAAAAAGGGTTATATAACTTATTCAGAATGGATCATAAGAATATAAAACTAGATTATAAATTTCCTTCTATAAATTGAATAATAAAATGAGGAAGTGATAAAAGATATTATATGGTACAGTGTATAGAAGCAGCTGATGTTATCTTAATAACGCACCATTGACAGCTGGCTTACAGTAGATATGGCTGGAAGCTAATGATTACACCTACATATTTATTGTATGCAATAGAGACCATATCCTTTCGTTCGTTATCGTCAAAATTTGAAGGTTCAATGATTGGTCATCTTGCATATTAATTTTGTTTTCAGTGGTGTAGATGGGATATATCGAAAATATATCTAAAAGTTATATTTCTAGTCTTCACAAGTATATTATAGTGACTGTTATAATTTTAAAATTGCTATTTAGTTCACCACCCATTCTAAATGATGTGCCTCTCTATGTGAAACAAGACTGGTGGATACACACATCATGTACAAGCAAAACCATGTGTCGAACTTCCTTTTATAAGGTTATGTACATCCACACACGTTCTGCTGGTTACCCCACATTGCAAGGTATGCCGTGATGGTGTGGATGAATGAATTTATTCAATTAATATCCAACAATGTATACTAAGGTGGTTTTATTCCCAAAAGGCAAACTCTCCATCCAATCTAGCCAATGATAGGTGCGTGTTTTTACATTATTTATTTATTAACGGGTATCATGTAGTTAATACAACCTATGGGGATCGTCGTGATAGTGTTATGCTTGTAAGTATGGCGTATAGCGTAGGTAGGTACTACATACATATATCCTTTTATTTTGAATCATATAACAACTAATCAATTTGAATAAAAATAAAAATAAAATAAAATATACATACATACATACATACCATCACGCCATGTCCCTTACGGGGTAGGCAGAGAGAACCGAACGCCACTTACTTCTATCTTGACATACATTCATCGCCTCGACAACATTCATACATCGTCTTATACATGTTCGTCTGTTGTTCACGCTTCTAACATTTCCGTCTTTCAAAATATCATTCACATGGTCGTGCCATCCCTTTCTTGGGCGGCCCCGGCCTCTCAATCCAATCCTATCCGCATTGTATATTTTCTTCGTCAGGCGTTCCTCATTCATTCTACCCATGTGGCCAAACCATCTCAGTGTGTTCACTTTCATTCTATTAATGATATCTTTCTTCATCTTACATTCTTTCCTTATGTTCTCATTTCTTACCCTGTCATACATCGTTCTATTGCAGATAAAATAAAATATCCCCTATAATTACCTATTCCCCAAACTATAAGTTCAATTGACATTGAAATTATATTTGTAAAGTTGGTACATTAACAGCTGATTTATTTACCACGGACAACAAACATATTGTCTAAGTAAAAAAAAAAACTTTATTTATTTATTTTTAGTTTATATGATGTCATATTTCACAAAAGCTATGCAAGTACCTAAATATTATGTATATCCCACCCCTCTGTTGAGCAACTCAGTAAAAACCGATTACCTTAAATGATATCATATAAGGTTTGTACCTACCAATGAACATATGGATGAAAATATGGGCGAAAAAAGCCTTGGGCGACAAATTGAAAGATATTAAAATAGAAAACCCACCCTAAAAACACATTACGAAATCACTCAGTTGATGCATCGTGTTTAATATTAAATATATTATTTATGATGACAAATTATATGTTTTTTTTTCAATCATCACCTTCAGTCAGTTGACTCACACTTAATTGTTTTGCCTAGAGGAATACCCTAATCAAACTTATCATCTCAATAGATGGCGTTCCAACAAAATAAACAAAAATAATAAGATTGTTGTTCATAATTTCACCCATAGATGGCTGTAGTAAAAATTCCTTATTTTCAAGCGAAAAGAATTTCAGTATTACAATATATAGAACTTTCAAAATTGAATTGATAGGGATCTCATTAAAAGGCATAATTGGTGAACGTTGCGCAAGCGCATAAAGTGATCACGTAAACCAGCCGATGACAGGTCGTAAGCCCTGTAGGTGCCTTGATTTCCCGGTTCTCCTACAATAAATATTCCAACTTCGTCTCTATTGAGATAATTAAAATCTGTTAAAAAATATCTTTGACTCCCGACAGGGAAAAAAATCCAATGTTTGCGCATATGCAATAATAAAAATATTCGATTACTTACACATTGGTACAAGTAGGTAAATAAGACAAACATGACCTTATAAGTCTGGCGCAATTCAGGGGTGACTTCTATGCGAAAAATGCATTGTCACCTCAGATATAAGAATTGTAGCTTTCATTATTTACACAAAACCAATTCTCTCAATAGATGGCGTTCCAACAAAATAAACAAAAATAATAAGATTGTTGTTCATAATTTCACCCATAGATGGCTGTAGTAAAAATTCCTTATTTTCAAGCGAAAAGAATTTCAGTATTACAATGTATAGAACTTTCAAAATTGAATTGATAGGGATCTCATTAAAAGGCATAATTGGTGAACGTTGCGCAAGCGCATAAAGTGATCACGTAAACCAGCCGATGACAGGTCGTAAGCCCTGTAGGTGCCTTGATTTCCCGGTTCTCCTACAATAAATATTCCAACTTCGTCTCTATTGAGATAATTAAAATCTGTTAAAAAATATCTTTGCCTCCCGACAGGGAAAAAAATCCAATGTTTGCGCATATGCAATAATAAAAATATTCGATTACTTACACATTGGTACAAGTAGGTAAATAAGACAAAAATGACCTTATAAGTCTGGCGCAATTCAGGGGTGACTTCTATGCGAAATATGCATTGTCACCTCCGATATAAGAATTGTAGCTTTCATTATTTACACAAAACCAATTCTCTCAATAGATGGCGTTCCAACAAAATAAACAAAAATAATAAGATTGTTGTTCATAATTTCACCCATAGATGGCTGTAGTAAAAATTCCTTATTTTCAAGCGAAAAGAATTTCAGTATTACAATATATAGAACTTTCAAAATTGAATTGATAGGGATCTCATTAAAAGGCATAATTGGTGAACGTTGCGCAAGCGCATAAAGTGATCACGTAAACCAGCCGATGACAGGTCGTAAGCCCTGTAGGTGCCTTGATTCCCCGGTTCTCCTACAATAAATATTCCAACTTCGTCTCTATTGAGATAATTAAAATCTGTTAAAAAATATTTTGTTTTCTTTACAAACTTGTCAAGATAGGATATAGTGGAGGTCATTCCTTTTTTCTTACCCCGAATATGTTAACAGCTTAGTGGTATGTATATGTTTATAAATATTAAGTATCAAACTATTGAGATTTCCGGTAGATATTGTGTATACTGCCATACAAAATGTACGAAACGATGTCGTCACTAAAATCATTTCATACAAAAATTGTTAAACTTTACGATTTACTGGCATAAAGTATACATTTTTTACAATTAAATCATATAGTTTATGACGTTTCGGCGTATTTCGATATTTTTATGAAATTTCCGAAATATAGGCAGTTAAACTAATAAATTTATCGTAAAAAATATATTTTTCTTAAAAAATATGATGCCGACTACCGTGGGACAGTTGGTGAGCCGTTCGGTTTCTGTGCGGTCGTCCTGGGTTAGATTCCCAGCAGAGGAGAAATTTACATATTTAAATTCATTTCTCACGCCAAAATTGATTCTCTGGGCTGGAAACACTTGTTATTTGGAAGAAATTTCCATACAGCAATAAGCTCGCCACTTGCGCAGGGTGCAAGGAAGTGTTAATTATAATTATTATAATATAGAATATATTCCTTATATTACTTTTAGGGGTTATTTATCTGTCGAATTAATTAGTTAATGATTTTCCTAATTGCTTTACAAATATTCAATTAAGTTTACCGTGTTCAAAGTAAAAGATTGACAGGCAAATTTAAAAGTTCCTCCTAAATGTAAGTACAAGGATTCTCTCTTTTAAAAAATATATATATATTAAAGGATGATTAACTTCATTCTTATATACCTTTGTTATCCAATATAAAAACATTTAGATGGGTCGATGGCAGACCAGTTAGCACGTTGGGCTAATAATCCAGTGGTCGCGAGTTTGAATACTGCCTCGACCGATTTCGTTCACCTATAGCACAAGCATTTATGATTATTTTAGGGAACGTAGGAAGATTTATATGTACTTGTTTTACAAGGACATATTCATTTTTTTTTTTAATATATATATGCACTTAAATTTAATGATAACAATACAAAAATAATAAGTTTGATAATTATGGCAATACTGAGAGATCTCGAATGCTGTGTGTGCGTACCTACTGACGTCGGACTGGCTACATTCGATCTTCAAAGTCTTCGACTTTGCGAAACTCTTGTTCCAAAGATGACCACAACTTTATCTTCTAGGTCGCAATCCTAAGATTAGTTTGTACTCGATCTCTCCACTTATCTCCATTATCCTTCAGCCTCTTCATCTCGTGGTAGAAGCTTCAGTTCACATCACTGATCACCTACATATTATATTCCTTACATGTATGTTTGTACGTGTACGTATAAATTCTCAGACATATCGCAAAATATATTATAGTAATAAATACTAGTTTTGATGGTGAAATCAAACATTCCAGTTTGAAATGTGTATGTATTTTACACACTATTTTATTCAGTTCTCTCTGCCTACGCCATTAGGGACATGTCTTGATAGCACCTATATAATAAGTATAACAGAAAAAAATATTGATTTAAACACCAGAATTCTGTTAATATAACCAAGATTAAAAAAACTGCAATTTTGTTTTTTTTTTGGCAATTTTATTCAATGATTCATAGTGGGTGATTTAAGCGAAAAATTTTTGTAACTGAACGCCGTATTTATACAATTTGTACGCACACAAATATTTTGTAAATGAAGAAATTATTATAAAATAACGAAGGTAGGTATATAATAATACATAGGTACTATATACCTAATATGCAAGGACGTCATGTCAAAGCGTTTATATTGAAATATTTACTCTTACATACCGACATAGGGGGCAGCTGTTTTCAATACATACCTACATACAATTTATTTAACATTTTACGACGTACGGCAATTTTGTATTCAAAGACAACTCAATGTGAAGTAATAAAAGTCCTTTGAAAAAATGTGGGCCAATAGATAGCTGGGTCATTGAAGAACTGGTAATTATTATATACCTATGTAGTTAGAGTAGGTATGTGTATTTATACATATATTCACACAACTATAGAACGAATAAAAGGAAATAAACAGTGGTGCTCGGTTAGGCTGGTATTCAGGTACGAACCTAACACAGATAAAAATGGTACGTTTGCACCAAACGCGAAAATAATGAGGCACCAAAAGCGGAAAATTAGATTAAATAAGACTTACTTGATATATGATACAATAGCGAAAAAAAATCGTTTAACGGGTTTAGTATTAAAAAAAAATCAAATAAGTAAATCATTTTACTGTCAGGTTTGAACAGTTTGATTGTTTAAAATAAAAATATTAAAAAATATAAAAATATAATAATATTAGAACTACACTACTTGAAAATGTGCTTAGCACGAAACCGGTTGTAGGTTGTAGTCTAAATAAACAGTGGAATTAATTTATAAACGTTTTTTTATTTATCAATTTTTTTTTTAGAAAAATATTTAACATTTATTTAATTTTATTTTATATCGCTTCTCGGGTAACTAACAGCTTCATACTACATATTTGTATCAAATATTAATTCAACACGCATTCAAGAACGACGTGCCACATTCTTGAGAATTATTGGGCCTTACATACTATTTACAATTTGTGTTTAAGCTGATACTACCCAATTTTTTTTTACGGCTGAAACTCATCGGATTTAACTCGTATTTTAAATAGAAAGTAAGGCCCACGATGTTTGTCGTTAATTCGCTGTGTAAACGAAAAATCATAATATATTATTGTATATTGATGACAAATGGTTATGGGCGTGTTTTTATTAATTTAATTTTCTAGGCGTCGAAAACCGTAGATCCGGCCCTGATCGTATTGATTCATTCACAACATCAGGGGTCGAGTGGCAGCGATTTTTTTTTTATTTTTGTATGAAAATGCTCGTGCTCCGGTACAGTGCAGTCTGCAGCGGGATGGATGCCCAAGGATTATAAATCAAAACTAGATTGAACAATATCGCGTACAACGGCGGATGCAGATGATATACTCTGTCTGTGTATATGTTGATTTTTTTTTTAAATTCATATTGTAAATTTGCACTTTATTGCGTTCAAATAAAAAATATTGGCAAATACTGCAAATCTACCGTTCACACATTGTATGTAGGTTCAATGATTCAATGGTTGATTTGACTATGGTGTATGCCAGTAAAACATGGGTGCGCTGCACGAAGTTAAACATGTATATTTAAAGGATGAAAATGCATTCATTCATTCATTCATTCCATCACGGCATATCCCTCACTGTGGGTTCACCAGCGCCAGATGTGCGGGCGTGCATTATCTTATAAAAAGGACCACAACAGACACGTGTATTCCCACACACCAGTCTCGTCTCACCTAAAAAGGCGCTATATTCAGAATGGATGGTGAACCCCATTGCTGAACTGTGCGAGATGTTATTGTCTGTTTTATTTTCGATAACACTCGAAAACAATAATTGAAAAGAGTGGAAGCACTATTTGAAGTCGGTGCCTCACAATAAAAGGATGAAAATAATTTGATTAAATCCTTTAAAAGTGTATGAAATCGTACTATTTTCTTTTTCATAATGCCGGGTACATAATCGAAAGTTCCAAAAATGCAACAACATCTCACACAGTTTAGCAATGAGGTTCATCACCTACTCTGAATGTTGCCTTGTTAGGTGAGGCGAGACTGGTATGTGGACATTCACGCACGTGTCGTGCTTCCTTTTTCTAAGGTAATGCACACCCGCACACCTGCTGCTGGTTAACGCACATTGTGTGAAATACCGTGATGGTATGATTTTTTTTCATTTTTGTGAGTGATTAAGTATGTACGAGTAAATAAGTAGGTAACATAAAAGCTTAGCCCTATACAGGAAACACCTTTAAACTCATTTCATCCGCGAGTCATGTAAACCTGTAATATATTCAAAGCGCCCTTGAGGTGAGATTATCATAAAAACGACGCTATTAAAATCATCCCAATTTATTTATGAAAAGGCTTCTAGCCGTATAAATTTCTTAACTATCTTCTTTCTTTTTCATCATGCTCATATTCCAAGGATTGGTTTGCACCAAGCAGTCCATCTCTCCACATATCTCTATTGTCCGCCAGCCTCTTCATCTCTTGGTAGCTGCTACAGCGCACATCACTAAATACCTGGTCCATATAATTGTCTGTCCCTAAATGTTTATATCATCATTTATGTCAGATAATGTAAACATGTCCCTAAATGTTTATATTATCTGACTGCTGATCCAAATGTCCCGGGTTCGATTCCCGGTGGAGACACAGTTATTAATAGTGTTTTCAGTCTGGATCTGTGAGACGATTTAATATCTAAAATCTCCAGAATGTGGCAACTTGTTATTGGGTGCGTGTCAAATATATATTTAACATAGTACCTGTTAGTTGCCCGAGAAGCAATATAAAATAAATAAGTCATTACTATTAAATACTTATATCCTTGTTATGAATATGTAATATTACAATTAACTATAAATAGAGGAAATATTTATTAAATTATTAGTGTATAAAAAGGTAGATTTGTTGCCACAAACCAATCTCATACAACTAACCTAAGCTACTTGAATCCTCATGCTCAGTACAACAGTAAATGGTCTTCTTTAAATTTACAAAAAAAGGTGACCAGAGAAATATGTAAGGGAAGGAGAGACGTGAAAGAATAAACTATAGGGTCTTCATTGATTGCCCTTAACAATTAAAAATTGATTGGGATGGGGGGCGTGGAAAGTAGAGTATATTGAGACTTCAAGACTTCATTGTTTCGCAGAGCCAACAAACAAGCAAAAGCGCTCTTGGAATAGTCTTTTATCATAAAACGGCGTAATAAAATTTTTATAATTATTATTATTTATTATGGTAGTTAGCATAAAATAAAGTACTGCCTCAAAACAGCCTCGCCTAGTAAGGCAGCAAATTTACGAATTGGAACAAAATTATGAAGTGTTTTTACTCCTCACTAACCGTTATGATTTCGCGATTTTTAAAGCTATTTTAGAGATTTTATTTTTTCGATAGAGTTAAGTGGAAAGATCGAGTGTTTGGTGCAGACCAATCCTAGGATTGTGACCCAGAAGAAGAAGAAGGCTATTTTTTTATTGCAGATTATCAACTAGTATCATGTTGAGATTGTATTCTGAAAGTTTCATCACAATGTATATGTGTGTGTGTGTGTGTGCAGTATGCTGTGTGCTATGTACGGCGTGTTTATTTTACTTTATTGATTATAGACTAAAGTACTCAACCGATTCTTTTTAAATTTTGCAAATATGTATATCTAATACTCGATAAGACCCCATTAGATTTTGAAGGATATCTGAATAGTGCTTCTCATTTTTACTAACTGTAAAAAAATATTTGAAAGTGACCCCAAGCTCAGGTAACTTAAAATTTGAAATTTTTATTTTCAAATTTATAAAAAGGAACATCACTTACATAAAATGGCATTGAACATTTATCAAGTTTCATTAATAAAATATTTAATTAAAAAAATATATAACAAACTCATTTCATGAAAATGCTGAATATTTTCCATACAAAATTTGAATACTTTATAGAATGAATTGTTAGTGAGGAGTTTAGCGTTGGCCACAACCCACTCGTTTAATGCAGTAGTTATTTTTGTATTTTTACTTTATAAAAATAAAGCAAACAAATCATTTAATTTCATAAGATAAAATTAAAAATAATTTTCATCACACGATGCATCATAAGAATAAATTCAAAGTATACCTACTTTAAATTTTTAAAATAATCAAACTCGATCTTCTTTATAGACGATTAAGAACGGAACATAAACGCACGGCGACAAATCCTCTCCGACTACCAAGTTCGTAATTGACACTGCGAGGCATTATGTAGGTACACAATAAAAAAAATATGCCGGCGTTGTCACTATGTATGTACAAGAATGTGGGTATTCAGTTTCAACCACAGATTTCAACGTCAAGAAACAGCTGATAAAAAGCGCACAGCAAACTATCTGGATGCGGTTTCGTGTTTTATCGAAGGAGGAACAAGGGTCATATTGCCAAGTCTTGGGATCCGGGTACCTGCCGATGTTAATATCAAGCATGTGGGACAAAAAAAACTTAAAAGGACGTCGGTGAGACCAGACCAGACCAGAAGAGAACAGCTGTTGAGTGTATGGAAGCCGAAGGATGCGGGCTGGTTTACCGAGTCACCTTCCTGCTGTATGTTGTATAATAATATAATAGTCTTGCTGCAGTCCATCAGACGATTTAATACATTATCGTGAAGTTTGCTACCAGATATTTGATACTTGTGTGGGTTCAATGTTTGATGTATATTTTTTTGATAATATCATATTTTTGTAAATGGACATTTTGTTAAAACCTGTTACAAAAAGCTATGCATGTCCAGTAAAAAAATGGATTTTAACGGAAACTAAGTCTTATTTAGATACAATACCCCGTATTCAGGAACAATATAAAATTGTAGACTTTAGATTGACGGTCTTATTACAGCGTTATATAATATAAACTTGGAATAAATGGAATAGGAACGTACCTATATTGGCCGGAACGTTCTAAAAAAGTTACTGAATTAGACGTATTTTGAATACTTATGAAAATGATGAAAATTTCATAAGGTACGTTCCTATTCCATTTAGTCCAAGTTTACATTTTATAACGATGAAACATAGAATTATAAGGTACAGAAGCCGCGTGCAATATAAATTTCGAATTCAAATGTATGACAAGTTTTATTTACATGTGTGTGTGTGTGAGGCGGTAGATCGGTAGGTGTACGTATACTGCATAGAAAAGAGATTTTACGTGTACTAACTATGTTTTCTATGACTGTATTGACGGCCGGGCGAGTGAAACTCAGAACATTGTTCTTAGTTTTAGTTGTCATACTTTCATTGCACTGACTAGGTATCTGTATCATATATAATCTAAGCGCTAAAATAAGACCGTAAATCTAAAATATACAATTTTAGAACGTTCCTAATTTAGTTCCAATAGTTATTGAATACGGGGTAGGTAATATTAGATATTACGGAATAGAAAAAAAATAAAAAGGATTAAACACAAAGTTTCACACCACAACGAGATAAATACCTAGGTATGCCAAAAGCTTTCATTTCACAGCTAAGGTCTTCAGAGGTCAAAATAACATTAGCAATAATATACACTTCCTTGTACCCTACGCAAGTGACGAATTTATCGCCATATGGGAATTTCTTCCAACAAATCAGTGTTTTCAGCCCAAATAAGAAGCAATATTTGCGTGAGAAATGAATTTTAATAGATTTCTCCTCTTAATTTATTATTTATTTGGAAAACAATCAAGATGTAATGTTATATGTTAAACAATATAATATGTTAATATAAAAGGTATGATTACTTTATTGCATCCCTATGATATGTTTTCACATAAAATGAAAAATTTAATAGGTACCTACCATAATATGTAATATATTATAACAGACTTGTAAATACTTGTACAAGTCTGTCCTGAGGAGGGAGCGGTCAGCTCTGAAAACTAGTTAGACTATAAGTTTCTCAAAGTGGTTAAAACAAATTTAATTTGTACCTAAAGTTTTTTATTAGAAATCTTTTAAAATGTGCCACAAAGTCATAGCTACGTATGAAGATATTATATTATCTTAGTGTATGTATGTACGCGAGATTATGGATTATGGATGAATGTGATTTTGGCATACATATAAGTACTATTTATCGAATTGTTTTAATATGTATGTCTTCTGTGAAATCTGCATGTGATTTGTGTATTACATCGAAATGTTTAAAGTATGTATTGTAGTTGGAGCACAACAACGTTTTATGTAATTGTTTTGTGAGTAGCTTGTATAACATCAGTTGACATAGAAGAAAAACTGAAAATATAAGTATGATGAGTCTACAGAGCTGTGAATAATTTTGTAAAGGTATATCATGTCTATAATTTATTGTTCGTCTGTTTTGGAGATTACAAATATTATCCTCTGTTTGAGATTGAACCCAGGACTTTGGCACAAAAGTAGCTACCGAAGGTGTCAATACTCTGAGCTCCACATATGTCAAGGGGCAGTTTATTTTACTTTAGAGGCCCGTTCATACTGAAACCGCGATCACAGTAAGCCACATTATTGACTCTGTCCAATTCTTTTCAATCTATCTGTGATCTATGTAGATGATCTCAATGTAAGCTGTCTTGCTAATGGAACACTCTTTTGACAGAGTTCTTGAATGTAGTCTGGAGCCAAGTCGTTCAGAACATGAAACACTAACAGGCATAACTTATAGTCTACTCGTTCTGGATATTTCAACCAGTGTATTTTGTTAAGAAGAGGTTGTTATATGTCTTTTGTCAGCTCTATATATCAACTTAGCAGCTGCGTTGAATACTATTTGTAATATAGGTACCTATATATTTTTTTAAAAACGAATATGTCATTGAAACAAGTAAATATACTTCCTCGTACCCGAAATATACTAAATCGGTAGTGGCAAGATTCGAACTAGCGACCACTGGATTACTAGCAATACTAACCCAGCATGCTAGCCGCTCTGCCACCACCCATCTACCCATGTTCGTGTGTATGTATCAGGATAACATAATCAAAGAAATGTTTCCATGAGTAATTTAATTATCAAGCTGATACTTAAATAAAACCAAACCCAAACTTTGCAAAGAATATATTATTAACTTCAGCGAATTGTTGTCGTGATACAGAATCAAAAAGTGGATAATACAGAATATGTATCTAATATGTAACAAAAACTTTGAGATATTTTTGGTCAATCCATAAATACCAAAGGCAATTACCATTAAGTATAAATCCTTTAATCTGATAACCAATATGTAACATCAAAATAGAAGATTAACCTATTTTGAAAGGGTCCGCCGATCAAATGGATCAAACAAATCCCGGGGGAAATCTACAAACAAGTATTTTTTTCGATTAGAAAACGTTAAGTATTATATTATTATAATACTTGGTTATATTTTCTCGAAAAACTTACTTTTCATAGTTCTCTTTTCAATCTCAAAGTATCTATTCAAAATAGGTAGATACTTTATACCTACACTTAATAATAGTAATATGTATTTTTATAACGCCGTTTAATCATTCATGATCATTCCATGGGCGCTGATAGTTCAGCTTTGTGCTACTTTACGAAACAAAGCTATTTTCAGTTCTTAAGAGATCTTACTTTGAGCATTGCGGACATCTGAACTGCATTCCACTAAGTAGGACCGCTCACACCAAAGCATCAGTCATAGTAAGCCGCTTTGTTGACTCTGTCCAACTCCTTTAGAGTGTTGTTACTTTGTGATCCAGATGATCTCATTTCTCTGACTCAGGTCTTGAATACATTTTGGTGTTAGGATGTTCAAAGCATTAAACACCGTCAAACAAAGATTGTAATCGTCTCGTCCTGCAGGGCTACTCATGAATTTGATTACTATAAAATTAAGATTAGCTTCAGACCTAAACAAACTTTGAGGTTAAATTAATTAAATAATACTATAAATTTACAAAACAATTCGTGACAATTTCATACTAAACGTAGATATCAACAATTTTTAGTGATTAAATGTAGAAAAAGATCAATATTGGATTATGATCGAGTACTGATTTATACATTTTTAAGATTAAGTCAAGCTAAGAACGTATTAAGAATGTGTCAAGAGTAGCCCCCCCTGGACCGGTATACCTAATTCGTTTTGTAGTCGAATTATGTGACATCGTTTTTCCGCACCAAAAATAAACCTAGCCGCTGCATCAAATACCATTTGTTATCTATTGAAATACTTCGATAATATAGCATAAATACCGTTGCATTAATCAAGCAAGCCGAGGTACGACGAATGCATTTATAAGTATTTTGTTTCATTCTAAGGTAAATTTGAATGTTTTTCAGTTGTCTTAGTTGGACTGGACTGACCGTTTCAAGATTCGAAGGTCAAGTGACAACTTATTGTCCAAGTGAACACCCAAGAATTTAACACTCCTTGCAGACGGCACGAGTGATTCTCCATTGATGTTAATAGGAGCTGCTGCCTCCGTGGTAAAGCTATCCACGTTAACTCTGTTTCTTTTGGGTTCAGTAAGCTTATTACAAGACATCCACCAACCGTCATTTACTTTCTTGTGTTTAAATTTAATATGTTTATAGTTTTATATATGTTTTCTTTTCTTTTGTAGGTACATGTACCATTTTCTCTCATTCCTGTTACAAATGGTTGTTTGGAAGAAATTGCCACTAGGCAATTAGTCCGCCATTTGTACTAGCTAATAAGTATTGTACAATAAAGTGTTTAAAATAAAACAAATAAATAAGGTCCATATGTGAAATATTCTTTGGTAATTTAAATTTGTCTCAAATTAAATATTGTACACCCATTGCCATCGGCATGTTGTTATTTTTTGAAAAAATGTACCTACCCCATAGAAAAATAGCAAATCCATAGGGAACTGTTACAACCTAATCTTTAATAAAATTCGCTCAAAACGTAGGTACGTAGCTGTACAGTAATATTATTTATAATGTTCTTTTTAAATAGTTTTCGTTTCATCATTTCTTATCTCATACTTTGATAATAACAAAATCAAAACACTAAAAAAACCCTAATATCGTTTTAAGTAGCTTTGACTCAATTGATAAAAATTAACAATATTGGTAAAATAAATTTAAACTCACGAGCTTTGTAATTTCAACATGCTACCGCCATCTATTGACAACTGGTGAAACTTTTCGTATTATACCACCATGGACTCGAATCAATCCAGCTCTCGCAGTTCATTTTGAACTGCATAAAAATGAACAATATTACATATTATAAATGTTTTATAGAATCTATTCACTATTCAATAACTCTAAGAAAAAAAATATTAAAAATCCTAGGAAGTAATTTTAAATCATAGTTTCGTGTTATTGAAAACGTATTGATTTAAATTTTAAATTATTCAAAAATATCAAAATAATATTATTAAGCAGCAAAATCGTCACCAAAAAATAAATTTAACATACAATACAAATTATGTGAATTCTGATGTTGGTAAGAATGTGCATACACAAATACATTTATTATATTTCACTTCCCTTCGACGCTGGTCTAACCAGTAAATAGGAAAAGATATATTTAAGTGAGATATTTCGGAGGCGAAATTTATCGTTAAATTCCTCTCAAGAGGGTTTTATGCAATATTCCAACTTCCTTGGGTACATTTATATACATACATACACACAGACTTAGGTACGTACTTACATACTTTTGCACATTATTATAAAAGTACCTCTCACCCACCGATAGGTACCTACTCATGGGGGACCGACTCCAATCACTTGAGAGAGTAAAATACATAGTTTTGAGACAGTACATAAAAAATTAAAATATATAAATATATATTTTTATATTTATTTTTCATTACTGAATACAAAAGTACATTTGACAATAAAATACAATAATAATTCAAAAATATTGCCCCATTAGAAGTACGGACACTTGTGTATGGGGCAAGAGAAACATTTAAATAGTATAAGTAATTAACAGAAAGAAAAAAAAAACTATTCTTAACTAATTCTAACAACGGAAAACGAGCATACTTACAAGAAACGATAATATTTTTACAATAGGCGAAGACACGCAAAGAAAATAGATCAATTTATTTGCCAAAAAATATGCAGTCTAAAATAAATTCTTTTTTTGAATATTGGGTAAAATATCATGAAAATAAACATTTTTTTTAAAATAAATATGTCCTTGTTAAACAAGTACATATACATCTTCCTACGTTCCCTAAAATAAGCAAATAAATGCTTGTGCTATAGGTGAACGAAATCGGTCGAGGCAGGATTCGAACTCGCGACCACTGGATTAATAGCCCAGTGTGCTAACTGCTCTGCCACCGACCCATCTGCACTTTTAATTTTATTTACACTGACAGCGTTGACTTTGTAGAATTCCATTATAAAATTCTACATTTATTTTATTCCTCTCCAGGACGACCGTTTCGCCTGGTGAAGGCCTTTTCAACTGGTGAAGTACATGTTGTGGTTTTTTCTTATATAATATTACATTAGATAAAATTTAGACAAAGTAAAAATATGGGGGGAGGGTGGGTGGTTGTTACAGATAAAATATTATATCCAGTCCTGATCTCTCATTCTTACCTGCCCCCTCCTAGACAACGTGTCATTTAGCTCACGAAAAGAAACAAGAAAAGATAACTCAATGTATGGAAGTGACAGTTGTCATGTGACTGGCAACTGTCACTTTCATACATTTCTTTTCTTGTTTCTTTTCTTGAGCTGAATGACACGTTGTCTAGGGGGGGCAGAACATAATTGCAATTGCAATTTTACAAAAATATGCTTTAAATTAGTAAATTTATTTGTGTTTCCTTTTTTTATTTATTTACCTACATTTATTTTTGAGTACCTACATATTAACTTATTTTGTAACAAATTTTATATTTTCATTTGTAACAAATTTTATTTTTCGTGTGTACCAAATTTGAAATTAAATTTATGAAAAATAAAATGGTCATTATAACAAAAATAATATCGAACATGATATTTTATTGTGCGACCGAAACAACATTAATTGAAAAAATATACATAAATACGAAATCTCAACAGTTAAATTACAACTCTCTACTGCAAAAGAACCTACCTTTGTAACGGAGAATAATGCGGTAGGTATGTATGTTGTTATAATCGTAAAATAATGAACGCAGACGACAGGCAGATAAGTTCTAAACGAAAATTCGAATTTGGGATTGGATTCAAGTGCACAGAGCAATAACTGTATAACTTCCCCATCCTCTCTCCCTTTACCTACCTGCCAGCATATTTTTGATATATTTATGAACAATCAGAAAACAAGAAGTAAAAAAACTTACAACGGCGGTCGGTGTTAAGTACCACAACAGCTGTAAGACGATGAGATGAAGGAAATGGAGAACTACACACTACCCACGTACCTAGCAGTTATCCCCACATACCGCACTACGACAAATACCTACAATGAAGCATTCAACTACGTGTACCTACTTACTTACACTTCGGTTCACTACCCGTTTTCGAATGAGGAATAAAATTACAATGAGGTGGTTTAATAAATTATCTAATTGGATAATATTGTGTAGGTACATAATATATTTAAAAATTCATTATCTAGTTGGACGATTATTCTTATTATTATTATTATTTGAAAAAAATGAATATGTCCTTGTTAAACAAGTACATATACATCTTCCTACGTTCCCTAAAATAAGCAAATAAATGCTTGTGCTATAGGTGAACGAGATCGGTCGAGGCAGGATTCGAACTCGCGACCACTGGATTACTAGCCCAGCGCGCTAACCGCTCTGCCATCGACCCATCTATACCTTAGACCCATCGACCCATAACGACATTCATAACGCAATCGTAGTTTCAACCCTGACGTATGCAAGTGAGATCTGGACATGGCAGAAGTCGCACGAAAGCATAATAAATGCAGTTGAAATGAGACCGCTTAGAAGAATTTGTAAGAGAACGATGTATGAGTTCGAAATGAAGATACAAGGAAAGAATGTTAGATGAAGAAAGATATAATTAACAGAATGAAAGTTAAGACATTGAGATGATTTGGTCGCTTGGGGAGAATGAATGAAGAACAACTGACGAAGAAAATATACAAAGCTGACAGGAACGTAATAACATGTTGGGGGCGCCCAAGAAAAGGATGGCACGACCATGTAAACGATTTTCTGAAAGATGGAAATGTAAGAAGCGTGAACAACAGACGAACATATATAAGACGATGTATACCTATATGAATGTTGATGAGGCGATGAATGTGTGTCAAGATAGAAAAAATTGGCGTTCGGTTCTCTCTGCCTACCCCATGAGGGAAATGGCGTGACGGTATGTATGTACGTACGAGTATGTACATATATTATCGTTAGATAGGTACTTACATAAGAATCTAGTTAGATAACGTTACGTAGATTCAATAATCTATTGTCTAGTTGGATAATATTGTGTAGATACCTACCAAAATAAATCGTCCAGTTGTCTAATACCTATTGCAAGTTAGAAGGCATGGGCTTGCAAAAAGGAGACCAAGAGACCATACCGTAAATAAGGCAATAAATATTAATCTTCCTCGTTTATCAACCAGAGGAAGAGCAAAGAAAACCTAGATAAAAAAATTCTCCAAGAACAATTGCTTGACTTGCATGAAAGCGTGGAGTACGTATACAGCTTGAGGACGACATGAGCCGACCCCAATAGCCTATAGAGGCAATAAGCAGTAAGTTGGGAGAGTGTCAGAAGAAGTTAAAGAAGACTTAATATAATTAAAATAAATAAATATCTTTGAGTATTTTTATGTCAACTATTTTCGAGATACGTACCCGCTCCTTCGTCCGGACAGACTCAAATACAAAACTTTCTATGTACGTATGAAACGTCTGCATAAAAATTTGATCAAAAAGTTGATGGGCGGAGTTTAAATTCGAATGCAATTAGTTATAAATTATTTTTTGTTTTTTATCAATGCCTTTTTTTATTTCTATGGCCTCCAAATTATCTAATCTCAAACCCTCTTTATTGATATGTAATATTTTGTGACCCGTTTGACTATTGTACAAATAATGACTATTTTCAATCAAATGATTGGTAAATTCTGAAAAATTATTACTCTTCAAGCATTGCATATTATGTTCCTTGCTATTCTAATGTCGAAATTTCTAGTTGTTTTACTAATATCTTGACAATAATCACAATTATTTAATCTCTACACCCCAGGATTAATTAGTAAAGTGTCTTTGTCTTTATTATTTTTTTAAAAACATTCCTAAATTATTTTTTACTATAAAAAGCTGCTCTTATATCTGTCTTTAAAAAAAAAGGAATTTATTTTTTCCGTGACAAAAAAATTCTGCGCCACTTCTGATCATTTGTTTTAAAATATTCTTTCCCGCTGTACAGATAATTGATTACATTGTCTTTTTTGTAATTTATTTATAATATTATCTATTGTATTTAAGTCGTAACCATTGTTAAATGCGGTGTTTTTGAGTATATCTAATTAAAAATTATAATTTTCTAAAGTAATTGACGTTTTCAAACGATGCAACATTGAATAAAAGGTAGAAAACTAATGTCTACTATTTTTACCGTGTTTCTCAAAATAAATAAATAAATAAATAAATAAATAAATAAACAAATAAATAAATAAATAAATAAATAAATAAATAAATAAATAAATAAATAAATAAATAAATAGATAAATAAATAAATAAATTAATTAATTAATTAATTAATTAATAAATAAATAAATAAATAAATAAATAAACAAATAAATAAATAATTAAATTAATAAATAAATAAATAAATATTTAAATAAATAGATAAATAAATAAATAAACAAATAAAAAAATAAATAAATAAATGAATAAATAAATCAATCAATCAATCAATAAAATAATAAATAAATCAATAAAAAAATAAAAAAAAATAAATCAATAAAACAATAAATAAATTAATTAATTAAATGTATAATTAATAAACAAAAAAAATAAAGAAACTAATTTAAAAAAAACATTAAATAAATACATTAATTAATAATAAATAAATGAATTAATTAATAAATATATAAATATTGCATATAGCATAGACCTCAGTTGCCCAGTTGCCTACATTTTTTCTGCTTTCAGTGAAAAATAAACAAGTTTTAAAATTTTATACGAATCCAACTTTTAACTAACAAAATTGTTAATAACTATGTCTAATAAGACCAAAAGAGTAAGATGAGATGGAAAGATGAACTGAAACGATATATTGACGTGACCTGAATCCAGACTACACAGGACAGAGCGACGTGGAAGCTGATGATAAAGACCTTCGTCCAAGAGTGGATGGAAATAGGCTAAGGCTGAAAAAGAATAATTACTATGACATTAAAGATACATAAAACGCCATTTAAAAATTCGGGAGCATTTATAAACAGTACACATATTAAAAGTGTAATTATATACATACTCTTATTTATTTTACTATAACAATACATTATAATATTATGTAATAAATAAAGTAAGTCCATTTTTTGTTGCTGCATAAAACTAGGTATACCTTCTGAACTGAACCCGGCGTTGCGAAGTCGTATGTATTAAATTATTATTTTTATATGAATTTATTTATCCAATGTATATATCATCCTCAATGGCCTCATGACTGATGATGATGACCACATTCAATCACTCAACGAATGGTGTTCTTCGGTGAAGGATTGTCTAAGGAAAGGACATTAGATTCTGTAACGAACAAAAGGTCATTTTGACCTCTGCATCTTCTACCCTCCATGTTTTCCATTACGACGAAATGTTTAAGGTTATCCAACGAGTCCAAGATATTTAAGGAAGATCTACAAAAAATATGACATTGTAACCTTTATCTGTAGATACATTGGTTCTCTAATATCCTATTTTTTCTTCATTCCTGTGATGTGAGTTCTGTAGTATCTGTTCGCGCCCTTAAATCGATATCAAATATAAATTATCAAAATGCACTGCATTCGCTGGATTATGACGTCTTAAAGGCATGATGGCAGAAGTAATGTGCTAAGCCAATGACCATTGGCGATCAAGAGGCTTTTTCTGAGATTCATCATCATCATCCATGTTCCATACCACTTTTCATACCGCTGTCAAAAATAATCCGCTACTGTGCTTGATGTAACTATCTACTATGCTTGATGGTATTTCTTGTTTTGTCAGACGAGCAGCCGCTCTGGGGATGAAAAGAGCTACAAGCTCTAAAACGTTCCCTATGGAGTGGGGTAGGAGACTGCGGAATTCTGTCAAGTTAGTGTACCTTCCTACTTTGTACTAACCATATTCTTTTGGCTTTATATACGAGGTGTCCATAGTTAATACAGCGGTCGGGGAACCGGGGTAAATTACCCCTAATTGGGTAAAAATTATTTTAATTTATTGTCTATAACATACTTACTATTTTCATGTAACTTTTTTTTATTTTCCCTGTAAATTAATTTAGTAAATAATGATTATTTAAATATACATTGATTGTCTTCTTTTCAAAATGGGGGAAAGGGGTAATTTCGACTTACGCAAAAATATTTTTGGGTAATGGTTAAAAAAGTTCCCCGACCGCTGCGTCTAATACAAGGCGAATGAAATTTGCAGGGATAGCTCTCTACAAATGGTAGTAGTTTTTAAGATAACTTTTGGAAATTATTGTTCCAAGAGAAAAATTGAGGCTTGCAAATTTTTTTAGGATTTTTTTTTAAGTTATTGGGTAGGTACTGACTCACAATGGTATTGTTTTCCAGAAGCATCACTATTGAACCATTATCATAAAAAAAAACATGATCGTATGTAGACCTAATAGTTTAGTAGTTTAGTCTGAAATCCGATTTTTATTAAATTTTCACAAGTGTACATAACTTTTGAACCACTCAATTTCGCTGAACATACATGGGAATTAAATCGATATGTATTGAGGTCCCCTACCTCTCTGTATCGGTTGATTCACTCCTCATGATACACTGTTTTTATATTTCGTTTACTCTCATATAACTTCGTCAAACAATCAGACACTATAATAATTTATAAGCTGTCAGTAAAAACATACATAACACCAGACATTCTTCGACAAATATATATTATATGAGATACTGGTAGGATAAACTCTATCCGAATAAATTACATGCAAAGTCTACGCTGAGTCTGCAAATGCATGCAAAAATACATTAAACTGCAAAAGTGAATAGGGCATCGGGTCCTAAGTTGTGTATAATTAAAAACGCATTATGTTTTAACATAAAAGCAACTGAATTGTTCGGCATAAACCTTAGCCGTACTCTTGTTTCTCGTGTTAAGTCAGCGAACAATACAGAAAGCTCAAGAGTTAGTTATGAAATTATGCAAAGTAACTGTAACAGCCATAGTTTTGATCAAAATGTGGAGAGCTATTATTCTTATTTATACTCAAGAAGCTATTAGCCTTTATAGTCTGTGGATATTATCCACGGAAAGAGAAAAAAAATCTTTTTTTTATTGAATGTTCTTTATTTAAATTTGAATTGTTTTTATTCTTAACAAATTTTACACATCAGTATATTTATTTTATGCGTAGTTTTAAATTAAATTTTTGCGTAGTTTTTATACTGCACAGCGCCTATAATTAATGTCATTTAAAGTGGTAATGATCGTATATGTCTATTATCAAATTATGTAAAAATAAAAAAGACTTTCTTGCATACCACGCAAGTGGCGAGTTTATTACCATACAGTATTTTTTTCAAACTATGGTAATTATTTTTAACAATTTTAATAATTATAAATCACATCGTTCAAATCACTAGGTAATGAATATGATTTATTCATAGCTTATTCACTAGGTAATGAATATGATTTATTCATAGCTTATTCACTAGGTAATGAATATGATTTATTCATAGCTTATTCACTAGGTAATGAATATGATTTATTCATAGCTTATTCACTAGGTAATGAATATGATTTATTCATAGCTTATTCACTAGGTAATGAATATGATTTATTCATTGCTTAATCACTAGGTAATGAATATGATTTATTCATAGCTTATTCACTAGGTAATGAATATGATTTATTCATAGCTTATTCACTAGGTAATGAATATGATTTATTCATAGCTTATTCACTAGGTAATGAATATGATTTATTCATAGCTTATTCACTAGGTAATGAATATGATTTATTCATAGCTTATTCACTAGGTAATGAATATGATTTATTCATAGCTTATTCACTAGGTAATGAATATGATTTATTCATAGCTTATTCACTAGGTAATGAATATGATTTATACATTGCTTAATCACTAGGTAATGAATATGATTTATTCATAGCTTATTCACTAGGTAATGAATATGATTTATTCATAGCTTATTCACTAGGTAATGAATATGATTTATTCATAGCTTATTCACTAGGTAATGAATATGATTTATTCATAGCTTATTCACTAGGTAATGAATATGATTTATTCATAGCTTATTCACTAGGTAATGAATATGATTTATTCATAGCTTATTCACTAGGTAATGAATATGATTTATTCATAGCTTATTCACTAGGTAATGAATATGATTTATTCATAGCTTATTCACTAGGTAGTGAATATGATTTATTCATAGCTTATTCACTAGGTAATGAATATGATTTATTCATAGCTTATTCACTAGGTAATGAATATGATTTATTCATAGCTTAATCACTAGGTAATGAATATGATTTATTCATAGCTTATTCACTAGGTAATGAATATGATTTATTCATAGCTTAATCACTAGGTAATGAATATGATTTATTCATAGCTTATTCACTAGGTAATGAATATGATTTATTCATAGCTTATTCACTAGGTAATGAATATGATTTATGCATAGCTTATTCACTAGGTAATGAATATGATTTATTCATAGCTTATTCACTAGGTAATGAATATGATTTATTCATAGCTTATTCACTAGGTAATGAATATGATTTATTCATAGCTTATTCACTAGGTAATGAATATGATTTATTCATAGCTTATTCACTAGGTAATGAATATGATTTATTCATAGCTTATTCACTAGGTAATGAATATGATTTATTCTTAGCTTATTCACTAGGTAATGAATATGATTTATTCATAGCTTATTCACTAGGTAGTGAATATGATTTATTCATAGCTTATTCACTAGGTAATGAATATGATTTATTCATAGCTTAATCACTAGGTAATGAATATGATTTATTCATAGCTTATTCACTAGGTAATGAATATGATTTATTCATAGCTTAATCACTAGGTAATGAATATGATTTATTCATAGCTTATTCACTAGGTAATGAATATGATTTATTCATAGCTTATTCACTAGGTAATGAATATGATTTATTCATAGCTTATTCACTAGGTAATGAATATGATTTATTCATAGCTTATTCACTAGGTAATGAATATGATTTATTCATAGCTTATTCACTAGGTAATGAATATGATTTATTCATTGCTTAATCACTAGGTAATGAATATGATTTATTCATAGCTTATTCACTAGGTAATGAATATGATTTATTCATAGCTTATTCACTAGGTAATGAATATGATTTATTCATAGCTTATTCACTAGGTAATGAATATGATTTATTCATAGCTTATTCACTAGGTAATGAATATGATTTATTCATAGCTTATTCACTAGGTAATGAATATGATTTATTCATAGCTTATTCACTAGGTAATGAATATGATTTATTCATAGCTTATTCACTAGGTAATGAATATGATTTATTCATAGCTTATTCACTAGGTAGTGAATATGATTTATTCATAGCTTATTCACTAGGTAATGAATATGATTTATTCATAGCTTATTCACTAGGTAATGAATATGATTTATTCATAGCTTAATCACTAGGTAATGAATATGATTTATTCATAGCTTATTCACTAGGTAATGAATATGATTTATTCATAGCTTAATCACTAGGTAATGAATATGATTTATTCATAGCTTATTCACTAGGTAATGAATATGATTTATTCATAGCTTATTCACTAGGTAATGAATATGATTTATTCATAGCTTATTCACTAGGTAATGAATATGATTTATTCATAGCTTATTCACTAGGTAATGAATATGATTTATTCATAGCTTATTCACTAGGTAATTAATATGATTTATTCATAGCTTATTCACTAGGTAATGAATATGATTTATTCATAGCTTAATCACTAGGTAATGAATATGATTTATTCATAGCTTATTCACTAGGTAATGAATATGATTTATTCATAGCTTATTCGTGGTTTGAATAAAGCTAGTTTTAATAAATACATAAAATTGTTAAAAATGTACCCCATGATTAAATGCGAAAAAGTAATGATTTTTATCAATTATTTTGTATTTCTTCTCAAACTAACATTTATGTAGGTAATATTTATAGTTATAACAATAGATTTCAAATATGAATTAAAAGTAGGTACCATAATAACAGGTTGCCATAATTGGGAGACTCGCGATTTTAGCGCCCTTGGAGTTTCACTAAACGGCGCTTTATAAATTATTATTGTTATTTACCGTCTTACAAATCTTAAACATAATTATAATCTATCGAACAAGTACAAACCTGAATTACACAATCCCACATATGAAAACACCTTTTGGTCAAAGAAATTTTTCATTTATTGCTCCTCGACTCTACAACAGTTTACCTTGCTCTCTTAAAGAAATAACATCACAAAGAATATTCAAAATGAATATTAAAAAATACATCATAAATTATGGGAGGACAGAACTAACACAAATACTTAGTATTCAACAATAACTACTTAAATAATTCAAAATTAAAATTATTAACAACATTTGTAACTATGCCGTATTGTGTTTGCGATGCTCTTTGAGTAACACATAAAAATATTTGATTTGATTTGATTTGGGAACCATGTGATTCATATCTATTAATTACACCAACATAGTAAACTAGTCTCTTTATTTGGCTCTCAAATAAAAATCGCGTCAGAGATTAGATTATGATAGGTATTATAGCGGACATTGGGACCTGGTTGATCTGTTTTGTGGGAGTCCATAATATGTTTGTTGAGGTAATGATTGTGAGTTCAGAAAGATGAGATTGTGTACATATTTAGTGTGGAACGGGAACAATCACCTGGTTCATAATTGCATATAATTGTCAATAAGAATTGTAAACTGCTAGCCCTAGAACAGGATTTCCTAGTTGGGCAGCAGTAATCTACTTATTGTTGTCATTTTAAATATGGTGTGATAAAATGTAATCCATATATTAATACGCGAAAAAAACACTTTTTTAAGCAAACTGCGCGTTCGCTGAAGTGTGAGATTTGGCATAGTAAAAGTTTTTATGGAGAAAAAGTGTATAATAAGTTACAAATATGCGTTAAATTAAATAAAAAAATATTTCACGGTAGATGTGTTTGCTTTCGTTTCAAACCAAAGGTAGATTGATTTATTTTATACTGCGAATGTCAAACGCCGTTGTTTTGACATTGGTAGCGTAAAAGAAAAAAAACATGTTAAAGAAAAATACATAATATACTATGTTCTATTCTGATTCGTTTCAGAGAACGAAAACGTCAAAACCAACAGGCGACCGTGGATAAAAGGATTTTATCCGCGCGGTGTGACGTAATGAGTCCCGTATAAATGCAGACAACCTTTTGACATTTCTCATACACTAAAATTCAGACGGATAAATTTAGACGAACCAGAATAGGACATATTGTGAAACAATATAAAACAATTTGTATCCCTTGATGAATACGTGATGTTTTTTATCATAGATAAAACTTTATGACTTAAGTCATTGAACCATTTTTGAATTATTAATTAGCTATAAACCACTTGTTTTTTGAGTCACTTCGCGACATGTTTCGGAAGCGCTGTCCTTCCATCGACCGGCGTGTCGAGTCTCGACACGCCGGTCGATGGAAGGACAGCGCTTCCGAAACATGTCGCGAAGTGACTCAAAAAACAAGTGGTTTATAGCTAATTAATAATTCAAAAATGGTTTATATTAACTACCACAAAATATCCGCCGAATCATTAAATGATATTAAGTCATTGAACTTTAAAACTTGAAAATTTAATGAATCACGGTCTAAATTTGCCCTCTAAGCGATCTCTAGTACCTAATATTAAACATTTCCTTGCACCTTGCGCAAGGTGCGAGTTTTGGCGAAATTGCAATTTTTTATCCATCTAATCAGTACCTAAATTTAAAAGACAGTGAAAAAGTGTGTAACCACCGGGAACCGAAGCCAAACCTTCTTGCTCAGGAGTCAAATATTTAATTAACTGATCCACGAAGAACGACAGTTAATCAACAAACTAACATTTTCTTTCCTTTGTTGGACAAAACAAATTAAACTTATCCCATTTTTGTCCAGAGTTTCCGTGTTGCTGGGTAGGTTGGTACTATTAACACATATTTTCATCAAGTGAAAATAGAGCAATGTACAAGAAGTGTATAGTGTAGTAATTTAGGTAAATTTTGTAATACAAAGTGGCATCTAGGCTGAGATCATCAAACATAATAAAGTGTAGGTACCTATGTAGTGTTAGTATGTAAGAAGAATTAGGTTAGGTACATGTAGATGTTAGTAATAAACCAAAACAACCCAGCCGTAAAGGATGGTCATAATATGTATGTACATATTTAATGAATAAAACTATTTAACCCATGGAAACCCTGCATATGGGAAAACTACCTCTTTTTATATTCATAAAAACGATAAAAAATATATAACTGAAACATAATGAAGTATAGCGTACACTAACATATAGTGTAATTAGTGTTGCTATAACCCACGCGTTTTGAGTTCAAATTAAATAAATAAATAAATACCTAGATACAGCTTACTTGTTTTTCCAAATTGTATGAAAAATTGAATGACACTTTTAATGGGTCGATGGTAAAGCAGAGTATTCGAGTACGACTTCTACTACTTCGACTAATTACATTCAAATAAATCAAAAGGATTAGCTTATTTTAGAAATTTTATATTGAAGTATAGGTGATTGTTCCAATGGCAAATATTTTTTAGTATTGTAGGTACAGACTAATCGGAAAAAAAACATATAATACCTAGAATTTTGAATATGAAACTGCCGCTTTAAACTACTGATAACTTTGCAATAAAATTAAACCTGCACAGTGTCAGATTTCAGAGTGATTTTTTATACACACGAATACTACTATATGGACGTCCGTGAAACGGGACGTATGTCTGCGTTTGTAAGGTGGTGCTACAGACGCATGGCTAAAGTTCACTGGTCAGAACACATCAGCAACGACGAGGTACTAAGTAGGGTTGGAGAGACAAGGCAAATTATGAAAATAATTGCCCGACAGAGAACAACTGGATAGGCCACAATATCCGGCACCCAAGCCAGCTTTTTACCATCGTCGAAGGAATGATTGATGGGGGTAACTGTCGAGGTCGCCCCAGAAACAACTATATAGACCAGATAATCGGTGACGTGCGCTGTAGCAGTTACAAAGAGATGAAGAGACTGGCGGACGATAGAGATAATTGGAGGGATCGAGTGTTTGGTGCAGACCAATCCTAGGATTGTGAACAAGAAGAGAGACTATAATATTAACATTAAATAGATGGGTCATAGTAATCCAGTGGTTGTGTTGGAATCCTGCCTCGACCGATTTCGTTCACCTATAGAGAACATAGGAAGATGTATATGTACTTGTTTAACAATGACATATTCATTTAAAAATAAACTACAACAAAATCGAAGACGTTTGTTCGACTTTCAATTCGACAAAAATCATGGCTATTTTCGAATATGAGTTCCGGCGTGGGACTGACGCAGCAGAAACTGTTCGTTAATTTTAGACTGTTGTCATGCAGAAACTGTTCAAATATTAAATCTATTTTAATGAAAAAAATCATATTTCTTTTAACCTAAATTTAAATTAAAAATTCGAATCTCTAAAACTGAACAAGTATTGTACCACTTGGGTGTTACAAAAGAAGATGGTTAGAGTTGTATGAGTGTTAGGTCCAGTGTAATGCCTCTTGCATGACAACGAGTAACGATTTGACGAATTTTCACGTACCTACCTATCTGCATACTGTCCCTGAACCTTGGCTGTTGTCCCGTCACAAAATGGCAAATTTTTCCCACACGTTTAGTCTATCCCCAGTGTGTGGAATGTCGGACCCAGGATCCCGGGACTGTTCGGCATTCCTGCGCGTGAAACAAAATCAAGTTGTCAAGAGAGAGAGAGAGAGAGAGAGAGAGAGAGAGAGAGAAAGGGGATATAAACATTAAACCGACACATATATATATATTGCTCTTGTGTTATATCTACAAGGTTTTTCTTCTCTAGGTAATGATATCCCACCACGCTTTGAAATTACATTTATTTTTTACAAGGTAGGTATTGTATGTATGTATGTACACCTAGTATAAACAAAAAGAATATTAATTAGTTGGAAAACATAACAAATTTTCATAGCATGACTTATATATAAAAAAAATCCAATTTACACAAAAAACAAAGAAAGCATACAATATCCTAAAAGAACTTTTCCTTTATGTATTAAATACCCAGGCGACGAAAAGCGGCAAGACCAGATGCAACATGTTTTTTTTATTTGACAAATACAATATACTATATGTATTGTGTTAATGTATGAAAAAAGATGCATGAAAGCAAAACGTGCAGTTGAAATCACTGAATATAATTTATTATAGTACCTGCGATGTATGTAGGTACCTATATTAAAACAGGATATCGTTATTTTAAAACTACTTGAACCAGTCACGTGGATGCGCAAATCGCAAATGTGAGTCTTTTTGCTTGTTTGGTATATGTGCGAACCCCCCCTCCACAGAGAAAAGGTTCAAGAAGTTTGGTGGATTATAAGAACTGAAGATTCCCTTTAATTTTATTATTTCAAGTGATCTTAGTCACTCTGATTGTCTACGCGTAAAAAGATGTGAAGTTAATGACGGTCCACGAATGTGAACATCTATTCACATTCATTGATTGTTCTTGCTTGCTATGGTTCCAAGATTACTCAATGCTCCATGAGTTACTTTTTCTGCTATGCATTTCTTTTTAAGTCGCTCGCTTAGCGTTCAGTGAAGATGCGGATTACAGATTCCATTCCATATGCTGGTGATGGAAGTAATTATTTATGTAACAAAAAATTATAGAAAAAATATCATTAATTTTGGATGTAAAAGAAAGTTTAATCGATGAAGAGATATAAAATCGAGTGATTCTGAAACCAAAACTTGGTTATTCAATCCAACAAAAAGGCATACCTAATAGAAGACATGATAAAATACTTTTGATCCATTCGATAATTTATAGCATACAGCACCAGAGTCTATCAATAGGCGAGACTCGACAATTGGCAGGAAGGATGATCAAATTTTTCCATCAAACTAAATAAGTCTTTATGAAAACATAAACTACGGCTGTTTCTGAAATAACACAAAGCTTAGTTTCATATGCAGTTACACAAGGCCCTAGATTTGATTCAACACAGTTCATCAGTTTAATGGTGGATTTGTAAGTGGACTGACATCGTTAATCTCCAAATTCTCCAAAGAGATTTTTTTATGAATCCGGGCAACGCGCGTTGGAATAAAAAATTCAAAGCTCTTCGAAACCTATCCGACCATCAGCTGTTGTATTAAACAAGTGCATATTAATTGCAAAATACATCCAATCAGAATTTATCTATACCAATTCAGGTGCATCCTATTACGAATTATAATAATAATAATATTTCAGCCCCATCCATTTTTGAGGTCGCCAGAGAGAAAATTAATATCGAGTATCGTTTATCATTTAATTAACCACCATTGTTTTGTCCGACCGCAAATACCTACTGAATGTGTGCCTACTTCCCTCATTCCTAATTCACATATTAAATACATGCAATATTATTTGTACCTACAACTTGTACAAAACCTAATTACATCTGATGTATATTATACACAATATAGGCATTGTATACTCCCCTTTTAAAACAACCAATAATGCAATTCCACTAAGCAACGGGAAGTTATTTTATTAACTGTTTATGGTAATGGACGTGGTACTTTATGTATGGGATGCATGATTAATCAGCAAAGCCAACAACATTGAAACGTACTTAAACTTGCTCTAATAAAAGGCATACCTATTGTTTTACTCGATGTTCAACATACTTATATAATTTACATACATTTTATATCAATACCCGTACAATTTAGAAAACCAACGTATTTTTAATCTAAAGAATGTAGATTTAGATCTTCTTTGATGGCGGCTTCATTCAATCACTCGCCGAATAATGGTCCACTCCACGTAGGACTGGAGCAGTTTCGATGATTGAAGATCATACAGCGGACATAAAAAGGTCACTCCATCGGTTCATCCTTCACTTTTTCAAAAATCGAATCTGGTTGCAAAGGCCTTCACCAAGCGAAACGGTCCTAATTAAAATGAGTTTTTTTTTCAAATTTTAAAAGTAAAAACAGTGAGTTTTCATTTAAAATAAACATCATATGACTTGTCGTAAAAATTGTGATACTTAACTTATAACTTGGCATAGGATTAGTCAGATATAAGATTTCACATGTTTGTTTTGTGACAAGTTAATTGTAAATGTGTATATTTTTATTTTAATCTATCTTTTTCAATTTTGTTATATCTTATAATTGTTTGATAACTTTTTCAACTTTGTTACCGATTATTGTATAATCATTAATTTAAATCAAAGAAAGCATTTTTAGCTCAACTTTCATACTTATTAAGATGGGTCGAGTCGCGAGTTCGATTCCTACCTCGACCGATTTTGCCCTAATTTAGGGAATGTAGGAAGATATTATATAGTATGTGGTTGTTTATCAAGAACATATTATTTTTTTAAAACAAAAAAAATAAAAAATACATAACTTGAAGCTGTATCTTTCTGAGATGAAATAAATAAATATAAGAATTCACTCATTGTAGGCCCCTTGCAGCTAAAAAAAGTTTTCTTATTGAATATTGACATATATTATGTAATTTCATTAAGAAATATAAAAATGTTTTATTGTGAGTAGATTATCATGGCGGATAATCTAAATCTGCCAATTTCCTGTTCTCAGCAGCTACTATTAAAACTTTTGATTTCTACAGAGATATATAATATTTTATATTTTACAATATATTTTTGACGTTATATTTTACATGTTCCCGCATCCATTATGTATTGTGTAGTATAAAGTAGATTGGTAGGGTGTGGGGGGGGGGGAGTTACCAGTAGGTGTACCAACCTAATCCTGTCAAAGTTTAAGTGTATGCTGCCATAAAGTTTAGTACATCCTTGGCACATTAAACTAAATTATTGCGACTTACAATATATGTATACTGCATCAGGAATTACAATCTCCTTTGTTTTGAAGTTTAAATTATATAAGGGTTTCACATACACACATCTATACTTGCACTATTTTCTAAACTCAAGGGCAGTTATTAGATTAGAATCAAACGAATAGATTGTGACCAACACTAAACTCTCCACTGAGCTGTCAATATACACATTTATATTTTTTTTTGAACGGTTGAAAATCTCTGAATTCATTTCTATGCCAAGTTTCTACCATAAGAAAGTCTTTTTAAATAGATTTGATCATATATAAACAATGGTAAAAAATACAATTTCCAGAATGTGAGAGCATTTTAAAAGTTCACTAGCTATGTGTAGCCATGATCCAATTTGTCTGGTTCCCCTTTCTAAGGGTTACGAAGGTCAGATGGCAGTCGCTTCAATATAATAACCAGACTCGCCAATTCCAGGATCATGGTCAAAGCGTACCCCGATAGAAACGAGACAAAAGCGCTAAGGAGAAAGAGATCAGATCATAGAGAAAATATTTTCAGTGTTTAATTTATGGCACATTATTGACAAGTTGATTTTTATAATTCACTTTATTGAAACCACGGATGAGCAATCTCATACGACCAACATCAAAACAATGGCTTCTTACATAGTTGTCATCCATCCTGAGGAAACACCAGTCGCTTCGAAATCGGTCTTACAAAATGACTCATTCGTAAAGAAAAGAAAAAAAATATAGAAAATAAAAAAAAATAATAAATGAACGAATGTAATAAAACTAAATGTACGAATGTAATAAGACTAAAAGCAACCCCACGCAATCTTCCCAATATAGCATAATTAGAATTAGAAGATCAACCCGCTAAAAAAATTAAATACACCCCCAACCCCATACAACATAATATAAATAATAAAGTTAATTTTAGATGGGTCGATGGCAGAGCGGTTAGCGCGCTGGACTAGTAATCCAGCGCGAGTTCGAATCCTGCCTCGACCGATCTCGTTCACCTATAGCACAAGCATTTATGCTTAGTTTAGGGAATGTAGGAAGATGTATATGTACTTGTTTGACAAGGACATATTCATTTAAAAAAAAAAATTAAAATTTAATATTAAAGCAGGGATATCTCTCTGAAAATACCTGATCCCTCTCCTTTTCCTTCCTTCCCCTTGCTACGTATTATTTATCCTCTTCTTGTTCCTTCCCAATCCCTTTTTTGTTGATATGTTTTTTATTTATCTTGGTGTTACGTGTATTTTATTTGTTCTTTTGTAGCTTTCATTTTTTGTTGATGTAAATGTATAATTCTGTCACTCTGTAATATGGTTGGTTGGAAGAAATTTAACTTTTTGTACATAATTTTTTTTTATATTATGTACAAAAAGTTAAATAAATAATGTTTATGAATTTAATTTTTTAATCTTCAACACGTTTTATTTATTTTTCACACATGATTTTTGAGGTTTTGCTATAAGTCACCGGCGTAGAATAGTGTTTCCCTCTCTTTTCTATTATAATCGTTTTCGGGTGCCCCGTTTGAGCTGAATAATCGATCGAATTACAAGAGGCAAAATAACACCTCATATAGTTCAGCAATGAGGTTCACCACCCATTATGAATATTGTTTTGTCAGAAGAAACAGGTGTATTTCTCGTATGGCCTCGTGTATGCGGATACACGTATCATGCTAATAAACACCCGCAAACCATTTTGTAAGAAAAATTTCAGCATTTAGGTAGGTAGGTACCTACATGAAATGTGTTTGATAAATTACATATTTTTGATTTTAATATTTTATTATGAAAACTTGATAATTATTCGGTGTCATTTTATGAAAGTGATGTGTCTTTTTATCAATTTGACAAAAAATATCAAATTTAAGTTTCCTGACCTTGGGGTCACATTGAAATATTTGACAGTTAAAAAAATTGAAAAGCACAGATTAGATATCCTCCAAAATCTAATGGGGTCTAAGCGAATATTAGATAAACAAATTTGCAAAATTTTAAAAGAATCTATAAAATTGATTAAACACGCCGTTAATAGCAAATATCACATGGTACACAGCACACAAACAGATATACATTGTGTTGAAACTTTCAGAACACAGTCTCATCATGATACTTGTTGAAAATCGGCAATAAAAAATAACCTAAAATATTGCGAATTCATAAAGGTAGGTACCTATTCCTCACAGTATCCCCTTGGGGTAGTGAGGAGTAAAAATAAAAACAAGAAGTTACCTACTGGTTAATTTGAATAATAAATTCATTCATTCGTTCATACCATCACGGCATATCCCACAATGTGGGGTAACCAGCGAAAGGTGTGCGGGTGTGCATTGCCTTATAAAAGAGAGCACAACATATCTGTGTGTACCCACACACCAGTCTAGTCTCACCTAAAAAGGCACTATATTCAGAATGAGTGGTGAACCTCATTGCTGAACTATGTGAGATGTTATTGTTGCCTGATGTATTTTCGATTACCCGGCTCTTATACGGGACACTCGAAAACAATAATAGAAAAGAGTGGAAGCACTATTCTAAGCCGGTGCCTCACAGCTATAATAAAGATTATCTTTAATGCAGGTATTTCGATATAAGTTAAACTTAAATTGTCAGATTGTTGGGGCGTGTAGAACGATAGGTAATAATATACCTAATGTTCCCCATTATGATTTCATTAATGGCGCCAATAAAGATGGTAACCGGCTATACGACATGAACAACATTACGAGCGATACAAAATATTTATATAAAAGTTGGCAAATCTCATTTGATCCGGCCTATAAAGGATATAAATATATTATATTGTTTCTTATATAACTCAGACAGCAGGTGACAAATACATAAAGATGCCATAAATTCAAACAAAATAATAAAATGCGAATTCTAAAAAAAAACACATCATTTCTGTTTACCCAAACCACTACACTCCTTGAGAACAATACGAGGGTACATTTTAAGAACAAAACTTGTCAATTTTTTATGTACCTACAGTTTTTTATGTTTTTTTTTAGTTTGATAAGAATTAAAGTCTTACTAGAGACAATTTGGTAACAGTAAAATTACATTTCAAAAGAAATACAGAGAAACATTAAAATTAGTCTAAGAATAAACTGACATGACCAATTATAATAATACCTATAATTATAATTTTGGATGAGTTTAAATTTTTTTATGACAAGAGACGAAGTTGGAATATCAGAAAAAACCGGGATATCTATTTGAAAAAAATTCATAAAAATATCATTGACTCCAAACAGGAAAAAAATACAATGTTTGCGTATATGCAACTTCTAAAAACATATTCGATTGGATTTACAATATTTATTATAATATTCATTAAGTATAATTAATTTTTGAAGGATGCTGACTACTACAAATAATACGCCCACAGCCGTGGCATAGTTGGTAAGTCGTTTGGTTTCTGTGCGGGCGTTCTGGGTTCGATCCCAGCAAAGTTGAAATTATTCCAATTAATTTCTCACGCTAATATTGCTTCTCTGGGCTGGAAACACTGGTTAGTTTGAAGAAATTGCTATATGGCAATAAACTCGCCACTTGCACAAAGTGCAAGAAAGTGTTTATTATTATTAAAACAATTTGAAACACTCTCCCTTATATTAAATTCATTTTCAGTTTGTGGTTCATTTTCATTTATACATGTGTTATTTATTTTGTTTTGTGTTTTGGAATTGTTTGTGGTTTATTTTTCTTGTTTTGAAATGTGGTTTTTGTTTTTTTGTGGTTTATTTTTCTTGTTCTTTTTTTTATATTCTTTTTGTATTGCTTTTGGTTTTGAAACTGAGTGTTATTCTTTTTTTTATGTGATTTGATTAAGTAAAGTATTTTCATTGTGTTAGCAAACAGCTACTGCTTTCCTAAACACAAGCTTCTAGCTTTGATTGGGAAAGGAAACATTAAGTATTTTTTGATAACATTTAATATTGTATGTTACTCAGTCTATACGTATATTTAAATAAATTAAAAATAAAAGAGAAGGTATTGTCAAAAACTAGATTCACGAAAAAAATTGAAATATAATGTTTATACAATACCTACAGTAAGATGTAATACTGTTGTGAAGTTAAATACATATATATTTTAGAGTAATTTTGAGAACAAAACTTAAAAGAATCACTTTGTATAAATCGCAATGAGTTATTAATATATATTATAGAAGTGTTTCGCATCAAAACTGAGCGTCAACTAAAAGACTCAATTAATATATGTTTTTTATAATTTAATATTATATTAATTACTTTAATTTCTTAGATAAAAAATTTGGTACTCGAACACCTTTTGCAATCCACGACCCAATATTGTATTCATGGAAAAAAACAAATAAAAGTCCCCACATATGAGTGTTTTTTATATATTTTATGCAACGTGCGTATATCATTTTTCTTCGACGTGATATAATTTGGAAATATTGTGCTGGTACCCTTATAAGGACACGAGCGTTTGACAATGAACTAATCTCAATCGTGTCTTCCTCAACACAACACACTCATTCATTGATAAACACTGTACCTATAATATCACACTACTTGTTTCAACAGCAAATAGTAACACAATGAAAAGAAAAACACTATATTATATACGTAGATACCTACTGTTTTATAGTTAGACATACATAGGTACGTGTCCTACAAATAATATTCATTACTAGTTGCATGTAACACACGAGATTCAACTGTCGATGTCTAGGGTATGTATAATTGAAGAATACATACCAAACTATAAACACTTAAAACACAAATTTATAAACATTTTAAGGTATTTTGTTTTCTTTTTAAAACATGTAGGTATGTATATCAGGATAGGATACTATGGAGGTCAGTATTTTTTTCCTACACACTATTTTTCCTGTGTGTGTGTGTGTGTGTGTGTGTGTGTGTGTGTGTGTGTGTGTGTGTGTGTGTGTGTGTGTGTGTGTGTGTGTGTGTGTGTGTGTGTGTGTGTGTGTGTGTGTGTGTGTGTGTGTGTGTGTGTGTGTGTGTGTGTGTGTGTGTGCACAGAACATAAAATTTCAGAAAATATAGAAAATTATAGGCGTACAAAACTTTCATTCTCAGAATTTTGAATTTTTGTTTCAATCAGGGATTGTCAACATTTTAATTTTTACTTTATTTTTTCATATATCTCAAAAACCATAAAAACTGAAAATTGGTATGACTATAAACAAATGCCAAATCTCATATTTATTTTTTCAAAAAAGTGCCAGAGATTCTCAAAAAGTTTTTGATGTGAAAATTTTTTTTTTGTGATAAATATATGTTTTTTTTTCTTCATACGTTGCTATAACTTTGTCCCAAATTAAAATTTGGAACAAATTTGTTTTGTTTAAACCACAATGAATACTAAGTGTCTAACCAGTTTTCGGAGCTGACCGCTCCCTCCTCAGGACTTGTACAAGTCTGTCTGTACAAGTCTGTCCTGAGGAGGGAGCGGTCAGCTACGAAAACTGGTTAGACACTAAAATGTATGTGTTTAACTTCCTATATTTCTAAAATATGGAAAAATCCGAAACACCCCAACTAGATAATTTAATTTCTATAAAAAAAATACCAGTATTGTAGTAGTACATTTCAATTTTTACAACAATTTTTATAAAAATTCAATTTAGTTGTTTTCTATACAACTTTAATTATTATTCTGCCTTATTCTACTTTATTTTATTAACTCGTTGTTTTAAAGATATCTGCTTACTTAAAACATCTTTGGCCAATAAAACTGTATTTTTATCATACACATAGTATATCTGGCCCTGAAATGCCATTCATGCATAGATTTAATATCGCCATCAGGAAGCATTCTCGAACTAGAACACAAACGAAATACAAAATCATATAATTCTTCAAAATAACTACACGATACATAGGAAATACGTCAAGAGAATAAATAAAATCCTACATTAAGGAAGTTGTATATTGTATAATCTATGTGAGGGACAACTTTGATACAAATAAGCAATTTGACCATAAAATTTATGAAGTAATTCAAGAAAGTAGGTAGCGTGATGCAACATTGAACCCAAGGTTACTTCGTCACTAAATCTTTTAATTCCTGGATTATTAAACAGCTAGCTGAATATGAAATGTCTTTAAATATGGCAGATTTACATAGATGTATGTAAGATTGACCCATTTTAAACGTGCAATTGTTTAACTGATTACATTATTAGACAGCAGACGAACTTGACATAGTTGCATATGAAATAAGGTTAGTTTTATGAATGTCAAAATTGTTCGTCAGGGTGAAAATAAAAATTTTCCTTTTGAGATGTGTTTTATTTCTTATAATATTACAGTTAAATCGGTTTAATATTTATTTAAAAAAATACAAATAATAACCATTTGGCATATTTTGTACAGTTATCCAACATCTCAATAGAGACAAAGTTGGAATATTACGTACTTGTGGATATTTTACATAGTAGAATTCCATTTTAAATTATATTAAAAATAAAACAATTTGTTTTAAATTCTACGTATATTTGTAAGTTCGTCGATAGCTATTTCGCCTTGCTAGGGCATCTTCAAGACAATCCTTATCTATGAGGTGACATAATAGTCTTGAAGATGCCCTAGCAAGGCGAAATAGCTATCGACGAACTTACAAATATACGTAGAATTTAAAACAAATTGTTTTATTTTTAATATAATTGGAATATTACATATCATCGGCTTGTTTACGTGATCACTTTATGCGCTTGCGTAACCTTTTACCAATCAAGCCTTCTTATTGAGTTCCCTTATCAATGTAATACGATTCATTTGATAATTACACATTTTTACTATCACCATCTATGAAATAAAGAAGAAACCTTTTTTGTAACACTATCTATTGAGAAGTTGTTTTTTTTAAACAATGAAAGCAATAATCCTTATCTATGAGGTGACATAATTTGGCATATTTTGTAGATCTATACTGAAAATACAGCGAAAAATTTGTATCTGAAATTGAACCCTAAACCTTGTAACTCAAGTCTGTTTTCTTCGTTAATAGTACAACACTCATTCTTTCGGCCAGTTATGAATTAAATAATAATAATGAGAAACCTTCCACTAACTCAATAAATTTCCAGAGATATTGGTTTCATATCTAAAGCACCCTACTGATAAAGCCTTTTTGAATATACGTAGATATTTATTGATCTTTTTCACTGTGATATAGATGTGTGTACTGAAGGTTTTCATGGGCCACTTTTTATGATATGCTTTAGTATAATATCGACCGCCATGGCACAGTTGGTATATAAGCCATGGCACTTGGCTTATATGTGGGCGTCCTGGTTTCGATCTCCAGCGGAGGAGAAATTTCTTTGAATTTATTTATCACGCAAATGTTGCTTCTCTGGGTTGGAAACACTAGTTAGTTTGAATAAATTTCCATACTTGCGAAGGGTGCATTTAGATGTAAAAAATAAGTACAGTTTCTTATATCTAGTATGAACAAAAATTATATTTATATATAAGTTGATCCAAGAATGATCAAAGACACAAAAAAACAAAGGAAGTACATAGGTATATATTCGTCCTTTTCCTCATAACTGAGAAAAGCGGCTGTAGTCCGTCGCCACACGTATGGCCCGCCTCCATGCCAGTCTGTTTTGGGCTGAACGCAGAGCACCAGTCACCGAAGACCCCGTTATGGACTTAACCACGAGATCTCCGTTCTTCCACGCTGCCCATCACAACAAACTTCTAGAAGCAGTCTGGTTCCCTTCTGGCAATGTGTCCAAAGAATTGAAGAATATGTTTGTAACATATCGTTGACAGACGATCCTCAATCTTCAACTCGTCTAGAATTGACACATTCGTTCTTCTGGCAGTCCATGGGATGCGCAACATACGCCTCCAGCACCACATTTCGAAACAATATCTTTAAATATTTTTTCCTTGATGTATTCAATGTCTGAACGAGTTATACTTAATAATTATTAAATGTTACAAGACGCATGCCCAACATCACTATAAATACTACCTGCATTTATTAAAACAACACCAAATTATCATAACTTCAAAAAGAAAATCAAATTTTTAAAATAACGAGTAAATTTTCGTTCTTTTGTTATTTTTTTCCAGATAAATTTTAACTAATGCCCTATATCCCTAACAATAAAAAAGTACATTAAACATCTGTATTAGCTGTAAGGTAAATTTAATTTACAATTAATTTAATAATTATCGTGTATGTGCTATATAATATGTATGTGAATATAAATATGTAAAATCTATGTAATTTACTCCTGTCCCAAACACAAGTACTTATTTAACTTTATTGGAATAGTACTTATTTGAAAAAAACTAATAATTTTCATTTTTGTATTAATCCATGATTATAATATAACTAACTTACTTACTTACTTTACGAGTCCGAGCACTTCTCTATTATATAGACCATCCCACTCCAGAATACAGCAGCCTCAACGGCATTTTCATTAACCATCATCAGGTCTTCTGCGTTGCACCTCACTGGCATATCTCGACAGATGAGGAGGTGTTCGTCAGTTTGTATCTCGCCGCAATTGCTGGAAACATCCTCTTCCACGCTTATAACTAAGAAAATAAATTTAAGGGGGGGACTGCTGCCAACGTACCTTTTTTGTATAAATTCTTGTAGAAAAATAATGGCATACCCCGATTTTCAACGTATATCTTATATTTTTAATAAAATATAAGGCGTAGTTCAACATATTTTTTTTTAAATTAAAGAAGACCAAAATATCTAGAAAAATATGATGTGACGTTGCATTATTGCTGTTTAGTAAATAAACCTAAAAACATTTATTTTCCTTTCAGCGCCATTGCGAAATAAAAGTTTTTTTGGTTTATTAACTAACCGGATGCATTAATGCAACGTTACATCGTATTTTACTAGATATTTTGATCTTCTTTAATTTATAAAAAAATATAATGATCTATACCTTATAGATTTTTAGAAATTTAAGATAAATGTCAAAAATCAGGGTATGCTTATTATGTATTTTCCTGCAAGAATATATACAGAACATAATTAAAAAGTATATTTTTCTTTATTAATATCCAAACTAACTAGCTTATTTTTTTGTAGGTATATATTATAACACTTAATATACTGACAAATTTATATGTGCAATTTCACACATCATTCACACAATATCTCACCATAATTTGTAACCATTCCTAATGTATCTTAATATACTACAATAATTTTAGCGACAACCTGTAATTGGCTTTATTATTAATCAAATCATCTTTTTTTATATAATTTATTATATGCTGTATGTTGTCCACTAAATAAATGAATATGAATTTGACTGTTTGTAATCTTTAAAATGAAATAAAATAAAATAAAATGATTCAATGAAATGAAAAATAGGTACGTTGGCCTCAGTCACCCTTTTAAAAAAATTATAACATTATTATAATGTATGTCTCAATAATAAATTACTATGTATGAACTCCCAACACTTTTGAAGTAAATCATATATTCACATACAATCTAAATTCAAATTGATTGGTAAGTTATTGTCTTCGTATCTCAGGCAATCACAAGTAGATGCATGTACCCATACTGGTATGTAGAGTTATTTATGGGTAGTAAATCAGCGATTGAGTATTGCAATAGTTGTTACTGTCGATGCAAGTTAAGCACCAATCCATTGCAAAATGAAAAATTTCAATTATCTTTTGCACTTGCTCTGTTCGCCCGCTCTTTATTGCACTCAGTTGAGATATCACAAAGTGTGGAAGATAAAATTTATTGAAAACCTGAATGGATTTTGTAACTTACAATGTTATTGCTTATCTGCTCTGTGACACTCAATATTAGAGACCATGCGCCGGCAACCATTTCAACATTTTTGTTGGAAAAATGTACCACGAAAAGCATCAAGACAGATTAACAGAACTGCAATTAGATGTTTTCAAAAAAAAACAGCCACAATTAACTTAATATTCATTCATTCATACCATCATGGCATATCCCACAATGTGGGGTAACCAGCGAAAGGTGTGCGGGTTTGCATTGCCTTATAAAAGGGAGCACAACATATCTGTGTATACCCACACACCAGTCTCGTCTCACCTAAAAAGGCACTATATTCAGAATGAGTGGTGAACCTCATTGCTGAACTATGTGAGATGTTATTGTTTTCTGTTAATTAACTTAACAATTCGTATAATGAGAGAGAATATTAAGTGTCCGACCGAAGCTTCGGCTTCGGCTTCGGCCACCTTCGGCCAAAAATAACCCGAATTTTCAGTCTTTTTGTCAGCCGCTAAAAACAGTTAAAACTTGTAAAAACATGTGCTAACATGACATGTGTAGATTTAGAGCAACCAACCAACTAGATTCAGAGCAAGATAACAAATAACATAGTACCGTATACATCCGATAGAAAAAACGTTGTATATGGTTATTTTATTTTATTTTACTTCTCGAGCAACTAACAGGTAGGTATTATGTCAAATATTAATTTAACACGCACCCAATAACAAGTTGCCACATTCAACAGGCTTGTGATATTTATCAGCTCATAGATCCAGACTGAAAACACAAATAAAAACTGTCTCTCCACTGGGAATCGAACCCAGGACCCTTGGCTCAGTAGTCAGATATCATACCAACTGAGTCACGAAAGCCGATTATTCATTATTTTAATCGATTTTTTTTAGTAAAATCAAACGACCCAGGACTCTTGGCTCAGTAGATAGATATCTAACCAACTAAGTCACGAAAGCAGATTATTTATTATTTTAATCGTTTTTTTTTAGTAAAATCAAACGTTCGACTTCGGCTTCGGCCGAAGGTTACGGCTAAGGCCGAACAATCGGCTTCGGCTTCGGCCAATATCTGACCTTCGGTCGAACACTAAGAATATAGTGTTTCCCATCAAAATTTCTACATACTAGTTTAAATTCGTTAATACATTGTGCATGCATTTTCACAAGCAATGCTAACTTTTTTTGTCTGAATCAATAGGTTTCCCTAACAAGTATGTAATGTGTATAATTTATTAATTTTGACGACGGAAAATTGCATAGAAATAAAAAAATTGTATACTATAGGTAATTATGTGAACTAAAACTAGTGCATTAAGAGGACATATAACGCTAAATTTAGTGACTGAAAACATGATATATTAAATCCGCCTATACACTATGAAGTTATAAGTTACGCGACGTACTACGTAGGCGATTCAAAGCGAACGCGATTGCGAAGCGATCTAAAGCGGATACACGCGAATTCAAAGCGATGCGGTGCGACGCGGCGGCTATTTCCTACGTGCTCGCGAATTGCGCTTCTGACATTATACTTATCCAACTTTGGGGCTAGGTTGCGGCCATAGGGGCCTAGCCAGTAAAGTTGAGGGTGGCTGCAGCCCCACCCTAGGATTCTGGGTAACAGGTCAGTACCCTCTTCAATTCTTACCTATGGAAGAGCAGGGCAGACGCCTTAATGCCTCGCTCGGCGGTGACTCATGAAACGTGGCGATAAGTAAGGATGCATCATCGGGCGATGGAAATCGAAGCACTGAAAGTACTGTCCGGTGGTGTACCTGAAATTCGCCAACATGAGTACTAAGGGGTGGAGGAGCCCCCCGTGATGATTGGTCGGCACGACCCACTCGGCGGTACCCGAGCTGATGACGAGACAGGTGCAGCTGACGCTGCGCCTGGTGTGGAAATCGAAGAACTGAAAGTACTACGGGCGTGGTGGAGGCTCCCTGTTGCAGTCTGTTGTTCGTGGAGCTGCTGGGAGGGTAACCCTCGCTATGATTCACGGGCCTTCACGAGTGTGGTTGGACTCTTAGTGGCAGTGGTATGAAATATGCATGGTGGTAGTTCTTGTTTCGTCCGACGAGCAGCCGCTCCGGGGATGAACAGAACACTTTAGTTCTATAACGTTCCCTATGGAGTGGGGTAGGTGACTGCGACTTTTCCATATCCAAAAAAAAACTATGGAACCGCTTCCAATTCGCGCAAAAATATCAAACCAACTCTTCTTCTTCGTGTCAGCAGCATTCAAACAGTTCTCGACCAATAGTTGGCACCGTCAGATGCTGCGCCACTACAGCGCAGTAGGTCCTCGAGTGAGCAGGTAGCATTTCAAGCAAGGCAATCTCGTAGGTGGTCAGTGGTCTGCGGCAGGCCGCATTCACACGAGAGGCAGTCGTCGTCTGATATGATTCCCCATCTCCTTAGGTTATCTTTGGATCTGCCGACGCCCGTTCTTAATCTATTTAGTGATTTCCAGGTGCGCCAGTCCAGACTGTGACCTGGTGGGAGATGCTCCTGAGGTTCGATGAACTCTTTTGAAGATTTTTCTCGCCACAAAGTGAGCCTGGCTTCCTCTGGAGATGTTTTGAGCGGCTCAGTGTATCTTAGGAAGCCCTTGCGGGATTTCAGCCTGGGTCGGGCAGTCTCACAGTTGTAAAGGCAGTGCGAGGGTTGGTGTTGAGCTTTGTTATCAAACCAACTGATCGCCTTCGCTTCGCATCGCGCCGCGCCGCACCGTCACCTATTCGCGGTTGGTAACCTAGGACACTTCAATAGTTACCGACTGCTTGTTATTTTCGCGCCGCGCCGCGCCGCTTCGCGTTCGCTTTGAATCGCCTACGTAGGACGTCGCGTTACCCTTTTTATCGCGTGCGTTAAAAAGGGTTTATATATGATTAAAATAATCGGAAACCCTAAAGTTGTTATATTTTTGTATTTTAAGAATAAACCTGGGGGAGCAAGTCCGGTCAATCGGTGAAATCAAAACCCTCATGATAACGCATATCCGTGATATGGGTAATTAATCATAAGGGTTTTGATTTCATCGTTTGACCGTACTTGCCCACCTCGGTCATTCACTTTGATTTTATGCACTCATTAAGCACATAAAAGATTTTTTTCTCTACCACACATACTTAGTTATGGAGAAATTTTAAAAATATTATGTATAAATAGATTTTTTAAATATTTTTTAGTCCCGTCAAACGGTGGAATCAAACCCTCATGATAACATTATATATCATAGATATAATTATTTAATTGAGATCTATAAAATCTTAAGATATTATTGAACTCAATAAGATGGGTGGTGGCAGAGCGGTTAGCACACTGGGTAAGTAATCCAGTGGTCGTGAGTTCGAATCCTGCCACGACCGATTTCGTTCACCTATAGCACAAGCATCACTGCTTAGTTGAGGGAATGTGTGAGGATGTATATGTACTTGTTACAAGGACATATTCATTCTTTTAAAAAAGATATATATCCATGATATGGGTTATCATGAGGGTTTCGATTCCACTGTTTAACGGGACTTGCTACCCATAATTTTAAAATTGTGTGACGAACATTCACTAGAGATATGTTAAAAATACTTGTTATAATTTTCGCCAAACATCTTGAACGAGCTTCCGGTTGCGCAGAGCCCAAATTTGTGTATTTTTTGTTTCGTTGGTTTACGTGCAAATAGCCCCCCTTCTCGGCTAAAAGTTCAAGTTATTTGGCGACAACTTTACGTACATATCAAAACTAAATACAAGATTGAAACAACATCACATAAAGTCATTTCCTTCCCCGTCCCCCCCCTCTCTCTTTCCTTTCCTTCCCTTTTCGCTCACCGCGACAACTGGTGGTGTGTCATCTTCGTTCTCTTAAAATTCACCACTTACGACCGTTTTACCACTGAAACCCACATTTTACCTTCAAATCAGTTATTTGGTTATGTAACCCAATTGTGAAGTGAATCATCAACAATAATAAGTCACCAGTGATATTTTGGACAGCTAAAAAAGTGAGTCTCCTTTCCTTCAGATTCCACTATTTTTCTCCTAGTCGCAATTAAATAATGAAATATTTATATTTCATATTGATCGACGTAACACTTATGGTATTTTTTTAGAAACACACTGTTTAACATATTTGAGAAATTTATTTTTTAATTGAGGTGTTTAGGTTTATATGCCCCCTTAAGAATCATTTTCATTTTAAAGATGAGTGTCATAAAATAAACAGAATGAGAGGGAGAGAGTGAATTGGTTCGAGTCTTCGTTGCACAAATGGTTGTGTATAGTACCAGATGCACCCACTACCAGAAACAGTTGGAAGTAATTATTGTACCTTGTAGCTATAACCTTATCTTAACTCTGTTTAGATTTTGCATCCGAGAACTTGAATAACGATAATAATAATAAGAATTCGCCGTTGAATGGATGAAACTTGTAAAAGTGTGCACTCCCTCATCTCTGCAAGTTCAGTGAAAGCATCGAAATGCTCTCAACTCTTTTGTTAACTATCTCTGCATGTTGCTACTTCTTACTTTCAACAGTTCGTAATACGCTTGCATATGAAATTTCAGTACACAATCTTAAGAAACTTTGTCTGTAACATAACAATGAGCTTAATACGACATACAATTTCACTAAATGGATTCTCTGTAACTACCGACTTTTATATTCTTTTTTATATTTTATAGACTTATTTTATAGACTTTTATACTTTTATGAACTCTTTCTTGTAAGTTCCGTTCTTTTTTATACCTAATATGATAAAGACAATTTTATGTTAACAGCATTTCTCCATTTACAAATTAATCTTTTTTTCACCTATATTGAAAACGATTTGTGTTATAACTCAATACCTAATTTGTTACCTAATGATAAAAAAACCTCATGTTTGTTACCTCATAATAAAAAAAAACTTATGTGTGTTACCTCATGATAAAAAAAACTTATATTTTTTTTCCTCATGATAAAAAAACTTATGTTTGTTACCTTATGATAAAAAACCTTATGTTTGTTACCTAATGATAAAAAAAAAAAAAAATTTTGTTACCTAATGATAAAAAAAATATTTAAAATATTATTTTAAGAATTTTACATCTTATCATGAGACTGTGTAGTTTTTACGATATCATACATATATCACCAGTTAGGATTTGGGTCCATTATAATTTTCCGGTGAAGCGCACTGCGTAGCGTTGGTTTACAATATTTATTTTATTTATTTATTTTTTTATTTTATTTTTAATATATTTTATAATACAAATCAATATATAAATTCACTAGTAATAATATTCTTACATATTTTTCCCTGCAGTACCTCATCAAAAAGATTACAATCTTGTGCTTGATGAGGGAAGCACTTACATATAACAAAATAAAATATCAATACAAAGCAAAGTCAACATAAAAGTAAAAGTAATTAAATCAAATCATACATGAACAAAAAAAAAATCAAATAAACATCATAAAAAGGTTGAAAATAAATGAAAAAGAAGAATACTCAAATTAGAAAACATATCAGAATACATATTCAAACAAAAAAAAAGAAAAACATGAAAATAATTGAAAAAGGAGTAATATAGAATTATAGACGATTCAAATACATCAAAACACATATTCAAAAATAAAAAAAGAAAATACTGGAAATTGAAACAAATCAAAACAACAAAATCGAAAACTACTATTTTAGAAAGTTAAGTGCAATTTTAATTTATGTTTAAATTTTTTAAATTCTTTTATCTGCTTTAATTCATTTGGGAGGCAATTGAAAAATTTTATTCCCAAATAAATGTAGTTGTTTTGTAATTGTCCTGTATTACATTTGGGTATTTTAAAATCATTTTGGAATCGCAGAGACTTATTTTTTTCAATTTTTTGTATAACATTATCTTTGAAAATTTGCAAAATAGACACTTTTTTATTAATATTATATACTTTGGGTACTTTGAACATGTCAAATAGTGTTGTAGTGGGGAAAGTGCGTGTTTTCTTAAGTATAACCTTTATGATTAATTTTTGTACAACTCTAACTTGGTTTAAAATATTGTCATATGCTCCTCCCCAACCAACGATTCCATAAATAAGCAAGGAATGGACCGTCGCATAATAGATGTTTTTTAGGTTTTTTAAATTTAATATATTTCTTAGTCTTATGAAAATATAAATACATTTCCTTATTCGTTTAACTAAGTCACCTAAATGCGCTTTCCATTTCATGTTTTGGTCAATAATAATACCGAGGTATTTTATCTTTGAGGTTGGTCGTAGTGTTGAGCAAATTTCGCGGCAGTTGCTGGTGTTGCAATTATTATGATGTATGGTTATTTTCAAATCCAGATCTGTTTTCAGTTTATTAATAGAGAATGGGATAAAGTGTGTTTTTTCGGTATTTAATGATAGAAGATTCGTATCAAACCAGTTTTTTAACATATTGATGTCGGCATTCGCTAGTTCACAAACAGTATTCCATGCACCCCCCTCAATTACTATAACTGTGTCATCAGCATAGGATATTATTTTTCCATTTAACTGCTGTTTAAATATATCATTGACATAGACAATAAATAATAGAGGGCCCAGCACTGTACCTTGTGGGATACCAAAACAGCTTGTTTCCACTCTACTGCAGACATCATTTATCTTCACTAGTTGTGGACGTTGGTGTAGATAGCTTGCAATCCATTCAAGTGCTTTATCATTTATACCAACACTTTTTAATCTAGATATCAGCTTCACATGTGAGATACTATCAAATGCCTTTTATAAATCTATAAAAATCCCGATACATTTTGACTGTTTATCTAATGAACGTTGTATAATACTTGTTAATTTTGCAATTGCATCTTGTGTACTTCTATTTTCCATAAAGCCGAATTGATTTTCATGAATTATATTGTTGCATTTGATGAACTGAGTCATACGCTTTTTAACTATTTTTTCAAAAATTTTGGCAAGGTTTGAGATGATTGATATGGGTCGGTAATTTGATATTTCTTCAGGATTGCCCGATTTGAATATCGGAGTTATTAGTGATTTTTTATAATTTGTTGGAAATATTCCACTCTGAAAACTGATATTCAGGATATGAGCTATTGGTTTGGAAATTTGTTTATTTACATATTTTAGCGTCTCGACGGTCAATCCATCAAATCCTGGGGCAGAACCTCCCTTCAAGTTAGTGATAGTATTTTCGATTTCGTCTCTCGTGGTCGGTTGAAATTTATTAATTTTATTTTTATTCTCGGTATTGGAGTTTAGTTCATGTTCCGTATTTTGTGAATGGATTAGACAAGCAAGATTTTTTCCTACATTAGCAAAATGATGGTTGAATACATTGGCTGCAAGAGAAGGATTATCTTTACAGCATATCTTTATGTTGTCATGGCTAATTGTGTGTATTGTGTTATTCTTGATATTTCTTTTATCGATTATCTCATTGATAATAGTCCATATTCTTTTGCTATTGTTTTCTACCATTTCCAATTTTTGCTTATAAAAGTTCTCTTTCGTATTTTTTTATTAGGTATGCTAGTTTGTTTTTGTACGCCTTAAAATGTCTTTTTAAATTTTCATTATTTGGTTGTTGCGTTGTTAATCTATACAGTTCTTCTTTGTGTCGTACTGACACTATTAGGCCGTGAGTAATCCATGGTTTAATCGGTTTCAATTTGGAATGTTTTACTATCGATTTTACATAATATGATGAATCGTCAATAAACAAAGACATTTTGCTTTCGAAAATTCTACAACACTCATCTACTTCATTACATTGATATATATCAGGCCAATGTTCGGCTTCTAATTTGTCTTTCAGTGTAGGTAGATGTAAATATTTTTATGCTCAGGAAAATATGAATTCAGATCTTAATAAGTAATTAATTGTAATTTTGTGTAATAAATTAGATCCAGACCTAGAATACATCTCACTCATTTTACCAAGGTCGATCCAACGAAATAAAATACGACAGAAAAATAATAATATGTTGTGTACGTAAATCCTATTCCCTTTAATTTTTTGGTTATGTTCAGTTGTCTTTAATAATAATAGAAACTCGCGTGACCGAGTTTCTTTATAAATTGAATGGGAATTGATTACGGGAAAAATATTATCAACACCTTTGTCATTGGAGTTTAGGAATAAGGATATTATGAATTCGCATTTGATCACATATCATTTACGTAGTTGTATGACACGTAGGTACTTTTTTCAATACAAATTGTTTTTTTAGTGATGAAAATTTAGACGCGTTTAATATCAACTTTGACAGCTCATCCGATCTTGTTAAAAATGAGCTGTGGTGGATTCTAAAGGCTAGTTAAATTGGATTGACTTTATTAAAATACATTAAATTGTACTCGCATCAATCAACTGTAAGTTATAGCAATTACATACATAAATATAAATATATAGTGTTACATATTTGAATTTATTGGTCAAGCGGACTTGGGAATACGAGGAACAAAAAATTAAAATGGAAATCGAATATTTTTACATATTTATTTATTTGTACCTTCTTCAATGGCGCTACAGCCCATATCGAGCCTTGGCCTCCGTCAGTCTTCGCCTCCAGCTTCTCCTATCTTCTGCAGCAACTTTCCAACTGCCCGGCACTTGCAGTAGTTGGGAAGCATCCCTTCCAACTTCGTCCTCCCATCGCAGCCGCGGTCTTCCAACCTTTCGTCTTCCACCTGGATGTCCACACAGAACTTTCTTTGGTATTCGCTGTGGTGGCATTCTCTGTACATGTCCGGCCCATCTCAATCTGCTCAATCTGACATGCACAGAGAGCCTGGAAGTTTTGTAGATAGCATACAGCTCATTATTGTATCTAATCCTCCAGGCGTCACCATCAGGCACAGGTCCTAGGATTCTTCGAAGCACTCGTCTCTCAAACGTGTCCAGTATTTCAGCAGATTTGGCTGTAAGTGTCCATGCTTCACATCCATATGTTACAACTGTTCTGATAATGGTTTTATACAGCGTGATTTTCGTTTTTCTATGGACACTTCTTGATTTGAACACCGGTAGAAGAGAGAAGAATGCTCCGTTACCTGTTGTTATTCTGTTTTTTATTTCTGTTGTGTCCTCATTATCTTTGTTGATTGTGGAACCCAGGTATTTGAAGTCTTCAACAGTTTCAAAGTCATAATTGTCTTTCAAATGTATTGTGTTTCCTTGCCAACGGTTTGCGCTTCTGGTCTGTTTCATTACTTTTGTTTTATTTTTATTGATCTGCAGACCTACTTCTGCTGCTGCCGTTTCAAGTGGCTCAAAGACTTCTCGAATAGCTGCGAGGGATCTGCCCATAATATTAAGGTCATCCGCATAACCCACTATTTGGCTACTCTTATAGTGTATAGTGGAGCTTGTGTCTACGGATGTTTTCCTAATGACATACTCTAGGGCTAGATTGAAGAGTGTGGGTGCCAAGCCATCGCCCTGCTTAAGACCTTGAGATACTTAGAACCCCTCAGTCATCTCACCCTCTATCTTGACTTTGCATTTCGTACTACTCATTGTTGTTTTCACTAATCTTACAAGCTTCGTTGGAATTTTAAAAGCAAGTAATATTTCGTAGAGCTTTTCCCGACTTATACTGTCATACGCTTGTTTAAAGTCTATAAATAGCTGGTATACGTCAACGTCGAACTCCCAGCATTTTGATAGTATCTGTCTCACTGTGAACAGTTGATCAGTAGTTGCTCTGTTTCTTCTGAACCCAGCTTGGTATTCCCCCATGATAGTTTCTGAATAGTGTTCTATCTTTTCTTTTAATATGATTGTTAGTACTTTATATGCAGTGCTTAATAGTGAGATGCCTCTATAATTTTCACATTTGAGTTTGTCTTCTTTTTTGTGTATTGGACATATGATGCTCAGCTGCCACTCTCCAGGGATTTCTTCTATACGCCAAATTTTAGTTATTAGCTGATGAAGTAACCTATGTAGGTGTTCACTGCCATACTTTATCAGTTCAGATGCGATATTATCCACCCCGGGTGTCTTATTATTTTTGAGCTTCTTTATTGCTAGCTTTGTTTCTGTCAGGGTTGGTGGATTCACCTCCTGATCTTCCTCTGGTGGTATAATTGCTGTTGGCTGGTTTCCTGTGTTTGCGTGTGGGTTGAGTAGCTGCTGAAAATAATCCTTCCATCTGTCCTTTATCTTGTTAGCATCCGCTATGATGTCACCATTTGTATCTCGGCATAGAGTAGTATTCGGCTTAAATCCTTTCTTAAAAATGTTGACTCCTCTATATGCTTCCCGTACATTATTTTCTGTGAAGTCCTTTTCTACTTTCATCAATATATTATTCATGTATGCCCTCTTTTTCTTTCTCAGAAGTTTTTTCGATTCTCTCCTTGCTTCCTCGTATGCTTGTTTTTTTGCTCTGGTTTCTCGTTCTATATACACTCTTCTAAGCCTATTTTTATTTTCTATACTAGCTCGACACTCTGCATCGAACCAAGGATTTCTGTTTTCTTTAGGTCCGTTGCCCACACTATCCTCGGCTGAACTCAGCATAGCGCTCCTTAGCATGTCCCAGTCAGCCTCCAATGCTTCTCGGGAGTCTGTGTCACTTAGATTACTTGGTAGGCTTTGTCTCAGTGTTCCGTGATATAACTCGAGTCCTTCAGGAGTTTTGAGTGCCTCAGTATTAATCTTTGGGAGTGTTTGGTGCTTTTTAGGTCTATTGGAAGATATGCGGCTTCTATTTATTTGTACCAATTAACATTATTGTTTGCATAAAAATATTACTAACATGAATTTACACGATGTATGATATTTACAAATAATATCATGTTTTCGATATATACATAAATATGTAAACGCATACTTTGAATTTTTATCACTCGTAGGAGTCAATGAAATTTTTTCATTATCACTTTGCACTCAACCAAGAACTAAGCCTAGGAAATCAAGGCACTTTGTAGGTGCATTGATATCCAGGTTCTCCTATAAATGTTTATTTCATCTTCGTCTCTATTGAGATATCCAATATTTGTAAAAAAAATGCAAAGTATTTATGACTGTTTATCAGATCTATAAATAAGCCCTACAGGTGTTGAGTATTTAAGTAAATTTTAGTAGGTACTAATAAACTCTCCATAAGTTTAATTTAATTATTTAAGCTCCCAATAATAGATTGAAAGATTTATTATTCGTTGATTCATATCATCAAGGCATATCCCAAAATGCGGGAAAACCAGCGACATGTGTGCGGATGTGCATTACCTTATGTGTGTATACACTGTATACCCACGCATCAATCTCGTCTCGCCTAAATAGGCACTACATTCAGAATGGGTGGTAAACCTCATTAGTGAACCTTTTTTTTAAACAAATATGAATATCTCCTTGTTAAACAAGCACACATACATCTTCGTACATTCCCTAAATTAAGCATAAATCCTTGTACTATAGGTGAACGAAATTGGTCGAGGCCTGCTAACCGCTCTGCCATCGACCCATCTGTGAGATGTTCTCCTCATTGCTGAACTATATGAGATGTTCTCCTCATTGCTGAACCAGGCATAAAATATTATTCGTATACCTAAATTTACGTGTACCAGATATATGAGAATGAAGATAATCATTTCAGAAGATGATATTCAATTCCACGATAAGAAATCTAAAAATTCATAACCTATTTAATTATTTCCCAATTTGAAACTTAACTGCGAGTATAAGTTAAAGTTAACGAGACATCTAAGCTAAGAATTTCACAGACTACCGAGCATGCACAACTATTAGCATTTCGATACATAATTATTTCTGTATTTTAAGGGGACATATAAAACTATACACCCTAATTTGAAATCAAATTTCTCAAAAATGTTTAACAGTGTGTTTTAAAAAAAATATGTCTTTTTGATTTTTAAAATTCAATAATAATTTCCAGAAAAAAATAGTAAAAAATATCTTTAATTATTTAATATAAACTGTATTTTTTTAATTACCTACTACATAAATATGTGTCTAATTAAATTTTTTTTGTGCTTAAAAGAATTAGAGTTAGCACACACACACAGATACAATGCGATAAAAAAATAACCTTATAAATTACAAATTCATCACTCCCCACTATATCTCCTTAGGGTTGTGAGGAGTAAAAACAAATAAATTTATGTTTTTCCCGAGATATAAAATATACTCTTTGTTTCTCACAGAATTCTAAGTTTTAGATAATTAATTTTTACTTTTCACTCCTCACTACCCCAAGGAAGCATAGTGGGGAGTTATGAATTCGTAATTTATATGGTTATTTTATATTGCAGATTGTCAACTAGTATCATGCTGAGATTATATTCGAAAAGTTTCATCACAATGTATCAATCTGTTTTATGATGTGTACATACTATATAAGTACTTTAATCTATATTTATCGATTACCTATAGACTAAAGTACTTATTCGATTATTTTCAAATTTGTATATTTTGATTTTTGGTTTGTTTATTTTCTGGTTTACAATTGGAATCTGTAATAATGTTTATTTATTTATATATTTTTCTTCTTCTTTTTGTGTCTAGTTTTTGTTTTTGCTTGCTTTTATCATTAGGTATTTCTATTTTCTTTTATAAAATTGTATTATGATGTCTTATATTGTCTTTTCTTTTACTACTTTTTTATTATTTGTGTTATTGATGTATTTGTACTTATTATTGTTTTTTTGTGCCTATATTGTTATTATTTATCTTGTCTTTTATTGTAAATGCCCTATTAAGGGCTTACATATACATAATAAATAAATAAATAATTAAATATCTAACACTCGCTTAGACCACATTAATTTTTGAAGCATATTTGAATAGTTGTTCTTTTTTTTAACTTTCAAATATTTCAAAGTGATCCCAAGTTCAGGAAACTTGAAATTTCTTATTTATTTTTTCAAATTCATAAAAATGTACATCATTTTCATAAAATGGCATTGAAGAATTATCAAGTTTTCATAATCAAATTAATATTTAAATCAAAAATAATTTTACAAACTCATTTTATAAAAATGCTGCATATTTTCCATACAAAATTTGAACACTGTGTGTAGTGACTTGTTTGTGACGACAACCCACTCGTTTTTATCTGAGTAAAAGACATGGCATGACAATAAGCATATTTTTGTGTACAAAAATAATTAAACTAAATATTGCGTTAATATACGAACATTTTGTTTTGAAGGGTCAGGGCCGTTCCTCTTTGTTCAGGAATGTGCTGGATGCAGGGTCTAGCGCGCGGCAGATTAGGGTGCGCTACGGAGACATTTAGGAAACAAGTTCCGGTGAGACGTTATTAACTTTATCGTTTCATCTCGTGAGATGTTCTGTGCTGCAACTCTTGGGAAATTTCAGACTTACTTACATGTATATTTTTTATTTAAACATAATAACGATAACTTATCCAATATTATGTTAATTATATAATATATGATAATGGAAAACGAATAAATATGCAATAAAAATTATTTGTTGTTCTATGAGATTTTTATGTACTTATTTTTTTATAAATACACAGTAATATGATATGGCCATATAACTAGGAATTATTTTTTAAGAGGACATGTGACGGAAAACATGATAGGTATATTAAAACCGCCTAATGCACTATGAAGTTACGTATTAGTAAGGGTAACAATCGCGTGCAATAAAAAAGGTTTATACGTGATTTAAACTATCGGAAACCCAAAATTTGTTGATTTTTGCATTTTAAAAACAAACCTGAATTAAAATGAAAAAACTATTTCGGTCATTCACTTTGATATTATGCACTCTTTAAGCACATAAAAGATGTATTTCTTTACGACACATACTTATGGAATAATTTGAAAAAATGCCTTAAAAAAGAATATTTTTAATATTTTTTTAATGGGAATTAAGACTGAATTTTGAAATTGTGTGACAAACATTCACTAGAGGAATGTTGAAAACACTTATGGCATTTTTTCTAGAAACACACTGTTTCACATATTTCAGGAATTTGATTTGAAATTGGGGTGCTTAGGTTTATATAGCCCCTTAAAATGGTCAGTTTTTATATAAGTAACTAAAATTATGAAAAAAAAATTTTTTTCGCAAACGCGACTCCCATTCACCGGTATCGCTATATGATGAGCATCGTCAGAATGTTTTCGCGTTTGAGAAAAAATTAAATAGAACTTAAAATATACATATTTTTTTCATAATTATAATCGACTATGGAGTTCTTTCATGAAGTGATAGTTTCAAACATTGTTAAAAAAATATACATAAGTATTTTTCCAGTAGTATTTTTTACAATATCGACTATAGATAATATTATTTAAAATATTGTCAAACATTAAATTTGGAGTTATTTTAAATTTTATATTAAAAAATCTCCAATGATATTATAATATGATATAAATTAAAACACTTGTAAGAGATTCACTGATATATTATTACAGGCACTGACAAAATCGATTTATATTTTTTCCTATGTGTCATTCCTCAAAAAAACAATTTCATTCTAAAGTTTTAGTACAGAAGTTAAGTATTTGACGATAGCTCCTTTGAGATATAAGCAAAGCAAAAGTGACATCGTGATAGCATGAGTAGAACTATTAAATTTTCAAAACGATTAAGTTTGTAAGTAGGTTGAGTTATAACATTATTAACGCTAGACCTTGGCATCGTACAGGTATGAGTAGAACTATCTAGTTTTCAAGACGTTTTAATTTGAATGAAGTTAGAGTTATAATTTTAGATGGGGTGGTGGCAGAGCGATTAGCGCACTGGGTTTGTAATCCATTGGTCGCGAGTTCGAATCCTTCCACGAACAATTTCGTTTACCTATAGTGCAACATAAGCCGTAGACATTTCCATCGTATTGGTTTGAGTAAAATAGAACTATCGTGTTTTCAAAATGTCAGAATTTGTCGGTTGGTAGAGTTGTAACATTATTAGCGCTAGACATTGGCATCGTTCTGGTATGAGTAGAACTATCAAGTTTTCAAAACGTCTGAATTTCTATCAAGTTGACGTGAAGCGGCCATATCTTTCCAGTTTCCGCTCTCATTATGTGATTATTAGTTTAACCGGAAGACCGTGTAGCATTCATTATTTCATCGCCACAAATTAATACCCATACTTTTCGTTCGCAAAACTGCATTGATACCAGTATATTATTTATTGCTATGAATGCTGGACTGTACAGAACGTACATACATAAACAAAATCTTTAAGACATTTTTGTCTAGAGGAGTGAGAAGGCTGGAGAGAGAGTAATGAGCATATGAAGTTCAGCTTCGGGGTTATTCCGATAGCGAAAAATGCACAGGCAAGATTGAGATTGTATGGCCATGTCATGAAGCATAAAGAACATGTAGTGCTTACTGCGATGGGAATAGAGGAAGACAGGAGATATATGGGACATCTTAGCGCTACGTGATGGAATAGTATGAAGATGGAGCTAAGATGAACCCAATTGTTTGGGACAATAGTACAAGATAGAAAATCATGTAATAGACAAAAAATGAAGGAATATCCACCCCTTAATAAAAATACGGAAAAAAGATCAAGAAAAATAAGAACTCACTTTATTAAATAAAATTTTCCAATCAAATAAATTATTATTTGTATTAAATAAGTTAACAATAGTAGAATTTAAAATATCGACATTATTATTATTATTATTAAATGTTATCAGACAGGCAGCTATGCTGATATGTCTGATCTCACAACAGTTTTCACTTGTTCAGTCTATCAAGTCTATTTTTGAACACATTAACACTTTGTGCAACAACAAGTTCCGGTGGCAAACTGTTCCACGCATCCACAACTCTATTGGTCAAGAAATGCTTCCAGGGATTCTGCCTGAAACTGTGTTTATCTAGCTTCAAACTATGACCTCTTAAATTAGTATATTGGTTGAGGCAGAACATCAGCTTCAATTCAGGGCAGTCATAGTGTTCGTTTAGTATTTTGTAGGTTTCTATGAGATCCCCTCTCATTCTCCGTTCCTCAAGAGTAGTGAGGCCCAACACATTCAGACGTTCTTCATATGTTAAGCATCTGAGGCCATTTCCCAGTTTGGTAAATCTTCTCTGCACCCTTTCAAGCATGCTTATATCTTTCTCAAAGTAAGGATTCCAAACTTGGTAACCATATTCCAAAACTGGTCTCACATAAGTTTTATATATTGTAATTAACAAATCATGTGGCAAGTGGCTGAAGGTTTTTCTAATTAAGTATGTTAAGCTATTGGCCTTTTTTACAATTGATATCAAATGCTTCTCCCATTTCAGATCGCAAGAGATAGAGATGCCTAAGTCTTTTTGTTCATTTACCGACTTTAAATATGTTCCATCAAGACTGTATGTGATCCTCGGGTTTTTGGTGCCGACATCCTTTGAGAATTTGTAATGTTTCAAAAAAGGGAATTCTATTCTAAAAAGAAATATTTTACGCTGATTCCGTAAAACTGTTTTTCTTGAAATATAATTTTCATGTAGTTGTAGAATTACCATGATTCATCCACCGCTGAAAACAACCAATCAAAAGTGAAATTGACAATTTTATAGACGACATACCGTCTGAGGTACACTGTCCCAGATGCGATTATTGGCCATTTAGCGAGGAAGTCTCGTATTTCCAATATGACTGTATGGTATGATTGGGTCCTCTGGGGGTGACTTGGAGGATAAGTGTTTCTTGGATGGTCTCTTCAAGGATTTTTGGAACATTAGAAGCAATTTATAAAAAAATATGTATCCTTTTCCCCATCGAGGCTATGAGGTGAAAGTAGGTAGGTACCTACCTAAATAGGGTCCTGGATATAATCTGCCAAAGGTACCTAATGGTGTGGTGTTTTTTACACTATTAAATTATATAGCAAACAATGTCAAGTACTAACTCGAAAATGCTCGTAGAGCATAACCTAATCCGAATAAGAAAGAAATCCTCTTTAAATGTCAATACACTTAGTAAGAATCTATTTCTTTTGGATCGTTCTCCAAGATGGATGGACTCTTACTGAAACTGCTTGGATCATTTGAGATATGTATTTTAAAAATATGTTAAATCGACATACTGTCATATGCGTAGAAGCTAATTTAGTTCGAAAGAACTAAAAATCAATTCTTTAGTTACCTATGTACCTACCCAGAAAGCTCGCACTGATACCAGATGGCTTACAAACTATGCCACGGCACTGGCTATATCATTGATATTATTTTTTTTTTCGGAAAACATACAGCATACATAATAATAATAAAAACAAAAATGATACATACAGTTTCATGCCTAAGTAACATGTTTTCACTTATATAAAAAAAGTAATACCTAAACATATTTTTTATTTATTTTATTTATTCATTATTTCCTTTTCTTATATTATATGACTAGATCGTTGTTATACGAAGCCCAGGAAGAATCGAAAAGTTGTTGTGGTACCTATGATGTATACTGCTTTTCTATGTGTATTCAGAGCCTTGAAAACACAAAACAATCAACCTTTTAAGAAAACTAATCTTGGTTGTGCTGAATTCATCAATGAAATATGACAATTCATTATGGCACGTACAATGAAGATTTCACATTATTGTCATTCACCGATATGCGTTACATAAGATTACTTTTATAATTAAAAAAAAATAATAATTATATTCTCTATCATAGTTAAAAATCAACGAAGTATTTTCCCTAATGAAACCCCGAATAAAATGAAATTTGTTAGAACGGTTGTTGTTTTCGGGGGAAAAAAGTTAATGAATGAAAAAGCGACCATTTTAAGAAGTGCTCGAGAACACAACAACATGGTTAGTTTAAAACTCTGTTTTTGGCAGCCTTTTAGTTAAGATATCCAATTTAGGTCTTTGATTGTTATTTAATTATTTTTATCTTTAACTGTTATTACTTGGCACAGCTCCATTTTTTCAATACTTTAAATGCCATCATATTATTTAATTTGTCCTATGAACTGGCTCTCTGCGGCCATTATTCTGTTGGCGAATTACAAAACAGTTAAACTTCAAACAATAACGTTTTTGTGTTTACTAATAAATTAAGCTGTATGTTTAACATAAATAAATATATATTTATGTATTATTAATTTTCATACATGTAGGTAGATAAGTTTAGTGTGTAATAAAACAAAAAAAGCCAATCTTTTTACTAAACTCAACAAAATTTCAATTATTTTTATTCGGTTTCCATATTATGGAATATTATAGACCAAGAACCAACGATTACCAAATTTACGTCATAGTATATAAGCTGATTTTTTTAGTGTAAAAGGAAACCACAGCAGCTTACAACGACTGAATAATATGAACACTGAGTATTGGTGGCTTTCGGAGATAAGCCTTCAAAGTGTTGAATATTGTTACTTATTGCTATTTTAGTATAAAATATATTTTTTTTATATTTATAACGGAAGACTATTAGAAATCACGTCTTCCATTTACAGACACTTTATTTAGTATACCCCCGGCAGACACCTTTAAATAGACAACAATTTATGTAATAAACTATAGAGGTGTCTGTTTGGGGGTTTCCTCCAACTTATGAGGAGATTACATTTAAAATTATTGTTGTTTCACAACCTGCATTTATCAATCTCAGAATCAAAAAAAAAATTACATAACTTATAAAAGATATTATGAATTTCAAGAAATAAAACTGTAAAAAACAAAACGTTTTTGACTCTGAACTCGGCTGTATCAAGAAAGTCGACCGAAATGACTGAAATGAAAAATGCATAAAAAAGTATCCTTCCCTCAATGCTAATTATGTACGTCTGTCGCGGTTATTCCCTCGAGGCAGCTTGTCGTAAATTTTTACTCCGGAAGCATCGAAATTTTCCCAACAAAAAATAATATATGAAAACCATCCCCAGTCCACGCCAGATAGATATTTCTATATTGCATTCACGATTCATACGTCCATATTAGAAAGACAATTTTTTATGGGGTTTTTAAATCAAATAAATTGATGATACGTATGATGACGTACGTATTTCGGTTGACTTGGCCCTTATCACTGATTAAAATAGAATTTTGGTTTCTTTTTATATTGTCGGCCTTCGTGGCTCAGTTAGTTAGATATCTGACTGCTGAGCCAAGGGTCCCGGGTTCGATTCCCGGTGGAGACACAGTTTTTAATTGTGTTTTCAGTCTGGATCTGTGAGACGATTAATATCGTAAGTCTCTAGAATGTGGCAACTTGTTATTGGGTGCGTGTTAAATTAATATTTGACATAGTACCTGTTAGTTGCCCGAGAAGCAATATTAAATAAATTCTTCAAAATGGTTTTACTTACTTCTCGGGCAACTTACACGTAAATTCAATGTCAAATAATAATTCAAAATACACCCAATAACAAGTTGCCACATTCTGGAGACTTCCGATAGTAATCGTCTCTATTTATTTTTTATTTTATTTTATTTTATTTTTATTTTATTTGGAAACATAACAGCTTTTGTATATTAGATATAATACAGTTAAAAATTAATTAATAAGAAGCCTATTATAATGTTTCACAGAGTTACAAATACATTTAGGTCTAATTTATGAGAATATTGATCATGAATGGTTTAGGAATGAATTTATCACTGAAAATACGAAGAAAAAGCTGTGTCTCCACCGGGAATCTAACCCGGGATCCTTGGCTCAGCATTCAGATATCTAACCAACTGAACCACGACGGCCGAATTTAACAAATATGAAAGATAATTTAACTGTCAATATGTAGGTACCTACTTTATGTTAAATAAATATTTGACATACCTAGTAGGTACCTGTTTGTTTCCCGAGAAGCAATACAAAATAAAATAAAATAAATATTTCTTGATACAAATATAATATGTATGATTTTAAAAATATACCTTTATAAATAGGAAGAAACCAGTTTATAAGCGCTTAGTCTAGCTGAAACAGTCGTTCTACCAAATAAAATATATATTTGATTTAAAAAAAAACCCTGTATGATGGAATTCTACAAAATGTACATATACCGTCGATATAAACAAAATAAAAACAACAAATTTAATTTTGGTACTAATGATTTTCATAATAGGTAAATGTTGTTTTATGTGAAAGCACTTTTATTGTAGTTTTATTGTATTCTTTAAAATGTGTCAACTTCTATTAGTATTCAAAATGTATCAACTTCTATTAGTCTTCAAAATGTGTCAACTTCTATTAGTCTTCAAAATGTGTCAACTTATATTAGTATTCAAAATGTATCAACTTTTGTCTTCAAAATGTGTCAACTTCTATTAGTCTTCAAAATGTATCAACTTTTGTCTTCAAAATGTGTCAACTTCTATTAGTCTTCAAAATGTGTCAACTTCTATTAGTTTTCAAAATGTATCAACTTTTGTCTTCAAAATGTGTCAACTTCTATTAGTCTTCAAAATGTGTCAACTTCTATTAGTATTCAAAATGTATCAACTTTTGTCTTCAAAATGTGTCAACTTCTATTAGTCTTCAAAATGTGTCAACTTCTATTAGTATTCAAAATGTATCAACTTTTGTCTTCAAAATGTGTCAACTTCTATTAGTCTTCAAAATGTATCAACTTTTGTCTTCAAAATGTGTCAACTTCTATTAGTCTTCAAAATGTGTCAACTTCTATTAGTTTTCAAAATGTATCAACTTTTGTCTTCAAAATGTGTCAACTTCTAATAGTCTTCAAAATGTGTCAACTTCTATTAGTATTCAAAATGTATCAACTTTTGTCTTCAAAATGTGTCAACTTGGTATTGTATTGTATTTTTGTGAACTCTTCCTTACAAACTGTAAACTTTTCAAGTAACAAATTTTGTCAAATGGCAACATCTTATTTTATTTCCTGAAAACTTCTCATTCTTCTCCTTGACTGATCAAATGATAAAATAAATAATTATAATCGTAACTTCAGTAAAAAAAACTAAATTTAATAACCTTTGAATTTTACTAATTTTAGTAGGACGATCGTTTCGGATGGTAAGGGTTTATAAACTGATAACATAAGATGTTTGACGTTGTCTCAATAGCTGGGTCTACAACGAACGGATCGGCATCGACAAAGATCGAGCGATCGCGCTCCTGCCGCTCGCTATTGGATCGCGGTCGATCGTACAGTGTGGATCCAAATGATAAATCAATCACTACAATCGTTTCAATGACGGTTTTTGCAACCGATCAATATATAATACTTTTTGCTGGATTTTCTTTTTATTTGCATCCGCTATCTTAATGGTTAAATTCAAGTAGTCAAACCTTTTTTAGTATTGCAGAATGAAATGTTTCATCAAAATCGATACGAAAAATTTAATATAACAGATATGTATATGAAACGGGGTATTGTTGGGGTTGAAGCAAATAATTATACTCAGAACCATCAAAATTTTAAAAAAGCTTTGATCGCCATTCGTGGATCGCCGATCCATGATGGATCGTTCGGTGTGGATTGAGACAACGTAAAATATTTTACTGGAGGTGATGGTATGACACCCTCAGTTCTCGAGACCTTGTAGCCACGAAGAGCAACATTAGGGCTTTCAAGACTTTCTGTCTTAAATTCGGTGCACTCTTATCTTCACAATCACTGAGCAGTGAGCCAGTGGTTTCCACATGATTAGCTCTCTTTGGCACATTAAGTGCAGTGTCTGCAAGGTTTTAAAGTTCTCCGGACTCTTCGTATATTCTTTGTGTGTTCTTTCAGAGTTTTGCAAGGGGTCGTTATTAGTCCCCATAAGCAGAACGGGTGGTGGTGGGGGAAGAACACCCTTAGTTCTTTCTACCTATCTCGAAAGGGAAGTGGCGTGATGGCAACTAAAATGTCAACAAATCGTTTTTAAATAAAATTATGGTCTGATTCATTTCATTCGAAGAAACAAAACGATACAAAGTATATCTAAATTATTCTCGCCGAGTAGGAAATAACATTTAAATATAATTCGGTTTAACGAGAAAAACGCACCCTGCTAAGAAATTTTAATTAAAGAAAGAAAAAAATGAGAAAAACCGCCATAACGAAGACAGCCGCGCCGTGAGAATAAAGTAAGTAGACAAAGACACAAAAATAAAGTAAGAAAGACATAATCACATCGAACAAAAGATGGCCTTTCCCTAATCCCAAATTTCTTAACGAACTCATTCATTTGCCGTGTCCATAATTGAGCTATTTCGTTTTAATTCAAAGCCAAGTTGGAAGTAAAAATTTCTTTTGTTTTGGTGATAATTTAGTGAGTTTGCTACCTTCTGGAAATTTATCAGTTTGGAAACAAATCTACCTGCTATTTCTCGACAAGACTTGATTATATATTTTATTTTGGAGATGAATATTTTTCAAATAAAACAAGTAGGTACCTACCTACATCTAAATCGTCAAGCATCCTCTGAACTAATAGATATAATCAAATCAATCGTGGCAGGATTCGATCTCAAATCCGCTGAATTACGAGTCCAGTGTAAATGCTTTAACACGTCTGAACAAGATCTGGAAACATCAAGATATTTCCAACTCCACCAAAATAAAAATCATCAGAACTCTCATCTTCCCAATATCCCTATATTCAGCTGGAACCTGGACAATGAAGTCCCGTGATCGTGCCAGGATTGACGCATTTGAAATGTGGTGTTGGCGTCGCATGCTGAGGATTCCATGGACAGCATGAAGATCGAATGACTCAGTCCTTAAAGAGCTCAAAATA